>RCWM02000130.1:1341830-2012745 GCA_003667255.2 Euschistus heros
CAAGAAACTTCTAAACCTGCTACAACATCACCTTCTACTAAGTTATCATCTGGCCAACAGTAAGATTATTTTTTTTTTTTTTTTTTTTTTTTTCAAGGTTAATCTGTATATTTCTCTCAAATTCAGAATTAAATATAGTATATGAAACCTTTTGTATTAAATAAAGTATATTTTCTACTTGATGAGATTATACTTTCCCCCTCTACCCAAAAATAAAAACAAAATATTGTCATATGTAACAGATGGGATTTTTTATTTCTTGATTATATTTTAATTTATTTTCAAAAACATATTTTATAACTGCTGTTAATCATAATATTTTGTGTATTTGTGAACTCTATTACTTCAATAATTTAAAATAAGTAAATAATGGATACATGGATTAAATAGTTAACTTCCCAGTGCTCGGGCTGTACTTTCATATAAATGATTGAAGGACCTTTTCCTAATCTATTTTTGTTATCTTTCCAGATAAAAATTGCTTTCATTTGTTTATCTACTAAAAGATACTTTCCCTGTTATAGATTATTACTGTACAATATTATAATATACTTTCAAATGATTTATTTTCTTAATTAATCAATATCAGGTTGTCGTTTTTTAAAAGTTGTAAAGTATTTCTGTAATCTGGATGGAGGAGTAGAATTTCTGATCAATACTTTTAAATGTTCCATTTATTAACTTAGTTATTATTTTATTTAAGCATATATTGACATAGAATAATTTTTTGAACCAAAGAATTTAGGTTTATATGAATATATTTATGGAAGTTCTGCATTAAAAATTAAGTTTCCTTTAATTACCGTTTCTATAATATGTCTAATGAAACAATTGACTGGAGGGATTTTTAATTTTGAAATTTAAAATCAACGGATCACTCATTTTAATTTTTAATTAGGAACCTTTTTTCAATGAAACTAAGTTATCCTAAGCCCCTAATCATCAATTAAACATTTTATCTGTTAAAAGTAATTGACTTTTGTGATTATTTACTACCATTTTAAAAATATTTTAAACATTTATTGCTCTTGTGTTATTTACAAAATAATTTTTTCCTATTCGATTTTCCAAGGTGATAAAATTAAACAAACAAGGAGCTTCTTTGGGAAAACTAATTAATAAATAATTTTATGATGTATTATTAAAGCTCACATGTACTAGTTTTTGTCAGAATTAAATGAGATTTCATTCACTCAATTCAGTCTTTAAAACTGTCTTTTAATGGTTTTGAATTATTTTTTGTTGAATTGCATTATTGGACTCCCACAATGAAGACATGCACGGTGGGTTTCTAATGTTTAGAAACCAAACATTAGTTTGTAACATCAGGACTTTTTCTTTTACATCATCAGATATTTGAATTACACGGTCAGATATTTATTGCAATTTATGATTTTTTTATTATACATTCTGAAGTTATTACATCTCTAGTTATATAAGCTGAACTATAGCTTTTAATTGTTCTTACATTGTTTATCATTTTAATTTTTGTTGTACCTAATTTATTTATTATTTCTTATATTCAAAGCTATCAAAACAAATCGGAACAACCATCTAGGTAACTTATAATATATATTATAACTTCATGATTAGAACTTGTTTTAAATGACTTCCTTTAATTTATTTTTTAAAAGTTACAAATCTTAAATTTGTAAACATAGTTTTAACTTTTAAGTATGATGAAAATAAGAATTAAATTTTTTTGTTTCCAGGACAATCTCATCTTTAGAATGCATTGTTTGCAAAAAACCTGCTAAAGTCGATTCAAATTACTGCACCGACTTGTGTGTTAGCAAACATGCCCTAGCAATGCTTGCCTTGCTAAAGAAGGAAACCGATGGCCTACAACTTTCCTCTAGAGTTGTAGTCTATGAGAAGAAAAGTGGAAAACTTCTTGCTGGTAAACAAGACGATTAATATTCATTGTACTTAGTTTTTATTTTAATTATAATTTAAAACCTATTTCCTTTTTTTAAATGCTAAAATTATTATCTCATTTTATATTCAAAAAAACAAAATTGGCTGCTGATTTGACAGCCAAAATTTTTAGATGATTTGGTTCAGATTTCTAACGTCATCACTATTATAGATTATTAATAAATCCTTTATAATGAAAGTTACTACAAATATTTGTTAAGATCTTGCTAGTCATAACTTCTATTAATTGTTTATGTTTTTGCCCGTGTTTTATTTCTGATTTAAATTACATTTAGGAACATTTATAAACCCTTAAATATTGTAGATATGATTGGCTGTTTCTTGTGTTTTAAAATGAACTCGCATCCCAGCCATCTTCATACTTCTTTTTTATTACAGTCGACCAACTACACCATTATAGTTGAAAATTATACTTTCAAAGTATTAGTTCTTTTCATATTTGGTAGTCTTTGATGCTTGTTCATGACTTATTCAGTTAGTTATAAGATCAATTCAAAAAATCTGTGTACCTAATTAATTCAATCTTCCAAGGCCAAGAAATTTGATTTGATTCCATATTTGTTTTACCTGATTTTTCAAATGATCATTCTAATATTTTTCTGAATCAGTAAATTAAAAAAAAAAAAAAACCAACTCAATTCATTTTGCAAGTTTCATGTTGGATATATTCATATGTTTGTACTTTTTGATTCATTTTCACCTATTATTTTAATTAGATTAAATTTATTGTAAAAAATAAATAAATAAAAATAATCAATTATCCATTGAAAACATCTTATGAAAGGCTGGGTAATATTATTACCCTGTTCACTTGCTATAATCTTTAGTGTTAATTGTCACTGCTATTTGGAAACATGTTTTCTTTTTTTTTTTTTTTTTTTTTGTTACTGATGTTTAACTTAGGGAAATTTAAGCTTTATTTAATCAGATTAAAAAATCAAAATGTATTTTCATACCCTTTTCAAAAATCAATAATCATACCAACATTGTCTTTATGACTCAGTATATGTTTATATAGGAGGCGCGGTAGCTCAGTGGGTAAGGCACTTGACTACCATGCTCCCGGGCCCGAGTTCGAGTCCGACTGAAGGCAGAAAATCTATTTTCTGTTATTTCGGCCGTGGATCGAATTCGAGGTCGGGAGACCCTCCTGGGACACACCCAGTCTCCTAAAAAGTGGGTACCCTTTATTGGGGAAAAACCTGGCAGTTGAGCGTGAATTCTGGCCAAATCACCTCCTTTCACAACCGTTGGCTTAGAAACAGTACAGCCTACCTAAGTACTGAACCCGAGACCCCTTCAGGTTTTTTTTTTTTTTTTTTTTTTTTATATGTTTATATATATATATATATATATATATATATATATATATATATATATATATGTTATATCAAAATAAACATATGTTATGTCAAAATAAAATTTAATATATTTTATTTATTTTATTTATATATATATATATATATATATATATATATATATATATATATATATATAAATATATTAAATTTGTATATATGATAGTAATATTCATGCTAAATTGTTTGAGCCCAGTATAAAAAAATATCTTTTATAAAACATACAATGCTATAATATAGAAATAAACTTTTTATCACATAGTTCAGCCTTATCATTATTTTATTTTAAAACAGTGGGTTATAAAACATCAATTGCAGAGAGACAAGCACAATCTCTACAATTAGGATTGATGAATTAATTGCCACTTCTATTGAGATTATTTTATTAAAAAACTAGTTTTGAATGCTGAACATTCGACTTCTATAACATCATGCGTACCTCAAGTGACAATCTCTACAACTACACTTGTTTTATTAACACAGTATACTTTTACCTCTTAACATCAAATTTTATTTTATCATCATAATTTTGGGGAAAACGTATTGTTTTAATTTAATTTTCTGCTAAAACTTTTTTTTATCGTATTAACTCCTTTTAAGAAGCATTTGCTTATAGGGCCTATTTTGATGTTCTGTATCACTTATCACTACATGTTTTCCCTTTTCTTCTCTTCAACCTCTGCTGATCAATTTACCTAAATAATTTAATTCAATTGTTTATGGATAGTTATTAAAATATTCTTAGTAAACTAACATATTTATTGACAACATTAAATCATTGACTAATTTGAGTCGCACTAATAATTAAAACACTCTAGTACTTATCTTTCAGATCAAACTGTACTGATTTGTAGGATTACATCAGAGCTATATCCAAGGTTAGGTTAGTGACTAAGAGTCAATTCCCATAGGTATGACTAGGGTTAAATAATCTGATGAGGAAACTAGGGATGTCTTTCCTTGTTCTCAGATTACAACTAGTTTGTTTTTTGATGAACCTAGCCTCAATTATATAAAATTAAAATCACTTCTTAGGTGTCTAGTTGTGATTATACCAATTAACAGCCAATATTATGTTTAGAAACAAAATTAAATTAATAAATCACTGAAGTAAATCAATTGTTCAAAGTGTCAAGCTGTTAAATGGATCCAAAAAAATAACAGTATTTTGATTCTTTCTTACCTAGAGTCTATTTATTGTTTTAATGATTTCTTGTTAAAAGTAGTGGTACTGCTAATACTTGGTTGATAGAAAATTGTTCACCCATCCTTTTATGACATAAAAACTAATATTTCTCTTTCAAATCTTATTTTGGTAATTTATTCTTTATCCCTATCAGTACTTAATGAAATTATTATTCTCTACTGAGCAATAGAATAAAATATAAATTACAAAATTTCTGAAATATCTTCTACAGGGACACATCTAGACAAGACTGATTCAAGTTCCCTGTTCTGGGCCTTCTGTAACCAGGTTATTACCTCCAGAACCATGAGGAAGGTTCTGATAAATTTCAATTTCCTTTATTTTTTTAATATATTTCATTGTTATTATGAATTGGTTATTCTGAAATACTTTAAAATAATATATTATTAAGACAGCAAATAATTGCATTAAACTATTTTTTACTATCATTATAAGCAATATAACATTTCTGGATCCTAACATATTCTTGAACATCATGTTTATAACCTTCATTGTTTGTTAACAAGACTTGTTTTCAGAAACAAAAAAAATTAATTAGTTTGTTTTTATACTAATTATCAAAATCCAAATTGCACTTGAGAATGATAAAAGAATAGTATGCATTATCCTACTTGATTTTTTTATATGTCTGATGGAAACAGGAATTGTATTTGTTTGAGTAAATTGTATATCAAAAAGTTTGTTGCTTATACCACTTACCATCATTACTTATATTTCTTGATTTCCTGTACCCTGTTAAAATCCTAATCTAGTATCAAAATAATGATTTCTTTATCTCTTAGATAAATATAAAATATTTAATAATCTCTGATAATAATTTTATTTTAATGTTTCTACTTATGGTAGGGTAAAATATCATGAATAATATTTTTACACACAATATCAAAAAGCAAAGAATCGGTATTTTGGTTTGGTAATAATTTTTATTCGGCAGAAATAATTTTATTGATTTCATCTAATTGAATTTTAATTTCTAATCATGAAAGTACATGACAGTATGGCAAACCTCGTTTCTGCCACTCAACATTGCACATTTAAATTGTAATTATTGTAAATTTTAACCTTCCTAGAACTATGAAAATTATGTAGTTAAAATTTGGTGCAGATGGTTTCAATAGTTTTAGCATTGCAAACTCTATGGCAGAATGGTGCTATCCACCAATCGATTGATTTTCAAAATTCATTGTAATCCACATGTCGCACATATTTAAATAATTCTTTATAATTTAAATTGTTATAAGTAAATTTTATTATCAATTTCAAGTTCTATATAACACCGTGCGCTCGTCACTATAGGTCAGTTTTCAAACTTCACTATATTCACTTATTATTGGTTTTAGTAATTGGTTAAATTGAAAATCAGCAGATTTTATTTTTGCTAGACTTTCCTGGAACTATAAAGGTGATATGATTAAAATTTGGTACAAATTGATAAATTTTCATTATTATTTTTATTGATTAATTTTCATGGTTAGTGATCGTGGACAAAAAATGGCATGTCCTTTTATACAATAGTATCATCATTATCTTATGGGGCATATGGTCCTTGCAGAACCCTGGCCTCCTCTACAATGCTCTTCCATTCAGACCTGTCCTCAGCTGCCCTTCTCCATCCTCTGACATCCAGATTCCAAAAATCTTCCTCCACACCTTCAAGCCAACGAAGTTGAGGCCTTCCACTGCTCTTTCCACCCCACCTGGGTGTCCCTTCATCATCTTAGGGAGCCTACTTGCTTTCATTCTTTGCAAATGCCCTAGCCTTCTTACTTTGCTTCTTTTTATATTGGCTGCAATATCTGGGGCTACATATAAAGTTTTCACGTCTTCATTTGTACTCATTCGCAAATGATTCAGCCCATATTTAGTTGGACCATATATTTTTCGTAGGATTTTCCTTTCCCACATGTTTAATACTTTTTCCTCATTTAATGTTAAGGTCCATTTTGCACTCCCGTACATAACAACCGGTTGAAGGATCATCTGATAGACTCTTATTTTGAGATTGCTGGATATATTTCTATTTTGAAAAGTTTTCATTAGAGACCAATAGCACCTGTTTCCGGCTATTATTCTTGCTTTTCTTTCTTCTTTGATACTATTGTCCTCAGTGATAATAGCACCTTGGTACTTAAACTTAGGCACTCTCGAAGTGATATCCAGCCCCCTCAATGTATCCATGTCATCTTTCCTCTTTGGTTGTTACAATGTATTTGGTCTTTTCTTTATTTATTATGAGTTCTACACTTCTCGCTGCTTTTTCACACTCTCCAATCTCCTAGGAGTGCATTGGTTATTCTTCCTATAATCACTACATCGTTCACAGATGCTAACTGTTGGGTCAGTCTCTGATATATACATCCTCCTGATCATGTGTGGATCTGTCTCATGACTACTTCTAACATTAAATTGAATATAATAGTATAGATTTCTTAAATAATAGTATAAATAAACATTAAATTATAGTATAGATTTCTTTAATAAGTTATCAAATATTTTTTTAGAATATTATTTAACAAATTTTTCTTTAAAGTCATTAACTGAAATCTTCTTCTAACTTGACCCTCTAACTAGCCTGTGAAGGTCTGTCGATTTATTTCATTGAGAACTCTCTTTCATGCTCAATAAATTGATAACCTGCAGTTCTTTTCTTTGCTCTAATTACTTTTCCCTAATCACCCTTGAAATAAAATCTATATTAAGCAAGTAAAATTGAATTTTGTGTAATATTTGTATATATATCAAAACGTTTTGTTTTGTATGTTAACGCAGGCAATGCTGCACCTACTGTGCAAATACTTGCTGATTGGTTGCTTGAACATCAAACTTATGAAATTGCTAAACCGAGTGTTCTCCCCCCAAATAAGTTCTACAAGAAACCTGCCCAAGCCCGATCGCAATCACCTGAAGCAGTTCAGCAAAAGCAGCTGATAACTTCTAAGCAAGTCCAACAGCAGCAAGAATCAGCTGCTTCTAAGCAACAGCAAATATCATCAACCAAGCTATCTCAGGCAAAACAAGTCCAACCCAAACCTCCCAATCAGTTAAAACAACAGCTGCCTCAAGCTAAACAAGTACAACAGCAATTGCCTCAAGCCAAACAACAACCAACCCAAACTAAACAGCCGCTCCAGCAGCAACAGCTAGCTTTGCCATCTCAAGTAAAACAACAGCAGTCTGCAAAGCAATCGCAACCGGCAAAGATAGCAAATAAACAGGTATGCCATTTATAAAAATATGTAGTTAGTTTTACTTTTCAAATTCATTATTAGTGTTACTAAAAATGTGTTCATATCTATGATTTTGTTGTTCTGCCTATAAACAATATTTCCATGATTCCATTTTCAGGATAGTGGTTTCTTTTTTGTATTCCAAACTGTTGTGTGAAATAGAGTGTACATATTTTTTGCACCATCTTGGGGGCAATAAATTATTCAGTACTCCTCTTGGTATCCACATTAGTTTTGTTTATATTTGTGACCATCATGGTGTAGATAGGACACATTCTCCCATCAATATTATATAAGTTCTCTTGTGTTCTGTGGTTTGTTTTGCTAGGCAGCTACAGTTGTATTTTATATTTAGTATATGTAATTATGGTAGTTACATTTGAGATACTATTATCATACCTGTATGTCTTACCATTCTATGAATTTAAATTTTTTTTTTTTTTGTATTAGGTCTAGCCTTATATTTCTAAAGAATAAATAATAAAACCTGAGCCTTTGCTGCTAAAATTATTTTTTGATCAAACTATGGATTATTCATTTTGATTTCTCTTAAAATTTAAATTTCATCAAATTTACTGTACATCCTTTCTCTTACTTTCAGATAGAATTTTGTATAATTGTCTGTTGTTGATATACCACTATGAAACTTTATTCCAGGTTAAAGCTGTTTCAGTAAAAATTAATTTAATGAAAAGATTTCTTTATTTTAGATATTGGTCTCTTTAGAGCATTTCATAATAATTTTTATATTTGTATTTTATATTTAAAATATTATTTTCTTCTGTTTATTTTTTTATAGAACCAAGAATGTACATTTTTACAGTTCTTCTTATTTCCTTTATCCATTAATTATATTAATTCCTTTATAGTTTTCTTGGAAACAAATTTAATTAAAATGGTATTACAATATTCGTTTATTAGTCATTCATTCTTCTTCTTCTGGCGCTATAGACGAAGTGGTCCTTGGCCTGCTTCAACCTCTGCTGCCATAGGATTCTGTCCTCCACCAAGCAGATGCCTGCCATTTGCATGTTCTCTTCCATCTTTTCCTTCCATCAAGCTCTTGGTCAGCCCTGTGCTCTAGTGGCGAAGATCTTTCCTATATATCCCTTCTTTACCTGTCTGTCTTCATTCATTCTGTTGACATGGCCAAATCATTTCAGCCTGCTTTATTCTTATAAAATTTGATGTTGGTAGATCATTGCAGATGTCATATAGCTCTTTATTCTTACAAGTTACAAATCAATAACTTTTTTTGTAAATTAATTTATTTTGTTTTTTATGTGTTATGACTTGATTTGAATAATTTTAGGGTGGAAATGAAAAAGGAGGAAATTTAAAGCAAGCAGTGCTCACTCAAAAAATAACCGCATCTGGCACCAAAGAAATCGGATTTGCCCCAAAGCCATCCACGCCTCATAAGATTCAGATTATCCAGGCCCAACCTATGACTGTGCAGCAGGTGAAACATTTAGTTTTTAAAACAGATAATGCAGCATAGATAGTTAACTTTTTGTTTAATTTTTCTTTCTGTAGATTTTTATTAATTATTTTAATAAGTTTACTTTGCTAAGTGTTTCATCCTGTTTCAGTTGTTTTCACACCTTAGTTATGTATAATTTTTATTTGCGTGAGCTCAAAGTATTATTGCTGCTTGATTTTAAATTCAGTGATAACAAAAATTAATAATTTTAAATTTGTTATGAAGCTTTTAGTTGTTGACTAATTCAAAAGGATAAATCATTATGAACCTTTTGGTTTTGTTTTGCTTTTCTTACCACTAGTTATTTTTTAGAGTTTGCAACGTTGGTAGTTGTGATGATTATTGTTGAGGTGGAAGTATTTTTTTGTAGATGTATATTATTTAGTGATATAAATTTCTGTTAATATATATTTGTGATATTTTAATAAATTATTTTCTTTAAGCTTGTGTAGTTACAGTTTTGTATGTTTTCTTACTAACTAAATTAAAATCAAGTAAATTTTTTATTCCATGTTATCAAACCATGTAGACATTAAAGTTTTGCAAATTACTTTGATGAGTATGGCAAAAAAATTTCAAAATACAACACAATACTTACCCTTAATTAATAAGATGGTTCTGGATGTGTGAAGTTTTTTGATTTTTGGAATAATCCAAAGAGAAAGAAATTGTGTTGTTGCCAAATTGTTTGTTGAGAGATCATCCAAGATATAATGAAGGAATTGTGGTGCTATTAAATTTATTTTAATTATTTATACCAACATTTTGGCCCGCCATTATTTCAGTTTTACAGCCGTAGTTGGGCCTTGGCTTCACTCAGAATTGATAGCCATTCTCCTTGTTATATAAGTTGAAAAGGTTAACTTAGTAATCAATGAAAATAACTTATATAAGTAAATTGTAACTTTACCACACTTAATAATACTTTGCATTTTCATTAACTTGTAAATTTATATTTTCTTATTGCCTTTAGGCTTGTCAATATTCTTATTTTTTTCTTGGCTATCTGCTCATTGCTCCGATGATGGCCTGCACTGTTTGACAAACCATTGGTATAAATAAAAAAATAAAAAAAAGTGGTTATATTACTACATAACACCTTCACTGATCAATAAATTAAAAAAAAAAAGAAAATCACCAAATAACCATTACTTGTTATTGAAACTTAAATACAGCTCACTTTATTTAGTACCCTCCTTCATAGTTGGGCAAGTACACAAGCATCAAAACAGCCAGGATTAAATTATCTCAGAAGTTTCTTGGCTGAACCAGAAGAAATTGTATCGTGTTATGAAGGTAAAACTGATCTATGAATCAGTTGAATTCCGTAGGAAACAAGTAATTTAAATTATTTGATTGTGTTTAAAAAAAGAAAAAATAATCAAGAAACCTTTATAATTTCTTGGAATAAAACCAGTGTAATGCCATGATGGAAGACAGTTTTACATCATTTTACTGGGAGAGCATAAAGGCTAGTACGGACTGAGATTTTTTGTTCGGACTCATTGTCGCAGACGCTCGGATTCATGTAGCAGACTCTTTGCATCACAGCATTGTCTACAGGCAGGTACACACTGGGATCCATTGTGCGGATTCTTTGTCGCAGAGCTGCACCTCAGATTAATTTTTTGCATCCGGGACGCTCCACGACAATGAATCTTGCATCTTGTGTGTTGCGGTTTAGTATTTTTGAATCCCATCCGGAATGGGATTCTTTATACAATGTGGCGCAATATTGAGTCAGTTTTGGTGGGGGCCTCTAAATTTTTAATTTAAGAACTATTCAGCCGATTTTACTGAATTTGATAACTATGTTTCTTTCATACTAACTAACCTTTTTTTTTTAAAGGAGCTAGCAATAATGTTTTAATTTTGGTGGGGGAGGGGCCTCTAAGTTTTTAGTTTAAGAACTACTCAGCCGTTCCTAATGAAATTTGATAACTGTTTCTTTCGTACTAACTAACCTTTTTTTAAAAGTGTAGCAATGATGTTTTAATTTTGGTGGGGAAGGGAGGGACCTCTAAATTTTTAATTTAAGAACTACTCCGCCAATTTTAATGAAACTTGATAACTATGTTTCTTTCATACTAACTAACCTTTTTTTTAAAGGCGCTAGCAATGTTTTAATTTTGGTGGGTAGGGACCTCTAAATGTTTAGTTTAAGAACTACACAGCCGATTTTAATGAAATTTGATAGCTATGTTTCTTTCATACTAACTAATCTTTTGTTAAAGGCGCTGGCAATAATGTTTTAATTTTGGTGGGGAGGGGCCTCTAATTGCGTATCATTAAGGTGCATATGTAAGAAGAAAGGTGTGCTTTGCAACTCAAAATGCCACAAATCTGTTACTTATTGTAACAGGTGATAGGCTATATTTATCAATTACTGTTTTTTTCTTATTATTTGGATATTATTATTATTATTATTATTTTAACTTTTATAGGTCTATGTATTAGAATTATGAATAGTAATTTTAATCAGTTTTTATTTTTTATGTAGTAAATAAAGTACGATTGTGTTTTTAAATTTTAATTTAATTTTGCTTCATTTTTTTATTATTACTACTATATGTTTATTTTATTATTATTTTCTTTCTTTTTTTAAATTTTACTATTTTATTTTATTTATAAGCATATTGTATACTTGATATTGTTTATGTATAGCAAGTTAAATTCTGGGGGGTCTCTAAATTTTTAGTTTAATAACTACTCAGCTGATTTTAAAGATATTTGATTATAATGTTTGTTCATTATAACTAACCTTATATCTCAAAATATGATTGAAACTGAACAGAGTTGAAATTTGAACAAGAAGTACTAGTATGAGTTGACCATAGCTAGGTAAAGTATACTCTTGTTATCTTGAGCTAGTAAAAGTTAACTTTTTGCTAGGAAATGGTCTACCAGCTAATTAAAAACAAATAAAAAATGCGAATTCTTTATTTTAACTATACATAGAAATTTTTATATTTGTTATACTTTTATTGAGTAATTATTACAATCTGCCACAAATGTGGGCAATAAGTAATATAGATGGCCTATGATCACATTCAAATATAAAGTATACAATATGCTTATAAATAAAATAAAATAGTAAAATTTAAAAAAAAAGAAAGAAAATAATAATAAAATAAACATATAGTAGTAATAAAAAAAAATGAAGCAAAATTAAATTAAAATTTAAAAACACAATCGTATTTTATTTACAACATAAAAAATTAAAAAATAAAAATTGATTAAAATTACTATTCATAATTCTAATATGTAGACCTATAAAAGTTAAAATAATAATAATAATAATATCCAAATAATAAGAAAAAAACAGTAATTGATAAATATAGCCTTATCACCTGTTACAACAAGTAACAGATTTGTGGCATTTTGAGTTGTAGAGCACACCTTTCTTCTTACATATGCACCTTAATGATACGCAATTAGAGGTCCCTCCCCACCAAAATTAAAACATTATTGCCAGCGCCTTTAAAAAAAGATTAGTTAGAGAAGAAGAAAGAAACATGCTTATCAAGTTTCATTAAAATCGGCTGAGTAGTTCTTAAACTAAAAATTTAGAGGGCCCTCCCCACCAAAATCAGAACATTATTGTCAGTGCCTTTAAAAAAAGGTTAGTTAGTATGAAAGAAACATAGTTATCAAGTTTCATTAAAATTGGCGGAGTAGTTCTTAAATTAAAAATTTAGAGGTCCCTCCCCACCAAAACTGACTCAATGTTGCACCACATTGTGTAAAGAATCCCATTCCTGATGAGATTCAAAAAATACTTAACCGCAATACACGAGATGCAAGATTCATTGTTGCGGAGCGTCCCAGATGCTAGAAAATGAATCTAAGACGCAAAGAGTCCGAACAATGAATCCCAGTGCGTACTAGCCTTAACTCTATGAAGAAAGGTGCTATTAGTGAACCAGGATGGCTGGTGTTAATTGGTCAAGGCTTCATAATACTGTTAGTGATAAAGGATGAAGAAAAAATAAGACGTAAGACCTTCTGTTGTACGTTACCAATTTTAAATCAAATAGGTAATATCCATTATTCAAAACAGTTTAAAGTTACAAAATCTAATATTTATTATTAATGTTTACATGTAATGTAATTAGGAGGTCTGCTTAGTGTATAGAACATTGTTTTCTATTTTGAATGAATCTAGTTCACATCTCATCTTGGTACATTAAATTTTCTGTTGACTGAAAATTTTGTGCTTAGTCACAACGAGAAGCGTGGTTGTAGATACTTCATGGATCATCTCACTCTAAAATGAGTACCTGAAATCGGTCAGAGGGCCATACTGACAATGTTTTCAAATAATAATGTATGGTTTTGAGAATGAGCACTAATGCCTGCATCCTAGGAAATTCTTGTTTATGTAATATATATTTAACAGAAAATAATTATGTATATAAATAATTGTAATACTATCATTAAATATATTTTTATTCTCTACTTAATTTATAATAATTCTGAAGCCTTATTTTAATGGCTTTAGCTTGTTCTGATACTTTCAGCCTTGGCCAAAAGTATTAGGCACATACACAAAAGTATTAAGGAATAAATATTACTTCAACCATTTAAAACATATATTTTTTTAATCATAAAAAAACACGATTTAATACTTCGTCATCAAACCATTTGCTTTTATTACCCCAATTATTCTTTTTAGCATGGAATTAACAAGTTGTGTACAATCTTCTTTAACTATTTTTTCCCACTCTCCTTTTAATAATGTAAACAAATTGTCTTTGTTTGTAGGGTTACATTTACCAACTCTGATTTTTTATTTAGCCCACAGGTGTTCAATGGGATTGAGGTCTGGGGACAAAGGGGGCCAGTCAAGAAAATTGATATTGTTTTTTTGAACCATTCTCTACTTTTGCATAAAACGTGCCATGGAGCATTATCCTGTTGGGAATAATGTTGGCACTGTCCTCAGTTCAAATATTTTTTTCAAATGAAGACTTTAAAATTTGGTTTAATATTGATATGTAGGTATCGTTATTCATCCACCCTTCACACAAAAATATTTCTCGATCTCCTGAATGAAGCCCCTTACAACCCCAAAATATTATGTTTCCTCCACCATGTTTTACAGTAGGGACAACACAATCTGGGTGATAGGCTTCGCCTTCCCTCCTTCGTACAAAAACTGCTCCAGGAGTTCCAGAAATCTGCACAAAATTTGATATTTTAATGAATTCGTGAAAATAATTATATTCTTGCAGTTGAAACTTATTTTAGGGATTTTTCGACATTTTTAATTTCAATTTACAATAATTTAATTACCTCAAAGTTTTTTACGTCTGATCAAATTACCTTTGCCCAATCTTCAGCAGTCCAGTTTTGGTGAAGTTTTTCCAGTCAAGCCTCTTCTTGCGATTTGCTTCATTAAGCCATGGTTTCTTCCTGGTTTTACATCCCTTTAGACCTTTCTCTCCTGGTCTTCTTCTTACTGTCCGAGCAGAAATTTTGCCAGAACACAAGGTTTTAATCTCTTCAGTCAGTTCTTTTGATGTTTTCTTGCGATTTTGAAGTGATGTTCTTACGAAAAATCTCTCCTCACGTGCCCCTGTTTTTTTTTCTTTATATTCTAGGTAGCGAGGAAAATGTGTTAAAAGGTCCACTGTCTCATAAGTGTATATTAAACAGCAACATCGGGAGAACTTCATAGTTTTAGCAATCTAAGATTGATTATACCCTTCTGACGGCATAAAATCTTTGCACGTTCAATCCCACTCAGTTCTTTGAATTCAAAAAAACCCAAAATGTAATTTATTTGTAATATTCACAATTAAATACAATAAAAATTTTCTCAAGTTGAAGTAAAGAGAGCAGCGACTGTACTGAATCCTTTAGTTTATATTACATTATTGTTTTCCCTGGTGTATCGTATGAAGTAGGGGGCAATGGTTGAAAATAATCTATTTAAAGGAAGTATGTTTGTCAACAAAACGAGTTTTGGGTGTGACAATGATTGAACAATTACTTATTAAAATTAAAAAGAGAATTTTTCATGGTGCCTAATACTTTTAGCCAAGGCCAAAATTTCTTTTAATATGCCATTTATTGCTTGATTTAAAATGATGGCTTAATTCATTATATATATGGTATGGCCGATCCCACTAAATCTTGAGTATTGACTTCTAAGAGTTTCTCCATTTCCTATGGAGATCGCTTCTGTGATCTCTGGTAACTTGGAGAAATTTTTTAACTAATAAGATTATTCCAGACAGTATTTTGTTTAGTCTTACCTTAAGAAAAGGGACCACAAGATTCCTCAGCAAAGCTCTGGAGTGTAGAGTGAACAGTTAAGGAAACATTTTTTACTTCTAAAATTTAATTGGACTAAAAGTTATTGGAATTGTGTTCAAATTCATCATATTTAAAAAATTAGGGTAGTAGTTTTTTTTTTTTGGGGGGGGGGGTAATGAAACAGTTTAAAAAACCCAAATTTAATACTGTCAGACCATTTGAAAGTTATTTCTTTTAATATGCCATTATTGCTTGATTTAAAAGTGATGGCTTAATTCATCTCCTATATTTATATATCAAACAGAAACCTTACTGCAGGGTACAGATTTAAAGATAAATAAAAATTAAGATTTTTAGTTAATTTAAAATTACTTCTTGCTGTTATAAAACAGATTTTCTCTTAATTAATGAAATATAAGAAAATAATTACTTCAGGAATAATGGGAAGAGGGAAAGGTCATTAGAAAAGTTGGGGCTTAGCATCCTATATCTGTTTCTTTCTCAAGGGTTACTTTTCACTTTAAATTATTTAAACCGAGTTCAATTTCAGTTATTTTGACTTATTTCTTTGTTTTTGTTTTTAGCCAGTAACCAAAGCAAAAGTTAAAGAAGAGGAAGAAGGAAAATCTAAAAAAACACCAGCAAAAATCGTTGCCCAATCTCCTACAGAAACTGTTAGTAAACGTCTTTCCGTTGATGGTAAGAAGCCTATCGAGAGGTCATCGTCTAAAGAAGATAAACGTAGAGATTCAGTGAGTAGTACAAAGGACAAAGATGAAAAAAAGAAGGATGAAAAGAAAAAAAGAAAGGATTCCACGAGCGAAACCACAAAGCCTCCTGAAGAAACTACTGCTCCTGCTCCTACTCCATCTGTCGAACCAGTCAGAGCCAATGTAAAAAGAACTCTTCAAGAGCTATTGAATCAAAGAGTAAAACAAGATGACTCTGTCAGCATAACCAATGATGAGGTAATTAATTCATTAAATTAAATTATTGATGTATTTTATCTAATTTATGATAATCTGTCTATAATTATATTGAGGTTAAATAATTAATTATGGTTCATCATTACTAACCAGGGTTTCAAATCAATAATTATTTTTTCCAAAAAATCATATAATAATTATTATATTTTATTTTTAATTTAAAAATCATTTCTGATTTATAAATAAAAATTGCAATTGATTTTTGATGTTGATCGATTTGATTAAAAATTATGATCACTCACTGAGTGATATGGTATTGCATAGATAATAATGATTAAATTGCGATCAAAAAAATGTTGAACAGAAAATAAAAATCACCTTTTACACACAACTTGATTAATATGTTTGTATACAATATTATTTTTTGAATTATTTCCATTATATTTTCATGGAGAAAATTCAATTTTCTGATTTAGAAAGGAATTACTTAAAAATTATTATTATTGCTAATTGTAAAAATTTTGTTCAAAAATAATGATCAGAATTTGATTTTTATCACTTATGATCAAAAATAAAAATCGATCTTAATAAAAATCATCAAATGATTTTAAAAATTCCTGATATAAATCTTGATCGGATTTGATTTTTATTATTATTTTTTTTAATTATCGATTTCAAACCCTGTTAGTAACATTTTTATGAACTCAATTTTTTTTTTTTTTTTAAACAGCAAAGATTGCTTAATATTTGTACAATCAATATGGTAGTGTTAAAAAGCTCCCCATTAATATGTAGAATGAACTAACTTGGAACATAAAAAAAATTTGAAGACAAGAACTTATATTTTCTTCAATAAAAGAGTTACAAATGAAGATAATTAACATGTATTTTATAAAGCAATTACTCCTCAGCATATATTGTAAAAACATGTAACATGTTTTTACAATATATGCTGAGGAGTAATTGCTTTATAAAATGCATGTTAATTATCTACAAGAACTTATATTATAACAAATCTACATATTATTGTTTTGACACATTACTTGACATCACCACTAAAAAAAATAAAAATAATTTATAACAAATCACCAAAACCTATTTGGACCTAAGAAGGAGAACTAAAAGATTCTGCAAAATAGGCACAAGGCACAGATTTATAAAATGTAAACAGTTCATACAAAAATACTTTATGATTCTAATATTTCAAATTACAATGATTTAAACATACCATTACATATTTCTCTCTAAAAAAATGTAATTATTATTTTCTCTCTTCTCTGTAATTATTACTTTTTTATTTTTATTTTATTATATTTTTTTATTGTTCTTCCATATATTTACCTTAATTATTTTATGATTTTTCTAGGTCAAAGAACTAGTCACGTCTATTGAAGAAGAATTGTTTGCACTTTTTAAAGACACTGGAACCAAGTATAAATCAAAATATAGAAGCCTTGTTTTCAATATAAAAGATCCTAAAAATTTAACTCTGTACAAAAAAATAGTTGAAAAATCAATCAGTCCTAACCAGTTGGTGAGACTGTCTCCTGAGGAACTTGCTTCTCAGGAGCTTGCACAATGGCGTGAAAAAGAAGCTAAACATCAGCTAGAGATTATTAAAAAAAATGAATTAGATTTGATTCATCAAGCCAAAACCGTTGTCCTAAAAAGTCGGAAAGGGGAAGAGGTTATTGAAACCAAGGCAATTAATATATCAGAGTTAGAATCAGCTCTTAACCGCACTGCAGATGATTATGAACTTGAGAAAGCTACAACTTCAGAAACTAAAGAAGAAGAAAAGTCCCCAGAAAAGAAAAATGATAAGAAAAAAGAAGAACATTCTTCAAGGCCGAGTGACAAGAAAAAGAAGAAAGAGGATAGAAATCGAAGAGATAGGAGTAGGTCGAGAAGGCGATCTCGATCCCGTAGCAGGGATCGAGATAAGAAGAGAAAAGATAAAGATGATAAGCCTAAGGAGAAAGATAAGGATAAGCGAGATGACAAAGCTGAAGAAACCCTGAAGGAAATTGAAGAGGTTATATCACAACATATATCTATTCCACCACCTCCTCCATCCCAACCAGATAGTGACCTTTCTGATCGGGAACCATCTTCAACAGTGAACATTTCCACTCCTCCACTGGAAGAAGAAAAACCGCCAGTATGGAGAGGAATTCTAAATATGTCAGAGGTCACAAAGCTCTATACAAGTGCTTATGAGGTAACTGAATACAGAACATTTCATTTAGTTAATCATTGAATATAGCTTTACATAACTTATGATAATATCTTACAAGGGGACGTTTGGAGTTGTAACTCACAGATTTGAATGCCGATTTTTAATTGGGTAGTAGGGACCTATAATAGTGCAAATCTAGAGTTATAGCCGCCAATGAGCATTAGGAGCCGAGAAAAAAAAAAAATATGAAAATCACGTTTTATTTTTTTTCTCAGCTCTCCATCAAGATAGAGAAATGATTCTTTCACGTTTAATTGCAGTTATGTATGCTATTAGATATAAAAATACTTCTGTTAACAACATTACAACATTACATTACTCTAAAACATTACCCGGCTTTAGAGTGCTCAAAAAAAAATGTCAGCTAAAAACTCAAAAAAAAAAAAAAAGGTCAGCTATACCTTGAGATATTTCAATAAGGGGAAATCCTGCGACCTCCGGATTTCGGCTAAACTTTGCAGTTTTACGTCTTCTAGATGACTTTAAAATTTGGTCTTAATCAGCGGTGAAATTATTTAAACCGAGTTCAATTTTAATTATTTTGACTTATTTGTTTGTTTTTGTTTACAAAAACACCTATTTCACCACCGATTAAGACCAAATTTTAAAGTCATCTAGAATACGTAAAACTGCATAGTTTAGCCGAAATCCGGAGGTCGCAGGATTTCCCCTTATTGAAATATCTCAAGGTATAGCTGACCTTTAATTTTTTCATTCACATCAGTTTTTGTTCACTAAAATCTGGAGTAAATCCAATGTTACAGGCATGGATAAAAAGCAGAATGTATGCTGATTCTTGTGATGCTATTATTATTGTAATCGGTTGAACGCTGCAGTTGTTATGGCCGGTAGAAATCGTTGATAAAATCTCAACTTCAAAATTTTAACCTCCACGAAAGGGGTAAAAAATCAATATTTTTTTATTTTGATAAAGTTTCACATATAAGGGTTTTATGGTGCGTTAAATCGAGATTTGAGGTCAGTTGTTCATGAAAAAAAGTTTCCACTGATTTACAGCAGATTTCCTTGGAATTTTGCCATTTTTTTTTTGAGTTTTTGAGCACTCTAAAGCCGGGTAATGTTTTGAGCATAACAGAAGTATTTTTTATCTAATAGCTTACATAACTGCAATTAAACGTGAAAGAATCATTTCTCCATCTTGACGGAGAGCTGAGAAAAAAAATAAAACGTGATTTTCATATTTTTTTTTTTTTCTCGGCTCCTAATGCTCATTGGTGGCTATAACTCTAGATTTGCACTATTATAGGTCCCTACTACCCACTCAAAAATCGGCATTCAAATCTGTGAGTTACAACTGCAAACGCCCCCTTGTTAGTATTATATGTGAAACACACTGTCAAAATGATCTATTTTTGGATTTTCTTGGCTACAAAAAGATTTTTCTACCAATGAAACACATCTTATCTTTATGATGTATGAACCATAATTCATATTTTTATTTTTTGAAATTTTGCTATCACATGTAATTTGGTCTAGTAGAAAAGATGATAGTTTAGACATTAATAATTTTGTGAGAGTGTTTCACTTGGTAATACTAAAATTTATCAATGATACAAGTAATGGTTTTTGTAACGAATTGATGAATGGTTTGTCCCTTCTATGATAATTAGTTTTTAAAATTAGATTCCAATGTTTGTGTAGAAACTAAATTGTCAAGGGACTGGGAAAAATAAGTCATTCATTTCTTAGCTTATAGGTTATTATATCTGGTTGAATTGTTGTGGTGAAATTACCCATATGCATTTCTGATAACGTATAGATAGATTTCCTTTGATATTGCAGTGGTAGATTAAATTATTGAGATAAAGTAAGAGACATGTTGGTATTATAGGTTTCTGGAAGCTGTGAAGATTTAGGCGAGGAACTGTCAGATCAGCTGGACTGTGTAGGAAGAATTCAACCAGATTCTGTTTGGGAATATGTTTCACGAATGAAGAAAGCTGGCACAAAGGATATCATTGTTATCAGGTTCCATTCTGAAGCAGAAGAAGAAAAGATGAATTACCTTTCTTTATATTCTTACCTAAATAGTAGAAATCGGATGGCAGTCATTGGCCAAGTTTCCAAAACTGTCAAAGACTTCTATGTCCTTCCTCTCGCAAGTCACAGTCCGATACCACAGGTAAAACTAATTCATCAATATGAGTATATTTTTATTAGCTAGTTCTGATTGATGTTGATACTTGTACCAATACTAAAAAATTGCTTCTTAAAAACGCTATCTCGGTTAAAAAAAAAAAAAAAAAAATTAATAATAAATGTACAAGATATAAATTTGTAAACAGCAAAAAGTATTTATTATCTAAAATATATAATATACATGTTAATTATGATTCAATGTACAAAAAACTAATATAGAAACAATCTAGATTCTGGTAGTGTATATAAGTTATAGTGCATTAGAATGTTAGAATACCCTTTAGTTCAATTAAACTATACAATTTGCTTTCTCAGGAAGTTATATTTTCCTTGAAAACTTGCAGTTTAGTCTAGAATATTTTGTTGTCATGTTTCTTTTTAGATAATATCCTCAATTTGTTATTAAATTGATAAATTTCAGATGAATGTTATCCTGTAAAAAATTGTTTTCAGTCCTGCCATGAGCTCAATTTGCTTCTTAATTAGATTGTTTTGTTGGCAGATGATTTAAATGAACAAAAAGAGGATTGGAAACAACCATCCAATGGAACAACAACCTAACACCAAAATTGACCAAAAAAACAGTAAATAATTCAGGAGGTTTTCTGAAGCTTAAATGCATCAACTGCAGTTTTTCTCTGATCTGATGAAATGGTATTTCTTCTGAAATGATTATTACTTCATCTAGGAAGAACTACACAAAAGAAATAGGAATATCAATTTCTACAGTTGCGTTTTTGTTCCATTGGATGAGAGATATTGTCATTGATTGCAGTTGATTTTCTTAAAATTAAAGGCAGTAAACCCTTTCCTGTGTAACTTAATTCATAAATGTTATTGATGACAATGTTGAGAAATAAACCAAAATGTTTTGAAATAGTATCAAATGTAATTTCAAAATTAGCAATTTAATTTTGATATGTGTTTATATCTGAAGAATGTTAGGTTAGAAGGGGAAAGAAATGTTCACTAACCATAGTTCTTAATAAATCACAAAGTCTATATTCTTTCTCATTGTGAACGAGTTCTTAAACTCCAAAAAATGTGAAAATCTTCTTTCAAGCCTTCATGAGACCACCTTAAGAGATAGTACATGGGACAAGCAAACAGTTGGTGATGGAATCTCAGTTTTGACTTTTTGTTACATACCCCCTTCTTACTTAACACTCTTATATATATATATATATATATATATATATATATATATATATATAGATAGATAGATACACTTAATATAGATAGATATAAGTTCCTTTGAAATGGTCTATGTACCTGATCTTTCTTTTCAGGTTCTTCTTCCTTTAGATGGTCCTGGTTTTGATGATTACCGAACTCACCTCCTTTTAGGAATTATAATCCGAACTAAAAAGTATGTTATTTAATCTATCTAAACAAAAGATGTGAGCTATTCTGATTTATTCTAAATTATCTGTTCTGTTCTTACAGGGGATCCACGTCTAGCCTAGCATTATCAAGCAGGTATATAAGCATTTATTTTATATTTTTAAAATTTATCTATACAACTCTTTTTGGCATAACTCCTACTTTATTCATAAGTATGTCGCTACCTGTTCCATCTTCAGGCTTAATTAAGTATGGACCTATAATATGATGAGACAAGTGCAAATAACCACAGCTAATAAGAAGCCTGATGATGGGACTAGGGACCTGAAACATGTAGCAACATACTTGTGAATAAACTAGGAGTTATATGCCAAAAAGAGAATGAGGGAGAAAAAATAATGAAATCTCCTTCTGCATAAATTGTAATTTAATTTATAATTCATATTATTATTCTTAATTATCAAATTGACTAATCTTAAATTAGATAGTATTATTTTGTTTCTTGTTAATGGAAATGGTTCGATTAGTTTTATATATTGAACCCATTACAGCTGTTACCCATTACCTATTGTCTATATGTGTCGTCTAGTTGCCAAACAGGCCATCTCCAAAAAACAAAATTTTTCAGGAGAGCTGATTTTCTGTTACATCACGCCAAAACGAAGTAGGAAGAAAATCTCTTCGGCTTTTAGTGGCACAAGGGTAGTGTGTTTGAAAGCACTTTTTGAAATAGAAGGGGCAAGTGGAGGGGGTGAGTTACTCAATTTTTTATTTTGGATTTGGCCACTTTTGCAACTCATTTTGGAGTTGGCCGGTTTTGCAATGAATTTGAACTTAAAATCACTAAATTTAATGAAACTATTGGTTTCTTTGGGATTCAAATGAACAAAACTTTCTTCAATAAGTGAATATTATTTGAAAAAATTAAACTCTGAAATGTTGTGGTGTAACTCTAGACGTAAAAATAATAATAACATATAAAATAATAACATCTAGACGGAAAAACTGGCAAGAATTATTTTTAAAGTAATAAGTTCTGAAAATGGACGGAGAGAAACGGAAGGCAGAAGTTGAAAAAGCCAGGGGCCGCTATATGTTGTCTGTTGTGCTAAAAGAAGAAGAAGAATTTCCGAAAAACGTAATTTAGAAAAATATAAAAATTTAGAAACATATACTCTTGCGGTATTATCGTCTTCCACAAGCTTGCACATTTCTTCCTGATATTTTTCTTCATCACTCTCATCTACTTCTCTGCTTCCTCCTTTTTGAGCAGCGGATGCTACGACGTTGCAGTAAAAAATCTGTAGAAAACCTCCCCTTGAACTAGCACCTTATTATTTTGTTTGGTTCTGAAAAATCTCTTTGTTGGGGTGACTTTGAAGTGCCATACTGGAGGGGGTTTGAAGAGGGCATTACTGGGACTCTTCCAATCAAGATTTGTGTAGTCTCTTCCTGGCTTGAAGGCTGAAAGAGAGTATTGATTTTCTTTAACTTCTTTTCAATTTAGGTAAAAACCTGATCTGGAGGGTTTTTTTTCTTCTCCATGTTGCATGGTCTCTGTCTTTTTCTTGCTAAATTAGCTGGAACTTCTTTAACAAACTTCTCCATAAAGATCGAATGAAAAGTGCACAAAACAATAAAGGCATAAACGTTAACTACAGGAAAAGTAGGAGCAGACTGACAGTTGCCTGATAAGAGGCCTTCTTGATCTGGAACAACACCGCGATCTAGCGGATGTGGAGATGGCTGGTTTTGAAACTCACTCACGGAAGGATTTGGCCGGTTTTGCAGCACACTGTGTTTTTTAAACACAGTTTTAACAAGGATTTCACGGATTTTTGCAAGGTTTCTTGTTTCCAATAGGTGGAAAATGTATCTTAGGACTCAGAAAACAGAAAAAACGTATTTCTCAAAATTGAGGAGTTGGCCGGTTTTGCAACTAGACGACACATATATAGTAGTACTATCCCAATTGAATAATGTTTATCTATTGTAATTATCAAATTATTTTAATCAGCATTTCAAGTAATTAACTCACTCTCTCATTCCTTCTATGTTTGAAGTCCCTTAACAAAAATGGTATATTTTGTGCTTAGTTAAAACTGCTGAATGCTAAGACTAAATTTTTCAGGAAAGAGGATGTAATTTCCAAAAGTACAACACTCAGTAATTTGTTAATGTACGTAGACAAAGTTCAATTCCAGATATTGATTAAAACTAATTGAAAATATTTTAAACTTTTTTGTGTTTGTTGATTTCTCCCTAAACTCAAAGATTAAACCATTTATAATAGGGTTAGATGCAATGTGGAAAATGTTTAATTAGAAATAAGAATTAATGATATAAGATAAATTTTATTGAAATAAGAGACTTTAGATAAGGATGGGAAAAACAAACTTAAAAATTGTTTGTTACATTTTATGCTTTAACTGCATATATTTTTTAATTAGAGGGTTCTTTTAAAACTACAATTTGCAAGATTTTGTCATGAAAAACTCAAAATAATATTAGTGCTATCTTTTAATATTAACTAAATGATTTATCTTACTTAATTCCACAACTATTAGGTTACCTAACTTATCCTTTTGCATTTTCAGCATGTCACCTATTTGTTATAATCATTCCAGATATGAAATGAATTAATTTATATAATTATTATTATTATTATTTTTAGAAGTAAAAAATCTTCAACGTTGGTCTCAAGCAGTAGCAACAGGCTAGAAAGATCTTACACTCCTCCACTTCCTGCTGATGGCGGTACACCTCCAACTACTCCACCGCCTCTACCACCATTTTCAAAACCATACTCTCATCCTCCAGGGCTCACCCCTCCATTGCCAGGTAATCACTTAGATACATATTTTCTTGTCACCTTATGTTGTGGATATTTGGATTTTTAAACATTTATAAACTAAATAACATACATTTGTGAATAGCTCATCATGAATGTATTATCAGTGTATATTTTACAATATTACATTCCTTAGAACTTTCCAGTTGTCAAACTTAATGTTAAAAATGTTTCATTTAAGTTACTCGGTTCAGCTTAAAATCTGTAATATTTTGTAGATGACGATGAACCTTATAGTCCTGGAGAAGATGATTTGTATTCTCCAGAGGACAATCAAGCAGAAGCTATTCTAGTCAACCCAGAAATTCAACGGAACTTGGAAGAAGTAAATCGAATGATTGAACAGAAAAGGCAGCAAATCCAGAGCATTGCCCAAGCTGCAGCCGGCAGTCAAGTAAATATCATTTATAATTATTATGGCATGCCATTACAAACCCATTTTCTAGTATTGTTAAAGCAAGGATTTAAGAATTTTGTAAAAGGAACTGTATAGTGTGTGTGTGTGTGTGTGTGTGTGTGTGTGCGTGCGTGCGTGCGTGCGTGTGTGTACATATTTAAGATCATTAAAACGTGATTTATTCAATGAAAGTAAAATTTTTTAAAATTAATTAAAAGTAAAATGGTTGAAAGTTGCTCAACCTTACACACACACACACACACACACATATATATATTTATGTGGTATAACTGGTATATACTGCAAACATATAAATAAATAATGCCTAATTTTAATTTGGAATTAATTTTGTTTAATAGGTACCTGTTCCTTTGGACGAAGAAACACCCTATAGTCCATCTTCATCATTTACTCCACCAAGACAAGGATCTGAATCAATTCCATTTCTGGATACTAATGATATTAAACTTCCTCCAAATCTGCAGGATATTCTTGCATCCATAAAGGGTACCCCTACTATGGATGTCAAGTCAGATCCTATTGTTAAAGCTTATACCAGTCAAGCTTTTTATGAAGAAGAAGAAGACTTGAAGGAGGAAGAGAAAGATGTTAAAAGTGAACGAACTAGTAGGGATCCCCGCCAGAGGCCTGATCCTCCAAAGCCTAAATCTGCATTATCACAACTCTCTGATTCAGAACTAATAAGGAAGGCAGCAGAAATGGAATCAGAAGAAAAGAAAGAATTTAAACAGCCTACGTATTTTTATGCACCACCTCCACCTGTAGCTGTACCTGTTGCACCTCAACCTATCTATCCTCCTCCGCCTACACATTACAAATATCCTCCAGCACCAGCTCCACCTCCACCACCTCCTGTAGTTGATAAAGACAGGAAGAGAAAGGAGAAGTTCAAAGAAAGAAGGCCACCACCTCAACCAATATCTCACCCTCCAAGAAGGAAATGGGATAATGGACATCATAGCCGAGGAATGATGCAACACAGGCCACCAATAAGGGGAAATCGACCTCCTAGGTTCAGGGGAGGATTTGACCGTGGCCGAGGAGGCTTTCGTGGAGGTGGAGGTGGTTTTAGGCCTCCCAGAGGTGGTGGTCCACCTCCTCGGTTTAGAGGAACACATGGTCGTGATAGAAATGTACAGTCTGAATGGGATGAAGAAATCAGAAATTTTGAGCAGCGTAAAGCTCGTGAAAGGAAAAGAAGAGCGAGCAGATCACCATCACCAAGAAGACGTTCACTTTCCCCACCCAGAAGACGATCTCGTAGAGCCTCTTCAAATAGTAGTTAGGCTTTGTAAAGCATTTCTACAGCTAAAAAGCTGTAAATGTATATACACTGTACAGCAATATTTTTTAATTTAATATGCATTTTCTATAATGATCTCGCAGTTTATTTTATTGCAAAGTAAGTAAATCACCTACTTAATTGCTGCAAATATTTGTAAATATTTTGTACAGGTGTTGTATATTTTAAATTTATGTTTTTCTTTTGTAAAATTACATTTTGTTTTTTCTTTGCACCAAGAGTGATGCAAAACACTTGAGTAAATCTTTTTATATTTTTTTCCAAAAATTGTATGTACAATACCTTCATTCCAATTTGTACTATATTTCTTTTCATCAAATTTATTGAGTATTTTGAAATATTAAATTATTTCATTTATATTAAAGATGTACCTGCAAACAATTTATTTTTACTAAATTGACTAATTGTGTATATTACGAAGAATTAATATTTAAAAACAGATTTTTTAAAAGCGATTATATGAGGAGATATGATCAATTTTGAATTTTTTTTTTTTTTAAATTAGTTATTTCTTTTTATAATGTTTGTAAATTCTACTTGTTAATACTAGTTTCTTAAAGAGAAAAACAATTATTTAATTATTTCAAAGTGTAAAAACTTGTACAAAAAGAATTGTAAGAGAAAATTAGTTACATATGTAAAAAAAAAATCTAAGAGAATTACTAATCTAAATTATAATAGAAAAAAAAATCATGTGATTCAAATACAAATATATAAATAATTTATATCACTGTTGAAAATAAATGATGTGATTAATAAAACTCTTTATTAATTTAAAACAAACAAAAACATCTTTATCTTTACATTTTTATAACCTATTTTGAGTTCCCAAATTTTCCTTTCTTCTTCTTTTTTTTTTTTTTTTTTAATCTTTATTTCATGCATGTTGCTAAGTTGGTAACAATTATTTTGTTTTGATCAGTGTAACATTTGCACTATAATTAACCTGGATTGTATATTAGAAATTAGTATTGTACTTCATTAATTATGACAAAGATACCACTTTTTGTTTTCAAGAAAGAATTTAAAACATTATCAACCATTGGGTAAGATTTTTTCTGATCTCATTTACAAATGTTTTTACTTTTTTTTTTTTTTACCTACCAATTCATTATAATGATAGTAACTTCATGTTGTATACAGTGCAGTTAGAAAAATATACTATTTCTTCATTATAGTTCAATTTCGTTTATATCTAAAGTGGTGGATATTATGAAGACTTCATTATTGTCAGTTACCTTTTTATTCTTAACCATTGAATTTTGTTCGGAAATAAAAATGAGGCTAAAATGGATTTAGGTTTTGTTTTGAATTTTTTTAATTTAAACTTCTCAGGCAAGCAATGTAAGTTGTGGTTTCATCAATTGCATACATAACATACAATTTTACATCATACAGTTGGGCAAAAGAGCATGAGAATTTAATGCATTATTTTATTTTACGATTACTATACAATAAAGATTAGATCAATTCATAATTATGAGAAAATTGTATAAATATGAAATAGTTTTGTGGGAGTGATTACTTGAAGTATTAAGAATAAAATATTTAAATATTCATGGAAATTGAAGGAAAGAAGCTAAGGTCAGTTATTTTTTTATCCTACAGCAGCTAGTATCTCTAATTGTAAAGTAATCAGTTAATTTATTTTTAACAAGCAATTATCAAATTAGTAATAATTGCCACTTTGGAGTATTACTAAAGATTAATATATATAGTCCAGTCCTATGTGAATGTTTACTTTTAGTAACTGTACGGTTTTTGTTAATATAACTAATTTTTAATGAACATGAATATATCAATGTGATCAAATTGAATATTATAGCTTCATATTATTACAAAATAATATTGACTTAGAATACTAACTATTTTTTCTTGGTAGCAGATTGAGTTAGCCTTCTTTATCCTATTGGATATCTCCTGGTCTACCTTTCCATTCCTGCTTATCACTGTTCCTAGATAAGTATATTTGTCCACCATTTCCAATGCTTCACCTTTGCAAAGTAATTCAACGCATTCCTGTTCCCGACCAATGTGCAATAAATTTCTAACGGAAATGAAATATAATTTTTAAATGACAGTTTTGAAGATATGAAGAAAGTCCCAGAGCACGAAGCTGATTGTTATCTTCTTTATATATTGAATAAACAAATACTTAAAATGTAGAGAACAATAGTAATAAAATAACAATAATAATTAAAATAACAAAAATAATTTAAACCAATTTTATATTTCTTATAAAAGTAATTGGGTTTTAATTCTTACAGATATCTTAAGTTGATTTTACTTCCATAATAGAAAATGAGATGATAAACTAATATTTCTTCTGTTAGGATTCTCTGACTTTTCTGTTTAAAATCTTATAACTATTAGGGTGAGATAATAAAACTACCAGGTTTATGTTTGTGGAATACTTCTTATTTTTATTGCTTTATAACTAAGTAGTAGACTTGACTTAATTAACTTATTATTTGTTGATAATTATTATTATTATTATTAATAATAATAATAATAATTAATATTAATAATAATAATTATTATTGATAACAGAAGATTATAAAAAAGCAATTTTATAATGAAAAGTAAAGGAATCCCGCTCAAGTTTTTTGCCAGAGGCTATTGACAAATATCACACTCAATCAGCATTACTATTGCTTTAGTTTCCTTAATAAACAATACATTACCCTGAAAATAATTAACTATTTAAATTAAGAAAAGTAAATTTACTTTGTCATAAGGTGGACATTTGATTGTAAAGTTTTATAATGTTCTTTTTACTTTTACCTGATGATAACAATCCATCATTTTTCCTTTGCAACTTCAAAAAGGCATCTTAAAAACTCATCCTGGCCTTTTCTTGGGTGTCTAAATTGAAATTTAAACAAGAGGTGGAAGGCTACAGACCATATTTATATTTCCATTGACTTTTATCTAATAAAATTCCAATATAAAGAGCTTAAAGACTATCCTAAAAACATATGACTATGATGTTACCATCAGTTTCAAAGTGTAAGGCCCTTCCTGCTCTAGTTAGAGCACATCAGGACCATGGAGTTATAGTACTATAACTTGTCTATAACTCCATGATGAGAACGTTAAGACCTACAAAAAGTATAAGGTTATGAAGTCTTACTATAGCTTGATCACAGAAATTGATGGTGAAGTTCCCTCACTCTTGAGCGAGCATTAAGCTGTGGATGTGATAATAATTTAAATAAATATCAAGCAGTAATATTTCTAAAGATTACTTATAATCAAAGGGTTACACGTGAAGGTAATAGTTATCACTGCCATAGAAAGAACCCTAAGAATATCATCAACTCGTAAGTAGGGAAAACTTTAATATGTTTAACTGGCGTTTATTATTTAAATAACGGAAACGTTTGTTGTAGAGGAATCAGTCGATATAAGTTAAATGAATATAAAACTTTATTTAGTCGCCAACATTTCCGCCTAAACGTGGAAGGCCATCATAATAAAAATAAATGTTAGTTAAAAAAAAACCTTTGAGTCCAAGGATTTTTGCCGAAACAGTGGCAACTAAATAAATTAATGTTTAATTGACATAACCTTTATTTATCAAGCTTTATTGTAATCATTATAATAAAAAAAAATTATCAAGGGGTCGTAAACAACTAAAAACAACTAAAAAGGAACGAGAGCCCACCTAGTAAACTGAAAAACATCAAAAAATCAGTCAAACTATGGACCACATCCGTTCGATCAAACCGTAGAGAGGAAGTAGTCTTGTGCAGGCTAAGGATTGGTCACACTAACCTTACACACTCGCATCTAATAAACAAGCAGCCACCGCCAAAATGCCAATACTGCGGTGAGATAATCACGGTTAGTCATATATTCCAAGAATGTCCATACTATATAATGCAACTAAAAAATCTAGGACTTACACCCGGCATTATTCAAATTCTTGGAGATAATGAAAAAAATTTAAAAGCTCTATTCACCTTTTTAAAAGCACAAAATTTACTTAGTAAAATATAGACCCACCAAAAAAAAAAAAAATAAATAAAAAAAAAATAAAAAATAGTGGAAAAAAAAAAAGAAAAGAGAAATAATAAAATAAATAGCTAAAAGATTATAAAAATCCGCAGGCGTTTATGACCTTTGTAGTTTTACGCCTATAAACAATAACAAACAAACAAACAACTAAAAAGGAATGAGTTATCTAACTTAGAAGATGAAAATATCTGTTGGATGAAAATTTTACCTGTCATTGTATGCATAGATAAAATTCTTACATCATAACAACGTAGATTACAACTGTTTATTCCAGTCTCAGGGATAGGGAAGCCCCAATGAGTACTTTTTGAAGTTCTGTAACTAATGATTTTGTAACATTTGTCTTCAATTATGAAATACCTTACTTATTATTTTGGAACTAGGGGAATGAAAATATTTACGTTTCAAGGAGATGAATCAACAGTCAATAAGATATGGCTTTATTTATTTATTCTAAATTTTGATTTTATGAATTAATTATTTTAAATATCAAAAACCCTATCTTAGCGATAGAACCTTCAAAGTTAATCATAACTTTTCCGATTCTTCTGTCTTTACCCAAACTGCCGGTGTTCCTCAAGTTAGTATCCTAGGACCTATCCTATACACAGTGTATACAGCTGACATACCAACTCATCCTACCACTGTCCTTACCAACTACGTTGATGACACTTGTGTGTTATCAGTAAATAATGATCCCTTCATTGCCTCTCAAACACTCCAATCCCATATCCTAAATCTTCAAGAATGGTGTCAAAAATGGAGAATCATAATAAATCCAAACAAATTCCACCAAATAACGTTTACCCTACGTTGTAAACCTACGACTTCCTGTCCTACAGTATCCTTGAATGATATTCCACTTATCCCTGTTGAACATATCCGCTACCTAGGACTCCACTTGGACACCACATACAAGACTAAAACGACAAGAAGCTGCCCGTCGTTACAGACTACTTCAACATTTACTAAACAAACGTTCAAAGCTCCCAATTAATTACAAAACACTCATAAACATGTTGCTAATTTTGCCCACACCAGATACCTATCCTTTCATAGTAAGCTCCATAATCACTCAAATCCGTTAGTTTCTCAACTTGCTTCCCACTGTATTCCTGATAATCCTCCGAGGCGTCTGAAACGAAGATGGCCTCGAGACCTTAGAATTTTTAATAAAGTGCTACTGATGAGTAGTTCTTTTCAAGTTTTATCATGTTATTATAATCGTTGTCAATACATTTACTTGATGTATATATTTTGTACAGTTGTAAATTTCAATAAATGTATATAAAAAATATCTATATATATCAAAAACAATATCGTGCTGGTTCCTTATGAGCTTCAAGAGAAAGTATCAAGTTGTCTCATTTTCTTTGATCCAGTTATCATTTGTATTTCATACACAATTTTTTTTTTTATCTTGAAACCAATTATTTTGTTTTTGTATTTATTTAAATGAAAAAAAGAACCTCGTTTGCTATGTCTAATATACTTTCGAATTATGTATTGGGATTCGTTTCAGCCTCATTATTTATGAATTATTTGCAATTTCACACGATATCTTATTAAGAAGCTGGAAAATATCTTTACCAATATATATATATATATATATATATATATATATATATATATATATATATATATATATATATATATACACACAAATATACATTTTAGATAGTTAAATAGTTTTTAGAAATATTTCCAATTGACAATCTTTGACATTTGAGGCTAGAAAAAGTTTTCAAATAGCGCTGAAAAGTAAAATATATTTCTTTAGCGATCCAGCAAGTAATTAGCCAGCTTAAAGTTTTAGTTTTTTAGGCTTTACTGCTATCTGCTAGTAAGTAGAGTTCGGTTTAAGACTTTCTTGTGTTTATTAAACGAAACAGTTTTAAAGGGTATTATGAAAAAAATCTGTTTATCGTGAAGTTTATGAAGTGTAGTGATAACGAACTTCATTTTTACTAAATTTTATTTTTAACGATGTTTAAATGTTTCCTGCACTATAGATTCGCGCTATAAAAAGAAAAACTGTTAATAAAGGGGCACCAGATCAGAGGATCTTATGATATTACATTTATTTAATTATTATTATTATTTAGGATTTTATTTTATTAAATTTTCAATGTATGGTTTAAAGCTAACCGCAAAATTGAGTTCTATAATTTTGCGGTTAGCATCTGATTTCAGGTTGTGTTGAAGAATACCACTTTTTGAGGTGAATTTTGTGGGCAGATGAGACTGTTTTTACAGGGGAAGGCATTTCTACCTATCCATGTATATCGTTGGTTTATATTTGTATTGCTTTCGAATAATGTGGAGGAGCACCATGGTGTTGGTAAATCATATTTTGCCGAACTTAGGCGGAATATCGTGATGAAGTTGTGGTAGGATATTTTGTAACAAATATTAGTAATCTCATCATTGAATCTGTTGGGCAAACTATGATTTTCGATTACAATACAAACACTATTCGACAGCAATACAAAGATAAATAATCTAACGATACTCCACATGGAACGGTAGAAATGCCTTCCCCTATAAAAACAGACTCATCCATCCATAAAATTCATCTCAAAATGTGGTATTGTTTAATCCATCTGCATTTAGAGGCTAATAGCAAATTATGGTCTATGTTCATAATCATTGAGTTTTAAACCTTACATTGAAAATATAACAAAATAAATCCTAAATAATGATAATAAATAAATAAATGTAATAACATAAGATCCTCTGATCTGGTGTCGCTTTATTGACAGTTTTCCTTTATTTTCTATTAAACAATAATTTTTTTTCTTTGCTTTTTAATCCAATGAAGAGTTTATTATGTTTGAAATTCATATTTTCATTAAGGGATAGTCATAATGTTTCATTTACACAAGTAACTGATTTGTATGCCAAATGAGAACACCATGTTTTTTCGGTTTCAAAAGTAAATCGAAACAAAATCATTACGTTTAACATACCATTCGAAAGCTTATTAAATTTGCAAGTTTTTGTGAGATTTGGCGTTAAAATATTTAAGCAAAATGGAGATATTACAGCTACTATGGAAAAAAACTTGGTTTCCTCAAAAAAGTCTTTGTTTTATCATATGTCTGCAACGGATTGGAATAGAAAGGTGAGATCTGTGGCATTTTGCTACATGTTTGATGTAGTTTCACCCTATTTTTTTTTATACACTAAGAGATACTCACCCTGTTTATGGAACATTTAGATCTTATGGATAAGTTTTTTTTGTGACATAATAAACAGCATTGAGTGTTTTACGGATGATTTTGAATCGTAAGGATTAGATACGAGAAGAATTAAAAAGTTTAGTGGAGTCCCAAAGCCCAACTCAGTATTTTCAGATGGGTCTAATTACTGATATGTAAATAAGTCTTTTGTAATCTATTGGGAGCTTTGAACGCTTGTCTAGTAAATTTTTAAAATAAATAAATGTAAAAAACTAAAGCTCAGAGGTTTCTCAAATAGCAATTTGTTAGTAACTATATTAATGTCGCAAGTCATGCATTATTACACATCCGAATATATATATATATATATATATATATATATATATATATATATATATATATATATATACATATATACATATATATATTTTTTTTTTCCTAACCACCGACTTTATGAAAATCAGTCAAAAAGTATAAGAAATAAAGATATCTTGTTTTGCCTTTCGACATTTAAAGATCTCTCTTCTTCGCCATTTCTGGAAGTCCTATGTCGTCTGAAGCATAGTGTTTAAAACAATTGAAAATCTGATATTTCAATAATTATAGACTATAATAATTATCTTATTTATATTTAATATTTAAAATAATAAGTGATATTTTTTAAATCAGCAACATATGGATATAACAATACATATACATATAAGAATGTAGATAACTTGGGCCAGTTTGAATTGGAAAGGTAGCATTGTTTTCCTCCCAAAGCTTATCAGATTCTAATACCAAATGTTAAAAACCATTCAGTGCTTGATGTCTAGTTTGATTTATCAACTAACAGCTATATTATGTATAGCTTGATTTATTTTAGGATTAAACAGAAAGTAAAATTCGCCATCATGATATTCTTGAGCTATTGTTCTTCTCGAAGATAGCACCTCCTTGCTTTCAGGGCCGCCGTGAGTCAAACCGGGCCCGGCCAATATATTTTGCCCCATATTTAAATATGCAAACATTTTTATCCTCCCATCATCCAAAAATAATATAATTAATTTTTTTACTTATCAAGTACAATATTTTATTAATTTCCTAATACAATGTATCCAGGCCCATCGTGGGGTCACCTGTGGTGTAGTGGTTAGCATAGCAACCTACTAAACCCAAGATCGCGGGTTCGCAGCCCGGCAGATGACCTTAGGATTTTTTAAAGGGAGTAAAAAATCATTAGCTATGCCGTCTTTCGGAAGGGACGTAAAATGGGGGTCCCGAGCCTGTGCGATGTCAGGTACTCGTTAAAGATCCCTGTCCTAATTATACTTGGATTGGCAAAATTTACGACTTCCACCGTAGCATCGTCCGTTTAGCCATAGCAGCATAAAGTGACGTTAAACGAAATAAATAAATAAATCCAGGCCCATCGAGAGCAATCTCTGGCCTCGGGGCAAATATATTTGCCCGGACCCACTGACCACCTCTTTCCCAACATCATCCAAAAAATACATTTGCTTTTTTCACTGAACTAAACTTTTAAATTGAATAGAATCGGTTATATAAAGTAACTCTTGAGAGAGGTCACCTTAGCACGGGCTCCGGGGATCCCCCCCCCCTTCGCTCCCCCTATCAGCGGTCCAGGACGTATCGTCATAGAATCGTTTGTATCAAACAACACTTGTGTAAATGTCACCTGATATGACAATTAAAAACTGATTAGAAATTTTTAAAAAATAGCAACAAAGTGTTAAAATGAAGACAAATCTGGAAATGATTCTTTTTTATAAAATTATGGATTACATAAATTAAATTGACCGTTTTAACGAATATTTTCATTTCGTAAACTATGGGAATTCCCAAAGGTGGTCAGCATAGTCTGGGCTCCATTTATCCCATAGTCTCGCCTTTTGTATTTATTTGCCTTGTTGTTTGTACCTATGGTGTTCATCCTACTGATGGGGGTCTCGATGGCCGAGCGAGTTGGGGGCGCAGGTTTCAGCGTGCTGGGTACTGAAGGGTTCGAATCCCACCTGGGGGGGTTAAAATTTATTTCGTGGTGGACCCACATAATGAATCTTGGCCTTCCTAACCTGGCTAGAATAGGTTAGTAACCTGTAAGATAACCCGTCCTTTCTGTTCCAGTTGTAGTAAATAATGACGTTAATCCCCAATAAATAACAATATACCAGTGACGGTCGATTATGATTTGATAATGTTTGCGTAATTTCTTCTTCACATTTGGATGCATCTTTATCGTTCAAATAAGACCTCTCTAAATTGTATGTATATATATGTATGTCCAGTATTCAGTGGATGTATCTTTTTGAAATGTGAGGAATGTAATTATAAACTGACATTTCTTTCATAGAAACTTGATTTTAACTAATCTAGTTTGTAAGACCACTATTTTAAGAATTTCATAAATTGTGTGAAGTCATTGGTTAGAGTTGAGTGATATTTTGTGTTAATGACAGGTGGAATGCTTGTAAAAAAGCTGTATCTGAAGGTTCGGACACTAAGAACAAGCCACCGTCAGCAACAGCATGTAAAGAGGTGCCTTGCAAAGATGCCAAGTGTATCCCTCCCAGTTTTGCTTCCTGTGTTCCTCAAAAAAAGAGCGTATGTGCCGATAAAAGTAAAGTCAAAAGAGTCATAATAACCAAGGTACGATGTTTTAATAAAATAGAAATATTTTAATCGCATTTTATAACAATACATAAAATGATTGTATCATATGAAATCAACTTCTTACTTTGAGAGGAAACTTATCCATTCAATGGAGAATATTTTTAATAGTATAGAAAAATTATTTCGACTGTTTTGTGGAATGAAAGTGGTTCAACTTTAGTATTTTTACGGTGAACTTTGTAATTGATATAAATATTCCACAAATATATGACTAAAATGATTGATTCATCTAGTTATCTAAAACTATTGTGATAAGAAAATTTCAATAGAGTTCTTAATATGAAGAGCATATTGTGTCTGTAATATTAGATCTTACGAAAACACATTTTTAGAGACAATCTTCTTTCAGGCTTCATGTGCAATATTTCTAAATAAGCCTAATTGAGGAGTTTTCTTTCAACACTAAACAAAAAATGTTAGTTTTCAACACTGTTAAAAAAAAAAAAAAAATAGAAAAAACACTACTCCAGCCCTCCTCCCCTGCTGTAGAATTCAAACAATTATATTACTTAAATGTTTGATAGATGTCTACTAACGAAAAAAGTATACGTGTGTGCAGCTCGCAAGACTTTATTAGAAAATAAATTTTAAAAATTTTCGAACGAAAGTGGACATGTTCAGTTTTGAAAGATAACGCCTCCATTGTAGTCTTTAGATGGGTTTTTAGTAAGGACTTTGCCATTTATTGCTTTTGCAATGTTAGTATTGGTGAATATCCGACGTTTCCGGAAATGAGCAATTTTTTGTCGTTTCAGACTTTTGTGGTGCCCACTCTATTTAACTCGTTAGTTCAGATGAAGTTTTTTTTTTAGGAAAAAGCGTAGTGTTATTAAAGAATATGATATGAAAGTTTTTGAGAAAAAGTCGTTACAATTAAAAACTTAATAGACCTCAGGAGGATATCAAAGGAAGGATATCAATTATTAAAGTTGTTGTAGTTGTTTTGATTATTTATTTACATTGACCTTAAGTCTGAGCAACTATATCTGAAAAAAAAAGAAAGTAAAAATAGCTTCGTTCCTTAAAGGGAATCAAAAAATAAAAACGTTTTACTATCTACAACTCTATCCAAATGAGCCTACTCCAGGCTGCCAAAATCCTTTTCTAGAATATAAATCATGTCGCTTTTAGAATTCGGATTAAATTTAGATCGCTAAATTTAACGAAGGAAATAAAATTGTTGTTAATTAAAGTTCCTTCTCTCTTTAAATTCAGAACTTTTTATTTAGACGATTTTTACGTAATTAATTGCATCATAGTGGTAAACATATTTATTTTTTGCTCTTCTACAAAATATTCAATTTATTGAATATTCTAGTACAACGTACAAAAGAAGCTTATATTTTCAACTGTTGTATTATGAGGGTTTACGATTTTAAAAGTCACGCGTTATTATTAGGTCATTTGTTCTAACATTCCAATGGCGGACATAAAGGACACGAAATGTTTATATCACATTTTCTTAAATACATTGGCCAGGCACCCTAACCCCCCCCCCCACTCCCAACAGTTGTCACCTTAGCCTGGGCCCCCCAACAAACTTCACAGCTTTGTTATGAGTAGTTAGAAGGTATACATATTAAAAGTCCTCGCCCCTGGGGTGTGAGCTAAATGTGGGGGGAGGGAAGAAGGTCCCAATTTTGTGTTTTTCGATTATATCTCGAAAACGGTGAACTCTAGAAAAATATGCTACAGATCACAATTAAAGCTCGTTATATTTTTGATTATATACATATTCGTCGAAATTCTAACGGTTTTCGAGATATACGTTATTAAAAATCGATAATTTTAAAAACAAAAGAAATGTTTACTTAACTTTTTGTTGAACGTTTGCATCAAATACCAAAAACGTATATATGAAATTAAAGTAAATTTAATGCTCTACAATTTTTATTCTGACTTTTTTTCTGAGAAACGATTGTGGAAGGTACTAGAAGCAAACGTTTGACAAAAAGTGAGGTGACATGGCTTTTTTTTTTTTTTTTTTTTTTTTTTTTTTTTTTTTTTTTTTCCCGAAAATCACCGATTTTCAATAACGAATATCTCGTAAACGGTTAGAATTACGACAAATTTATATGTAATTGATTTTATAAGAAATTTAATTAGCTTTTATGTTTATTTGTAACATATTTTTCTAGAGCCAACCGTTTTCGAGATATCGAAAAACAAAAACAATTGAACTTCTCCCCTTCCCCCACCGTTAGCTCATCCCACAGGGGCGGGGACTTTTAATATGTTTACCTTCTAACCACCCCTAACGTAGCTATGAAGTCAAGAATTATCGCATATTCCTTGCTCTCTACGATGTATTTATGGAATGGACTATATGTCCTGTCCTCTAAACTCGAGAACTAAAATTTTCAATATTTATTTATCGAATTTAATCGATATATCGATATTCTGTCATTTTCATATATATATATTTCTTCTTTCGATATATCGATAGATGGATACATACTTTACAATATATCGTTTTGTCTATATAATAAAAATACAACATAAAACTATATTTTTATATAATAAAAATACAAAATAAAACTATATATACAACTCCCTAAAATATTTTTATACAGTGGAGAATCACTTATACGAAAGTGAGGGGGAACGGAAAATGTTTCGTTAAATGAATACTTTTTATAACTGAACAGTACTAGGTTTCGTGATTATTTTAAAATAAAAGAAATTCTTCATAAAAAAAGTCACAATTTTATTGTTTGTACATATTTTGTTGTTAGATACATTATTATATTTTCAAGTTTTATATTACATTTATGTATTACATGTATTATATACATAGTGTGTGTTTTGTAAATCAGTAGGTATTATGTATGTATGAATATGAATACTTAAATAAAAAATAATTAAAATAAACTTAAACAGAAAGCAAGATAAGAATTTAAATAATCTCATGTTTTGAAAAATATTAGTACATATTCATTTTGTCTTAACAAATTCCGTAATTTTAGATTGCTTGATTTTTCTGCAAGCTACGTTATATAGCAGTAGTTCACATTCTATCATGAACGTTTTACAACCTCAAATGCAGCGACCGTTTCGGTAAATATTGGTTCTTCGTCTTCAGAACTTTGGGAATTGGAATCGTTAAGACCTTATTCGGTTTTTGTGACTTAGGCAACGATCTCCTGGTCACTTTGGAGTACACAGACTGCCAAGTTGTTGTCAAATTCAACTAAATTTTCGGATGTTAGGCCTGGGTGAACGTTGGACCACTCAGGAGGTTCTTCAAAGGTTCCTATACCATTTCTCGCTTCACTTGATTCGTAGACAAATCCTTTCTTATGTACTCCGGATTATGGAAGCACTTTTGTATTGTAATAGACTGAACACCGTTCCAAGATACTGCTGTAAACTGCATAGCTTGTTAAAGTGCACTTAATTAATGAAACGTTATGAGTATGTACGTAGTGTCAATCTTAAACAAGGATCAACCGGTAAGTCTTTAAATATTTCGTCGAAAAACTGCTGTCTCTTCTTATAACTGAATAGTAGTTACACCAGGGGAACAAATTAACTTTCGTATAAGTGGATGTTGCGTATAACTGAATATCGCACAAGTGAATAATTCATTGCACAGGATTAAATGGAGTTTCGCCGGGGAACGAAAAATTCTTCGTATAACTGAATGTTTCTTATAAGTGAGTTTCGTATAAGTGAGACTCCACTGTATACCAAAACAGAAAACACTAAATCAATTTTGAAAGTAATATTTTTAACTTCTGATAAACTTCACATTATCATAAACCTCACACTTGGAAAGTGGAAATTAGAAAATATCAATATATGAAAAACTAAATTCATGTTGAAAGTTATTTTGTTATTTATCTTTAAACTTTATCCTAATGTGAAGTGGAAATGAGAAAATATCATACTTTTGATAAACTTTTACAAATTTTAAAAATAAATTTTCATTGAATTAGTATTACAATCCGCCTTACCATAAGGCAATGAGTAATATATATGGCAAAGAATTGATTTACACTTTATGAGGGAAGTGGAAATATATATATTCTACGTATATATATCTAGGTTTAAAATGCTATATTTCAGAAATTACTGGGGAAATAATACGGCTATAAATATCCAAAATAATACGGCAGAAGCTGATGAAATACATAAAACATATCTCCTGACTTACAGCAAAGCGCAGAATTATTGCCATGAGAATAATAGACTTTTTATTGAATGACTAATTCTATGAAATAAAACGAATTAATATCGGTATTTTCAAAACTTATATTCTTACATGTTAGTTATCCCTCTCATCAAAAATATAGTCAATTTCAATTTTCTGACCAATTCGAAAATGGGGGTTTTTGCCACTCCCAGTGGCATTATGTAGCATCATAGGAAAGGAAAAAAAAAAAAAAAAAAAAAAAAAAAAAAAAAAAAAAAAAAAAAAAAAAAAAAAATATATATATATATATCGTGATCGATATTCAGAGCTCAAAAAATTATTGATATGGAAAATCGATATTTTTTTTAATGTACCCATCCCTATTATAAAGCTTTTCTTTTTAAGTTTATCATGTTCACTGTGGATTGAAGCTATATGTTTAGCTGGGTATTCTTTTAATTCCATTATCATTAATCGGACTACGGTTTGTTGCCTAGCCCTGTAAAGAAGATAAGCCTGATCCGGACTACAAAATGCCGGAGGATACGGCTGACAAATCCCCTCGAGTTATCATCCTTGGTGCAGGATATTCCGGGCTCACTGCAGCCGATCGCCTCATAAAGGGCGGCCACACTAATATCGTTGTACTAGAGGCAGACTGCAGGTAACTTTAACTGGTAATTTTTATATTTTTAAGTATTTAATATCTAGTATAGAAATAATTACAAAATTAGTTTAATCTCATGTTTAATACACTTGATCATTAAAATTAAAAACCGATGTAGTATCTCTGTTCCTCAAGATGGTTTGTGGCGTTCCTCACAATTCTAATGTATTCTCTTTCTGTACTAATATTAAGTTAATACTAAGGTCTTCAAACTTATGAGTGATAAGGTGCTTCATGAAATGCAGTGAATGTATTTGGGAATATGAACGCATAAAATAACATAATATAATTTTTTTTACTTCAGCCAGATTCGGAAGCTTGGCAGTATAATGCCTCCTTACCCACTGAGTTAGAGCGCCTCCTAAATCCATATACACTGTGAATTTGATAACAATGGCACATTAGATTATTTATTCAACTAACACTATCTCATGGATTGCTCTATCTGAGTTATTAAAATGAAAGGTAAATATTATTCAGTCAATATACTACGTTCAACATCAATGTCGGATAGTCTGGTCTGGTTTTTACTTCATCAATTGGTTATTTAATAAACCTTGACAAGGGCAGATTAATGGTTGTCGAAATAATGATAAGATAATGCATTTGTTACATGGATAGTGAAAATATTTAAGCAATTTTCTTTTCGTACATAGGATCCTTCTGTAAAGGTTAAAGAAGAATATTAAGTAAATATAATGGTTCTAGCAGTAATAGAGCATAGGAGGTTCGTAAAATCATACAAACACATAGATTTTTTTTTTCCTTTTAAGTTATAAGAACGACTGTTATTATTGTTGGACAGGGCTGGCGGGAGATTGAAGTCGCAGTGGGCAGGGGACACGGTGGTGGAGCTGGGGCTGAAGATGCAGGAGCGAAGTCTGCCCAGCTGGGACCACCCCCTCATCCAGGTCGGGATGTCCCAAGGGCTCTTCGCCCCACCCGTCGGATTCGATCCCAGTTCTGGCCTCCTCAGCTACCCTCTACCGCTACCTGTCATCTTTAAGACCTTCATCTTCCTCAAGAAGCTTATTATGGAAGAGCGGTGCATGCAGCGTCCCAGGGGGTATATAGTAACTAGTAACTCGTACACAGCTCTATTATAGGCAGTTTATAAAATTTAAATTAAGGAAATAAGTGATTTAATGTTCTAGTCTGCCCGCAAAATATTAATTGAATCAGGCATTCAACTCCAACAAGATTTCAAGATACAGTTGAGTCCTAATGGTTCAAGTTTTTGAGTTTCCTTTAAATCCATACTTCTTAATTTTGTTTTTATGATTATTATATTTTATAACTTGACATATTGTCAGATTTGATTCCTCGTAGCCGACAATTGAAATAACAAAAGTTTTGGAACCGTTATTTTCACACAAATAGCTGCATCGATGAAGTGAGACCGCGTATTCACCAGATCAACGAAAAGAAGTTGAAAAACGTACTCATTACAGAAATCACTATGCGAAATGCCTATAATACATACAAGGTATCGCATATTAGCCGACGATATACACTATTTAAACCTGTCTTTCATCCAATAAAGAAAATCAGTGATGGGATATAAACAGGAAAATATGAGCGATGACATGTGAGTCATGATGCAGACCCGTACCCATTGTTACCTACTCTTCCCTTGATTTCAAGGTTTCATTTTTTTGTATTTACGCTCTAAGTTTAATTCTCCAATTTCCCACATTTTCGATAGTTTGAAATTTCACGAGGGTGGGGTAACGCACTAGGAAAAGAAGTGCGAAGTCTTTATATCAACCACGATAACCAAAAGGTCCTAGGTTCGGACCTGCCTGGGGTAGGGTAAGATTAATTCCCAGTCCCAAACCTCTCAGCCGTCTACGGTAACCCCATGTTGCAAGAAAGGGGAGATATGAAAAGGCCGAGTTTTCAGTTTCACCTAGAACTAACTATCTACGGTATGTCAGATTCTTATCTATGAATAATCAATAGGATTTTCATATTCAATTTAAGAACCCATTTTCCAAAATCCAATCTATGAATCTAAATAATAATTTGAAGGAGGTCAATAAAGGATGATAAAAAAAAAAAAAAATAATAAATTACTTGTTCTTATATTTTTATCAACCTATGTTACGTTAATTATAGGCTAATTTTAGTAGTCTATTCCTAGAATGGATAAGGCAATTAGTACTATTAACATTTTTTTTCTATTTATTTATTTTTTAAAATCTTATTTTGATCCTCCAAGAATTATTATTGGGTATTATCATCTCATTCAAGCGTAGATTACTTCCGTTTTTCATCTTGTATTTTTGAAAAAAAGTAGTTAAAGTTAATATTTTGTTATTAAAATTAAATAATCGGAGTTTTTTTGCCTTGTATTTAATTAAGACTCAGTGATATGATCTTATTGGGTTGTTTCACATGAAATGTCCGATTTTATAATATTTGATAATAAATAGAGGATTTTGCGAGTCTCTGTTGTTTACTTCCAAAGTTCACATATCATAATCAAGCAGTTACTAATCCTCTACTTTTCTTTTATAAACATTAGCTTCCCAATCAATTACACACTGTTTAGTATACCTTCAAATATGAACATGGAAACACGCGATTTTCGTGTAATATTTTTTTATGAGTTTAAACTAGGTCGTTCGCCAGCTGAGGCTGCTAGAAACATCTGTAAGGTCAGGGCAGTGGTTAGACATCGACGAAAGCCCAGGACAAATGCCAAAACCAAATTTGCACCCGAAAAAATTGATGGTTACAGTATGGTGGTCCATGGCTGGAATCATACATTATTCTTTTTGCCTAGAGGTGAGACCATTACCTCTACAACCTACTGCAATGAAATTGGCCAAATGCACGAAAAATTATTGAAAAAACAACCTGGATTGGTAAATCGGAAGGGCCCTATACTCCTACACGACAACGCTAGACCCCACGTTTCAAAACTTACCATGCTTAAATTGAAAGAGCTGGGGTGCGAAGTTCTTCCGCACCCACCATATTCTCCCGACTTGTCTCCAACAGATTATCACCTTTTCAGGAATTTAGACAACTTCTGCAGAGGAAAAATTTTTGCAAATGATGCTGAAATCAAAAGTGCGTTTTCAGATTTTGTTTCACTTCAAAGCTCAGAGTTTTTCAAATCCGGGATAAAAAAGTTGTTGTCACGTTGGGAAAAATGTGTAGAAAAAGAAGGTAAATACTTCGAATAAAATTATATTGTTTTCATATTGTATTTTTACTAAAATCCCTTTACCTTGAAAACGGACATTTCATGTGAAACAACCCAATAGAAGTAATTGTTTTTCAAAAACTTTGTGTTAATAGAAATTAACTTTAACTTTAAAATCACTAATATGTGTCATGCTGTTACTAAGTTGCGTAATATGCACTGATTCATTTGAATGTTTAATCTTTTTTTCTTCACGGAACGGCCCCTGGGACCACTCGAATATCATGAGCAGCACTTGTTCTTTGCTCTTCGCCTGCTTCTTCTTCTTCCACATATTTTTCATAAACTCTGAATGCTTGAGCTTTCTCTCCTCAGTCCATCCGCGAACCCTCCCGGGATGTTTACTCTCCTCAAGAACCCTCACCCCTGCCAGTGTCTTCCTGTACTCGTTCCGGAATTTTTTATCTTTATTAATTAATTATTATTATTTTTGTTTTTAATTTAATTTAATTTAAAATAATTAATTTTTATCTTATGGTATTTCCAACACCTCAAAGGGTAATAAAAATCACTCATAAAATTCAAGAAATTTAACGCTAAATCCGAGAATGTGGTCAAAATTTGAAAAACGTTTAAACAAAGTGAAGATATTGCAGTTTTTATGGTAAAAAACGCGGTTTCCTCAAAAGAGTCTTTGAATTATCGTATATCTGCTACGGAGTGAAATAGAAAGATAAGGTCTGCAGCATTTTTCTTCAATTTGATCTAGTTTTACCCAATTTGTTTGTTTACACTAAGAGATATTCACCCTGCATAATCGGATAATAATTTTTTTTTTGTGCTGCCCAAGACTTCCATTGAAGTCCTATACTGGCCCAATAATTACCTTTATTATTACCTAATAATTTGTTATTAATATAACAAATAATTACCCATTTGATAGTAACAATTATATCGACTTTCATGTAAGCTAATATACATACTTCTTTATAAACGATTGTAGGAATGGGATTCAGACCATATTTGTAATGTATGACCATAGTTTTCTAACCTAAAAATCTAATGTTTTAAATAACCTTCTTATGATAATCTACACTAAATAAATATTTGAATTATTCTTGAACTCACTGTAGTTTCTACGGGCTTTGTATTCTAGGTATATTGGCCACAGGTTTCAGCAAGCTGGAGGCCAGTTCTGTATTAAGTATCGTAACCAAATAGCAAGGATTTTTGCAGCTGCTACCTCACTCATGGGACCGAAACTACAGGTAAATGGTAATGGTTGATGTTTAAGAATGATATGAGAAAGTAGTGAAACTAATTTAATTCTGTATTATTAAAGAATATTTTTTTATGTTTCTTTCAGAATATTTAACTCTTGTCTCTTTGGTTAGCTCTTATCTCTTTAAGAATTATATTTTCCTCGTATCCGGAGTGGATGTAAATTTTTGTAAATATCGTTGAACTTTTATTTTTACTTTTCCTCCCCCCCCCCCACTTCTTTTTATATCTAGTTAGTAAAATCATGTATTTATATTTTTAAAAGATATATTATACTACCTGGTACGGTCAAACGTTCTGTCACACAGCGTCCTCTAATCTTAATCCTTTCTGTGTTTACATGATAAAGCATTGAAATAATTCTAAGTTTCTCAGTTACAATCTGTTTCCTTAGATTGAAAGTTCTATTAAAAAGAATCGTGCTTCTGTGGTTGCTCTGTCCCGCTCAGCAAATCGCCTGGCGAGATTTTCAAGTTGCTCAGGCCCCGAGAGATCAGTAAGTGGTTCGTTTATAGGACCTTTGATAGTCAGGGAGACTCACTCTTTTGAAGACACGTTGCCCAAGAAGTGTAAGGATAGCAGTAAAGCTTGAAGCGGTTAAGAAGCGGATTCTAAGAAATCCTCCCTCCTTAAGCCATGTGTGATGTCCCGGGAAATAGACATTTCAGTCGATCGGCAGTTGAGGGAAGACCTTGGATTGCGGACCTTACCGGCGATATACAGGTCACGCTTTTAATCGACGTCTTAAAGAAATTAGATGAGAAAGGATTTAAACACTATTGACACCGTACGCAAAAGGTAAACATCGGAAAATTCATGCTACTGATGAAAACTCTCGTCTCAAAGTTGAGGAAAAATCCAACCGACAAAATGACATCCTTCACGTTTGGTGGTGTGGTGGGGAGTCAGCTGAAACGGGATCGCTGAACTACATTTTTGTGAATGTAGTGTCAAAACAAGTGCCAAAGTCTACCAGAACGAGATTTTGTTTTTGAGACATTGTACCACCTTTGAAGTGGAAGTTGTTCCACAGAAAGCACTGGGTCTTTCAACAAAATTCTGCACCAGTTAACAAAGCAAGAACCACTAAAGCGTGGCTAAGGAGCAGTTTACCTGAGTTTATAAGTTCAGAAGTATAGCCCCCTCCACTGGATTATAAGTTGTGGGTAGAATTAGAGGCCATGGCTTACAGAAGAAGACACAAAACCCTCGAATGTGAAATCCCTAATCAAGGCAGCAGAAGAATTGCCTATAGAAAGGGTGTGTACTACATTTGACGAGAGGTCTGAGCGACTTAAGTCCAGTGTCTAAGCCAGAGGAGGGCATTTTGAGTAATAACTATTGTATTTTTTAATTTCTTCAATAAAGGACTATTTTATATTAATATATTCAATTCACCTTATTACAGCATTTACTCCTCTTTAAACAATCATCATGTGACATGTTTCGGGATCTTCCATCCCATCATCAGAGTATCTATTCTTCTGGTGTTTAACCACCAAGTCAATAACTGTAAAATTGACTTGGTGGTTAACACCAGAAGAATAGACAATCTGATGACGGGATGGAAGATCCCGAAACATGTCACATATTGATGATTATTTAAAGAAGAGTAAATGCTGTAATAAAGTTGATTGAATATATTTTATTTTTTATTTGTTTATAAACGTATTCTATATCTGTAAGAAAATATTTTAATAAATCACATTATTTGATTTTTTTTTTTACCCTTTAAAATGCGTGTGACAGAACTAATGCCCGAACTAGGAACATATTATTATTCCAGAATCTCTTGTATCTTTACATTATTTCATATAAATCAATGTTCCAAACGTTCTTCTACTTCTGTAAGACAAATGAAAATGACCAAAGAAAACTATTTTTTTTTTATAGAAATGTTGTTTGGAAACAATACGTTTATATTTAGGTGGAGGAAAACAGCTTCGGTGCTTTCGCTATAGTTCCTGGCGGAGTGAAGGTCCCTCTGGGAGAGTCAGGACTCCTCATGCCGCTCCTCGAGTCCATCGGCCCGGATAAGATTTTGTACAGAAAAGAAGCGCAGGCGATTCGATGGGGGACCGTCACCTTAAATCAAAAACCTAGAGTCATTGTTCGGTGGGTATTATATCCATGATAATCCTTAGTAATTTCAATAAGTTATATTAATATTTTTATATTAATATAAAAAATAATTACTAACAAGGCTTGCTGAAGATTAATCTAGTCAAATTGTTACAATAAAGGATGAGTGGGTGAAAATAGTAAAAATAAATTTATCTGACAAGAACCTCATCATACAAAAAATTTATCAGATTCAGATTCAATCTATAAATATTGTATCAATGGTTTAAAGTAGGTTCAGAATTGTTGTTTTTTCAGGACCTCATTCTATTATTTATTTCTGAATATTATTGCGAAAAAAATTGAGTTGGGAGAGTAGAGGAATGAAACTTGTGGGTAGAGATGGATATCGTTTTTAATCAAGTGCCGGTTTAAATATTCCTACCACGTTACAAAGATATTTCTATTTCTTTTATCGTTTCAGGTAATTTATTTCACAACCTGCGCAGGAATAAAATTAATTCAAATGTTTAAACTTTAAAAGTAGTGTTTTATGAATTAAACAGTAGGCAGTATGTACAGATACCCATATTAGGAGGTCAACAATTTAACCTCCGAATATCGTCATCATTTGATTCTAGGAAAAGGTACTTGCCCAAAAATCTTCCGCTCATTTATTCCTTGTGGGTGAAATAGTTAATAGTAGAAAAGAATCACTCTGTTAGCTCTAGAGTGGCAACAGCAGCAACATATTTCCTAGCCACTAACATAAAAAACTATACTTTACTTTTCCGCTACATAAAATTGGAAAAGTTGCCCAACTCCAGCCTGCAGTACAGAGGTTCCCTCTTTGTTTATTCCACCGGTGCACCTAAATAAAAAGATCACATTGTATGTTAATGCACAGATTTTGTTAATTTTTAAAAAAATATATATAGTTTTATGTTGTATTATTATGATATAGAGAAAATGATATAAATCGTAACGAATATCGGGCTGTCAATGAAAAATATCAATTTTTTTTATATGTCGTGTATCGATACCCATCACTATTTGTTTGGAATGGATATAAATTGTTAAAGAAATATAAGTTTAAAATTTCATAAGAATGTTTTTAATTTAATTTAATTTACCCAGATGCCGGGACGGTACGGAATACCCTGGCGAGTTCGTGATCATTAGCTGCAGCCTGGGTAGCCTGAAGAGCTCGCAGGATTCGATGTTCTACCCTCCACTACCGACCAAGAAGGTGGCCGCTATACAGAAAATGGGCTTCGAGCAACAGAACATGGCCTATCTTATATTCGATGAACCTATCTGGACTTGGTCCCCGCGACCTGTCGAGATCAAGCTGTCCCAGAAAGAAGACAAGAATAGTGAGTACATTTTGAGTTTGCGTTGGATGGATCACTGGTCAATGAATCGTTCTAATGTCTGATTACCTTTGATATTTAACGAAATGCCTAACGTTCCCTTTAAAATTGTTATCCATTCCAATTGACCACTCTTTTATCTCAACAACTAAACATGTCGGGATGAAAGTTCTGTAGCGTCTTGTTGAAAATGAAAATATCCTGATTGAAATGGTGATAATGTGGGTAGTTATTGTCATTCTGCGGTTTCTAATTCTAAAGCCGACCAGTAGGCAGCAACAAACTTCAAAGATTGGAACTTCCACATCCCCTGACACTTTGCTATTATCTTCCGTTGTCCTTCTAGTTCCCTAAGAAAATATATAAAATAATATAATAATTAAAAAATATAATCGTGTAAGTCACGTTATAATTATATTGACTTGGTTGAAGTTTCTCATTTTCTTACGTTTACGGCCCGTTGTGTGTTACCAAAAATGAGCAGTTGTTTCAAGCGGCAATATGAAAAGCCCTCAATGAGGTGAACGCCTAATTGGAGCCCAAAAAAACCTGCTAAAGTAAATTTCTTTTGTAATACTTGTTGTTACCTCCATGGCGTGCCTCTTTGGCCCGTGGCCCTTCCACCCCACACCGAGGAGTTAAATTATTTACGCCAATACATGTTCAATATTACATACTGATTTATAGTTTCAGAGATATCGAAAAATGTGCCAAAAAAAACGTGGATTTCATAAAAGAACGGGATCTTTAGGGTTCTGGCTTGTGTATTTTAAGTGAGCCGATCAAAACTTCACATATATAGTCTAATAGTCAATTTTATCACCTTTTAGATTAAAAAAAAAGTTTGAGCCGGACGAATCGTTTCGGAATTATAGACATATCGCGGAGAAATGGGACTGACCGCCAGTTTGCCAATTTCTACACTTTTTACCAAGACCATATCTTCGTGGTAAATGGTCCGATTTCGGAGTAGATTTTTTCATCTCGTAGGTAATTATTCCAGCTATAATTAGTATTTAAAGACTTTGATGGAAAAAGCTTCGTTTTCGTGTTATAGGTAAAACACCGAAAATAACCAGTATTATGGACAGTTTTTTACAATTTTGAGTATGAAGCCGACGTCTGCCGTGGTAGCAAACTTCATATTCGGATTCAGCACCCCAAGAAATATAAAGTTACGTTGAGAATAAAAGTTCGACAGTTTTTTCTTCGGCAAAAACTTATTTGGTGAGGAAAGAGGTTAGACGATGGCACGGGACCGGCGTGACTGGTCCAGCTGGATATACGAGGCTCCTCCTCACTGGAAGGAATATCGAGGGAGAAAAATAAGAAGAAGAATGCTTTCATCAAACATGCATACTTTCAATTTATTCTAAACATCTTCCTCTTAGCGTTACACGTTGTAAAATATAGGGACAATGAGAGATAGACAAGTGGGAGTGGACGTTTCGGTTGTTTTGTCCTACAAGGCATCGAAAATAACAATTATATATTACTGAATGTAAGAGACACCTTTAATATAAATTGTATTCTTTTGGCGTTATAGAGAGCTGGAGCTTTGGATGTTTTCGCTGAAGGGCCGAAAATGATCTTTTTTCTACCTTCCGCTGATAACGTTCTTTATAATTTCAAATATATGTGAAGAACTGAAAAAAGTGCGATGTGAAGTGAAACTCTTAACGCATCACTCTTGAATTTCGGATATAGAATCCCAAAGCAGAAAAAAACATTTATTTTGTTACGAAAACGTCAAATTTGAATTCTGTTGGCAGGACTTTAGATTTTAGTGACACTGACCGTATTGCTGTAGAATTGAAGGCCTATTAGTTATCAACAAGTATTTAAGAGTGGGGGGCAAGTAGGAATCGTCAATAATGATTTAATATTTATTAACTGTATATTATTCTTAGCTCATAATTTAAAACTTTAAAAAATGGGGTATTCTGTGGTGTGGTGGTTAGCATAGCAACCTACTAAACCCAAGAAGGCGGGTTCGCATCCCGGCAGATGACCTTAGGATTTTTTAAAGGGAGTAAAACATCCTTAGCTATGCCGTCCTTCAGAAGGGACGTAAAATGGGGGTTCCGAGCCTGTGCGATGTCAGGTACTCGTTAAAGATCCCTATCCTAATTATACCTGGATAGGCAAAATTTAGGGCTCCCACCGTAGCATCGTCCGATTAGCCATAGCAGCATAAAGTGACTTTAAACTAAATATACAAACAAACTTTAAAAAATGCCAATATGGGCAGTCAATTGTTAATCATCATATTATAACATTCGATTTACCTTGTTGATTCGAAAATGAATACTTATGGTTCAAACATCAAACTTAATTATAAGAAGAAGGACGTGTTGTTTGGAATAAAAAATTCTTTAATTAAATTTACACATATTAGAAACTAGAATATTTTAAGAAGATGCAGTCAGGGGAAAGAAAATTAACACACGTCCAAATAAAAAAAAACATTTATAGAGTTCCGACGTCCCCGATCATCTTCGTAAATTACTTAACAGTCAAATATAATATTATCATTTAATTATTACTTTCAACGCTATCAGATTAGATCTAACTGACTTTCAAAGAGGAAACTAATTCATCCATCATAATGTATTCTTTTTTTTAGAATGGACGACCTATGCGAAAGATGTAAAGCAAGTGACGGGTAGCCAACACGTGATCGGTGTCCAAGTTACTGGAGAAGGGGCAGTGAAGATGGAAAGGTTGTCGAAGGCTGAGATACTCCACGAGCTCCACCACATTATCGAAGAGGCGTTAAAATGTGGCTCTATACCTGTCCCGAGGGACGTAGTAAGGTAAAAATTAATATCGGTTAGAGTTTCATCAATAATTTACAATTCATTCTTCATTCGTTTATAAAAATTAATCTTGCCATTACTTGGAAATGCTTTTAGGTATCAAACATTACTATATGTGAGCCGGTGAGAATGAAAGTGGTGTAAGTCAAGGTTCCTTCATTTCGAGAAAATAAAGGTTTTGCAAACGTTCTTATTAAAAATTACATAAGCAAGATAGAATGGACTGTGTTTCAATTTTAGACAACAATGCTTTAAAGTTTATAAAAATGGGTGGTGTAAGTTTTAATGATATGTTATTAATTGGTTTCAACGGGCTAAAATCCATTGCGCCACATTCATTTTTATTTTTTGCTCGATTTGCTCACTCTGCTCTCTTGATTAAAAAATATGAAAGCTTAAAAATTTCTCAACATGAAAATATGAAAAATTTGACACCAACTTTGAGTCTTTACGACGCTCAGTAGTTGGGTTACTGAGATTATAAGAACAGCGGCACATCGACTATTGCAAACAACCTTCCGCCAAACCTAGCACATTATCAGGTGGAACATGCAGTTTCATGGTCAGTAGGACTCCCTGAACAATAATCAGAAGAGAAACATCGGTAAGTGATTTTTGTATGCTAAACCACACTCAGCGCTTAGATTATATCTATTGACTTACACCACTCTCATTCTCAACAGATATCCGATTTTGTTAAATTTGATAATGATGTTGTGTTTTAACAGGCTTTAGGTAAAGAGTTCAATAGAGACTAAAAGCGTTAACGAATTAAAAGGTCGGGAACGTTTGTTATCTATTAGTTTCTAAATTACCAACTTTTCGCCAACTGTCTGGAAATATAAACACGTTTTTTTTTCTTATAGTTATTTACGTTTGCAAAAACTGGATAGTTATGCTAGGGGAAGAACAACGCCTTATAATCTTCGATCGGTTCAAAGAAATTTGAGTACACTGGTGAAATTAGAAGGCTGCATAATGTTGAATTGTGGGGCGTTTAACCGGTAAATATAGTTCAGATATCATCGAGACGATTGGAAGGGACATGTAAATTTGGTGGAGTTGATAGAGAATAATTCCTAAAAAACATCATCATTATTAAATCGGCAGAAAAATGAGAGGTCTGATTGGAACTGGGTTACGAGGGTGTTAACATCCGTTGTAGGATTGCGATATAATGAGAAAGTATACCAGGAATTGGCGGGTACTTCTTGATAGTGAATCTCGTAAGGTTAGAAGCTGTTTAAGGATAGAAATAGATTTTTAAGTGACTAGCGAAATATCAGACTCCAAAACAGAACACTAATGACTATACGAAGACAGTCCCCTTGGCGTACAGACCGACTGACTGATTTTGCATCTCGATTTAATCTAGAAAACCCTGTACAGTACATAAAACGTTGTCACATCAAATTTTACGACATGCTTCCTACCCTGTCCAATCCTCTTTTTTCTTCTTTAAATCCTCCTTCAAAGCCAACCAACTGGAATGGAAGGACGAATTCTCGTCTTTAAAAAACTCTCTTTTAATTTCTTTTTATTTATTTATTTAAATTTTATTTTTTATTTATTTTTTTTCCCTATCAGTTTAATTATCTAACCTTTTCTTTTTTTCCTTTGTTGCTACCTTAATCTCAGTGTAACATCGCCACTGAATGTCGCTATTTAACTGTAACACTATGTTTTTAACTAACACTCCATCACATTAAAACATCCAAAAGGATGATATTTTGTAAAACTTTGTCTAGATACATTATATTTTAATAATGTATGTATCAATGTACTATTTTATTCTGAATAAAGATGTTTTGAAATAAAAAAATAGCGAAATATAATTATTCGCAAGATTTTTGACCATACTTCATAAATCGATAGAGCGGCTGTTCTGTAATGGTAGTAGGGAAGGGCGCTGAACCAATAATGATAGCACTAGTTTATGTTATAATATTAAAATAAACAACACATTGACCTTTTTAATATTGCGACTGGTCCTTTATATTTATTTAAAACTGTGCAATGAGTTGCTTTCAAATTTCCTGACCATTAATATTGCCAATTTGGAATATTTTTAGCTTGTATTTCTTTTGGAAGCTGAATTAATAAGAGATATAAACAGGTCATGCTGGTCAGGTGTCCGCTACTTCGGGGGCTCTCACAGCGTCACAGATAGCCCCCAGGAGCGCGCAGACCTGGCAGCCCCCCTCCCGTTCCCGGACCAGCTGCCGCCGATCCTCCTGTTCGCGGGGGAGGCGACCTGCCCACCGCCGGGCCTCAAGGCGGCCTTCCTCTCCGGCCTCAGGGAGGCAGAGCGCCTCCTCAGCATCTTCGCCTCCATGCCCAAGCCGAAGCCTCTCTTCGTCTGCCCTGTGATCCCTAGCCAATTGGCTCAGCCAGTTGCAATGGAACATCCTGCTAAAAAATAAGAATTGTGTATGCAAAATATCGTGTCATTTTATTTCTTTACTTTTAGATAAGAGCATACTATTAAGCTAATAAAACTTTTGCAGTTCTAAGCAGGGCCGGAATTAAGAGATTTGTCACGGGGGGGGGGGGGGGCGCAAAGATCAGTTTGCCAACTCCTCCCTTCTTCACCATTTTTATACAATACCTCCGTAATACAGCATAATAAAGTTTATGAATTATACAAAAAATAAAATAAAAATAAGCAATATTGATTGTGATATTATTATTTTGAAAATGTTTTTTAATTTCTGAAATCTTCCTTCCTGAAATCTGCATAATAGCAATTAAATTTATCATTATTTTTTTTTTTACTAATAAAAGCTTTATTCATCTTATTATAAACGTCTGAAGAGAACAGCCCTTAGGTTTAAGAACGAAGTATTGAGTCGAAAACAAATAAGAATTTAATACAAATAAATAGTCTAAAAAGGAGAGGCTACTGCTGATGGGTCATGGATTTGGGTGATATATTTTGATGAAAATATATAAAGAAAAGTTACGTTTATGTGAATAGGCCCCTGCGTAATGGTAAAAAAATCGTAATATTTTTGCCTAAACAAAATGAATAATCAAAACCTGCACTATTTTTTAACCAACCCAATAAAACGAAGGTAGAATAATTTTTCAAACTTATAACAAATGTCACATATGGTGATATGGTATCATATAGTGCGTACCTAGGTTAGGTTATATTTAGTGTAAATTGTGAATATTATTGGATTTTTTCTTTTTTTCGTAAATAAAACTGTGTACAAGACTCCAAGCTCATTCACTGTTTATCTAGACTGCAAGGCTGAAGGATCTTGTGCTCCTGAAGACTAAGTCAGATAAGAGACTATACAGATTTTCCTTATAATATTTTTTAATAATACTCTCTATATATATTTTCGTACCTTTAAATTGTACTGACTTAAAACCGATGGATACAGACGACCCTCCTAGCCCGATTCCTAACAGAAAACGCCCTCGTGGACGTATAAAAGACCCACCGGATAGAATATCCTTAAATGAAACAAAAAATATAACCCCCACATTCCTAATTGTAAAAAGAGAAAATGAAGAAGGTTTTTTAAAAGTTTCTCCTTTCTTCATTAATAAAGTTATAACTGGCCTTGTGGGAGAAGTAAAAAATATAAAAAAAACTCAGAGACCGGTCACTACTTGTCGAAACATTTAAGGGAAAACAGTCAGAAATTTTATTAAAATGTAAAGAATTTGGTGGACAATTCCCAGTTACCGTACAACCACACCAAACACTTAACTATAGCAAAGGTGTAATAAAATTTTTTGATTTCCAGTACCTCGAGATTGAAGAAATAAAAGATGAACTGAGGGAAGTTATTACAGACATTGTCCGTATAAAAATCAAGAAAAATGGCAATGAAATTCTGACACATAACTACATCATAACATTTCCGACGCCCATTGCCCCCAAAACAATTAGAGTAGGGTATCAGACCGTACCTGTACAGGCTTATATACCTAATCCCCCCCGGTGCTTTAATTGTTTGGGTTTCTATCATCCCACAACACAATGTAAAAAAGAGGCAATTTGTATTCAGTGCGGAAAAACCAAACATACCGACGGTAACTTAAAATGTACCTTACCTCCCAAATGTATTAATTGTGGTGGCTCACATAATGCCCTAGATAGATCATGCCAAACTTTCCAAATTCACCGAGAAATTAAATCGATACAAATCAATAAAAAAATATCGCTACAGGAGGCGAAGAAAATATATAAAGAGTTGTACCCTAACTCCGGTAATAAAACCTTTGCCCAAGTGGTAAAGGAAAAATTAAATATAATAGAAAAAAAGGAAATCGGCACACAAGTCGATTTACCTTTCATTTTTGGAGAAAATAAATCAAATGAATTAGTTAAAAGTACAGTATCAAATACGACAATAACTAAGCCAACCTGGGCAATGAGAGAGCAGTTGATAACAGCTGAGAAGAGCCCAGCGGGCACTTCTTCCCTCCCCCCACCACCTCCCCTCCCTACTCCCGCTCCCCCCCCTCCCCCTCCCCCCGGTTGTCAATCATTGTACAGCCGAAGCGAGCACCTCTCCTTCCTACGAGCCTGGTGTATCTTCACAGGCTAACTCCTCTTTAGGCGACACGGCCGGACCTATTGACATAGACCGGCCTGTTGATGAGGGGGGCTTTATAAAAGTCAAAGGAATAAAAAAAACAAAATAGAAGAAATCGTAATACATAACGATATCCACATAAATATTATGTTAATTGTCTTATCTCTAATAAATAAATATGTATATATTTATATATATATATCATTAGGTCGACAACCCTTTGAAGATATTATTTACGTTCATTTTATCACTGTTTATTTATCAGTAAAAATAAATGTTATTAATAATAACTGGTCTCCGCTACTATACCCAACACCTAATATTAACAATGGCCCTTATACAATGGAACTGCAATGGATTAAAAACACATTTTAATGATTTAAAAATATTGATTCAGGACGAAAACCCGTTATGTATTTGCATTCAGGAAACTCACCTTAAAGCCGGAGACAAATTTACATTAAAAAACTTTAACATCTACAGAACCGATGGACCAAATGATCATGCCTCTAGAGGCGTACTCATAGCCGTACATGATTCCGTATATTCCCAACGAATAAACATAAACTCAACACTTCAAACAGTCGCAATTACTATACACCTCGGAATTTCATTCACCCTCTGCAATATTTATTTGCCACAAGACCCTCTGATACAACCACAAGACCTCAGTCATATATATAATCAACTTCCACAGCCTATACTACTTGTCGGAGACTTCAACGGACATAGCCCTATGTGGGGCTCTTCAAGCCACAACAATAGAGGAAGAATTATAGAAAATTTCTTAGAGGAGTCGAACTTACTAATATTAAACACCGGTGAAGCAACCTTCTTAAGTTCCACCTATGGCACCTATTCTTCTCTCGACCTCTCCATCTGTAGTGGATCGTTATTTAACATTATTGACTGGATGGTACTGCCGGATCTCTATGGTAGCGACCATTACCCCATTCGTCTAAAATTTTATAATAGCCAACATAAAACAAATCGAAAACCCCGATGGGTCATAGACAAGGCAGACTGGTCTCTCTTTTCGACTTATTTCAACGCACCCAAAATGCCACCATCTGCCCTCACTATTGAAGAAGGATGCCAGCTTATCACGGACGCTATACTGAACGCAGCAGAACCAGCCATCCCTAGAACTAAGGGTTCTTCCAAGAGACCCTCCGTGCCCTGGTTCAACGAAGAGTGTAAAATAACCATTCAAAACCGCAGAAAAGCACTAAAAAAGTTCCAAAAACAACCCAATCAAATCAATTTTATTGAATATAAAAAACAAAGAGCCCTATGTCGAAGAACAATAAATAATACTAAAGCACAATCCTGGAAACAATATGTCGAAACCATAAACTCTTCCACCCCTACTAACCAGGTATGGAATAAAATAAGAAAAATATATAAAAATTATTCTGGTACCAGCTACACATTACTATACGAAGGGAAATTGACCAACAACCCCGCAATAGTCGCCCGAGCGTTCGCTGAACACTACTCGGAAATATTTAACCCAACACCCACACCTACAACCTCCATAGAACTGGCAAACATCGATGAAGATTCCACTAGTGATCCAACTGAAGCTTTTGAAAGGGGACTACAACCGCCCATTCTCCATATGGGAGCTAGAGTCGATTTTGGGAAGCCTCAAAGGATCTTCACCGGGCCCAGATGATATCCACTATGCCATGATCCAACATCTTCCGCGTAGTGGTATTATCTGGCTTCTGAGCTACTATAATTATATATGGCAGAAAGGAGAATTCCCGAAAATCTGGCAACAAGCGGAAATTATTCCCATCCCGAAAACAGGTAAAGATAAAAGACTAGCTTGCAGTTACCGTCCAATCTTTCTGACCAGTTGCCTGTGCAAAATAATGGAACGGATGGTGAATAAAAGGCTAAAGTGGATCTTAGAACGAAATGCCATCTTCCAGAACTTCCAATGTGGCTTCCGCAGAGGAAGATCAACTATTGACAACCTTGTACAATTAGAAGCAGAGATCCAGTACGCTTTTGTCAATAACCAACAGGCCATTGGGATATTCTTCGATATGGTCAAAGCATTCGACTGTATCAATAGACAGACATAATTCAAAAACTATATAACATTGGCTTTACTGGCTATATTCTAAAATATATCACAAACTTTCTATCAAATCGCAAATTTAGAGTTCGAACTGGCAACACCATTTCTCAAACATTCGAGCAAAACAATGGAGTACCACAGGGGTGTGTTCTGAGCACGACACTCTTTGCCCTGGCAATAAACGATCTGGCAACGAGTTTACCTAGAGGGATAAGAGTGATGCTCTATGTCGATGACATGGCAATTATCAGCCGGTCCAGCGATTTTAAACGCTTTAAAAAGGGTTTTACAAGAAGCAATAAATGGACTACATACTTGGTCACAGCTATCAGGAGTCAAATTCTCACCAGAGAAAAGCAAATGCATACACTTCAGCAGGAAACGAAGAACCCTCGTATCCCCGGAGCTCAGTCTAGGAGGGATGCCTCTACCATATGTTGATAGCTGCAGATTTTTAGGTCTTATTTTTGATAAGAAACTCACTTGGAGCCAGCATATTAGCACTCTAAAAGAGAAATGCCTGTCAAAAATAAAACTTTTGAGAGTTCTTAGCAACACGTCTTGGGGTTCGGACAGATGGTCGATGCTGAGGATTTACAAGGCATTAATTCGCTCCAAGCTAGATTATGGGAGTTTTGTGTATGGCTCGGCCCGCTTCCAACATCTCTCCAGGCTTGATACAGTTCACAATGCTGGGATCCGCATTGCTACAGGAGCCTTTAGAACAAGCCCCACACTAAGTTTATGTGCTGAATCAGGACTACCACCCTTATTATTCAGGAGGCAAACATTAGCAGTAAACTATATCTCCCGTATATATTTACAGCAGTCACATCCAACCTACAAATACCTCTTTCAGCCTAAATATAAAAGAAAATTTGAGGAAAAACATAACCCAACACTACCCCTAGCAGAACGATTTTCATTTGTCATTAATGAATTGAAAAAAATAACAGTGAGCATACCAGATATAAACATACCACCTTGGACCATTCAACCCCCGAAACTACACCTAACCCTATCAAGCCTTCATAAAAAAAAAACACCACCGCATCAGAATACAAAAACAAATTTCAAAAATTACTCCGATCACTTCCGAACCTCGTGGCCATATACACGGACGGAGCGAAATCTGAAACCTCAACAGGTTCCGCCTTCATTACAGCAGATGCAACCCACAAAAAGAAACTCCACCCTCTTTGCAATAGTTATACAGCAGAACTAACCGCTATTTCTTCCGCTCTCTATTACACTATGACAAATACTGATGCGGATATAAATGATATTGCAGTAATATCAGATTCACTCAGTGCACTACAAGGCATTAATAATATGTATGCAACCCATCCAGGTATTCAACGCGTACAAGAATACTTAAAAATGCTTCAGGAAATCGGAAAGACGATCCACTTCATCTGGGTTCCAGGACATATTGGCATCACTGGAAACGAGATGGCTGACAGAGCTGCCGGCGAGGCGTTATCTCTCCCAGGGAGAGGTATAGCTATTCTGACACCTTCAGAACTTGCGCGGCCACTAAAAGAAGAAGTGACCAAGAGATGGCAATCGATGTGGAACGAGAGCCCAACAAATAAAATGAAAAATATAAAAAAATCGGTTATGCCATGGACAACATCCAACAGAAGCAAACGTCGAGAAGAAGTAGTTATTACACGCCTGAGGATAGGACATAGCCGATTGACACATTCCTACCTCTTCAGGAAGGAGTCACCACCACAGTGCCATACTTGCAACACTACTCTCTCAATAAAGCATATTTTCGAGGAATGCATCCGATACAAGGCGTTGTTGCAGCAGCTGGGAGTGCCCCCAGAGTTACCAAAAGCCCTGAGAGATAACGAAGAGGACATCAACAAGGTGCTCAAATTTCTAGCTCTCAGCAAGATGCTTGCTGAAATATAACGAGATACAAACCAAAGGGCGTTGATGACCACTGCAGTTTTATGCCCTATCAAAATTCAACAAACAAACAAACAAACAAACAAACAAATGTCACAATCGAGTTTTTCAGTGATGCGCAAGATTTGGTTGATTTCTTGTTTCTAAAACTTTTCTTGGCATACCTCTTAAATTTTGATATTTTTTGTCGACGAGTTGACAGATTTCTTTTTAAAATTTTCAGATCTCTATCTTGAATCAAATTTTGAGCAACATCATCAGTATTTTAGAGTATTTAAGTGTATTAGTAATAAAAGAAAATAGTTTTATAAAAACATAACAAAGTAATTAGATGTTATAAATTTAAAACATAGTCCCAAGACCAACATTTTTCTAGAATTTTTTTTTTTACTGTAAATTGATTGTTACAAAAATACTTATGTTAGATATAGCTTTGTACAATTAATTGTATAGATTTCAAAATATATATGTTTTTATTTCTATTATAAACTACTTCATCTTCAATTATAACCAAATCAGGATTTCAAAATATAGTGAGCAGGCTGACTGTATTTCATAAGGATTTATAGTTTGACTTAGTTATATTTGACAAGTGAGAAATATATCTTAACTAATAACAAGAGAGGTTCTCCATGTTATCCCCTAGTACTGAGTGTAACTCCACCCACGAAGTGCTATTGGCTGACATGGGAACGCCCACTTCCCCCACTATTCGGCTCTTACTATTTTTGTACATTGAGGTATGTACTCGCCTCTGTGTAGGAATAGGCCACCCGTCAGACATTTGTCATTTCAGAAATAGAACACCGTCGATAAAATGTTTTATAAATAGCACTGGGAAGTGAAATTGTAAATGGCTCAGCTTAAATAAAATACAAGTTCTTGGAACTTAGTAATTAGTCGAGGCTAAGAATAAAGCACTCATTTCCAGCCTGACTCTGAATTTATGCAATTTTAAAATGCCATTATTTTTGTTCTCAATTATTTTATACTTGCGATTTTCCAAACATCTTTGTTTATGTTTTGTATAGTTTACAATATTTTTTCTCCACTATAATTTTATTAAATAAGAAACATATAATAGGAAGGAAGATATAATGCCCCATTACATAAAATAAATCAAACAGAGAGAGAGAGAGGATTGTCTTTAGGAAAAGAAAATTCTGGCAAATATGAGAGAGAGGTGAATGATAAAATAGAATGAATTTATCAACCATCGGTATCAGTTTTCCTTTGCAATTTTACACATGATAACGTTATATTTACTATAAAATAATCATCAAAATTTGTATCCTTAAATACCTCCTTTATAATATCTTCTATTTTTTGGAGAGATTGCTTTCACTTTTTGAAATTTCCATTAATCACTTATTTATAAATCAAACCCAAAAAATTAAATCTGAAGGTATTAATTGATAAAATATAATTTAAAAAAAAAAAAAGTCAATTTCTCCCCGACTAGGAAAAACAATTTGTCTGTCATTAATCTACTGCTTTTCCCAATTTACATTTTAGAATTAAAATGATCAAATTACTTCAATTAATTTTGAGTGTGAAAAAAATGTTACACATTGTTGAGTGTGAAAAAATCGTTACGCCAAAAAAGTATAGATCCCCACAAATCCATGTCAAAAAAATTGTTTATTACTTATTTTAGCTTTAAAAAAGTTATTCATGTTTCATGAGTGAAAAATAAAAACTTAACAATATTATATTATTTGAACTATAGCTGAGAAACTATGTATTACCGGACTAGAAGACGACATTAAAAAAAAAAAATGAAATATTGCTGGAGATGAATTTGCTGTAACCAAATCGTTGAATTGGTCATATTATAAAGAAGTCAACCATATCCTGAAACGTTGGTATTTCATGAAATATTACATTGTTTGATTGAATATATTATCGTGCACCTTGACTAAATCCATAACTAAACATTGAATTTAATCATGATTAAATCTTTCATTCGATTTTTTAGTGAACTAATAATTATTATTAGTTGATTAATTCCAGGAAATTAGTTGTCAAATAGTCATGATTAAATTTTAGATATAATTACATTTTGCCCAACTCTGCTTACATTATTCATCGCTAGTTGCGCTGATAGCCCTTTGTTTATATATTGTTTTTAAGTACTTCATGGCGGCGGTAAACCGTATCGATTTTCTTGCTTAGCGAATGAATTACAATTCCTCATAAATACTCAATTTGTTTAAAAGTTCATAGTTATGTAATTATAAGAACAAAAAAAATTTTCTTAAAAGTAGATTCCCGAATTGTCATTATCAACATTACATGGGAACTCTACATTAACTTCATAGTCAAACAAATTGACAAAAGATAAGCAAATAATGCGGCCATTAATACTTATTTTAGCATAAAATGGATGAATACTTTATATCATCAATTCTACCTACGATCTGACTTTGACATTGATAAATTATTTTAGAGTGACATTTCAGAGTTGTTGTTTTCTTTATCCAAAAATAATGGTTTCTTCTGAGTCATGTCTTAACTAAAATTTCATCTTTATTATTAATGATCCTAGTGATCCTATAATTTTTTTATAGTATTTATCACATGTTTCCCAAAATATTTGTCCCAAAGAAAATGTGAGGACTAGAAAATTTATAAGAATGCGCGATGTTGAATTACAGGACATTATCCTGCTGAATGATTGATATACTACTCGTATTACTACTATTATAACTGGTCTGGTTTGAGAATCCTTGCAGTCAGTATAACTGCACCTATTTCATCCGTTCTCTTCATCTCATTTGTTTTTTTAATGGCACCTCATTTTCTTCCATAAACAATAATAAACTGCCAATCTAGATATTCACGAATATATAAGAGCTGTCGAAATTTTCACCCAAATTATAGAAATACAACAAATAGATACAGATTATTGCAACATGCATTACCCAATGCAGGCTGAAGAGAAAGAATGAAAGACCTAAATAAATAATATCAAACCTGCAATATAAATTGCTGGGTATTAGAAGCCTTATCAGGAAGTGGCAAGCAATGCAATAGTCCACGGCTTTCTTTCCTGTTACAGGGGTCTAGCAATACGACATGAAACAAGTTGACATTAAAACATAATCCTTAGGTGTTAGTTACTATTTAAATCTCTATATTTATTTATTGAACAGTTCCATTTCCCATTAGTTATCAGAAATACCTACGTTGTGTAAGTATTCACATGCTTTGTGCCAAGAACTGTGGAGGGTTTTGCAAAAATCTGCGAATCAGAGCCTCGCAGCTCCGAAGCCAGGTGATGAATTTATCGTTACATAACATTGAGTTACAATTGAAGGGTTTAGTAGATGAAGGGGTTATGTCACATTTTTTTAAAAATACAATCTAGTTTTTTTGATAAAGAATTTATGTGCAGTATTGTTAGGTTGCAAAATCTGAATATTTCAAGATACTTAGAACAAGAGTTATGAAGAAGATGGAGGGCTATGTATTTATAAATACATTTTCCCGCTGTTGATAAATGTAAAAAAAAACCTTAAATATAAATTGCTCAAAATTGGGTTTTGTTACATAACTCCTTCATCCACTGAACCCCTCAATTACGAATAAAATAATAAATTTAAAAGAAGCAATAAATAAATAACCAGGTGTATAGGGGCATCCTATGTGACGATTCGTAAAGTTTTACTAATCCTTGCCTGCCTTGATAGCGATTTGATATATGAAATTCTGAAGAGAAAGCAACATGTAATCGCTTCAAGTATCTTGATCTCTCCAAGTTATTTATAAGTTGGGACGAGAGCTCAAGGACTAAAAAGGTTGTATGTTAACTCCATTATGTCTATCAAAACAGTTCCCTTGTAATTTTGGATCCGGTAGGCAATGATATATTTCGTTATTTATCAATATTCCCATACGGTTACCTACTGCAGTTGTATTGAAGCATCAAAAAATGCTTAAAGGTCATTGCCGTCGAAATATCTTAAGATTTTTACTATCCTATTAATAAAGTATAAATATTAATTAAATCCTTTTTTTTTTTTGCACGTAAAGAATAGAAATACTCTTATCGAACTGTTATATATACCTTAGATTTAAAAATACGTAATAAATACAAAAATAAACCATAGTTTTCACAATTATAACAGTTGTACTTGATATATATATACCTTTTGACCCCAAACGATACCATGAGGAAGTAGAGCTGAGAACGATCGACACAACGTCCTAACCCTGCCACCCTCAACCACATCACTGATGGTGAGAGTGGAGGTTGGATTGATAGCCACAGGTGCTAAGGTCTTGGGATCGAGAAGGTGGTCACTGCCAGGGTTCCTTCCGATAGTTATATTTACAAGAGATCCAATACCGCTACCTCAACCTTGAGGCTATAAGGTCGTGTTGAGATCGGCGGTGCATTAGTATAGTATAGGCGGTAGGTTAGCTACTGAAAGTAATATGAGTGTATTGAAGACCGTGTATTGACGAATATTGAAATTCACATTTGAATCTAAGAACCCACAGTAATTCTAGATATATTGATGTGCTTTATTTAACTGTAGAATTAATGATGGTGTAGATAATTAGGGTATGCGATCAAGAAAAAACAATGCTACACCGATCAGTTCGATCCTTACGCTTCACTTCGAGTTTTTATTTATCGATAGTTCATTACTATAACCTCACATGTAAACAATCACTTCTACAGTTTCGACTTGGATTGTGTTATTTAGAGTGTTATATTGATATTTAGTCTTCTTCATTGTAAATAGGTGAAACAGAAGTTAACAGCATGAGTTTCATAAAGTATTTAGAGTTTTATAAATTCATGTTTTCTTATTTCCTCTTTTCTAATGTGTAAACGTGTTACAAAAGGTAAGAAGATTAATTTGGTGTTTTATATATTTATATTTGTTGTATCAATTTAAGTGAGAAAATTTCAGTATACATATTTTGCGAATGAATTCTTTGTCCTCCATATTACTTATTACATATCGATCTAAAAATAAATGTGAGAATGTATTTCCACTTCCCTTGAGAAAATATAACAGAACTTAACATTATAACTTTCAACAAGGATTCTGTGTTTTTTATATTTATAATTTGTTATTTACACTTCCCTTACATCAGAAAGTTTATCAGGAATTAAACATTACTAGTGGTTTAGCTTTATCTTAGTTCTGATTTAATATAACATTAATTCATCATTGATTTAGTGTCTTATATTTTGATATTTTCTTATTTCCACTTCATTATTTTCTTATTTCTCATTTTAATATCAGAAGTTAATATTACTTTGAACAAGGATTTAGAGTTTCTCCGTAAATGAAGAAGAATAACCTTTCCTCTAAAACACCTAAAATACCTTTAAAAGTAGCGACTAAAACACTGAAATAAATCGGAACAAGGTTAGAATCGATAAAATATTCTGGGCGCGCGTAGGGACTGGAGACCTGCTTGCGGAACGGTACCAAAAATATTAATTATGTGCCGACCTTTCTGCATACAATTTAAGCCTTCCTCACAGCTAGAAGAATAAAACAAATTGATATTACTGAAAATAGTATCTTTCTCGATGGCAGTGTCTTTCTTTTTTTAAATTATATTATGTTCTATCGTTTTGTTTTTTTCTTCAAGCCCTGATGAAGGCTTAAATTGTAAGCAGGAAGGTCGGCACAATAAATTAATATTTTTAAATTTGTTTTCTTGATTGCTCACCTCAGATATCTACATCATCATAATTCAAGTTACTTTGTACGGTAATGGTATTTTAGAACTCATGTGTGATGTATATATACCATTTAATAAATATGTGTATAAAAACACGAGGAAATAGTAACGTAGGATGCTGACTTATCTGTGTCGTATCTTGCCTGATATTTTTAATGTTACATCATCTTCGCTGATAGTATGTATTATTGTAGTTACGAATAAAATTGTATTGAAAAAAAAATCATTAGCCATTTCCAAAAAAAAAAGGATTATAAATAAATAATACAACGAAGCCGTACTCTATGATGGAGTATGTCCTAAATTAGACTAATTTTAATTAATATTTTCAATTTAATATTACCCACAGCAGGTTGAATTATTAGCACCGTCCAATATTTTCTGTTATATTAGGCTAAAGTGCTGAGTGTTAATAGGAAACTTTGAACAAATAAAATTTATAAAGATAAGTTTCATTGTTTATCTATACTATTATATAAAAGGACAAGCAATTTTTCCTTGTGATCACTAACCGCGAAAACTACTGAAACAATCTGTACCAAATTTTAGCATTATCTTAATAGTTCAAGGAAGGTTTAGCAATAAAAAAATGTACATATTTTATATTAAATTATTGCTAAAAAGCAATAAATATTTGTTACGCAGTAAAGTTTGAAAATTGACCGATGAGTTGCGAGTGCCATATAATAGAGGTTTTTTTGTTACGCAGTAAAGTTTGAAAATTGACCGATAAGTTGGGAGTGCCATATAATAGAGGTTATAAAGGTACAGTGTTATTATATAGAGCTAGAAATTGATAACAAATTTGCTTAATTCTAATAAATTGTTATAAAAAATATATAAAAATTAAGTTTGACGTGTGGATCCCAGGGATGTTTAATAATCGAACGATATGTGGTTAGCGCAATCCCGCAACAGAGCTTGCAATGGTAAAACTATTAAACCCATTTGTATCGAAATTACCATAATCATCCTAGTTCTAGAAAGGTTTAAAATAGTATAGTTCACTATAATAATAATTTAAATGTACAGTGTTAAGTGGCAGAGGTTTGCCATACTGTCATCAACTTTTATACTTAAAAATTATAAAATCTAACCAGATAAAATCGATAAAATTATTTCCGCCGCACTAAAATGTACCTATTGCCTTATCAAAATACCGATTTCTTATTCTTTGATATTGTGTGTAAAAAAAAGGGCGGCCTAACCTTAGTTTTTGCGGCAGGTTTTTAGATGACTGAAATTTCAATGATTTGACATTTATTCTGATGTTTGAGGTTTATTAAATAAATCGTACCATAGGATGTGTGAAAGATCACTAATTTTACCTACAAATACTATAGCACAGAAAATGAATAACTTTATTATTGAAAAAGTAAATTGTGAAAGCAGAGATTATCTCTATTGATAGGGTAGTAAGCGCTGATAATGCAGTCCATTATCCGCCAGAGTGTCTTCTAGTAAAGTCTCTGTCCATCTGAATTACCAACTCATTGATTAGAATTAATAATGGAATATCCAATTATGCTTTTACATAAATTTCAACCACCTAATCATTTCAATAGTACCTGGTTAAAATTTACAGCTTTGTGAGAAAATAATTCTCAACTCCATGATACAGTACAAGATTTTTATCGTTAAAAAAAAACAAAAAAAACTTTAATTGTTATATAAACCTATCTAAGATTTGGGCAAAGCCGCGACTGGGGATGCTAGTGTATAATAAAGACAATTCATTACTAGCTAATGGTCAAGAATAAAAGAAAATCCGACAATTGCGACTTACCAAGGGATTGACATTAATTTAAATTTAATATTTATGTTGTTGTTTTTATATTAAAAGAAACGCGATTGGATTTAGATTTGTCCAATGGGCCCTAAAAGATGAAAATGTAAAGCGTGATTAAACTCATATTTAATTAATATGATATAATTTGAATATAATTTTAACTAATTTAATTTAATATAATCTTTAAATATAATTTGAACAAACATTTGAGAGCCATGTAAAATCGTTTTTTCTTCATATTCTTATGTTTATTTGAAAATAATTTCACAGTGATATCCGGAAAGCAGAGATCTTAAGCTACTTTTTGAAGCACACCTTTAGAGTTGATGTAAATATGGGCACCCTTTCGTGGTGTAAATATAGGCCCCATTTCCCCGGTAACTTCCAGGGAATTTCTCTGTTCGACATATCTCCTGTTCCCAACACTGAGCAAAGAAACGCTATTCGTGGACGCAAAGCAGCAAGGTCCAGCCTCATCACCGGATCATCATACAAGGAGCAGTTGACCCAATCGCTTGACAAAACTGCTTCAAAAATGACGTCCTTTTTCAAGTTGAGTTTTCCCGGCGTAAGAGACCGGTTAGATGTGGGAAACGAAAAGGAAAATTCGACCCACGCAACGGTACGATTCATCATCGTACTCATCACACTACAATGAACCTCCCCTTTTGGGCAGTGATGATACTACCAATCTAGTTAACGGTGAGGATAAACTGGACTCAGGCGATGTAACTTGCATCTTTTGTGATGGAAAGTTGTATGAATTCATTCGGGGAGAGGTATGGGTTAAAAGGTGTTGTGTGCCAAATGTGGGGACTTGGATTTTGTAAATCTTCGTTTTTTGCACATATTAGAATTGATGTTTGATTTTAGTCATTATTTTACCTTCTAGCATTTAAAAAAATTGTTATAGTAGTTAACGAAATACAAAAATCTAGAATTTTTCAAGTTGAAAGTAGCTTTAAATCAAAAACAAAAGAGTTACCATATTTGCACCTTTTCCTCTATTGATATATTTATTTCAATAAATTGAACACTGCATGCAAAGTCGATTCTTAGGAAATGTACGTCACAACTGGCTTGGGCGATAGTTTTGTTATACCTAATGATGTAATTAATATAATTCTGTTCTTCTCCCTAGCGACAAAAAACAAAAAATATATATATTTAATGCAGCAAGACAATAGCATTATTTTATTATTATTCTTTGTTATTCTAAGAAGATTTTTGTTAATACAGAATAAAAAAACGATTTTTCTCAGTTTTTGTACATTCTTAGAATCATCATTAACTTATGTTGCGTATTGTAGATAATAAATACTATTTACTACTTTATTTCTTGAATAGTCATTGCCTTTTTAAGGCCTAATATAGATTATTTTTATTACAATGTCTTTTTAAACCGGAAAATCAGGAAAAATTTGGTAACACGTATCTAAATCCACCCTTTAACATTCAAATTTGATTAATTTATGGGGTTTTACCAGACTATCCTTATAAGACGTCCTTCAATTACGCGAGGCGTGTTTTTTTGAATTTGAAACCCTCTACCCCTTGGTGAGATTGAATATAATATAATAATCTATTTAATAATAATTTTCAAATAATTAAATTTATTTTTATGTATTTTGTTCAATACCATTTAATACATATACAGTTAGTGGTTGGATTATGTTATAATTACCTTCATTATATACTTATATTTTTTGTGTTGGGAACATGACCACCTCCATTTTGATCTCAGGTAATTGATGGACCTATCTCCCCTTCCTCTACAAACTTCTCAACGGACAATATGTTACTTTATGGGCTGGGCTGGGCCATATCTTAGCGCCTTCATAACAAGTATTTACTTATCAACCATAGTCTTAAATCACATCCTACGTTTTCTGAGATTAGATTTATAGGGACCATTGGTGCCAAAGATCTTATTAGTATCTAAATTTTGTGTCATCGCCAAATAGTTGCATATTGTTCGCTGTTTCGGTCAGATGTGTTTCTACTAGAATTTTCGTTGATTTGTAATTAAATTTTGACCTGGTACTGGACTTCTATTTACAACATCGAAACCATTCCTAAAATTGTCTATTCTCGGTTGAAAATAATGATTTGGTTGTGTGTTCTCAAATTAGACGTAGAGTAGTGGTTGCATTGCTGCCAAACTTCCAGATTATACTAGAAATAGAAGTATGTTATTTTGACCTTTTAGTTTGGCTCATGAATCTCAAGACAAAATTGTTGGCCGCCTCTTGCAACATAAATGCAGGCAGCTACTCTACAAATGAAGATCTGTATATTATTAGTTTTAATTTAATAATTTGTTTGCAGCATCTATTGGCTAAATATTACAATCTGCCTCATTCAAGGGCAATTAGTAATAGTCATGGGAGTGAATCTATTTATACTATGTTTACAAAATAAAAAGTAAATTAATAACTGTAATGAAGAAAAAAATAAAATGAGGTAATAATATTAACCCTTTACACCCATTAGCCGGTTATAATCCGGCAAAATAAAAATGCAATTCCACTCAGATTATAAGTTCTACTTGTCTGGCACAGGACTCATAAGCCGGGAACAGACCAACATTATTTTTTTCAAGATCCTTTCTTGAAGATAATATTGTTTTATTGATATTTTAAAAATTATTTGTGTTTGTATTATATTATTGTACTTGAAGTAATAAAAAAAGTTAAACATTTTATATATATATATATATATATATATATATATATATATATATATATATATATATATATGTATATACTTAATGCATTTTAAAAAATATTGAGTATCATGCATCTTTAAGAAAAGTGTAAAAAATGATTTGAGTGCTGGGGAAGGAAAATAGTTCCCCTGCCAGCTGAGTGAAAACCACGAAAAGAATTGCCGGCTCATACCCGGCATATTAGTTCTGTGCCAGGCATTGGGTACGCTGCTTCGGAGTGCAAAATAATTACCAGAAACCAACTGCAATTAGAGAAGCGTTTAAAGCTCTCAATTTATTATAAAAGACTTATATACATGACAGTAATTAGACCGATTTGGACATACGGAGTTGAGCTTTGGGTTCCATTAAACTCACACCCATATTTCTAAAGTGACACAACTCAAAAACCAACTTTAAAAATCTGTAAAATTGTTACATTCGTTTATGAAATATCGAAAGTGTACCTGAATTATCTTTTAACCCCAATTAAAAATTTAGGTGGAATTTGAAGTTAATTTTATATATTTTTGACATTTCATAGAAGTCTATTGAACTAAAACATGAATATAAATCAAAAAAGAGTTGTGTCACTTTTGAAATACGTGTGCGATATGTTGCATATTAGGCCCAGACAAGATACCTATCCTATGACAAGATACATACTATTTCGAATCCACTAGTCTCCCCACTTGCTTCCCACTCGATTCCCGATAAACCTCCTAGGCGTGTGGAAAGAAGATGGCCTAGAGACTTTCTAATTATTTTTATTAGTTATTAAATAGTTCTACTTACTACTTACTTCTGATTACTACTAATGAGTAGTTGGTTACAAATTATTGTAATGACATTATAATAATTTTACCACACATTTAATTGTTGAATATAGTTCATACAGTTGTAACTATCAATAAAGTATATTAAAAAAAAAAAATTAATAAATAAAATAAACAAAAACTGGCCCCCTTGATCCTGTCGGCTTGAGAAAGAATTACATGGAACATGTTTTAGGGGTTGCTCTCTTGACTGTCAATGATCGTCGGTGAGATTGCCAATTCCGTTATGTGCATTTTTTATTTAGGTTTCTTTCGCAGGTTTCGTTTTAAAATGAAATTTCGCGTCTATTGTAAAAACCCGAATACACAAATTCAGCTTGGATCAGATTTTTATCCGTATCTTTGTAACCTCTCATGTAGAATGGTGCTCGCCACCTGTAGATATATTTTCAAACTTCACTGCGTACCACATATTTACCGCTTTTTTAAATTTTAAATTAATTAAAGATCGGAAGTTTTTATTATTGCTATGCTAAACCTTCCAGAAACTATAAAGATGATCAGGTTATAATTTGGTACATATTAGTAGTTTTCGTGGTTAGTGATCAAAACCGAAAAATGGCCTGTTCTTTTATATAATTGTATAGATATAGATATATATAAGCATTCTTACCTTATCTTAACTTAATTTTTTTGTATAAAATACGAGATTAAAAATTAAAAGCATTTTCTTTTGTTGTTTTTTTTCAGCACCCAGGGCTCCCAGCTATGCAACAGTATGAGTAGTTTTTCGATGCTTAATTACCAAAAATAATTGGTCGGATTCGGCAACGGCCAGTCTGAAAGATATTTTTAATACAACTTGTTATAAAGGAAAAAAAAAAAAAAAGAAAAAGAAATGTCTTTCATCTATACTATTAACTATATAAAAAAGCAAGTCATTTTTTGTTTGTGATCCACTAACCGCAAGAGCTACTAAACCAATCAGTACCAAATTTCAACTACATCATCTTTGTAGTTCCAAGAAGGTTTAGCAATATTAAAATCTACTGATTTTTAATTTATTTTTTATTAAAAAAAAATAATATGTGGACAACAGTGAAGTTTGAAAATTGACCGATAGTTGACGAGCGCCATTCTACATGAGAGGTTACAAAGTTAGTGTTATATTGTGGTTGTCATTGATAATAAAATTTACTTATTTTGAATTAAATTATTAAATAAGGTTTAAATATGTGGTATCTGTGGAACCCAGTGAAGTTTGAAAATCGACCGATATGTGGTTAGCCATTAGGCAATAGAGTTTACAATGGTAAAATAGGACCCATCTGTACCTAAGTTTAATATAATTTTCGGTAATTGTTCGGATCGGCGACACCAACCCCTACACTCGCCCAGAATACCTTATATCGATTCTAACCTTGTTCCGATTTATTTCGATGTTCTAGTCGCTGCTTTTAGAGGGGAAAGGTTATTCTCCTACATTTACTGAGAAACTCTAAATCCCTGTTCAAAGTAATATTAACTTCTGTTTACCTTCTAATATTAAAATGAGAAATAAGGAAATATTAAAGTGGAAATAAGGAAATATCAAATATAAGACACTAAATCAATTTTGAATTAATATTAATTTAGTCAACAATTAATATACTCCTAAACCACCAGTAAAGTTAATTCCTGATGAACTTTCTGTCAGAGAAGTGAAAATAAATTATAAATATAAAAAAGACAGAATCCATAAGTATTTGTTTGGCATAACTCCTATTTATTTAACATTTGTAGCTACATGTTTCGGAGACAATATTCCATCATCAGGCTTCTAATTTTTTTTAAAAACACATTAATCTATAACATTATACCAATAGTTCTACAATTATATATTAATGTGTCATTTACCTCTTAATCTGTGATTATTTTCACATTGTCAATTCTCCATGTTATAAGCCATTATATAATACAAGACAGAATCCTAGTTGAAAGTGATGATGTTAATTTCTGCTATATTTTCTCAAGGGAAGTGGAAATAAGAAAACATGAAACCTGTGATATACTTTCTCACATTTATTTATAAAGTGATATGTTTTATTGAATTAATAATACAATCTGTCTCACTTTAGGACAAAAATTAATATGGATGACAAAGAATTCATTCACAAAATATGTATACTGAAATTTTATCACTGAAATTGAAACAACAAATAAAAATATATAAAACACCAAATCCATGTACAAATAAATCTTGTTAAGTTTTGTAACACTTTTACACATAAGATAAGATGAAATAAGAAAACGTGAATTGATAAAACACTTAATCCTCGTGTTGTTAACTTCTGTTTCACCTGTTTACATTTAAGAAGTCTAAATATCAATATAACAAACTAAACAACACAATCCAAGTTGAAACTGTAGAAGTGATTGTTTACATGTGAGGTTATAGGAATGAACTATCGAAAAATGTAAACATGAAGTGAAGCGTAAGGATGGAACTGGTCGGTGTAGCGCGGGTCAAGCCAGTTTGGTGGTGTCGCCGATCCGACCAAATACCTCATTTTCATATTTCTATAAAGGTTTAGTAATAATAAAATTTACAATATTCAAAATTTATATGTAGGTACAATGTTGAGTGGCAAATACGAGGTTCGGTACACTGTCATATACTTTTATGGTTAGAAATCCAAATGGATAGTATTAATAGTATAGTATTAAAATACTAATAGTATTAAAATCCAACTAGATAAAATCAATAAAATTATTTCTGCCAAATAAAAATTATTACCAAAGCAAATGTAGATCCTTTGCTTATATTATGTAATCGTTTATATTGAGTGTAAAGATATGGTTCATAGGCTTTTAGATCTAAGAAATGATAATGCAGTACATTACCCTTAAGAGTTTCTTAGTAGTCCCTGCCCGTCTGGATTACCAACTCATAGATTAAAATTAAATATTGGATGTCTAATGTTTGTATGTTTTAACGTATTCTCCAAACACCAAATCAGTACAATTTTAACCAGGTTAGCAATTAGTTTTATGTATAAAAATATCATTAAAGAAATAATGCTTAAATGCATACTTCATAACATGATTGTCAATACTTCATAACATTTGCCAATAATCAAATGAGACTTCAATTTTTAGTAAAAATTATCTACGTTCTTTACTAATAAGAGCAGGCGAAGCCGCTACGGGGTTTGCTAGTCATATCCTTTATTGATTGCTGCACATTTAAAAAAAAATTACTTGTTTGAGACACAACAGTCTGTATGAATTAAAAAAAAAAAAAATACTCTGTAAAATTTGTCTTATTTCATAGTAACAGAGGCAAATCTACCTTCTACCTACCCTCCTAGACACAATGAGGTGAAATGATATCCCTCAAAAGTGGGCGTGGCCCAAGTGAAAGAGGGGTATGTGGGCGTGGTCATGAAGTGGGCGTGTCCTCAACTTTCCCCCTGCTTTTAGTCTAGTGCAGGATGCCAGACTTGAACGGTGATCTGTCGCTCTGCAGGTCCTACATACCCGCTACCGAAAGATACGGTCAAGACAGGGTTAGTCAAAACGTCATCTATCATCATCATTATGTTGTTAGTAGATTTAAATTACTATTGTTCGCAACTTTAGGGATGTATGTTATTGAACTATTCATTCTGGTTAAGTGCTGTTTGATGGTTATAGTTATGGCTTGATTTATTTTAAGAGGACTTCATTTAAGATTGTGAAAATTATGCGTGGAAAGGATTATAATTAAATTAATCTTACTATTCATTAGACTTATATTAGAAAACCAAATTGATTTATAATTAAATGCAAACAAAAAAATAGAGCTTTAAATCTTACTCACCAAACTAATGTAATGTAATAGTTTTATGATTTCATGAGTTAAATGGTTTGAATTATTATTCAAAAAATAAATAAATCCTGTTAAAAATAATTTACTGCCATGATTTTTGAATTAAGAAAACAATATTTTGATGACATTCTATTTAACTCCTCAATTTTCGCCATTAATACTTCAACGTTTTATCATAATTTTATTAAAAAGACGCTACTAACTTTTTCTTATCCGTAACATTCAGGTATTATTTTTCTTTGATCTGTTATTAAAACATTTTACATTAAATTAATATGTTCTTAAATTAAAGCGGACATTTTACCTATCATTGTAAGAGAAGTGAGTGGTCATAAATAAATCGCCTTGAGACAGTTAAATCAGAAAAAAAAAAAAAAAAAATCAATGATGATAGTTACATATAGAACCTATCTTACAATACAGAAAATAGTTACAAATACTACCGAAATATTTTGTATATAATAAAAAAAGTAAAATAAAACTTAAATTTGCTACCACGTTTTTAATTAAATTGTCATAACTGAAATTGTTACATATTCTATTTTAATAATTCTAAGCTAATTTTTTAGCTAATACTCTCATGATTTTAATTGTTTTGATTAGTATACTTTTTAAACATATGTTAATTCGTTGTATCCAATAGTTCTTCTTTCTTACATATGTTGAATAGGTACTATTTTATTTTTTGAGAGTTTGCCTAGTTACATTGTTATCTCTTGTATGTTTCTTGGTCGTTTTTTTTTTAAAACTAAATTACGTTTTCGTTTGTGATAACTAACCGTGAAAAAGACTGAACCAATCTGAACCAACTTTTAACACGTCATCTCCATAGTTCAAGGAAGGTTTAGCAATAATAACATTTAAAGATTTTTAATTATATTGCTATTAAAAAAGTGATAAATATGTGGTACGCAGTGAAGTTTGGTAATCGACCAATATGTGGCAAGCACCATTCGAGAGAGGTTACAAAGATACGGTGTTATATAGAGCTAAAAAATTATGATTAAAATTACTTATTTTCAATTCAATTGGTAATAAAAAAACTATAAATATATGGAGTGACATGTGCAGTTTAAAAATCGACGGATATGTGGCCATTCTGCAACAGAGTTTGCAGTGGTAAAAATATTAAACCTAACTGCACCAAATTTTAACTGCATCTCCATAGTTTATAATAACACATTTTACTACAATAATAATTAAAATGTATAGTCTTGAGTGCCAGAATCGAGCTTTGCCAAACTATCACATACTTTTATGGTTAGAAATTAAAATCCAACCAGATAGATCGATGAAATTATTTCTGCTAAAACAGATGTCTAATTATGATTTTACGTACTTTTCAAACAGCTAATCAATGCAATTTTAACCAGGTTAAAAATTACTGCCATGCGTGAAAATATCATTGAAGAAATAATTATTAATTCCATACTTCAATTCGAGATTTTTATTGATAAACAAATGAAATTTAATTATTTGTTAAAATGATCTGTTCTTTATTTATAAGAGCGGGCGAAGCCGCGACGGGGTAGGTATGCTGGTCATATAATACAATCATAAATATCGATTTATATTATTTAATATAAAAATTTTATTTATTTTTTTTTTTTTTTACAAGAAATTATTATACTAATATTTATTTTACTATTTATAAACTGAAGTAATTATATACTTTCTTAATTTTTAATACTAATGATATAACATTAGACATCAAATATTATTATTACAATAAATAATTTGTCGATTATTGATCCAACTTCTGAGAATGATTTTATTTTGCCAGAGAATATGTACATCTAAAGTATATTATATAAAAATATATAAGGAGAATTCAGAAAACAAACGAGAAAATACTAGCTAGCTATACAAAATTAGAAAATAAAATTAAATTTTAAATTTTCAGTGTATTTTAAAAATGTATGAATGAGTGGTTAGTTAATTATAATGCGAGCTAATGGATGATAATTAAAAATTTTAAAAATACGAGAGACAATTTGAACAAATATTGCTTTTTATTTAATCGTGGTATGAGAATTTTTCGGTTTACTTACCTATTTAAATAGCCCAAAAATTAAAATTGTCTCAGAAGAGCAAGTAAAAATTTTCATCATCCATCCCAGTGTACTATATCGTTTAGTAAACTGAAAAAAGTGTAATAAAATATCTAGGTTTGTATAATATGTATTACTTTTAAAGAATATTATTATTATTATTATTATTGTCTTGGTAAATAAAATATCAGAAGGATAATTCTCGTTCTAATTACATACATAAAAAATAAATCGAAAATGAAAATAGCTTTGTATAAATTATATTAGCCGTGAATAAAGCAATATCCAATTTTTTTTTATTACTTGAATGAAATTAAAAAACAAAAATCTGATTTCATGAATTACAATTAGATAATGTTAATGTCTAAATAAATAATATTATTGTTTCTTTTAAAACAATAATTAACATAAAATTTTATTTAAAAATGCCTTTAGTTTTAATATCAATGCATTCAAAAAAGTAAAACAATTAGGCAAATTTTATTCGTTCAATCCTTTATCAGAGAATAAACATAAAACTTTAGTTCTGATATTTTCTTCATCTAATTCCTTGAGATAAATCAACTTTCTGCCTCTCCCTGTTATAAATTATGAACTATTACAAGATATTAATTTACTCCATATTCTATTTATTCTCCAATCTTCAATAGTTCCTTTTGATTTTCTAAATAATTCAACTAAAAATTTTCTAAAGCTATGACTAGCCTTTTTCTCATCATCAAGTAAAAACGTAGTTGTTCCTTGTTTCTGTCTTCACCATTTTCCTGTTCACCACCATCCATCAATCGTACTTTTCTTATATGATTGATACTTATATATGATAAATTGCATATTTTGATTTTTCATTAATTTTAAATCTATACTATTATACAGGGTGAGTATCTCTTACTGTAAAAAAAAAAATTGGGTTAAACTAGATCAAAAATGTAGCTAAATGCCGCAAATCTCACCTTTCTATTCCAATCCGTTGCAGATATACGATAAATCAAAGACTTTTTTGAGGAAATCACGTTTTTTTTCCTATAAAAACTGTAATATCTCCATTTTGTCTAAATATTTTTCAAATTTTGGCCACATTTTCAGATTTAGCATTAAATTTCCTATAAGAACAGAGTACACGTAACCTTGAATTTTACAAACTTGGTATCTAAAGAACAGCTTGATCTTCACCTTATTTGGGGAAGTCACAATGTCTTATTTACTTCAACGCTCACCGTTTTTCGTAAAAACTATCCACAAAACGTCAAATCTCGAACGTCAAATCCACGAAAACTTGCAAATTTAATCAGCTTTCGAATGATATGTTAAACGTAATGATTTTGTTTCAATTTCAATCCCTTAATGGAAATGTGCATTTTCGAAAGGTATGTATTTTTCTGTGATAACTAGTTTTTTAGCAAGTTTTAATATCATCACGGTTAACTTGTAGTTCTTTTTATTACGATGTTTAAACGAAAAAAAATACTTGTTTACAAGAAAAAAAAGATTATGTTAAATCACCACAAACCCCCCTCCCTGTTTTAATAAATGCAAGTCTGTGTGTCTGTGTTTCTGTGGAATCCATTTGACAAGTGGTCTGAAATTTCTCTATACAGTTTCGAAAGGTATGTATTTTTCTGTGATAACTAGTTTTTAGCAAGTTTTAATGTCATAGCGGTTAACTTTTGTTTCTTTTGATTACGATGTTTAAACGAAAAAAAATAGACTTGTTTACAAGAAAAAAAAGATTATGTTGTACTGTCGGGCTTTGTCCAGCAGATATTTTTGCATTAATGTAAAGTTCAATCCTTCTACTTGTTATACCGCAAAAAAAATTTCACTCCCTCCCCCTGTTTTTAATAAATGTATAAAAATACCTCTTAAAGTGAATTTTGTGATAACCAAGTCGGTGTTTAGCGTGCAATAAGTAATTTCAAACTCTTTCAAGACGTGTAATGAAAATAATATAGTCGTAATTGTTTAAAGAAACATTTTAGATTGTTAAATTTAAAATAATTTTTATCATATAATAACTGTCTCAGAAAAAATCGATTTTCAGTGTATTTTAGCTATACACGTAATTAGTGACATACCAAAGTTATATACAGTATTTGAGTGACTAATGTTCAGTTTTACAGTGGTAGGCATTTCTAATAGTTTACCCTTTTGAATAACTTATACATTTGGTATTAATAATTATATGTCTCACTATTTATTTGTGACGTCACAATGCGGCATTAATAAAAAAGATCAGTCTGTCGTCAGAAGATCAGTAAATCATATAGTATTGTGCCTAGTGACATTCAACTGTTCTGCCATCATTTGTTGGGTTTTTTTTTCTGTTTCACAAAGACTATTTCATTTTTTAGTATCTTTTGTTATCTGGTTTCATTTTTACATGTGGTGAGAGATTGAAAAATGTAGTATGTAATTAAAATAGTATATCCATATTCCCATTAGGTACATTATTTACATTCAGGTATTCACAATTAACATTTATTACGCAAATAATGTATTTGGTATTTGCAAAAGCTAGATATTAAATTGTCATATAACTTTCAAATGACTTGAACATTTTCCCGACGTTTTTCAAATTCCCTGAATTTTCCAAAGATTCCCCTAATTTTTGTCAAAACTTGAAATTTTTTATATTTTATTAGTCTGATATATTTCTAGATTGTTGATAAAATGTTTTAAGTATTCCACAGTTACAAAAAAATAGGTAAATAGTTTTGGCTAGAATTTCCATTGAATACTCCATTGTGCGCCGTTGGACAGGTTGTATAGGTTTCAAAGGTATCATATAGATCTAAACATTGATAATATATTTTACTTATAATCAAATAAATTATTGAAAAAGATTTTGATAAGTGGATCCCAGTGAAGTTTTAAAATCGACTGATAGCAGTTAGCGCCATTCCGCAATAGAATTTACAACGGTAAACTGAACCTATCTGTACCAAATTTAACTGCATCACTTTCATAGTTCTAGGAAGGTTTAGCAGCAATAAAATTTACAATAATAAAAATTTAAAGGTGCAATATTGAGTGGAAGAACACGAGGTTTGCCACCCTGTCGTATTCTCTTACGGTTAGAAATTAAAATCCAACCAGATGAAATCAATAAAATTATTTCTGCCGAATGAAAATTATTACTAAATCAAAATGTCGATCCTTTGCTTTTTGATATTGTGTGTTAAAATATGATTCATGGGGCTTTAGTTGTAAGCTCTGATAATGCAGTCTATTATCCGCAAGAGTTTATTAATATTCTCTGTCCATCTGGATTACCAACTCATCCTTTAAAATTAAAAAGTGGATGTCAAATTATGCTTTAACGTAATCTTCAACAACTTAACCATTGCAAGTTTAACCCCGTTAAAAGCTACCGCTATGCGCCAAAAGAAATAATCGAATTATTCATTGAAGAAATAATGCTCAATTGCATACTTCAATACATGCTTTTTATCGATAAACAAATGAAATTTAATTATTAGTTAAAATAATCTATGTTCTTTAATTATGAGAGTGAGCGAAAGGAGATGCTAGTATTATATCAGGGTTCGAAATCAATAATTATTTTTTCCAAAAAATCATATAATAATTATTATATTTGATTTTTAATTTAAAAATCATTCCTATTTATAAATTAAATTTTCAATGAATTTTTGATGTTTATTGATTTGATTTAAAATTATGATCACTCACTACGCTATTGTATAAATAATAATGATTAAATTGTGATAAAAAAAAATGTTGATCAGAAAATAAAAATCACCTTTTTCACACAAATTGATTACTATGTTTGTATGTTATATTAATGTTCACATTTTCAATATTATATATATATATATATATATATATATATATATATATATATATATATATATATATATATATATATAATTTAAAGAGAGCAGAAAATACATACTAACGTTATATTTTATATTTATATTATATTTCAATCCATTACCTTTTCTGTTCCGTACTTTTATTTTGTTTACATAGCGCGTTTTGGGATCGTTGTTAAGGATTTTATTACAACATTGTTCCCAAGGTACCCCAATTTTTTTTTATATTTTTAATTTTATTTATACATAATTTTTTTTTTTGTAAGCCGAAATTTGTAATGGATTTCAAAAGTAAAGATGTTCTGTAGCTAATAGTTGACTATATTATTCTCAACCTACTAATCCAGACTCAAAATATATCTTGGAGATAATTAAAAAAAATTAAATTTCTGATTTAGAAAGGAATTACTCAAAATTATTATTATTGTTAATTGTAAAAATTTTGTTCAAAAATAATGATCAGAATTTGATTTTTATCACTTATGATCAAAAATAAAAATCGATCTTAATAAAAATCATCAAATAATTTTAAAAATTCCAGTTCAAAATTTTGATCGGATTTGATTTTTTATTTTTTTAATGTTCTTTAATTATCGATTTCAAACCCTGTATTATATACATAAATACTTAAGTAAGATTGTCTAATTTAATAATTATTTGGACAGTTTTTGTTTTATACAAGTTAAACAAAAACTAATCGATATATTTCAACTAGAACAACATCTGCTTAGTTAAAGTTCCAATAATAAAATTTATAATTCCAAACAAACGTTTTCTTTTCTATAACAAATTTAAACATAATTAATAATTTCACTCTAATTATATAAAATAATTTCTTTATGATAATGGGATATTAAATGATGAGATGGACTGGAATTTTTTTTTTTTTTTTTTTTTTTTTTTAAGATTTTATTTTATTACAAAAAATACTCTGGAACTCAAATTTTCTTAATGTAGAATAAAGATATTCATGCTTCATCCTTGTTCATATTTATTTAGATAATTAATTGAAAAACAATATATTCTGTGTAAAAAAGTAATGAAAATGGACTCATGAAAGTTTTATGATTTTAAATTTTTAACTACTTCCTTGAAAAAATACAGTTTCTCCAACGGCCATTTAAGCTGGAAAATGATAATTAAATTAGAAACGTAATTTGGTCTAGACATTGGTTACTAAAAAGAGAACAAATGATAATTCTATCAATTGATAGTATAATTAATATGTTTATTATGAAAGAAAACCTGCTTTGATTGTTCTATAAAGCAACGTTGAAAACTGTATTGTACAGAAATTCAAATTCAAAATTTTAATACTTTTTACTATGTTGACTGTTTTTTTTTTTTTTTTTTTAATAATAAACTTTATTCATAGAATATTTGGAAAATCATTGCTAATTTAAAATATAATTGGTTCCCAGCAATGTTTATATATTGGAAAAAAGGTTTTTTTTTTTTTTTTTTTTTTTTTTTTTTTTTTTTTTTTTTTTTTTTTTTTTTTTTTTTTTTTTTTTTTTTTTTTTTTTTTTTTTTTTTTTTTTTTTTATTGGTATGGTATCATTGCCACTTCTATTGGAAATTTTTTTATTCTAAAGGGCCGGTCCACACGCACCGACTTGCCTGCACAAATGTTTGCGCAAACCAGGTTTGCGCAGACAAGACTGTGGTATGAAAATGTGTCTACACGCGCAGTTTTCAACACAAATCTTTTTCAAATCAGTCAGAAAGTAATCATGGAGGAAGTGTTGTTGTGGTCGCTTTTTGCATTGTTTCTTGTAGGAAAAAACGAAATAAAGGTAAAATAATTAAATCTAAGCAACGTTTAATTTGGTCTAGATATTGGTTACTAAAAAGAGAACAATTGTCTCATGTAAAATTACTTCGCGAATTGCGTAGTGAACCTGAGGACTGGCAAAATTACTTGCTCATGGACATTGAAAAATACAATAATTTATTGAGATTAGTAACTCCTCTAATAAAAAAACAAAACTTGTGCATGAGAAAAGCTGTTTCCACACATGAAAGACTGATCGCAACTTTACGGTATCTGGCAACTAGAAGAACCTATAAAGACATGGAGTTTAACTCGGTTTGAACATAAAGTTTAAAAACTCATTAGAACATTGACGAAGATCTGCTATCACGGTGTATGTAGTCAATGCGATGCACGAAAACAACAGAAAATGATTGAGGTTTGAAGCGAAGTTTGAACTGTCGAAGTTCACACGCAACGACTTGTCTGTGGTTTGTGCAAATATTTATGCTCTTTTCCTCAAACCTTAAACCACTACTCCAATGTCTGTATAGTCTTCAGTTTTCCGGTCCACACGCACCCACTTGTCTGTGCAAACCTGGTTTGCGCAAACATTTGTGCAGACAAGTCGGTGCGTATGGACCGGCCTCAAGACCAGTAACTAATGTTAAACATTTTAAGGAGGCAAAATGAAAGGGCTTCTTGCTATCAGTTCAACTTTTTTTTAAATTTAAGAATAATGAAAAAATCAAAAATGTTTGGCATGAATAAAAAAAATAGAAATCTTTTTTCAAATTTGACATCACAAGACTTTTTTAGCTCGATCGTTTTGAGCATTTGTCGTACTATGTACCTACTAAACATGTATAATGAAGCCGGTATTAAAAGTATTACATCATATCTGAAAAAAACAAAATTTTCGGTAAAAACAATATTGAAAATGTTTAAAAACTGTTCACCCCTGAAATGCTTGGTCTACATACCTGAAATGCGTTAGTTCTTGGTGAAAAACTATCTTGTTTCCTTCAGGGTAAATTAACTTACGAACCTCAAGTCCCTCAAATAAAGTTAAAGACTGGAATTGAAGAGTTGTTTCGAATTTCAGGTAACATTTTGTTTTACAAGTTTTGCAACACTTGTTTTATACAAATGACACTTTCCTACCTTTCTAATTTCGCTTATCTGATGCGGTGTTATTTCGGAACTGCTTTTTTTAAGTGGAGGTGATTTTATAGGTGGCACATAGTTAAGAATGGACGAAACATATTTTAGTTCTGAGATATAAGCTATGAAACTCAACCAAACTGTATGTGGTTTAAACAACTACAAGTTTCTGGAACATTTATTTTGATACCAAATATGTATGTTCACTACCTAAGTAGTAATGTATAAATGTGCTATTTATATTATGTATAATATATTAAATTTGCTATAGAATATTAATGGGAAAGTTCTTATTTTGAGTACTAGCTGTCAAATTCTTCAGGAACCCTTTGAAATTAATTTATGAGGACCCTGTATTTTTCATTGCTTATCTTTCTTTCGGTTAATTTCATTGGTGGAATTGTCGCTGGTAAAACAATCCCTTTTTCTATCTGCTTTCTTTTGAGATCACAGTTTTGAAAGCATCATCAGAGAAATTGGTCTTGTAGAACAACTTGGTATTTTCTCAACGAAGCTGTTACCACACTGCATGTGATATCAAAAATGGTCCGTTTTTGGTATTTTCTTACTTAAACAAACAAGGTGCTTCTTTATTCCTCAAGTATTAAAAATCTCAACTATGTTAAAATTCTTGAAGTATCTCACAACAAAGGAGTTCTTTTTAGAGTATGAAGCAATCAAATTCGCCCAGTCATTAGTGGTAAAAATAGTGTAGTTTTATATTAGTTTTTTTTCAATTTCAATCACAGTATGGTTGCCGACAACTTCCATTTGAGTATTTCCAGCAATCAGAAACTTATTGTTGACTTCTTTGAGTGTTGGAACCTTTTCCAGCTGCCTTAAAATCATGTTAATATTCCTGTTCTAAACATTGCAGTTATCATCCCAGACTTTAGTCTTCAATAGGTTTCTCAGGATTTCGAAGCTCTTCATATACCCAAGTAATTAAACATGATGCAACTTCACCCCCCCCCCCTGAGAAGAATACATGGGCCCAGAAGAACACCAGAGGGTTACAGGTTGAAATCGAACAAAGAAATTTACAAGGATACAACGGATCTGGAGTCGGACATCAGAATAAGGTTAAGGTTTTATCGGCACACGGTGAGGATGAGCCCCGAAAGGTTGAACCACCTAGATCTTCGAGAAGATCCGTGGTTATAAAGTCTCGACTGGGTACCTTAGACAACTGGGAAGTGATCTGAACCAGATAAGTCTGGGATACCAGGACTGCCTCGATAGGGACGAGTACAGGAAGACACTGGCAGGGGCGAGGGTTCTAATGGAGAGTAAACTTCCAGGCAGGGGTCGCGCATGGACTGAAGAGAGAAAGCTCAAGCATTCAGAGTTCATGAAAAACATGTGGAAGAAAAATATTCGTGTGGTCCCAGGGGCCGTTCCGTGAAGAAACAAAAACTTCATTTATAGTTAAAATTATATAAGTTGTGATAATAATGAATTATAGCGACGGGGGGGGGGGGGTGCTAGTATATACTAGTATATTTAATTATTTTTTATTTTTTAATACTGCAAGATCCTATCTCTAATTATGACATTTATATCTTCTACAGAGAATTAAGATGAGAAGATTAAAATACTTTTATAAAATGGCTTGTAAATAAATTTAATTACTAGCGTTTGTCATTTATTGTGCCTTATATCAAGGTGAGGAATACATCAACATTTATTCGAGTTTAAGTTATTATCGCCACCGTTATATATAAAGTAAGGACTCCGGAGGTTGTAAATTAATATTAAATTGCAACAGAGTGAAAATGATAGGAGTTACATGATCTATGCCAATTTTAATGTTCCCTAACGTTTGGCCGGTTTCCAGCTCGCTCTGCCATGGGTACTCCAGTTTTAAGAGACTTTCGGAGAAAAACGAAAAATGAAAACGGTTTCTCGGAGGAGTTGGGAAAGGGCGTCAATTATCTTATTTATAAAGGCTATAATCATTATTATTATTTATAGTGGCCATTTATATTTATAAAGCCAGGGCTAATTTATTTTGGTTTGTTTTTCAGAGAGATGTCACCAGGGAGGAGAGTAGCCATTTGAGAGAAGGGAGCGAACTGTAAGTGTTTTTTTTATTTTTATAAAGGATAAAGGATCATCAAAAAAATAAGTAATTTTATTTAATGTCAATTTAACTCTGCCAAGGAGAAAAGCAGTAACTAAAAAATGTGCGATTATGGCTTATTGGAATTTGTTAGATTTGTAGGGAAATTTTCGATTCAATACTTCGCTTTTTACTGCTTATCAATGGAATTTTGATTCAAAAATGAATCCAATGATAAGTCAAATAAGTCCAAGAAGTCATTATTTCACAGTTTTTGAGTTAATGCTTTTCTTCTTGGCAGAGCAGAATTATACTAAATTAACATGAATAAAGCCGTATTTTAGGATTCTTTCTTAAATCGTAAGTTATCTATATCAAAATATGATCTGTTTATTTTGACAAAAATGGAAATAACGGTAGTTTTAAAACTTTTAATACATTAACTATGATTAGGGGTATAAAATATGATCTTTTTATACGTAAACAATTTATAGTAAAAAAAAAACAAACAAAAAACAGATTTTGGTGTTTGGGAGATGGAAGTTTAAACAGTATTGAAAATAAGTTTATGAATGTGGAGAAAGACCATCTTAAAATTAAAATTATTTTCGACCGAATATATTACGGCAAATATCAGCTGTTCGGGTTGCATTAGAAGACACCATGTCAGTCCCAATGATATATTTGGTTTGAGTGCTGTTTATGCATTCATTGACTAAAAGAATGAAAAATAGAAGCCGTAAATTGGTTAAATAACACTGGACAAAAAAAGTCTGGAAACACACCAAAATCTTACTCTTATGGACCTCCTGTCTAAAATAGGCAATTTCCCATAGTGAAACTACTTATTTTACACAAGCATTAATCTTTAATTTTAAAATAATATATCACTGCATGCTTATCAACAGCAATCAACAGAAAACGTTGAAGTAAAAAAAATATACCCTTATAGCAAAAAAAGTCTGTAAACATTGTGTAATGAAAGAAAACAAAACATTTCAACAATAACAACTGGTTATACTCGCTAAGGGCTTTAAGGAAAAAGGTCAGAAGTTTTATTATTAGAAATCCATATAGTCTGTGATTAGCATTTATAATGGAAGTGCCAAAAGCTATTCACGAGTTTATAATTTCTTTAAGAAATCAAGGCAATACTCTAAGGGAAATTGGAAGGACTGTTATTAAAAACATGGGACAAGTATCTAAAATTATAAAAAGATATAATGAATTTGGCTGTGCATCCAGCAGACAACGGTCCAAAAAAAAAAAATAAATAAATTGATTTAGCGGAAAATTTTAAAAACTGTCCATGACAAACCGTGCACTAGCGCTATAAAATTGCTACAACATTGCCTCGTGGCTATGGTGTATTAAAGTGCGTGTACACGTGAGAGTGTTCTGCTCTCGAGAGTAAAACTCGCATGTGTAAAGACCACCACGAGTTCTCGCGAAAGGAGAAGGGGAAATCTCAGAGAGTCGCAGTATTTCATCATCCTCGCTAGTGTAAACTCTTTCCTCATGCTCGCGTGAGAGTAGCTATGGCTCAATCCAGTCCACGATGAGATTTGTAAGCTCATCAAAGCTTATGAACTAAATCCAACCCTTTGGGATGTACAAAACGCTGACTTTAAAAACAGAATTAAAAAAAACATTGTCAAAAATATGCAAATCATTTGTAAAAAAGTGATTTTCCTTTAGATATCTTTCTTTGGGAACACGAAAAATTGCAGGAGCAGTTGTCTTTATAATTCCGCATATTGTGTATACAGGAAGAGATACTGTAGACTGCCATAAGAATCACCTGAATTAATAACATACAACAGCATGAACAATAACATATAAAACTTATAAATATAATTTTTTTTTTTTTGCTGCAAAAATCGTTTTTAGGCGAATGCTACATTTACTGTAAATATAAATTTCGTTTCAAATATTTAACTGTTGCAAAAAATCGTAAGGTAACCATTAGACGTTCATGAACAGAGATCGCATCGTAGAGATACAGAGATATATTTTTTGAAAATTATGGGTCCCACTAATTCAACAGAAATTCAAATTCGACACTTCAAAATATGCAAAAGTTTCAAAACTGCTGGGGATCTTCGATTTCCAATTCACGTGATAAAGTATGATACGCGCCTAAATTATTCCTCCTTTGTATCCTTGACTTCTACCATTTTTCTTTTGTCTTTGAATACTATTTTTTTTTTATAAACACAAAACTAATATCGCTGCAGCAATTTCTCGTCTTCTTGCCATCTTGCCGCTCTCAGGACTGAACACTGCCTGCGTGTAAACGGTCTGCAGCGAATTTCGAGAGTTACCATGGAGAGTTGCCCTCCGAGAGTGGACTCGCACGAATTTCGTTCTCCCGTGTAAAAGGCTCTGAGAGTAACTCTCACGTGTAAACGCACCTTAAGTTAAGGAAACGTGATTTATTTGGTCGAATCGCCAGGAAGAAACCATTCATTAGCGCCATTTGAAATAAAGAGTATGTACAAAAGCCTCCATCGTTCTGGGAATCTGTTATTTTCTCGGACGAAAGTCGAGTTAACATTTTTGGCTTAGATGGCTGTCCAAAAGTGTAGAGAAAAGCGAAAAAAATATTGGAAACAAAAAAACCTTAGCCCCACATTACCAAACATTGGTAAGTGTTTCCAGACTTTTTTTTTTCCCAGTGTATATGCTGGATCATATTAACAAGGGATGTACCATTCAAAATGTTCTGCAAAACTTCGATAGAAAGAGATGCTGAATTTAAAATAATCGATTTGTTGTGAGGAAGGCCAAGTAATTTCGAAAATATCTTTTTTTTTTTTTTTTTCTTATTTATTGATATTTACAACTGTACAAAACAATATACATTAAGTAAATGTGTTGATAGTGAATTCATTGGCATGTAAATAACTTGTGAAGAACTACTCACTAGTAGCACTTCAATAATATCTACACTAAAAGGTCTCTAGGCCATCTTCTTTTCAGACGCCTCGGAGGATTATCGGGAATGGAGAGGGAAGCAAGTTGGGAGACTAGTGGATTTGAGTGGTTATGGAGCTTACTATGGAAGGATAGGTATCTGGTTTGGGCTAAATCAGCAACATATGGAACATTAAGATCTTTATGGATAAGTTTATTGGTCACAAAATAAGGAGCATTGATTTTGAGATTTTTTCGGAGGATTTTGGATTGTAAGGATTGGATACGAGATGAATTGGATGGTTTAGTGGAGCCCCAAAGCTCTACTCCGTATGTCCAAATAGGTCTTATCATAGTCATGTAAATGAGTCTTTTGTAATTTATTGGAAGCTTAGAACGTTTCTCCAGTAAATGTTGGAGTAGTCTATAACGACGAGCAGTTTCTTGTCGTTTTAGTCTTGTATGTGGATTCCAAGTAAGACGTTTGTCCAAGTGGAGTCCTAGGTAGCGGATCTGTTCAACAGGGATTAGTGGAATATCTAAACAGGGATTAGTGGAACATTAAAGGATACTGTAGGGCAGGATGTCGTAGGTTTACGACGAAGCCGAAATATACAGTTATCTTTTATGTATGAAAAAATGATCGATACATCTGGAAAATAAGAGGACATGATGGGTTTATTACATATACCTCCCATTCATCATGAGTATTTTAAAATGGTAAACCATGTATAAAATACATTTAATTATACCTACGTATAAACTGAAAATGTACAATTTTATTGAAATTCTTAATAGAACTGAATTTATTTTTGTGATGTTGTATTTTCTACTTGCATATTCTTTGTTTAGTTTCACTTTTTATTAAATGAATAAATATCTGTAAAATTTATATATTATTTTGTTTTGATTATTAAAAAAAAAGGCAGATGCAATTGAAAAGATTCCCAATTAAATAAACGATTGCAATAATTTATTGATTTTTAAAGTGAGGCGTGTCCATTTAGTTATAATACAGTCTTAATTGTTTAAGTCAGGACTGTAAACACTATTGGATTATATACACATTCTCTCTCTCTCTCTCTCTCTCTCTCTCTCTCTCTCTCTCTCTCTCTATATAATATATATATATATATATATATATATATATATATATATATATATATACATACATTATCTAGTTCCACAAAATATTAAAAATATATCAATTAATACATATCAATATTGAAGTTTATTGCAACGCACTCCTTTAAATATCTCGTATTAATAAAAAATGGACCGATATTAAAAATAAACGGCGCATATAGAGACAAATAAAAAAATATAATATAAACAATTATGCAATAAAATAACCATAATCAAATATCAATAAAATATCAATAATCAAGTAACCATAAAAATAATGCAAAATTAGTACAAACATTAGAAAACTAAACAAGAGTTTATTTACCTTGATCATAAAATTAAATATAAATAAAGTCTTATTTTTTACAAACGGAATATTGACGATTTTTGACGGCCGAAAGACATCCTTGGCTATCCTCCTTTCCGACATTTTAGTTTTCATTTTTAAGGATACTATTTTGAGATTTGCCAGGATTTAAAGATTTTAAGTGGTCAGGATAGCCCGCCATTGTTGCCTTTTATGAAATTTGACTTCATTATTACGTTTTTTAAAGGACAATCTCCCTTCTCGTTTAATTTTTTGGTATTGGCTATATAAGATATTTAAGGCTATATAAAGTCCAAGGGAATTAATGTTCTGTTAATTTGGATTTTCTAACAAGCAGTATCGGTGTTAGAGCGGGCTAAATAACAATGATAGTGTGCATAATATATCTTCCTTGTTTTCCCTTTACTAATTCCCATCTCATCAGAACATTAAATGTGTGTCTGTGACTTTGATTACCATACATATTTAATAAGTGAGTTCTGGTTTACTTTTGAGATAGGTGTATTTAAAGAACGACTTCAGACACACATAACTCTCTCTTCAAATGGTATGTTAGTCTCATTAATTTGTTTTTAAACATTTCTAAAAATTCTGATAATAAAAGCTAATGGCACACTGGTTTTGTTTCAAATATTTTTTTGGTGAAATTATACTAGTTTTTAGAAAAGTCCTTATTGATAAACACAACCTTCCATGTATTTTCAACTTTCATATTTAATCCTATAAGAATGATTTTGTTCCTTGTATTAATGACGACCTTTACTTTAACCGATCCTTTTATCCCTTTTAATTGTTGTCTTGTTTTTAGGGGTTATCTAAATTTTTAAAACACACGTGCAATGCCAGAAGAAAAATCATTACTGGATAAAATAGGTCTGAACGCAAACGCGGTGACGGAAGTAATTTTTGCGTTTTGAATTTTGAGCTTGTGCCGATGGAGGAAAAATCATATGAGTGAACGTTTTACCTTATCCTGCGTATAATCCAAATATTGGACCAACATATTATGGCTTGTTTAGATCACTGGCTCATTTTTTAAAATGTGGGATCTTTGAGAACGTAAAAATGGTATATGAAGAGCTGATGCCAGAAATATGGACGAAAGTATTTGAAAGCAATACACTTTACTTTGAGAGTATTCAGTATTATTTAAAATGTGTAAATTGAAATAAAAATAAACAAGGACTTTTGTAGCTAGAAAATAAAAATTTCCAAGATGTTTTTTTCACGAAAAGACATGCAATTTGTTATGAAAGGTTCTATAAAGCATATTAAGTTGATTGATTGCTTCAAAAAAATTATAAGTTTTATTTTTCGAATGAAATAAAAATGCTAAAGTAAAAAACATCCAAGAACGAAGGTAAATAATTAAAAAAAAACACTTTCAAGAATTAAAAGAGTAAGGGCATTTTTTAAAATACAAAAAATGCCAGATTTCAGTTCATCATCTGAAAATCAGTGATACATAAGTTTTGGTCTATTTTGAGAAATAATAATTTCTTGACGCTAAAATGCTCAACAATATATGCTGAGGAATATCCTTCCTTCATTTTTAAAAAACTTTTGTTATAATTATTTTCTCGATAACTCGCTGACAGATTTATTAAATGTGTTTAATATTCCACTATTCCAGCGATCCATTCAAAAGATATTCCAGTTCAAATTTGAACTTTTGAGTCAAAATTGTGCATTTTCCAGTAGGGCATTTTTGATCGTTTTCTATAATACTGCAATTACTCTAACAATACTTATTTATTTATTATTATTAATATCATTTATCCCAAAATAAATACTTTAAGCCTTATGAAGAAGTACAATTTAACCAATTTTTCATACCGCAGATATTACAACAAATTCTGCTTTTAAGGTTAATATTTAGCTCGTTTTGAAAATAATTTGCCTTATTCGCTTATTCGTGATAACCATCAAATTTGGATCAGTTTTAATAGAAAAGGATATCGTCGATAAATGGCTAAGACACCCTAAAATCTCTTATTCAATCACCACAGAACCAAAACATTCGCGACCAAACCATGAACAGTCAACTACAGCCTTTCATTGTGACTATGATGATTTGGGTCATATCACTGTCACAAATTAGGTCCTAACCGTGACTGAAATTCAGACTGCCTGAAACAAGGAAGCAATAATTGGAAATGGCATGAAATCAACTTGTGGGCCAGAGAGGACAGACCAATATGGCTTAGCTCAAAGCGACCGAGATGGCATTACTCAGTATCCTTTCATCCTGGAGGGGCATCCTGATGATAAAGGATTTGGCGGGAGCCCTGGGGAAGATGATGAATGGGAGATGGGGCGAGGAGAATGCACCGTTGAGGAGATGAGCTGCCAAAGGCCCTGCCAAACCGACATCTTCCTCAACCAATACACTAATTATCTCGTTCATTTTTTCTCTTTCCTATTTATAGAACTGTCCGTCTTCAGCTCTTCTCATACCCTCTGGTTGCTCTTTCATAACATCGTCTGGAAACTATTTTTATTATCCGGCATTGTACTGAATACAGTCAAGATTGACGTTTCTGTCATTCTTGTAATGTCTTAACCGTGATTTAGTGTTTTAGAAGTTTGCAAGAATCATGATATCAAAAGTAAGTATAGTGTTCGGACAGGGGGTCGCTGAGAATTATTTACAAGAACATAAACAAAAACTAATAGAAGCTATGGCCATCACCTGAAAATACAAGGAAACCGAAAAGAAGGTAGATGAGAGATCTACTTTCGCAACTTTTCTTTAGTAAATACCAAGGAAGAATTATATCTGAATAGCGTTCTTCAATATTGCCTGACCATTTACACATTTTCATCAAGCCAAACATTCCGCTAATTTACGATATATATTTTGACTGTTGTGAATAAATAAATAAAGTTAAAAAAGAAAGTTATACGTATCTGAATAGATCTTGGTATCTGATATTTCCACTATCCAAGTTAATTAATAGTCCGTTGCAATAACTAAATGTTCAGTTAATCAACGTTTTTATAGAAAATTATAGTACACAGTTGACACCAATACTGGATGTTATCTCAGGATGTTTTACAGAATATTCTTTTACTTCTTTTCCTTCCTGTTTTTGCTATTTCTAGCGTAGAGGGGCCTCGATCCGACGGAACATATTTTAAGAATTATTATTCTCTAGATATGACCTTCATATAATTAATAATGAACAATTAATAATAACCGTTCTCAGAAAAAGGTTTTTTAATTGCTATAATAAGCTTCTTATAGTGAAGTATTTATTTTACATGTTAAACATGTATTTACTCGAGCACATAAAATATAGATTTGTTTAAAATTCTTGGGTGTTTCTGATCATTATTACCATGTATATTAACAGTTGCAAAAATATATCCAGAACAAAACAACAGTTTACATTTGTATATTACGAAAATATAGGAACATAAAATTGTTTCAGTATTAAACAACTGAAGAAAAGAATTTTATATAAATTTGAGTATAGAGGACACTTATTATTTTATTGCTTTGTTTATTGATATTGATGATCATTTATATGATGTTCATTTTATTTAGTTCTATCTATTTATTATTTGGGCTTGTATTTTCATCAAAAAGTTTTGATTTTGAATCTCTTTTTAAATTCCTAATCTGCGTTATTAAAATGATTAAATTATGTAATTTTAATACTAAATTTATTATTTTTTTCTTCAATTGAAAGGGAGGAAGAGGACAGTTCTGAAGAACACGTTTTAGCGCCCAGGAGCCACCGTGAGGTAGATACCAATAATTAAATTTATGTAGTTTATGTATCATGTATGTATCTGATTTATCTATTGATAAGGTTCTTATTTTTAAGTTATCTTTTAAAAAAATATTATTATTATATATTAATCAATTTATCAAAAGTTTAAAGTAGATTATTCTTGAACGAAAAAAACAACAACAAGCAGAATAAGAAAATGAAGTTATAACATATTGATGGGGTATTTATTGACTGAGAAGTATTTATAGCTATTATTTACTGTTATAGCTTTTAGTTGTAAAATGTAGGTAGTTGTGTTATGCAGTCAGAGATACACAGTAATTTAAAAATAAATTTTAATTTATTATGCCGTCATTTTAAATTGCTTTGCGAAGAAAAATAAAACAAACAAAAAGATATCACAAAATAGCAGAGAGTATAAAAAACTATGAAATGAATAACTATATGAGGAATTAAAATAAGTTTTAATTAAAAGAAGTTAATGAGTAAATACAACAAAATAATGGCTAAATATAAAATAAAAATAAAAATATAAAATAAATTCATTAATTTAATAAAGCTTTTTATATTTAGCCATTAATTTGTTGTATCTACTCATTAACTTCTTTTAATTAAAACTCATTCTAATTCCTTTTCTATTTAATTGTTAATTCAATAGTCTTTATGTATTGTCTTCTTGGTTTGTATATACTGCCTTCATGCTATATTCTTTATTCTCATACAGTTATTCATTCCATAATGTTTTATACTCTCTACTATTTTGTCATATCTTTTTGTTTGTTTTATTTTTCTTCTAGCCCTGATGAAGGCTTGCAACGCAAGTCGAAACTTCGGCATAATGAACTAAAATTTATTTTTAATTGCTGTGTATCTATGACTGCATACCACAACTACCTACATTTTACAACTAAAAGCTATAACAGTATAGCTGGTCTTTCTTGGTTCTTTAGAATCTATAATGAGTAATCATAATTCTAATAAATTATTCCACTTATTGAGTTAAAATTACAAAGTGTGGTATAAAGTCAAGAGATTTTAATTCATCTCTTATTTCATTCTGTAATATTTATTCCATATGGACACCTACTTGTATAGCGAATTCTTTGGTATTTGAACGTCATACAAGGAAATTATATAATAATATTTATTTCAGAATATATATTTTTTTTTTTTCAAATTCATTTTGTGGTTGGAGATATCTTCGTAAGGATATCTTTTTCTTGCTATACTGTAAAGTTTGAAATAGTTTTCATTAAGCACTTTTAAATTACTTGCATATTTTGAAGTAAATTAGGAAATAATTAATACTTAATTCAATATAAATATAAAGAAGAGTGAGGGAAGAAGGAAAAAAATAATACGTTATCAACATTCTTACACTTCCTCCAAGTGTGTCGATAAAATATTCCATTTTTGAAGGTGTCCGGTATTATCGCTTTTGCATCCACGACCTTTCAAAACTGCGACCTTTCTATTTTTTGTTAGAAGCATTATGTAGTAATTCCAATTAAGAATAGGCCTTGCTGTTATTTTTTTCGTTGTTGGTTGTTATCGTTTACGAATTCGTTGTTTATTTTTTTAAGAATTCTTCAATACATATTATGTAATCCAATCCATGTTTGTAGGGAGGCTGCCTGGCATGGGCGTGCAAGACGTGCAAGAGAAGATCCGCCAGTGTTGACAGGAGGAGGGCAGCGACCTTGAGGGAACGGAGAAGACTGCGAAAAGTAGGTTCATAAATTCCTTATTTAAACATTATATTACATACTTTCTATTTTAACAGTATTAGAAGTATTGCTTTTGTTTTTTATCTTGATTTGTAATCTTAATCCTATATGATCCTTTCGAATTTTCCAAAGTTAGGTAAAGTTATTTCTTTGACTTCAGCAACCCATGAAATATTTCGTTTACACCTAAACGAAACCTAAACTGCTTATATCTCTGGTTTATGCCCTGTTGTCAGTCGGTAAATATTTTATCATTTTTCAAAATCCTGTAATTCTTCTAAAAGCACAATTTGTGCCAAAATAGATACTTTAAGGCTTTATTAAGAAGCACAACTTAAATGATTTTTCACAACACTAATATTTGCTAAAATCGGTTTTTGAAGGTACAGTAAACTCGTTTGGTAAGTAATTTGACTTATCGGTTTCTTTTCCTCTGTAGCCTACTATCGTGCCTTAAAGATACTAGTTATGCTGCTGTTGTTTTTAGATGGAATCGATTCTTTCTTTATACCAAATTGGTTTAATTTATTTAAACACGATTATTTTTCTTAGCTAAATCCCTATTACACGATATTCTAAAACTTCAACCTCTCTAAAAGATATTGCAAATAGTGTCGTATTCTTCGTAAGGTTCTAGTATCAATTATTAAAATTGTTACCTTAAGCTCAGTAATCTTATAAATCGGCTAAATTCTATTTTGTTTAATGCCTATTAAAACTTCTGATTATACAGCTTAATTGCTCTCTTGTTAGTGTCCAGAAGCCCTAAGTGGCCAACCTCACCCTCAAACATATAATATTGACCTTAGTGTACCCTGCCATATTATGTTCTAAAGATGTCCCTATTTTAGGATACACAAAGTAGATAGCTATGTTTAGTAAGTGGAGGCTGTTTTTGTTGACCCATAGACTAATCGGTGACTCCTACCCCACCATAAAGCCCCACATCCTCCCCTTACATTATGTACAGTTTCCTCTGCGATCGTCATCTGGTCCGCTGGCTGCGGCGGCTCCCAAAGCTGTTTGTTTCTTGATGGATTTCCTCTTTGGTAAACACGTGCACGCTTTTCCTTTCGACGCCTTCTTATCTGCCGCATCCTTCTTTTTTTCTTTTTTTTTTCTTTCTAAGTCTAAATTTAGAGGAAGGTAGATAATAAATCGAAGTGTCATATTATATCTAAAATATATCGCTGTTATTATAAATTTTAGTCCACTTAAAATTAAGTTATAACTTAATAAAATAATAAATTAAAATTAAAAAGGAATAGTGTATCATGCTTGAACATCTGCTCCCTATTGAACAACCTTTAGCTCTTGGACGCCGAAAAGATTTAATTGGTTACATTTAAATTTAAAGTATTTTTTAAAAATTCGATTTCCAAATTACTAAGTTTTCAATCAGCTTACTAGGACTCGCTGAGATACTGATATTAGGATATTCACTTCTTGAGAGGGCGTATCCTGTTTATATATATTTTAATATAGTCTAAATCATGTACTATTGGGGAAAAATCACAGGTTTTCAGGAAAACTTTAAACTTCAGTGCAAGTCGATTTTTTTTTTTTTTTTATTAATAAAAAATGTTTTTTTAACCACCATTATTCTTGAAATTCTCTATATTTTATTATATAATGCATATTTATGTCTAAAAATTACCAATAAATAACTTTTAAAATGCGCCATTGATATTAAGATTTGTCTACTTTTACATGATGTGTTGGACACCTATAAGGTTTGCCCAGACTATTTATCTCATATTCGATTTATTCAGTTTTTCCCTAATGGTACAGATATAAATTTAAATAAAATGTTGAAATAAGTTGAAGAAAATTGTAAAATTTAAATTAAATACTATCGGTAAAATTGGGGGTCAGATCAAAAGAAGAAAAACACTTTGGGTGGAACTATTTTATGTGAGCGTACGCTTCGACCAGTACTAAGGTATCAGATAACTAAATCAGATTTCGATCAATCAACCAATAGGCGTTCTCAGATTAATTTGCTTTGAGGTCCAACTATGTTAAACGAAACTTTGGCACAAAAAATAATTTTCAAAGTTGTTTTTCTTTTCTTTTCTTCTTGACCCCATACCTAACTATCTTTCCTATTATTCTCATAAATATTCAGCTGATTTTATCTCAGGTAAACGAAGCTTTCGAAGCACTTAAAAGACGAACGAGCCCGAACCCAGGGCAAAGACTGCCTAAGGTGGAAATATTGAGGAACGCCATCGAATACATCGAGTCCCTCGAGGAGATTCTCCAAGGCCCCACCTCCATGTCCTACCCGGTGAGTACCTCTCTCATCTATCTCATCTATATTGTAGTTCAAGTTCATGTTAATGTCTTCCATAGCAAAGGGTATATTTATCTGTAAGATTATTATTTTTGTATTTATTGTGCTCTCGCGGTTCTCAAAGCGATGTTGGAGAATTGCTAGTTAAAATGGAATTTCTTGGCTAGGTCTGTTGCCCAATCAAATAAGGAGTTTTATTCAACAAATCCCGGAATGAAACCAATGAAGCTGAATTTTTGCATATAACTTTGTTTTAGTCTTCTAAATAACGGGTAAAATGTCACCGACCTCAGCTTGTTAGCTTGAATCTGAAATAAAATTAAAGCACATTTAATGCTCTACAACTTTGATTCTTACATTTTATCTGAGAAAGGATCGTGGAAGGCACTAGAAGCAAATGTTTGTCCGAACCGGTGCCCGCTTCTCCTTCTCCGCGCTATATCTCGAAATCGGTTAATCCTAAAACAAAATAGGAATTGAAATAAAATTATAGAGTTTTATTGAATTTTATCATCTACAAGTTTTGTAACTTTCATAATTGACGTTCGAGGCATAGAAATCGAAAGAAATATTTGGGAAAAAAAAATTGATTTTTGTCACCTTTGACCTTGAATATATAATGAAGCTAATACGCTGAGGTCGATGACTTTTCACCCCTTATTTAGAAGGCCAAAACAAAAATATATACAAAAATTAAGCTTCATTGCTTTCATTCCGAGGTGAAATCCTTATTTGGCATAACTATAAAATTTACGCTCCAGATATGTCGGGAGTAAAAGTGCATCTTCCTAGATGAAATTATTGTGATAATAGTTCGTCAATGATCTTGTAAAGGCTTTTGTTTAAGAATGTTTGCATCTTGGCTCCTTTCGTTTTCTGACGTGTATAATTAAATCCTTCTACAATATCTCCGTGCATTCTGTTTATGAGTATGTAACGTATTTCAAAAAGTTTAAAAGTAAATAAAGCTAGAAACATTATTGTATCATGAAAGATATTTAATAACTTTAGCAAACGTTTCAACAAATTAGTTTCATTTTATTATGATATCTTTGGTCTCTATTGAATTTTTGTAGATTGAATTATTGATTGAAGGTGAAGATTTCAATAATTGTTGAGGAAATAAATGATATATTCTTATATCAGTGTTATAAATTGTTTCATATCTGGTTTTACGGAAAACTGGTTTTTGTCTTTCAATTCTTTGCAGATATCACCTGTGATTAATTCAAGCAAGAATTCATCATCAAAACAAAAAGAAGCTCAAATGAGTGACTGGAAAAAATTAAGAAAGATTTGAACTTAAAAAATAAAAAGCTGTTACTGGAAAAACAAACAATTTGAAAGCTCCAAACAAAGTAACAAACCAACGACCTTTGTTAAAAGGTTATCGTTGAATGAGTATTGTGATAGTAACACCGAGGAAAACCTACCTAGGTCTCATACTATTTTTTTAAATGAATGATAGCTATTGTTTTATTGAATAAATATTGCAAGCTGTCTCTCCAAAGGGAGACATCCAATAATATGGATGACAAATAATCCGTTCATACCAATGTATAGTTAAATTAAATTAAAAAAAAAAAAAAAAAAAAAAATCCTTTACCTACAGAAGATACAAAATATAGTAAATATTAATATAAAATAAATCAGAAAACTACAGTATAAAGAATATAAAAAGTAGTAATAATAAAGAGAAAAAAAAATTAATTAATAAATTTAAAAAAGCTCTTTCACAAAAAAGTAGTTAAATCACATAGAAAGTTCCATAATCCTTGATCTTTACCTTTATAGACCAACTTTGAAAAATCTAAAAATAATGGACTTATTTGGTCTTGGAATTATACACTTCATGTATACAATGTTCACAAACATCCCAGGGAAACCACGAACCAAGCTTGTACCCTACACTTATGGGAAGGCAAGCTAGGCCCACAGTAATCCCCAAGCTGTTGTCTGAGCCGTGTCACTATTCTCAAAATATAGTAGAGGCTGATAGGGAGCGCCACAATTGCTCAGAACTTGAGCAGAGAAGCTGGCCATTGCCAAAACTCTAGTAATAGAGGGTTAGCGTGGTTGTAAAGGTTTTGATGGAATTTTGAAAATGTAAGGGGTATGAGGTCAAGGACAAAAGGTAAATTCAGGTCACTATGTGGAGACAGAATATGGAGTATATACAGTAGTACGAAGGACTCATACTATTAGTTCTAGATTTACAACAAATGATCCAGAACCAGTTCTGACTGTTAGCAGCAGGGGATTCATTTCCCAGATTGAAAAGCAAAGATAGAAGGCTGGTGGTTCTTTAGAAGTCTTGATTCTTCTATTGACGCATTTAGCTGGTAGTGAATAATAATTACTAAATCTTAAATTAAAAATAACTAAGAGGGGCGGCAATGTGTTACATAACAATAATTAGTCAGTGATAATGACCCAATCCAATCTCCAATTACCACCTCAACTGGAACACTACTCAGTGACCTGGTTTATAGCCAGCCGCTGGACGAGCTCCAGTAATGACAGTACTAAATTAACACTGGAGTACCATTCTTTAGTCAGATCATAATAATTTATATACGTGGCTTTATGAACTCATTTATTTGTTCATAATTAACATAATGTTGTCCCTGAAAGTGATCGTTTTGACGGGCGATCATCACGTGACACAACACGTGACGTCCGGTAACATCCCAGCTGTCCGCTAATAGAGACGTAAAGCTCCTTCCGGCCGGCTCAAGTATATGCACAGAAATTATATTCCTTAACTATCAAATTACTTCTAGGTGAAAATTCGCCTTCTAATAAATTTTTAATCTTTGTTTATAAATACCTACTTCTCGGGATTGATTTAGGTATTTTATAATTTTTTTTTTATATATTTACAAATTAAATAATCATTAATAAAATTTTTATAACTCAAACCGACATTCCAAAAATTATTAAGAAATTTATTTAAGGAAAAAATTTGTGAAGATAATTTTATATGAAGATTGTAAAAAAAAAAAATAATTGGACAATATACTGCGATATGTAAAAATATGGTTTTTATATATATATATATATATATATATATATATATATATAGAGAGAGAGAGAGAGAGAGAGAGAGAGAGAGAGAGAGAGTTATGGGTACCTCTATGGATTTAGCAATATAAACAAAATGTATGATATCCCCATCTAGCCAAAGGTCACCTCCACCTAGCCTAGCCTCTTTTTAAAAAGCCTCTTTTTTTGTTATTTTTCGTTTATACCTTAATAGTATTTTAAATAGCTATAAAAATAGAATAATAAATTGAGAAAATAATTACCTATATACTTTTTAACATAGACATGCTTTACCAGTCACCAACGCATATTATGATAGTTTGATATGAGAAGAAAAGAAAAAATTAAGAGCTCAACTCTGGTTATATTAAATAACACTAGCTCAATAATGAGTGAGCTTGTGACTTCTGTTTCTTAATACGAAATAAAAATATTATCCTTGATTTTACCGATCTTGCTCAATTGGCTGTTGTGTACAAATAAATACTCTCCTTTGGAAATAAACAATACAACCATAGAAGTAAAGAAAAAAACAAAACAAAGAATATGAGGGCATAGATGGTCAGCAGGATTAAACTGTTAAATTTGAAAATTTATTTCCTAAAGAAAACTGAATCACAGGTATGCGAAAATATATGTATATATAAAATAATATATAAATAATATAATATATATATATATATATATATATATATATATATATATATATATATATATATATATATATATATATATATATATATATATATATATATATATATATATAGAAAAAATATCGTCGAAGATATTGCCAATTCCGTTATGTGCATTTTAGCACCTTATATGACATTAAATACAAAATGTGCTTTGATCCACGGGTGTCATTATTTTTTTGGCTAAAATCACAAAAGTGTTTCGTCAAAAACTGATCCAAGCTGAATTTGCGTATTCGGGTTTTTACATTAGGCAAATTTCATTTTAAAACGAAACCTTCAAAAAAACCTAAATCGAAAAAATACAAATAACTGACTTGGCAATCTCACCCACGATATGACTCTCATTGACGGTCAAGGAGGCAACCCCTAAAATATGTTCCAAGTTAATCTATTCTTTCTTTAGCCGGCAGTCACAGGGGGCCAGTTTTGTTTTTTAATCAATTTAAAATACAGTATTAATTAAATCAACGATCAACCCACAGGGTTGCTTGGCTGTTATTATTATCTATTAATAATTGTTCCCTTGGCTATCGATATTTCCCAAAGAGGCTTACAAAGGCCGTTAGAGTTTGATATCCTGGCGGGCGGGCCATCGATTACAGCGGACAATTGGACAATAAATGGCGAAATAAAAGGGAGCTGGTGTAGGAGAGGACTGACTGCTATAAGATAAATAAGGGCTGGAAACGGATCTAAAAATATTAATAATCCTAAAGAATCCCTTTGACCAGGCTGGCACTCTCCTCACGCTCTTATTTATAGCCCTAGCAACCACCATATTTTACACCGTTTTTGTTGTTGTTTTCCATTTTCACTATTTATGCTATCACTATCGAGTACTTTTTCTCTCTAATTTATCGCTGTATATTTGTTTTCTGTTCTCGCGGACAACTTAATAGACCTTTCATGTTTATTGTTATTTTTCACATAACCAAATTATTTAATTTTTCTGTTTTCATTTTTATTCTTGATTTTACTTGAACAGAAACAATTGTATGTCCTGGCATATTAAATAATTTATATAACATCTTTACCACATCTCGACCACAAGCTTAGTCTTACCTCTATGAAAAAAAAAATTAATAAGTAAAAATTATTAATATGTCCTCATAATCTTTCATAAATCACACAATACAGTAAATTTGGCTATAAATCTGAGAAGAATATAATAAAAAAAAAAATTAATCCGTTTTATCCCACCCTTAGTAAAAGTTGCTCGGAATTAGACGGAGTAATCTGGGAACCATGAGTTAACCGAAGTTGAGCTCTTTCAAATCCGATATTCTACAATCAATAATAATTAAAATAACATATCTATCTGCGGCGGATTGCCAGCGATGAAAGGTTTTTGAAAGAAAAATGATAAGAAGAATATATGGTGGAATGTGTTGATGGAAGGTGGAAAGTAAAAATTAATGCTGAAATCTCAGATATACTAAAAAATAAGGATATAATCTACTATATAAAAGAAAATAGACTGCGATGGGCCGGCCATGTAGAGAGAATGTAGGATGAAAGAATATGCTATATATGGTAATGTTGGAGAGGAAGAGAAGAAGAGGTACATTGAGAAGCCGTTGGGAGGATGAAGTGCTCAGGAATGAAAAAGAAGATAGATGCGGCGAGGTTGGGAGTTCGGAACTTGAGACTGCGGGTGACCGGGAAAAATGGAAGGAGATAACACGGAAGGCCAAGGGTCACATTGACTTGTAGAGCCAGCGAGTTAGTAATCTGGGAACGATAATGTGACCTCTGTTGAGCTCTTTCAAATCCAATATTCTACAATCAATAATAATTAAAATAACATGTATCTAATTTAGATGGCTTTATCTAAGGAATCATTGTCAAAAGACTCGATCGCGATTATACCAACACCTTTCCACTTTCCATTCACTACCGACCGTTACATCAAACTGAAATATGACTACGAATTGTCCCAAATAAAACAAAACATATTGACTTACTTATGATATAGTCACGTATCAAATTCTTATGATTTATTGAAATTTATATTCGGAAAGTAACCAACAGGTATTGATACATTGAAACATTAGAAATTCCTCAGAGGCTGAAAAGTTACTGGATAAGGTATGATCACTATAGTATGATACGTCGCTGAGTAATAAGACTGATTTCATTTTACTTTCATAAATGCAAAATCTTGATCGTTGACTGCCATATTGATAGTAATGTAAAAAACAGACCATTTACCACCATTAGCTATTATACCTATGCCTCATGCACAAAAATTATAGGTAGGATAATTGATTTAAATAGAACTCCTATTGGGTGAGAGGGATATGACTAGCTGATCCGCTATATACTAGCATTTAATTCCTTTTAGTTTATTGGTAGCAATAGGTAAAGTAAAGGCTTTTGACTATACAAGGAGTACAGTTTCCTCTACTAAATCTACCTGGTTTACATGGTTAATCACTGCATACAAGATCCCGTCTCTTCGATCTCTACACTCCATCCTATAGAACTACTGCATTCCAACGTTCCTTTATTGCTCGCTCCAATAATCTTTGAAATTCTTTTCCTCCTATTCCTAAAGCACCTTTCCTCGGGACTTTTAAAACACTCCTCTTCCGCCACCTTATCTCCCTCCAGTTCGACGCTATCTAATTGTATGGATGCTTTAATGAATTTCATCTTAGCATATAAGATATAAAACTTTAGCCTGTTTCAACAAACTTCTGATGATAATATTTTCTCTTTTATTTAGATTATTTTCATTTTTTTTTTTTTCATTATCATCTTATTTTTTCTGTTACCTCTCAAAAAATGTTATTTATCTTCATGCTTTACTATGTGTATCATCAGAAATCTATCATTCAAACAACTGTGTATATAATATTTTTTCCTTTACCGATTGTATATACAGTTGATGTGTGTATATATGTGTCTATGCGTTCATATGTATAGATTTTTTTTCTTTTTATTGTCTATTTCATTGTAAAATTGCATTTACTTTTAATTATCTTATTTTATTATTTAATTTAAAATCTCTAGGCCAGATATAATTTATGTTCTGCCATGTAAATGTTATTCTTAAGGGACTTTGTCCCAGTATCATTTTTTTTTTTTATTCTATTCTATATTATAATTCTTAATTCTTTAATATTATACCAAAACTCTTTATGTGGTTCAAGCTAACTAAAATAAAAATAAAAAAAATGTAATATAAATTTGTATTTTCTATTTGGCAGAACGAAAGTAACCCATCATACCTCATCACAGACAAACTCCAAGAGTATACCCAGAACCTGAGGCTCAATTCACCTGTTGGTAAGTTAATTTTTTATTATTTAATCATTAGATGTTTGCCAGTTGAGTGCTAATTGTCAACATTTATTTAGTAAATAATATAATACTAACTTATAAAATAAATATGTAATAGTAGGTTCTGTTTCTTTATTATATTTTGTTACGAAAATTCAAATCTCTCTCCCTCTCTCCCTCTATATACAGGGTGAGTATCTCTTAGTGTAAAAAAAAAATGGGTGAAACTAGATCATTGTAAAATGTAGCAAAATGCCGCAGACCTCACCTTTCTATTCCGATCCGTTGTAGATATACGATAAATCAAAGACTTTTTTAAAGAAACCACGTTTTTTCCCATAAAAACTGTAATATCTCCATTTTGTTAAAATATTTTTCAGATTTTGACCACATTTTCGGGTTCAACATTAAACTTTCTATAATAGCTGAGTACCTATAACCTTGAATTTTGCAAAGTTGGTATCAAAATAACAACTTGATCTTCACCTTTTTTGGGGAAGTTACAATGTCTTACATTACTTCAACGCTCACTGTTTTTGGAAAAAAAAACTATACACAAAACGTAATATCTGTTTTTATATGGAAAGGCATTTCTACCTATCCATGTATATCGTTGGTTTATATTTGTATTGCTTTCGAATAATGTCGAGGAGCACCATGGTGTTGGAAAATCATATTTTGCCGAACTTCAGGTGGAATATCGTAATGAAGTTGTGGTAGGATATTTTATAACAAATCTTAGTAATCTCATCATTCAATCTGTTGAGCAAACTATGATTTTTCAACAGTATTCGGCAGCAATACAAAGAACAATAAACTAACGCTACCCCACAAGGAACTGTAGAAATGCCTTACCCTGTAAAAACAGACTCATCCACCAATAAAATTCACCTCAAAAAGTAGTATTCTCCAACACAATCTGCATTCAGAAGCTAACGGGAAAATTTAAGTCTATGTCCATTATCATTTGATTTTAAATATTACATTGAAAATCTAATAAAATAAATCCTAAATAATAATAATAATAAATAAATACTCGTAAATGTAATAACATAAGATCCTCTGATCTGGTGTCGCTTTATGGACAGTTTTCCTTTATTTTCTATTAAACAATAATTTTTTTCTTTGCTTTTCATTCCTATGAAGAGTTTATTATGTTTAAAATGCACATTTTTACTAAGGGATTGTCATAATATTTTATTTACACAAGTAACTGATTTGTATGCCAATTGAGAATACCATGTTTTTTCGGTTTCAAAAGTAAAGTTCTCCATGAAATTGAAACAAAATCATTACTTTTAACATATCATTCAAAAGCTGATTAAATTTGCAAGTTTTTGTGAGATTTGACGTTTTGTAGATAGTTTTTTTCGAAAAACGGTGAGCGTTGAAGTAATATAAGACATTGTGACTTCCCCCAAAAAGGTGAAGATCAAGCTGTTATTTAGATACCAACTTTGCAAAATTTAAGGTTACAGGTACTCAGCTATTATAGAAAATTTAATGCTAAACCCGAAAATGTGGTCAAAATTAGAAAAATATTTTAACGAAATGGAGATATTACAGTTTTTATGGAAAAAAACGTGGTTTCCTCAAAAAAGTCTTAGATTTATCATATATCTGCAACGGATTGGAATTGAAAGGTGAGATCCACGGCATTTTGCTACATTTTTAATCTAGATTCACCCAATTTTTTTTTTTATACACTAAGAGATATTCACCCTGTATATATAAGTTTTATTTATTGCTGACTATATATTGTTTATTTAAAAGTTTAATTATTTTAGATTTTTACGCTACACCCATACTTGATTTATAGTGCTCTTAGTTTTTGAGCTCCTCTTTAAAATTTGATTGTTGATAAAGAAGAGAGAAACGCTATTCTAAATGTTGCTAACCTACTCTAGTCAGAGTAAGAAGGTCGAGATTCATTTCGTAACACCAAACGTTAATTAGCTGATTTAACTTTTTGCCACACTATTAGTATATACAAATTCAGTATGATCTTATAATGTATTTATAATACAGAAAAAGACCAGCTATCCAACTCCTTTTCGTTTAAATATAATTGTTTTTTTCTTACGTGAGCTAAGAAACAAAAAATCATTAAATGATACAATAATTAACATAAACTAATGTTAAGAATCTTTTCTTCTATCGATACTTCAAGACCTCTGGTGGTAAGATTCATCACAAGTGAGATAGCTCGAAGAATTTATTTTCAGCTAATTATATATGATTACTGAAAATATCTCGTTAAATATAATATAGCCTTTGAACTACACCACTCCAGTAAAAACATGCACGCCTACAATTAAAATAAGTTACAAATTGAAGGATTATAAATCGGAACGTTAAACCGAGAGGGTTAGAGTATATTTAGTGAGGAGATCAAAGGAGTGGACTAATAGTGGCGTGGAGTAGGTACCCACTTGAGGCGGATTAATGTCTACTCGGGGTTGTCCCTCTTGTCAATTAAATGTAATGCCGCCTTAGTTGTTCTCCTCCTCTCTCTGAGTTATTGTGCTCTTTGTGGATTTGTCGTCTTGTCCTATCTTCATTTGTATCTTGTTAGTGAAAGCTTTACGGCGCTCCGAAATACATTCCCCTCACTGGGTCAAATCCTATTACGCCAGCTTCTGTCTAGTTAGCGTTTGTGGGTGATTCCTAAACCAGGAATAATTACCGTTATAATTTTTGTTTTGTTTTTCAGCTTTCCCAGATACTTTTTAACTATTCGTGAACTTAAATTCAATTTAAGTTATTATCAGCTATTCAATCAATCTAATTAAATTAAAAAAAACAAAAAAAAAAAACGTTTGAACAAACTCCACGATATGACGTTCATAAATCAAGATCTAAGTTTATTAATTTTTTTCAAATGAAGAATACAATACAATCTGAATATTTTGAGTCATATAATTGTTTTCCCTTCCATAGTATGTCTATGGATGAGACGTGTGTTTCATAACAATGCATCATGCTCTAGCATACTTCGTGAATAGAGCCCAGTCATAAAAACGCAATGAAATGAACATGTAATACAGGTAAAATTTTAAAATAAAAAGTAAGTAAAATACAAAATTAGCTTACAATAGAGTATTTTAAAAATATAAGTCATAATCAGTGGGTGAAAGGTTTCTAAAAAAGGGTAGGTGGGACAATGTTTCCTATACAATTTCAATTAATTTATCCTTAGTTAACTTTGCAGTATGTGGCCTATTATTCGCCTCTGATAACTTTTGAGGGACAGGAATCTATTTATCGTTTATCCATTTGATGTAGATATCTCCAGGCTGTTGCTTGTGAAATATTTAACACTTCACCTATTTCCTCACATGTTTGAAGTGGATCCAAATCAATTAATTCTCGAATTCTCTGTTCGTTGGCAATTTGAGGTCTTTCAGAACGAGCATCTTCAAGCCTTGAGGAAATTCGGAAAAACAGAATTGAGCTTTACGCTCAGAGAGTACCTTCTCACTAAACCCGGAGCATATTTTTTGAGCGGCCTTGATTGCCTTCAAGCCAAGTTTATATTCATATAATAAAACTGACCGAATCTGAATTTTAACATTCACCATTTTAATATATTTCTTTAAACGTTTTGTAGTAACTGGGTTAAAAAGTAATCCCTATTTTAAAGACAGTAAAAAATATAGTTTAATTTGGAAAATTATAAGGTTACAAAGACGGTACAAATCAAATAAATCTTAACGAAAAAAGGACATGACTTTTGAAATTGTTTTGACTTTTTTTTTTTTTTTTTTTTTAGAACAAAACAAAATATATAGTTAATTATGAAATTTTAAATCGAATCTTTGCGGATAAAGATCTCGTGTTTACAGATATATGTGATAGAAAAATATGTTACATGTTATTGGTATTAAACACTATGTAAATTACTAAAATATCGGTTTCGTTTTCTTGTTCCAACCTTTAGATTACATAAAAATTAGGAATTGATATTTCTCAATTATGACAAAAAAAACAAAAATGACAAATTAAAAAATGAATAGTAGGTTACGTATTTTCTGTTTTTAATGTTGTAGAAGTTATCCAATTTATTTTTTGTTAATATCATGATCTTTTTTAAAGTTAGCTAATTGATTAAAAAAAACTGTTCCTATTCCTGCAATAAATAACAAACTGTAAAGATGGATCTAAAATAAATATTATAAGCAATATTTTCATTTCGATCAACCTATTTTCAAGTGTAGAAATATAAATTAATAGAATAGCCGACTATGCGGCGCTTTTTGCCGGCTAATCGCATACTAGAGGCCGACTACAAAAGCAGCCGATCAGTCAGCATTACCGACTGGCCAGTCCATCTCTAATAAGAATATTTGGAAGGTGTTCTAACCCAACGGTTCAAATATCGGTCCCCTCCCCCGATCGTATCGATGACCAGAACGATGATCATTATCCTCCAGAGACTAATGAACCGAGCCTAAGATTGTCCTTAGCCAGCGAGGCATCACTAACTACTTCCTAGCGGGGCTAAGAATAGCCACCGCCTCCTCTCCGCCACACTCCTTTCTTTCAAGAGTTATTTTTAATTTATCTTCCTCGGCTCCCTAATGAATAGGCGGCTGACATTTCGCGGTTCGCCTCGATAATACTTATTCGCTGCCTGTCTTCGCTCCTTGAGTAAACAGAACCCCCTTCTTAATAGCGAGTCCAAGTATTTCCGGAACATAGTTGCGGTTTTATCACTATGAAATCGCTTTCCTTTCAATTTAACCCAATCTAAGGCTATCATACAGTTTTTAGTTTACATGATGTTTACTATTTAATTATAATAATATTGAAAGATATATTAGGATCGATAGTAAAGGAAAGATGTTAGTGTCGTGGATTTAAAATAAAACACATTAGTCAGACAATTTTATTCCGTTAGATAAAATAAAAGAATATATCCTGTACACGTATATTATATACGTGTTATATAATAATATATTGTACAAGTATATTATATATCCTTGACTGTCCTGAAGAAGTGGATAAGTCAAAATAGTGCACTTTTCACTAGTGCATTTTCTACTGTTTTCTACCGTACCAGGTAAATCCTATAATTACCATAGAAATATTATTTATTATACATACTAAATACTACTGCTTACCAGTATACCAAAGGGGCTACAGCTTTTCGAGCATTTCCGAACTGTACTTCGACACTTTTGGTTACTTTTGGTTCGGATGACGAAAAGTAGGGAAACAACAATACTTAATTGAAAGGAGTTGTTGAAAACTAGTGAAAGAATAGATGGTAAGAGGAATGAGAAGAATAAAATTCAGTTCATCAAAATTTTTAATCAATTGTAGATATTCAAAGCTATACCAAACGAATAGTTCGTAACAAGAAAAATAATTAGTTCTTAGGAAGAATACGAATTTTTTATAATTAGTAGCTGTTTTTAACCTAACTTTGTGAACTTGTACACGTGTACAACTTTTAATATTGTAAAACGAAATAAAAATTTAATGAATGATCAAATTATTTGAACAATCAATCTTCTTTCTTTATTGCCCTCATCTTAATTTCAATACCATTCTATTTTATCTTTTATGTCTTTTTATACGAATAAACCATTAAAAACTTTTCAGAACCATTTGTTCAAATAATCAATGACACATAAAATCCATTGTTCGTAATAGTAGCAAGTGCATTTCAACTGTACAAATAGAAAAGAACCGGGTTATAGATGATAAAACCGAATTGAAACGCAAATTTCGGTTGCGCAGTGGGAGACTTTCAAACGCTGCTGCCGCGATTTTCTTCACTGTTTGGAAAAGGCAGCAGTTTTTATTTTTTTTTTTAATTTTTTTTTTTTTTTTTTTTTTTTTTTTTTTTTTTTACATAAAAAAATTTTTCCAAATAAGGTTTGGTTTTTTGAGGAGGTTGATGATTATAGAAACAGGATTGCGAGGTGTCTCTTATCTGGAGGCAACAACTGATAAGGCCTATCAGGGAACTGTCTTTACGTGTAGTCCCACCCATCCCTTGTCTCGAGAAATAATTAGAATACGGGAGACTCAACATTTTTATTTTTAATTTTTTTTTTTTTTTTAAAGCGTTGACCGGTCTGTCATGGCCTCAGGGCCATTTTGCGTTCCCCTATGAATGACATGACGAGTTATATGCATGAACTTTGGGAGACCTATCATGACAGGTTCAGTGTTGTGGGCCCCTAGACTGTGTCAAATGCATGACGTAATAAACGCAAGGGGCAGATAAAAACCTTATTAATTTGAAATTGCTCAGAAATATTTTTAAATTATGCTGTATTTTATTTAATTTTTTTTTTTTTTAATAATGCTAATACGTTTCATATGGGAAAGTATATGGGAGTGTAAAGACAAAAAAAAAAAAAAAAAAGAAATTAAACTTTTAACAGAGGTAATGAAAAAATCAATTGGGTGTAATGTTTACATGTCTTAGTATAATTGTATTTGCCGCAAATGTATTGTATATTGGTTTGTTTAAAGTTCTAATGAAATATAAAATATATTAAGAAGATCAAAGGGATCTTCTGTGATGTTTATTTACAAATGGAATACATTTTGAATATAATGTTTCTCTCCGCTCATCTCATTTATTTTTTTTTTTTTTAAATTATGATTGTTAAAAGCCATAATTTGTATTTAGTTGACAAGTTTTAATAATAAATTTATTTAGGACGCGATTTAATTTAAGAAAATAAAACTGAATTAATTTAAAAGAGGACTAAATATATAATTTGATCTAAATTGAAGATGACTTAGACAAACTGGGACCGAGGGCCATATAGAATACACAATTAACAACAGTTTTTCGGTCCAATAGTCTTTCGTTCGGTCTTTGGCGCGCTTCTCACTTCCTTCCTAAAATAAATAAACATATTTAATTCTATGCCATTTATATATCTTGGGTTATATCTTACAATACATTATCAATTAGAGAGGAATACCTAAAACTTTATTTGAGTTTATACTTAAACTAGGCCAGATTTATTTTTTATTTATTTATTTTTTTTTTTTGTACTCGGCCTGGAATCCCATAGGCCTAGATCTATTCACATTTAATAGTTTTCTTTCTGCACAGTTATAAAAAAAATTTATATAATTAAATTCAAGTACATATTTGTGAAGAACGATTGTTTACCCATTGTTATGGAAATAAAAATAATAAAATAAAAAGGAGCATGTTATTTTTTTACAAAAATATAGCAGGATACAAATATATTAACGTTATGAAGAGAAGGATAAATGTGTAATATAATAAGGCCTAAGATGTAATTTTGAGGCAGTGATTAAGGAAAACGGTACAATCACAATCTTAAGTTTGAAAAATTACAAAAAAATATATCAATATATATATATCTTTTCTAAAATAGGATTTAGTTCGATTAAACAAAATAAAATTTGAATAACATCTTTGTGTTTCGGCTCCTATATAACTCTCATTAGAAGTTCATTTTCAATGAAAATTATAGTCATGTATGAAATTCGCAATCGCTCTCAGCAATGGTGAATGAAGCAATGTGAAGAATGAGTAAGCCATAGAGCCGACCAGATAATCCTGTAATATGTAACAATCATATAATTCTGATCACGGTGGCAGTGAAAATGACCGAAATATGCAGTTCTTATTTGTTTATTTTTTACTAAGTAATTTATGTCTCAATAAAATGTGAAAAACTGAAATTTAATCTTTTGAATAGGATGGCAATGAAATATATGTATCTAATTTTTTTTATCTATCTATGTATATATTCTATAGTCGGGTATTATATATATATATATATATATATATATATATATATATATATATATATATATATATATATATATATATATATATATATATATATATATAATATATATATATATTTTTTTTTTTTTTTTTTTTTTTTTTGAGAGAGAGGATTTAATTTATATTTAATGACGCTTCGATCCTTCATCTTTTAATATGGAATCTTCATCAGAAGACGCAATTACAACTTGCAATCCCGAAGCTGTAGGCCAATCAGTACACCGACTCATAGCATGTACTACCCAGCTCAGATACCAGAGCACTCACAGCTTATCTTTCTGAGTGGCCCCCATAATATTGGTGCCAATATTATATTTTTTTGAAGAGGATCCCATATCAAAATATCAAAACATCAATGGAGAAAAGTTTAAAAAAATGAATAAGATATGTAAAATTATTTTAAAAAAAACATAAATAGAGACCTGATATCCGACAAAAGAAAGTATGTATGAATGTAGGGGTTGACTTAATAAGTCTTGATCTATATATATATATATATATATATATATATATATATATATATATATATATATATATATTAGATCTAATATAAACTTTACTAAATATAATGATGCTATGGATAATAAAGATTGTCAGAGGAAAACGTTTCACGAAGGAGAGATATCTGAAACAAATAATTTCTTCATTAGATTTTAGGCCATCCTATTAATTACATTTTTTTAGTCAGTCACAATTATTATTATAACATAGAGGGATAATTTATCCGGTACCGCCATTGGTAAAGAAATGTTGACATGACATACTCAAAATATAGCCATTGGCAGTCACAGCCAGCAACCTTCACGATCTACCAGTACCCTTCAAAAGTATTGATCACGAACTACCTAAAGTATTGATTACGGTTGAACTGCAGATAGTGTCGCTAACTTGTCATCAATCGAACATCTGGCTCCTTCCCTTTCAGAAAAGGTTGCCAACTCCAGATCATAGAGAGCATCAAAGGAACATTCATAAATCCTAATATAATTTTAAATTAAAATAACAAAATGATAATAAATGTCAGCCGAAGCCGTTAGGTATTGATTTGTTCCTGCTAAATACAGGAGCCATTAAAATAAACCGTAACCCGGGGGCAGATGAAAGGATCTGGTTAGAAAGAACAAGCTACGACATGGTGGAGATGTAAAACTAGAAAAAACATATGTCCTAGCGGCGGACTATATTTACTTTTTATACGGCGGTTAGATTTATATACCGCGCCGCCGGCTCTTAAATATAATCCCGGTCTATCTCGTCTTTTAGTGTATCATCTCCGCTTCCAGTCTGCCGCTAGCATAAAACCTTCTCGTCGTCAATCAATTGGTCTTATACGAGTCCCTTATGGCTTTTTTAAAAAAACGCAAAATAAAATCAAACGAAGAACGTCATCGTAAATAAATATTTTTATTTAGAAACCTCTCAATCATTTTACCAGCCTTTGTTTTTGCTAACTTGTACGGTCGGATCCAGATATGTGGTTTCTTTGCGGTATGTCTTCAATAACCTATGAACTCCAAGTTGCATGTTGGTGACGCAACATCCTAGTCGGAATGTCACCTTCGACTCGCACATGTTTGAACAGCTATTACGATTCTATAGAGAAAAAAAAATTAACCAAATTAACCATTTATTCAGCTACATTTTCGATTCTAAAGCAAATTTTTTTTTTCTTCTTTATCCCTGATTTATATATTATCAACGGAAAAACTGCTAGTTATGATTGTACTGTCATCAGATCATTCTCAATTTCCGGAATATATTTAACATAGCTAACACTGATTGGATTGGGGATAAAAGTCCCGAAGATCCTATTTGGAGCTGTGTTTCCACCGGAATAAGCTAATTTTTTTAAGGTCGATCCAACTATTATCCTTTTTGAAAAGTTGACTGAAAAGAGAACCTACGAAAGCATTAGTTTTTTTTTTTTTTTTTTTTTTTTTTTTTTTTGTCTAAATAAACAAATGTCTATTTGTTTACTTAAAAAGATGAAAAATCTCTTAATTTAATTTCTTGTTTTAAAAATGAATATATCGGTGATTGCCGTGAAGAAGTGGATAAGTCAAATTCCCTTAAAAAAGAAGATTTTTAATATCTACGTTGTGAAAAGTTTTGCTTCCATATTCGCCTTAAAGTATCTATTTTGGCGCAAATGGTATTTTTAGAGTAATTACTGAATTTTGAAAATCATCTCCCTAAAAATACTTATGCCAGCACATTAAAAATCGCGTATTTTTATGGACAGATTTTTCGGATGTGCCAATTCGAAACGATTAGTCCGATCCAAAAAGTAATTTAAAATCCGATCCAAAATCATCTAAAAGCAAATTTAACCAGCTTTAAGATGAAAAATTGGATTTCCCAACAGTAAGGAGTTTTTAACGTGCTGGCAAGTGTATTTTAATGTACTCGTACTTGATTAAAACTTTATATGTGGAGTCTAATAGAATATTTAAACAGCTTTTAGATAAAAAAAAAGAAAGTAATTTTGGATCGGAAAAATATTTGCGAAGTTATAGAGAAAAGTGTGCCAAAAAAATAAATAAAACATGTTTTTCTCGAAAACATCCTTTTGGAGCCTTATTTTAGTGGACTGTGTGTTCGAAACCGGATGAATTGCCATTTCCTAAAAATGTTTTTCAAGTAATATTTCCTTGGCTCTCGTAAAGAAATGGATAAGTTAAAATCGATTAGTTAGGATATTTTGGACCGTTTTTCAAAATCCAGTAAGTACACTAAATATATCATTTGCGCCAGCATAAATACTTTTAGGCGAATTTGGAAGCAAAACCTTTCACAAAGTAGATTTGTTCTTTCTTTGTAGATTTGTACATTTCTTCTATTAAATGTTAATAATTATCTCCTTGAATTTGACTTCTCCACTTCTTTACGGCAACTACTGATTTATTCATTTTTAAAACGAGAAATTTAATGAAGAGATTTTTCATTTTTTTTTTAGTGAACAATTAAACCTAAGACAAAATAAGTACTAATTCTATATAACACAATCATCGGTTCTCTTTTCAGTCAAAAGTGTACGACAAAGGGTTTTCGCGAAGGGGGACTGACCGCAAGTTGGCCAATATCTTTTTTCCCAATTTTTCCCAAGACCATAACATCGCGAGAAATTGTCCGATTTCGGAGTAGTTTTTTTTCATTTTGTAGGTACTGGTTCTAGCTAAATTTGTATACAAAACGCTCAATTTTAAGATAAAATGTGGAGATACCTACGGAAGAATAACTTTTTTTTTTTTTTTTTTTTTATGAGAATAACCTGAAGTTCGGTTTAGTATAATGTAATTTGTCAGCTTAAAATGCATTAAAAAAAATCAATCAAATTTTATTTAAATTTCTGTTCAACGTTGAACGTTATGCACGAAATGTTTGAACACATGTAAGTAAAAAAAATATAATCCAAAAAAATATAGGTAACGGTTCGGATCGGCGACACCACCAAACTAGGTTGACCCGCGCTACACCGACCAGTTCGATCCTTACGCTTCACTTCATGTTTACATTTTTCGATAGTTCATTCCTATAACCTCACATGTAAACAATCACTTCTACAGTTTCAACTTGGATTGTGTTTTTTAGTTTGTTATATTGATATTTAGACTTCTTAAATGTAAATAAGTGAAACAGAAGTTAACAACACCAGGATTTAGTGTTTTATGAATTCATGTTTTCTTATTTCATCTAAGCTTATGTGTAAAAGTGTTATAAAATAAGCAGAAAATTTGTACATGGATTTGGTGTTTTACATATTTATATTTGTTCTATCAATTTAAGTGATAAAATTTACAATAAAAGTGTTAGCCGTTGTCCTTGGGTTTTATATTTGTATTTGTTGTTTCAATTTTGAAATATTTTGTGAATATTCTTTGTCATCCAATACTTTTTGTTTAGACGATTGTATAATTAATTCAATAAAACATATCAGTTTTAAATGTGAGAAAGATGGCGGAAAATATAACAGAAATAACATTCTTTCGTCGTTGTTGACGCATTCTGCGGTTATAGATTAAGTGTAGAAGCCTGATGAGAACATTATCTTTGTAGCTACAAATTTTAAATAAATAGGAACCTAAATACTTAAGGACTTCCTTCCCTTTACTGGTGGGTTCAGTAGTATATTAAATGTTGATAAATTAATATATTAAAAATTTAGTGTCTTATATTTTATATTTCCTTATCCACTTTAAAATATTTCTCATTTTAATATTAGAAGGTAAACAGAAAAACAGGGATTTAAGTTTCTTATAATGTAGAAGAATAACCTTTCCTCTCTAAAAGCAGCGACTAGAACATCGAAATAAATCGGTACAAGGTTAGAATCGAAAAGGTTAAAAGCCGTTCCGTGTCCCTTGGGATAATATTTTTTTTGAAAGTATTCTGAGCGGGTTTAGGGGTTGGTCATTAAGCCGGCAATTTTAATTAGAATATTATTTTAAGATGGCGGAAGGATATCGCATTCTGCGGAAAGGTTTTTTTTCAACGCTTTCCCTTTTATAAAAAAATATATAACTTTTTATAAAAAAAACAAATATAAGTAATCCAGGTAAAAAAATATATCATTAAGGCAATCTTAATTAGTTATTAACGATCGCTTGTTTTTTTAAAAAAATAAATTAACTTTTTATTGCTTGCAAATGCATTCTTTTTATGAAAACTGATTGCAACCAATAACCCAGTTCTGTGCCTGACCACTTCAATGATCGATCATTAAACCTAATCTAAATCTATTCCCTTAATATCTGTATAGGTTTATATTTATAGTTTATTGACATATTGTTATACATTGACATAATTAGCAATATGGTGGATATATACCGGAGCAGACAAGAGAGAGGACCTAATAATAGAGCGATTACTATCTGCCGGGAGTGGCTATTTATACAGAGGCTCCGCACTGTCTGCCAACCTCGCTCTTCTTATTCTGTCTCATCTTCCCAATCACAAGCTGGATAATAACCGATTCTTCCCTAAATATTCCTACTACATTTCTTTGAAGAATATATGACACTATCGTTGATATAATTATTATAATAATTGATGTATTTTTCAAATTATAACAGGTTATTATTCTTCCACAAACCTGAAAATAAAAATGTACAATTGTCCTAATGCCAATTTCCTTTTCTTCTATAGGTAAGCAAATCGTAGTTACTTAAGTTTAAAAAAAATGGCGCATAATAGCTAGATTTACAGAACCTCAAAGTTCTACTCTATATGTCCAAATAGGTTACAGTAACCTGTTATAAATTAGTTTTTTGTATTGTAAGTTTAGTGGTAGGTAATTTTTTGCCAAGTAAATCTTCCAAAATTATATAGTGCTGTTTAAGTTCTTATCATCTATGTTTTGTATGTATAATCCCAGATATCTACCATCTTTATTTGGCACCATCTTATTATATAGCAAATCCGCTGGACAGTCGTTCTTTATTAGGGTGAACGTTATTTGGTTTAATTTATTAGGGTTCGGACGGATTTTTCACTTTTCGAACCATTTCTCTAAGATATATTGGTGAATTTTAATAGCTCAAAAGAAATCATGGGATAGTATGATATCTATTGAAACGTGGACATACATAGATTAGGCAAAATAAATAATGCTATCAGAAATTATTAGTGATATCGGCATCCAAAGCTCACTGTTCGGGTACCCATTTAAGATAAACTTATAGGATTGCTATTAACAGGATTAGGTAGTTGAAATGATCTTGTTGATTTGAATGGGAAAAAAAGTACTGCAAGATAGTTATTCCATATTTGTGTAGTAATATCTAGACTCTGGATCAGGTGGCAGAAAGATCTCCGATTGAAATTAAATATTTACTATTTCGAAATTGACCAAATAACCATTCAAATGATATAATTAATAAATTACAATTAATTAACTATTGTTGGAGCTACAATGTTATCATTAGCAGTTTCACATAAATTAAAAATTACGCAGCTTCGTGTCGAATTAGGAAAAGAATTGGTATCGAGAATTGATTGTTTTAAGTCGATTCATAGGAACCTATCGATACCACTAGTGTTGGTTTTTTGATACCTAATAGATATCTAAATTAGATTTAGAATTTAAAAAACATTCTTTTAAAAAATTAATCATTGTTTCTATAAGCCAAAAGTGCGGTGGTTGAAGATACGTATTCGCTATTGGATAAATAGGATCAAATGAAATGAAGAAATATTGTTACGATTTCAAACTGCCAATGCTAAAGCACTAAAGAGATGAATAAAGGCAGATAATAGCACCATTTTGTTATCCTTAGCTAATGTTTACTGTCCCACAATTAAAACTATTTCCTAATTGTAAATAGTACTATTATTTCCTAGTAGTAAATGTTTACCTAAATCCTAACATAAAAATTACATGGTTCGTAAATTAATTAATGATTTTGAATGAATAGTATTAATTAATCTAAAAACAATAATTTAACCTAATTAATTTAAAGTTAAAGGTGAATCCATTAACATTTGAGAGTCAAATATGTCGCTTGATTCTTATCTTCGGTATTTCCGGTACGGCACCTGCTCTATTCAGTTGCAATATTATTAGTCAACTAGAACCAGGCTAAAGAGGAACTAACATTTGAAAAAATATGTTTTCTAAAATTTTATTAAAACATTTCAGAATTTGGTATAAACATAATGACAATTATGTTTAAATACAATTGAGTTTAAATCAAGACTAAAACGAGAGTAAATTAATCGTTTTCCACTATTAAATTTGCTAGAAAATTACTCTAAGCTCCTAATAATTTTAAAATATTTCAATACATCTGTATGGATATAAGGAGTTGGGATTAAATTAATTTCCTATCTATTCCTTACAATCAAAATTACTCGAAGCTGCTTATTACGCATTAGATTAACAAGACCCATAATAATTAATTAATGTTAACATAATTACCTTAATGTCCCATTAATTGAATGGGTCCGCCGAAAAACGTTCTAAGCGACAAAATTTCGGAAGTGGCGATTTTAAAGATTTTAAAATGTATAATAGTACGCCATAGCATGGATACAGCACTCCATTATGTTATTATACATGTAAATATTAAAATAAAATCAATACGCAAATATAAAATCTAACTTATAAAACTAACAAAAACTTTAGATTATAATTTTCTTTCTCTGCTTCTCAAAATTTTATGTTTGTCGCTTAAAACGTTTTTTTAGCGGATCCATTTAATTGTGTTACGCTCCAAAAAAAAAAAAAAAAAAAAAAAAAAAAAAAAAAAAAAAAAAAAAAAAAAAAAAAAAAAAACTTACCCACTAAAACCAAGTTTCTCAAATTGTTTTCCATGCAATCCCCAAAAGAGCGTTTATAGAAATGTACACATTAACTCTCTATTAGAGTACTTTCAAGGGGTAATTTACATAAAAGTTATCATTATGATGGAAATAAAAGATTATGTTTTATTTAAATTGTATTGCGAAAAGAAAAAAAAATTTTGATATGAGACAACTTTTGGTTGAAACAATAACTTAAGTTGGAAAATAAGTATTCATGATTTTATAGCTTTCTGATAATACTGGCATAATATAAATATAATAAATATTTAAAAGTTATTATAATCCCCTACTATCAGTATTATTTATCAAATAATGGTAGATTTTTTTCTTTGATATATGTGTTACTTGTGAGTGGTCGTTTAAGTGCAAAAATCGTATTTCAGGAAAAACACAATTTTTTCCATATTGATTCACAAATTAGTATTCATCTTTGTAATAGCCTCATAACAAAGTCATTAGACATAAATATATAAATTAGCTTTCTGTTGATACCTATATCCCTAAATTTACAAAAACGCTTAACAATTTACAACCAATGTTTGTATGTACTTCGTTTTTATTTTATTTTTAAACATGGAACATGATTTACCGGTGACCTAGTAGGTGAAAAGCGATGCCTTTTAGGGGAATGCGAGGGCGTAGTTTGATAGTTTGATATTAGGAGAATAGGAGCAGTTAAGAGTTCAACTCCCGCTATAATAAATAACATTACCAATAGGAGGCAGGTTCTAATGAGTGAGCTCCTTTTGACTCTGTATCTCCCGATTCGAAATGAAAAAATGTAACTTGGATTTGAAGGATCTTGCTCAACCCTTCTCGGCTGTTCAAAATTTTGTTTTGAATAAAAAAAGTGACGTTTGAAACCTTTTTAGGTGTAGGGGTTATTTTGAGAAGCTATAGCTCTGTTGGTGTTGCTCGGATCCAAAATTTAAAAATCACACCTGTCAAAAATTTATTGGAAATTTTTTTTTTTTATATATAACAATTGACGCTTGGACCTTCCATTTAGGAGCTGTATTGGTTGAATAAAAAAAAAGTGACGTTTGAAACGCCTATTTTTTTCTCAACTTTGTTGAATATTTGTTAGTATTTCAAATAATCATTAATTGTTAATTTAATTTAAATAATTTAATATCATTCAGGTAAACGAAAAAAAGGTTGAAAACATGAGCATGTATCCTTTCTTTAGCCGACAGGATCAAGGAGGCCTCTGATTTTCTTGTTTTTAAGGCTAAGATATTTATATTATTGCATTCTTAATTGGTCTTGTAGTGATATCCCTGTCTAGGACTCAGGGGAGCAATAACTCCCCGAAGAGAATTTTTTATTATTGAACAGTGCAAATATTTGTTTTGTTATTATTATTTATTTTATTTTTTGTTTTGTGAGTGTGTAACCAAGGACTACTTTTATGTGTTACGCAACCAATTTTGTATTATATTATCAACAATGTTTTTTGTGACCTCCTCAGTATTATGTTATCATTAAAAATAATAAAGTGTATCTTTGTTTTGCATTTTCCAGTGAACACGTTGATTTGTCGAGACATTCTCGTATGTTTTCACATTCACTCCCATCAGTCTGACTTTTAATTTCCTATTAAAGCCAATATTTGTTTATTTATTTTTCATCCATATAAAATAATAAAATGTCTCTATTTCCAGAGGTGATGTTTCTCTGTATATAATATGTAATTTTTAAGGAGCCTAGTCGCAATGTTTTTTTGTTTTTCAATTTTGATTAATTAAAGGGACTAGGAGGGGTTTTTAGGAATAGGAGGCGACTACTAAACTTAAGTATATTGCTTTAATTCTCCTAGGCTAGAATGATAAATGGACTAATTATATTCGCTTTATGTAATTAATAACAAATATAATATTAGATTAAATAGGCCGAATCCTAAACCCCTTGGATTGTGAGCAAGACGTCAAGTCACCGTGGGATCAGATGGATCAAGAGATGAAGCCAAAAATTCCTTTGAAGTTTTACAGTAAACGCTTGCATTAAAAAAATGCTCTTTGTTATGAAGTGAGATCAAAAGAGATTTTGAAAACATTAATATAAATTTAATACGAGATGGCATAAACCATTTAATATGTTGAATCTTCTTTTGATTTTTTTAAGGACGATTTAAGCTGCGATCGTGATGACAAGTTTCAGTTATAATTCCAGTGTTGATTATATTTTTGAAGTTGGATAGTGATGTAATCTGATCATGGTCAACATTCAAATTCTCAAATACGAATCCTACTGTTTAAATGAAGTATCGGTTATATAAATGATTGACAGTCAAGTGTACACTTTATTTACGTAAATATATACCATAGTAAATGGAACCAAACAGCAGCTTTGGCAATAGGTTGCTATTGCATATTATTTATGTTTGTAAGAAGATAACCTGATTGTTTTGAAGGTAAGTGCCATCAATGGTGTAAATGTCTTTGACACTAAAAATACTTTCTTTAAAATCTATTATTAAAAATAGATACTGTTTACTGTTTTCATAAAAATCTTGGAGACTTTAGGAGGACTAAGTGACGTATAACTACCAGAGTATCATAATTTAACAAGCATAACTTGGCATTAATGACAAATTTTACTGGTTACAAGATTTTACAGCTTATTATGATAGACATTTTTTTCTAATTTGTTTAGGAAGAAGATTATATATTTTATTTTATTATTCAAGTTTTATTATTTATCGAAACAAATAATTATTTAAGCATACAAGAAAAGTAAGCGCACTTCTTAATGTTTCATTTTATTAACTCTTATACATCCAGTCTAAGCTGAAATATACTTCTATTCATTACAAACTTTATACTACCATGAGGATCTCTGGCAGTCTTTAAGAAGTGGATAAGTCAAAATCGTACACTTTTCAGTTGGGCATTTTTGATCATTTTCCAAATTCCTGTAATTATTCTAAAAATACCATTTGATCCGAAAGAAATACTTTAAGGTCTTATTAAGAAGCATAACTTAACAAATTTTTCTCCACGCAGAAATTAAAATTCCTCCCTTGAAAATTAATTGTTAACTCGTTTTAAAGGTAATTTGACTTATCCAATTCTTAGCCTCCACTGACAGCCAGCAATATAATGGAATTTCCAAATAAAATTATTTCAGGCACTATTGGGTCTGGACACTATTAGATCTTTATTTAATTTTTTCTGGAGCTGCAGAACGATGAAGCCAATTGCTCTTATTAACAGTGAACCGGAATTTGTAATTCGTTTTTATGATTTTTTTTCCACTTAAAATACATTACTTGTTCCACTGTGTGTTGGTGTGCGAATGGTGATGGAACAGTTGTATTAGTATTGTACCTAGAATCATGTGTGATGAGTCTTTGTATGTATTTTTTATACTTATGAAAACCTGGGAAATGTAAGTCCAAGCGGGTTTGAGTAAAAATGTGTATATTGTATATATACTTTTTAAAAAAATATATTAAAGTGATTATCATTACCTAGCTGATGTTGCCATTACTGCACTATTAAAATTTTAAATTTCTCATTAAAATATAACTTTTGATCTCGACTATTTGTTTTTTGTTTTTAACAGCTAAACGACAATAGAAAGTGTTGATATTTAAAAAAAAAATATTAAACTAAAAATTATTAAAAATATTGTACTGAAACGCCCGTAATCTGAGAATCACCCTAATAACTGTTAATGGATTTATAAAAAAGATTAAAAAAGAAAACGATGAACAATAAAAATTTAATATAGATATTAAAACAAACGAAAATGTTTAAATTTATGAATTGTACTACACAGACGATCAGCCAAGTTGAAACACACAGAAATTGGCAATATACACATTTTTACTCAAACCCGAGGCGATTCAAAAATTATATTGAGAAATAAAGGAGAAGGAGAAGCCATTGCTGGTTTTGTTATTTAGAGTCTAAGGGAAATAATAGAAAAAAATAACTTTTCAGGCAATATTTCTAATAATTCACTGCTAATTAAACACATTTAATTAAGGAGAAAACCTATGAATCTAAGGTAGCAATAGTTCCAAAATGTTCATTATCACACAGTTCATGTCATTAGCGCACTAATAATTCGGGCATTTTATTCAAACCTAAGCTCTAGATGACTAAAATAAACCATATTTTGTCTGCCAACTGCCATACAACAAATTAAATTCTTAATTAAATTGAAGGCAATAAACTAATTTGTAAATTTATTATGATAATATAAAGCGTGGTAATGACAACAAAAAGGGTATGTGACATATTTCACAAAGAAAAACGTGGGCGAAAATCTCCCTAACTCATTGCCTGACCGTTGGCGGCTGGTCTTCAGCTACCGGAATACTACCACTACTGGAAAATATTTCCCCGCCGTGGCCCTATTTTCGCGGCTGTTTCTCTACTAATTTGTTTTTTGCTTGGTAATGACATCATAATGATGGGACAAAGTTTGAAGCTATGTAAACTTATATTATATTATTACCCAAAATACAAAACTGAAAACATTTATGATTGTTGAGTTTTCTTTTATGTGTGGAAATAAATTCCACAACCATTCACCTTACGTAACGAAAGAAATGAATCAATAGATACAAGAAAACTAAGAGTGGGACACAAAGTGGTAATGATATTTGAATAGCTTAAGCAATCACAAAATCAATTCAGTAATGTATACATTTATTTTTAATATTTTATTATGGAGAAATATTTCTTCTCTGTTACAGCAGTGGGCAAAAATTAAAGAAGGATTTGATCAGTTGAGTAAAAATTTTAATGGACAAAAAATTGCCCGTAATCTGAGAATCACTCATTAATGACCTGTAGCTAAAACCCAACCGTAATGTTACTATTATCTATTATATTCCATACTATTATTCAAATCAACCCACTTCCTCGCAATTTCGTTTCAATTATAAATCCAGGAAGAGAGATTTCTGTAAATAAAGTGATCCCATGATGCTCTTTATTAATAGTAACCTGGAGCGATACCAAAGACTGACATCTCCGCAGCAATGACAGCAAATCACATTATTACAGTCTTATTATAAATATTTGCGCAATCTTTATAAATAAGGACTTTGCCCGCTTTAGATGTTAGCTAACCCCATTGAGTGGCTATGGACAGGTGAGTATGAATTGGAATGGTGCCCCTCAATAAGAAGATAGATAGGGACGGATATAGCTACAATAAGGAGAGGTATAATAAAAAAAGAGGCCATTTAATTAATGAGAAGGTCGGTTGCCAAGTGGCTATAGAGCAGATCCATTGAGTAGATTGCCTACGTTATATATAGGGCCATCTCTCACTCTCCTTCTCCCTCACAAATAACCAGCAATGATCCATGAGTGGAGATACAACCCGTAGGCCGAGGCCTCTATGATCAACTTATTGCTAGGCCTCCTTGATCTGTAGCTGTCGTTTGTCTTCCAGGATTTCGAAGGGCATAGTTTATTCAATAACATTTATTTATTTCAATTCCTTTTTAGGTATTTTTAGAATGTCTCAAAATTAATATGGAGCTCGGTATGTTCTCGTTAGTCACCAGAATTTATTCGAAAGAGGTTTCATCTGGAACAAGGTCCATAAATATCAAACAGACGTTCTAATCCGATTAATGCTAACTCAAACGTTACAAGAAAGTGACGATGCAAAAAGTAGGTAAGGCTCAAATGAACGATATTGCGATCAAGTATTCTCTAATAATAAAAGTGTAAAATTGAATTCAACCATCAAATCTGAAACGGCCTCAACCTTTTTATAAATATGCTGCTTAAATCTTTAGTTTAAATTTCTACTAAATCCTTACTAATTAGCTAACTAACTTTGTCGTCGCTAAGGTCAACCATTTTCCTTTATCTCCTCTGAATACATCCATTATCTATCACTTACCGTACTGAATTATCTTTTTAGTAGTTTATATAAAAAAGAGTACTGAGATACTTTTGATCTTTGAACTTGTACGCGTAAGGGTAATTTTTAAACTGGTTAAAATTGCTCTCATTAGGTGTTTGAATATAACGTAAAATCATGATTGGACATCCAATTTTTAATTTTAATGTATGAGTTTGTAAACGAGACTTTTTCGAAACTCTTGCAGATAATGGACTGCATTATCAGTGCTTACAACTAAATGCCCTTGAATCATATTTTTACACAAAATAACAAAAAGAAAAGGGTCAACATTTTGTATTGGTGATAAAATTATATGATGATATAGTAAACCAAGGTTTACTATATCATCATATAACAGAAACAAGTTTCTGCCAATCAACATGGTACATTAAAATTTTTACTATTGCTAAAACTTCCTAGAACTATCAAGATGATGCAGTTCAAATTTGAGACAGATAGGTTCAGAATTTTTACCATTTTAAACTCTATTGCGAAATGGTGCTAACCGCATATCGTTCGATTTTCAACTTCACTGGGAGCTACATGTCGCGCCACAGATTTAAATATTTTCTAATAATTAAAATAAATATAAGAAAATTTTATTATCGATTTCAAACTCTATATAGCCCAATACCTTATAACCTCTCATATAGAATGGCGCTCTCCACCTATCAGTCAATTTTCAAACTTCACTGTTATCCGCATATTATAGCTTTTATAATAACAAATTGATTGAAAATCAGTAGATTTTATTATTCAAAAACATTCCTGGAACTATAAAGATAATGTGGTTAAAATTCGGTACAGATTGGTTCAGTGGTTTTCGTGGTTAGTGATCACGAACGAAAAATGGCTTGTCCTTTTATATAATAGGATATATATAGACTAAATTTTAATTGTAAGAATGTCTAAAATGAATTATTACTGCTGTGGGAGTTATAATAATTTCAATAAAATTACTTTTTTTTAATTTGTGGATTTATATGAACAGTTCTTATTAAGATGGTTCCGGTATGCATTGTTTTAATCCTATAACCTCATAGCGTCTTGTTACCACAGATATATAAGCTAATTGCTACTTATATTAGCAAGTATTATTATTTATATTATACATTATTATTAGCATATATTAGCAAGATACAATGGTTCCTTGTCACTAAGACTAGTCTTGTATTTGTTGCAGATGGTGGCCCAGCTGAGAGGAGCTGGGAGGGGTCCAGCCTGGACAGGCTCAGCCTCATCGTCGAGAGCATCGCCAGGCCATCGTAATGTCCACTGCCTTCTAGTTCTCATCCTAACTGTACAGCGAATATATACGCAGTCATAAAACAATCAGAACAGAAATATATGTGAGAGCCAATATTAGTAGTTTGTAATATGTCATCTTTCTACTATCGTTCTTATATATGTCATAACATTGAACCAAATTATTGTTATACAAAGGCGTTCAAATTGTTCGGAAATATTACGGTACTCGGCTACACTGATTTCTGAACCTTTGTAACTCTAAGTGATTATAAATTGTGAGGTTGAAATATTTTGTGAATGAAGCGTAAACACACTTGGAATAATATATCTTAAAGTTGTATGTTTTGTTTAATATTGATCTTGCTGGTGATTTCCTTAAATGATTAAGTCTTATAAGAAATTATTTTCATCTTGAAAACAACTGTAACTAAAAAGCTAATAACATTCTTGTGATATGACGTAATACAAAATGAGTGATATTTGATATACAGTTCTATGACAGTATAGCGTTTGTTGTCGAGTTGAAGTGGATAAATCAAATTATCTAGAAAATTATACTATTAACCTTCAAAGCGTTTTGAAAAATTGGTTAAGTTGTGTTTCTCAATAAGGCCTTGAAGTATCCATTTTATGCAAATGGTATTGTTAGAGTAATCACAAGATTTAGGAAAATGCCCTGCTAAAAGAATACTTACTATAATTATAATTTTGACTAATCCACTTCTTCAGTCCGTCAGAGATATATTATTATTTACTATCATACCATATTATATAATAGCATCGTTATATTATTCATGTTTATGGAAACATGAATTTCAAACTGTTTTTTTCTTCATTCATTTTTTTATACAGCAGGTTTTTATCGTAGGCCAAAACTGTACTATACATATGAAGCTCATTTTCGGGAATTAAGTAATAATTGAAGAGTTTGGTGGATGAAGAGGTTTTATCACATTTAAAAATACAATCTAGATCAGTGGATGAATGAGTTATGAGCATAAATATTAGATAGCAAAATTTGAATATTTAAAAACAACTAGAAAGATGAAGGGGAAATGTAACATGTTCCTGCTAAAGGAAAATGTTATAAAAAAACGTTTAACATAAGCTACTCTAAAGTTTTTTTTATGACAACCCCTTCATCCAGCTAATCCTTCAATTATTTTTTATGTTAGAATGATCATGACTGAATTATTAGGTAACAAATTTAATTTAAATAAGGATAATTTAAAAAACATTTCCCTATTATTTGCGATGAGTATATTACATATTGAAGAAAAAAAAATATTGTTCTGGAAGTTTATAATGTGGCCATTAAACTAATAAATAATTTTTACTTAAAAACATTTACATTTCCAAATGTTATTTATCGATAAAATCTGCTTTATTAATGTAATCTAGTTTATCTATCGATAATTGATAGAACTAAAGAGTATAAATCATACTTGAGCCATTAATAAATAAATTATTTATTATAATATCTACACTGTATATTTATTGTATTATCTAAATTCATTATAAACGTTATAAATGACATTTTGGTAAGGAATTTCGATTAATGAAAATGAGTGGCACATCAAAACCCAGCATGGGGACACCCCCTCCCAAGATGTCATAAGTTAATATATATACACTCATATGTATCAGTATATATGCAGGCTCTTTTAATATCATGTTTTTCGTCTTTTCACACTGAGTTTTGTATTATCAAAATAATCAAGTGTTGAACATTTATACTATACATGGACGATTATTATTCAATTAGAGAAAATCATCAAATCGGTTAGGGTTTTATTCCAATCCAAAAATTATAATATTTTTCTTTTTTCAAATTAATTTTTTATACTCGTTTTCAATAATATTGGGCATATTGTTAAAATCCATGCTAAAATATGTTCTTATAAACTACAATTCACTGTATGAATAAAAAAAATACCAGCCAAAAAAAAAAAAAAAAATATATTAAAAGTAGAAAGTATGTTTACTATTACAAAGAGAACTATATTGAATGAGATTTATTTTATTTATATTTATTTTAGGCTTATATGATTGTAAATTGTAAATAATATAGAGTTTACGAAGAAATGTGTTTGCTCAATATGTGTTGTATGGATTTGTTAGACTGAAGTTTGTATTTTACAACAATTTGTTGCTATGTATTCTTTCTGTTTTAAATTATTAGGGCTGTAAATCGACAATTAAGGAATGAAAAAGTGAAACTCATAATCTAAATAATCTGAGCATAAAGCTAGATTATTTTGTTTTTATCAAAAGAATATACGTTACATCGCTCATTGAATTATAATTCTTTTTCCTGATTTAATAATGAATGTATTATGATTATTATAGAATTAATTTTTGGTGTATTTTATTAAAATTAAAAATTATCGATTGTTATTTAATCTTTTCGATTTTTCTGCATTCATTTTGAGTTTTCATTTTATTATGGGTTATGTTATTTTTATTTATTATATTATTTCTATGTATTTTTTTTTTTATTATTAGCTATTGTAGTTCGTGCTTTAAAATGTATTCAGTCGTCTTTTTTCATCTTATAGTAAGTGTTTGAGCCGTATTATGCACTGGCCTGTTTGTTTATTGTTTTTTATTTAAATATAAATAATGTTTTAAAATCATTCTAAATATAATTTGGCTGTTGGGACTTCTGTTTCAATTCATGTAGAAAGAAGGTATATTTATACCTACACACACTCCCACAATATACGCACAATCATTTAATCAACGGAATAAATAAACTCAATACATTTGGTATGGTTATTTTCCTCTTCATACAATGTTGCTGTTTTCCCTGTTAAAATATCAACACATTATTATGTACAACAAACTACTGGAATTCATTAAAGTAAAAATAAACAATAAAAAGCAAAGCAATAAACAAAGACTATGTTAAATAATATTTTGTAAAATGAAAAAAAAAAAAAAAAAAAAAATCAGCAAAATAAAAAAAAAAAAAAAATAGCTTTATCTCATTGCTGACGTCAGCTGTTACATCATACAATTCTTCTTAAAAAAAAAACAACAACAAAATTATGCGATTATATCTAATTAATCAAACATTTTTCGTTATCCAGTTCCACAGGATTTTTGTTGGTTTATTTTTTAAAATTTCATTTGTAAAGCCGTTTGATTCAATAATGATGGGATTCCAAAAAGGGTAATCAGTTATGAGTCTTCGGGTAAACGTCCGGGACGTAGATGGGAGGATTGCGTCAGGGACGATCTTGTGGATTAATGGGGTGGGTTGGAGGGAGGTGTGCGATCGAAGGTTGGTGGTATCGGCATCGAACCTTCGGGTTCCCTAAGCCTTTATTTGTTATTATTTACTAAAATATTAAACGCTATATTGGTTTGAATGAAAAAAATCACTTTTTGCCTGTATTTTTAAGTTTTGGAGCTTTTTTTGACACGCTCTAGCTCTGTTAGTGTTGCCCAGATCGAACAATTGCCGACAGTTTCCTTATCAGAAACTTAATGGAGAATGTTTTTGTTTTATAGCATTTATGTCCAGAACCATCCATTTAGGAGCTATAATGAAAAAAATCACGTTTGAAACCGTTATTTTCTCCCAGCTTTATTTCGTATAATCATTGATAGTTAATTTAATTACTACTTTAAGTAATTTGATTATTTTAATTCTAAAATATAAATTGGGAAAAACAGTACATTATAGGAAAATATATCCATGATCTACCGTTTTTCCCAATCTGGGAGAAATTGAGTTTTTTTTCGATGCCAGTCATCTATTCCATACTTTTTCACCTGTTGACTTAAAAAATAAAAAAATAGTACAAAAAAATATTTACGAAGCTGTTGACATGAACAGATTCATATAAGACACTCTAATAAGATACGTCTCATGGACAAGCGTCTAAATATATACAGGACTTGTGGACACAGTAGTCCTATATTAGGAGACAAATCCATCCCACTATCTAGGTTAAATTCTATTTACAATCGCGAATCCTCATAATGGTATTTTAATCCACCTCAAATTCTAAAAGAAAATTATAATTTTATAAAATTGTAAAAGAAAATACAATAATTTATTGTAACATATTAGGTAGTTTGATAGCCATAAATATGATTGAACTGTAATATACATTTTTGTAAAATAATCTAACTTATAATTGAAACATAAGGGTACTTATTATTGAAACAGAAGCCACCAAAAAGTAACTTTTTTGTACTTAGGGTGCATCAACAAACAACATATTGGTGATTGTATGCGTTTTAATTTTGTAATTATTGTTAATTATTTTTACTGTATAAAAAAATCACTATTTGATGAGTGTATTTTATGGAGGCTGTAAATATATATATATTTATTTCATGTTGTTATTTATTGAATCCTCATGTAAACTCCTGCATTCTATAAACAATATGGTTGTACTATTTACTTGTCACTGTGTCTTTAATCAAACGTAATAAATATAATACATAAATGTTAAATCAATAAATATTAATTTACTACAAAAATAAAATAAAAATCAGTCATAGAATAAATACAACAATGATATGAAACCATTTCAACGAATATGTATTACTTCTTGTTGAAAAGAAGTTTATTTTTAAACAAAATAAACTTATAGAAAATATTCTTATGATACTAATTTACATTAACTTGAAGCATACAAGGTGATAGATTATGCTTTGAAAAAGTATGACAAATGTTAAGAAGGGAGGATCGACTAGCAGATCCGGTAAGATCATAGAAAGGAGACATAGGTCGGAGGGTAGGTGTCTGCATAGATAATTTAAAATGAAAAAGTTTAGATAGAGATGACTTGGACGAAATAGCCTGTTCCAATAAAAGGCATAGGAAATATTGTTTAAGAGAGGAATGGTACAACCACTTCTATTTGGCGTAGAAATTGGCTATATGGAGTCTTGAAAACATTTCTGGTCACCTAATTCCATAGTGAGCTTACTACACACCAAGTAGTATGAATCAAACACATTGCTAAAGAAGTCAATTTTTAGAGTTTGGTATCAAAAGGTCAGGTTAGACAAGGGTCGGCAATAATTTAAGCTGGACCACATGATTGCGGTGACCAGAAGGCGGGGACAACAGCTGTTTCCGGTCTCTGGAGTAATGGAGATTCCCTGTTTCCTGCACCGCCTCCCAAATATCTCAAGACGGGAACATGAGAAGGAGCTTAGAGCAGCTTCCGTTACCGAGATCTGTCAGCAGTGTGCCGCCGCCCCGAAATATAAACGTCTAGGTTTTCCAGCGACAGACAGCGTGGCGTGAACTAGCAAACCCTTCTTCATTGGACAGTATATCTTTGGTAAACATACCAAACAGTATATATCTTCTTTTTGTTAAACATTTCAGCGCAATGATCTGTATGTATACTAATTCACCAAATAGTCTTAGATATAAATGAGTCAGTTGAATCAAATATGCTTAATGACAAGACAGCAAGAGGCTGAGAATTATTAACGATTGAAAAAAATGTTACAATTATTCGGATTCCGACTTCCAAAAGAGGACGCGGTCCGCTTTAGGCACCATAAGGGAGGGGTGTAAAAGTGAAGAATATATTATATAAAAAAGCTACAAGTATTGAGAAAATAATCCTTTTACAATAAAATCACTCTTGAAAACACCCGTCCTTCCTGCCCTAGTAGGAGTATGTACATAAGGACGTTAACCCCAAATTAAAAAAAAAAAATCTTGAAAACAAAATAAATTTACATTTATAATATATTTATTATTATATTTTTAATCATGACCTGGAATATTCTATACTCCAGGGCTGGTGCTACTCATTTCGCCCCTCCCCCTCTCTTATTTACTTCGTGCGAAAAAAAAAAATAAATAAATAAAAGTAAAAGAGGATATAAACTATAAACCATCTGCATGTGAGTTGCATTGTACAACTTGGTCTAAAATATAGATTTAAACTAAGCATTAACTTTGGTATCGAAGAATACCATTAACTTTTTATGAATAAGAGCAATACAGCAAGTTTATAGTTGTAGTGCTTTGTTCGTCTAGACATTTTTACGCCAACTTGTCTCTTGTTTGTCATCCCTCCTTTTTTGTGCCCTATGCAAATACACACACTACAACCCACAGTTATACAAGGTATGGTGATTAATATTAATAGTCGAATTTGAATAATAGAGTTATTTTATGTTAACATTAATACTAATTGTTTTCATTTCAGTAGAAGTTCCAAATATGGAACGAGATTTGATAAGAAACTTATAAATATCATGGTAAGTTAGGATTTTAGTGTTAACCAGACTTGTGTACAATGAGTATATGAAGATACTGGGAAAAACTGAGGCTAATCCTCATGGATGGAGTTAGGAAAAGGAAAGGAAGAAGTTTAAATACTAAAAAACAATTTTATGTATTGATAATACAAAACATTCGATTACCCATTAATTATTTAAGAAATTTTTAAAATTTGACGTTCTTTTTTATAAACATTTAACCAGATGGAAGTAAGATTTTATAACAAATAAAAAATTATCCAGTATAATTTTTTTAACTATTTTGCTTTCTTACACAATGGAACATCAAAATTGCACCCGAAATTATAATTAATCGGCTTTTGAAAAAACGTACAAAAAGTTCACGATTGCTTTTCAAACAAGTCTTTCTAAATAATTAAATGTCGATTGATTAAATTTCATCAGTCAAAACTAATAATAATGAATATAAATAATACACATATTTAATTTATTCTGACCTAACTGATCTTAGCGGTTTGTGATCAAATTTGAGAAGTAGGAATGACTTCCTAAACTTTGAGAAATATTACGATTTTTAATATATTTAAGATGGATTTTTTATACCTAATAACAAAATAATTTTGTTTGTTATACAAAAAAGACTGTAGTGTTTAATCACCATTAGACCGCGTACCTATGTAAAACCTGTGTTTTCCACAATTACAAGAGAATAACTACGTTTGTTTTCATATGTAAAACTAATGAATTAAGAGAACAAGCCATAGCATATGTATCATATCCGTATTACAATTGTGTATAAAGCAACAAACTAGAGATTACACTGGTCAATGGTTAAGTCTTTCTCTGTAGTACTTCAACAAGTAGGTAAGCCTCTAATTAATCAGAATAGCTAATTTGGTATAGTAGACCATTCTGTAACAGTTGTGTTAAATTTTAGGTTTCAACTTTTTTCTGTAACTAGTAAAATAATCATATGACGGATTATGAAAATTATTTCAGCACGACACGCAACCGAGCTGTGATAACAAATAATTCTGAGCACTAAAATAAAATTGACTTGTCATAAAGCCAATGGTTGATTTTTTTTTATATATATAGAAAAATTTGTCGAAAATCGTTGATCGACAAACAGTTTTGTAAAATTTTTGATTACCTTTTTAAAAATATTCATCGTTATGTTAGAGGAGTTTTTTGATAAATATTCATTTAGGCATATAAGCCAAATACAGAAAAAAATATATAAATAATTTTTTTCTTCTTTTCAATTGCATAGTCAACACAAAACGCGTTCTTGAAAGACTAACTACTAGTTTCCGTGAGCTATGAAAGGATCGATTGATCAAATGAGCACAAGAAAAATATTCCATGAAACGAAAACCTTTTGAAATTTAGTCTTGTTAATTATATTTCTATGTTTCATATAATGTCATTAATAGTTAACAGCTGTCAATTATCAATTGAATAAAAAATGGAGGAATCGATCTGTAAATGATTTTGCATATATCGATATAAATTTGTCAACTTGTCCAAGTAGTTGCTGTTGAAACAACAGTACCGCTAACAGTACAATAACCTATGGAAGGTTATGGGATTTATTTAAGTTCGAGTTTGTAAACATGTTTTCGTTAGTAGTGTCATTAAGATCCATTTGGATGGTAACTATAGTACAATTTATGTTTTATTTAAAATGATGTATGGGTAGCTTCAAAAGAGAACGGCACAAAAACCTATTCCCTCATGAAGCAACTTTTGTTTCATGTGAGGAATTGTTATTTATGATGGAATTGTATGAGCCTGACCCTCTCACGGATAAACTCTTGGCATATTTTCGAAGACGTAGATACATTGTAAGTAGAATATTCCTCTGGAATTAAGTTATATTCAAGAGTTTCCATCATGTTTACCTTTTGCTTATCCTCTAGGATGGTGATGTAATTTTGAAACCTGATTTGAACATCACACCTGAAGAGAACATACTCATTTCTAATATAGAAAAAGATATATCTAGGCCCAATGTTGCCACATTCAGTACTGCTGTGACTGATATTGGACTAGCTGAACAACAGTTCACCTTGTGAGTATTGTTCTATATTATGTATCTATCAGTTTCTCAGGATTTTGTATTAATATGTATTCAATATACTTACAGACTTAAAAATTGGATTGCTGAACTATCTGAGGAACAGTGTCAAAATGAATTATCACCAGTATTAATGCCTCTCTCCTTCCATTTGTATTTAGACAGCTTGAGGTCAACTCCTAGACCCAGCTCTCTTAAATTTCTGAAAAGAATTTCTTCTTCCCTTGTTAATGAAGAATGGTCTCAGCTGTATGAACAGTTAGTTTCTCTCCATTCTTCCTTAGATATTCCTAATCAACCACTTGCAAAACTGTTCAGGTAAGTTGTTTTGTGTTTGTTGCCTAATTGAAACAAGAATCATGTGTTATTATAACAGTCAAACTGTTAATTCTGGAATTTGCAGGGAGTCTAAATACGAAGTTAGTGTATCTTCGCGCTCAATAGCCTTATTAAGAAAATTTTTGTCATCTAAAAATCTTCATATATTAATCCCGGTAAGTGTCATCATCACATTTAATCTAGCACTGTTACTTTGTGTATTTTACTTACTATTCTGATTATTTTTTAGAGCTTCCAGACTTGGTTTGAATTTGCAATATCAACTGAAGATATATTAAGTAGTGAAGAGGAAATGCCAACCTCAGGAATGTCTGGAAACTGTGATGTGAGTATGGGTGCATCTCTGTATGACTGCATTGATAACTTGACTTTTGAAATAACATACATGCAATATCATAACATCAAATACATTTTGATGATTTATATTAAATGTGAAAGTTATTGTTTCCCAGGAAGAGGAAATAGATGAATATGATGATGAAGAATATACAACTGTTACTGATAAGGATATGGTAGATTTAATGAATGAGATAAACAATAAAAGGTTACAGCCCACTCCTCCTCCACCTCTTCTCCTTTATACGGCTCACAAAACAGAAGGGTTAGTTATCTTATTTGTGATATGTTAAAAAGTTATCTTTAGTCTATGATATCCTTTACTGACTGCCATAATATTTCAAAGGATTGTGTGTGGAAGAGTTTCTGGTGAGTGTAAACTTGCAGCAACTGGAGATCAGAAGTCTGAAGTAAGAGTTTGGGGTCTTGGGGATACTAAACTGACTCCTCAGCTCCATCCTAGTTATTTTAGTAGTGTTCCTCTTGCTGCATTTACTGAACCTGTCAATGATTCGAAATTACAGTAAGTATTTTTATCATATCAATAAGTTCCTATTTCTAATTTAGGCTCTTAGAAATTGGTGTGATTAATTAGAAACTAAAACAAAGATTCTTAAGAATGAGTGAAAAGTTGTTAACATTATTTTGTATTCTGTTATCATTTATTTTGGACTAAAGTATACCACTCCTGCACCAGGAAAGGCCCACCTATACATGGACCTCTTAAAGATATTTTAAGGCGTAAACCTCTACTGTACTTTGAGATCTCATATTAATGTATTTTATCATTGTCTTTAATACTTTCTTTGGTTTTCTGTATCTATTTATTTTTTACTCTTAGAAGCATCTACTTTGAAAGTTTTAAAAAAGTTTGCAGCCTTTTCTGTATGTAGAAAAACAGTTCAGTTTGTTGTTTAAAGCTGCTATAGGCAGTCCAGATCTATTGAAAATGTATAGTATAAGCTGTTAAAACAAATAAAGAGATGTTAAACTTTTCAATAATCATGGGATGATAAAAGAATATGAAAACCTCTAGAATGAATTTGTTTAGTTTACTGACTAATGTAAAACAAATATCTTAATTAGAATTGATTTGTTACTTTCTTTGTTCTCAGGAATGAAAAGCAAATGTGGTCATTGAGAGGTCACAGTGATACTGTATATGATGTTGCATTCCTCTCAGACTCAGAATATCTCATTTCAGTATCATTTGATAGCACAATGAGGTTATGGAAACTATCTGACTATTCTTGTGCTTCCGTATATAGGTATTGTTAAACCTAATCCTTATATGAACTACAATATAGATTTCAAATACGTATATTACAAATATTTTTGTTACTTAGGGGGCATACCTCACCTGTGTGGGGTGTAGCAGTCAGTCCGATTGCTAATTATGTAGCTACAGCATCACATGACAAAACTGCTAGGCTGTGGTCATTAGATCGCACATTTCCCTTGAGGATAATGGCTGGTCATCATCAAGATGTCACGGTAACATTTGGAACAATTTTATTAAATGATGTTCTCTTTCAAAATGTTAATTTATTTATATTCCATTTATTTTTATACCAAATGAAGTTATTATTTTATAATATTACAATATTAAGAGCATTACTAAGAAGTGACACCCGATGAAGAGGAAATAATAGAAATAATCATGTCCCTTAAGAATGGTAAGGCACCTGAAGTGGATCAGATAATATGGTCAGTGTGGATGGAAGAGAAAATGCCAAGTGAGTGGGAGGAAGCCATAATTGTCCCGGTCCACAAAAAAGGGAACAGGTTGAATTTTGAAAATTATAGAGGGATAGGTCTACTACCCACCTTATATAAAGTTCTTGCAGTAGGCATTTGCAAAAGGTTGATGAAGAGAAGTGAACAAATTCTAGGTGAATATCAATGTGGTTTCCGCCCTGGTAGGTCTACGGTAGACCATTTATTTTCATTAAGGCAAATGTTAGAGAAAACCTACAGCAGACTTACGCAGTACATGCCATATGCAGATGACGTGGTGATCTCTGCTAGAATGTTTTCTGCGTTAGTCAATGTATTTAATGAATAACATCAGAAGTCTCTACTTGTATGGGAAAGAAGAGTTCTGCAAAAGATATATGGCCCAGTCAAAGAGCAACAAAGGTGGTGCATCAGAAGCAATGCAGAGCTCAGAGAGCTCTATGATGAGACGGATGTTGTCACTGTTGTGAAAAAAGCGAGGTTGCGATGGCTGGGTCATTTGGAAAGAATGGAACCTCAAAGGCTGCCATGAAAAATGTGGATGGGAACGCCAGGAGGAGCAAGGAGAAGAAGCAGGCCCAGGCAAAGATGGATGGATGATTTGGAGGGGGACATCCGGCGGCTGAATATCCAGAATCGGAGGAACGTGGCCGCGGACAGAGAGGAGTGGAGAAAGCTGTGTTGAGAGGCCCAGGTCCTTCATGGTCTGTAGCGCTTGGTATAGATAGATAGATTATTACATTATGTGACTGATCACCTAAATGAGAAAGCCCCAATACAATACAGAACAACAAAACTGAAACAGGCACAACAAATTACATGTCCAACATATAAAAAGAAATTTCTCTCGATAAATATGGTACAGTAGTTAAACCTGAAGCTACTTATACAAGTGAAACTCTGTTTAAGTTGAATACCAAAGCAGCAATGGATAAAATGTAAAAAAAAAAATATATACAGAAGGATCATCAGGACAATCATCAATAAATAACATCAAGTAGATGGACAATGTTGACAGCTACCTAATGATATAGTCTCAAATCTACAAATGAATCGATTACGGATACAATGCGTAAAAGGGGAATTGCCTTTTTTGGCCACATATTAAGACTACCAGAAACTAGGCTACTGAAACATTTATAAAATTTCTTTGAAAAAGTAAAACGAAGAACAACTGCTTCATTGAGGTCCAGAATGATTTATACGAGCTTAATATAACAATGAAACAAACTGCAGAGAGAATAGAAAAAAGGATTCTGAGAAGTAGAGATACAAGATAAAATTAAAAACAGTCAAACGAAAACAATAAACCATTACAGATGAGGAGAGGGTGGCCAGGTCGGAAAGAATGAGGAGGTTCTGGGAAGAGAAGAGGAGGTCAAGAAAACATCACAACTAATATTGTATAGGCTGCAATGTATATGAATTGATTTAAATGCTCCAATGTGGGTGTAGACTATGTAAAGAAAAAAAAAATATGACTGATCACATAACATTAAACATTGAATAAATTTTTTGAACTAGAAACAATTTTGACCTTATTAGTGGTACATATCATTACTCAAGTTCATTAGCAACTTGATACAGTCCATAATTAAGATAATAAAAAAAAAAAGATAAGAAAGCATTATGAATATCTTAAGTATGATTAAAACAAGAATGATTATTGAAATTATTTAAACATTTCTTCATTATAATATTAGGTATCTTCAGGAAAATTTAAATTAATTTGATACTGTCTTTATGTTTTCAGTGTGTGGCATTTCACCCAAATGGTAGCTATTTAGCAACGGGATCACCTGACAGAACCCTGCGATTGTGGTCTGTTACAGATGGCAGTTTAGTGCGTGTTCTAGGTTGCCAACCTGGCCAAGGTGCTGTAGGAACTGTAGCTTTCAGTCCTAATGGCCAATATGTAGCATCTGCAGGTAATTATTAGTCTCTCAGTTATAGATAACAATTCTTAATTGGTTTACTTCCACTAACCATTAGACAAATGAATGAGGCTTTGGTATGGACCAGTTATAATTTAGAATTATATTATTCAGTTCGCTACAGCTAAGCATTCCCTTTGTGAGAATATTTTTGTACTGTATGCAGAAACTGAAATTATTATTATTTGTTTTCATTAATATATTGATTAAAATGGATGAGTGTTACATTTTACATGTAATTTGGCTTTTGACACTCAGTTGTAAATTTTTGTAAAAGATTATTTAACTTGATTAATACTATATTGTTCAAAATTTTATCATTATCCAATACATTAAAAGCTTATTTATTAACCTCAATACGAATTACAAAAGAAAATATTTAAACTTATACCAGTAAAAGTTTTACCTTAATTATTGGGTATCTCTGGTAAAATAAAGAACAAAGTATCAGAAAAAACCCATTCAACATTTTTAATATTTAGTATACTGCTTTAGTTTAAGAGAAAGAAACATTTTGAAAGTATTAGCTTGATCCATTACTGAAGAATTTGACATTTGGTGAGGATAGTTTGTTCTTTCCCAATGACTGCTGTTAATGGGAAGCCCTCATGTCCCTCTGCTGGACCCTTTTGGGATTTATCCTCTTTAACTTCCTTTAACTATATTTTCTCCACTTAATCAAGTATTAGTTCTATGAATATATGCTCACATTTTATTTTATTTTTTAATATATCAGTTCGATGATATGTTTCACCTTTTACTTCTAGTATTTGTGTGTAAACACAACTATAGTTATGTACCTAACCTTAAAATTTCAATTAAAATCTTTGACAATTAGTCCCAGTTTTGGATTATTTTTAATTTTTGTAGAATGATCCTAATAATGTCTACGTTACTTAACAGTGGTAGGTCACCATTGTTCCTACTGCCAGTGGTATCTCTGTGCTTGTTCTTTCATATTAGCTTTTCATCTAGACATCATCACTAGACATGCTAAAACCTTTTTAGACAGTGATGGGTTTGAGGTGGATCTAGGAACATGTATTTGAATTTCCTAATGATAACATCTTCAGGAAAGAGGGCCCAGATGTACTGAAAATTTTGCATTAATAGAAGAAATTTGTTGTCAAATAAGAACCTCTTAAAAGAAAGGAAATAAGTTAAAAAAATTGTGGGACTTTAACCATTACTATTCATTTTGCTTTGACTACGATTATTTTTTACCCTAATATTGGACAGAAAATTAATTTATAATTAAATTAATGATGTAATTTTTCTTTATTGTGCTATTAACTTGTTAAATTAAGACTGGTGTAGATCAGACCTTTTGGCTCTTGTGTCAGGGGATGAGATCACAAAAAAAATAATGAATGAGGATATATTCAGAACCAGAAGTAGAGGAATACCCTGTCTTAGATAGATAGACGGCGTAGCAGAGGATGCTAGGGGAATCCTGGGAGTTCAGTTTTGGAGGAGGGCTCTCCAACGACATACAAATGGCAGAAGTTATTAGAGGATGCCAGAGATCAGTAATTGTCTGTCTAGCAGCTGGAAGAAAAAAGAAAAACTTGTTAAATTGGTTAACCCTTATAGACTTTCACACCTTTATAATATAGATATTATTGATTTTCATTGTAGGTAAAATAAATATAAAAATTGTATTATAAATATAATTATAAAAAATAAAATAGATCATGGTGTCCAAATGGAAGCTAACATGCTTGAAGGTAAAGCATTGCATTGAGTGATTAATGAACTAGTATTAGCAATTTTGCACCAGAAAGATATTGAAAAAAAATAATGATTTATGACATTGATAATTCCAATTCAACTCAGCCTACTTAGTAAACCTCAATTTCCACGCAGTAATAAAATATCTCAACATAAAAATATCTCACCATCAATCCTGACCAGGAAAACCCTATGCTGCTGAAACAGTAAAGAAGGAAAGAAAAAAAATGACCATTCCAATTTATAAAATAAGCAATAAAATGGACTGTTGTTTCTATCAGAGCATAGCACTGTTATGCTCAGCTTATACTATATTATCAATGCTAATTATGATTTGAGTAGTGAACAGAGCAGAAGAGTTGTTAGTAAAATATAAAAGTGATTTCTGCTTTCGAAGACCAACAATAAATTATATATTCTCCATGAGACTGATGAAGAAAAATGCTATGACAGTAAAATTACATCACCTATTCATACGTTAAAGACTGGCCTTCGAAAGTAGCAATAAGAGAGAATCATATAGGAATCTACAAGCTTTGTATTTTCATCCTAAGCTAATTTGACTAGTAACCATGACACTTAGTTGAGGGACTTTCTAATTCCAAGATGTGACAGACCTCACTTTTATGGGTATTTTTAATTAGCAATAATAATGACATTGGAAGCATCTGCGGCTGCGATACAGCTCCTAGTTTTCACTATGTAGTGATCACCAACAGAACATAAAACTCTCTCCTCAGAGCATTTGAGGAGTGTGATAAGAAAGTTAGAGACGCCAGTGTCTAATTAGATAGCAAAACCAACTATTCCAGTATCCCTTTCTCTCTGTCTTAGTTAGAGGACACAAGGACGTTAAGCCCCCAAAAACAGTATTCAGTGGCGTTAAAGGGAAGAATCAGAGTGTGGATCAACTTCAAAAGTGTTGAAAAAAATAATTACTTTATAAAATGAAATAGATCAAGAAATAAGGTAATGAATAATAGGTGCTACTAAGGTCTAATGAAAATCTTAAACAATGAGAGCCCCCCTATGAAGCTTAAAATAATATGGGTATATCAAACAGTTCTCAGAGCAGAGATGTTTTATAATAGCAAAACCTGGACATCACCTTCCAAGAATGAAGGCGTTATGAATAGATCGGAAAGGAAGATTATGAAAAAGATATGGCCCTTCTTTTGAATTTGAAATATTACTTTTATATGTTAAGAGACAAATGTTAAAATTATGTTAATTTTAGAATGTATTGATGATGTGAGGGTCAGTTTAAAGTTATATGCTGTGATAAACTTTAATTTTATTATAAATTCAAAGATGTACTTTTTAAGAATGTTAATTTAATTTTTAGGTGACTAACTACGATAATTATTATTAGTAAAATGCAAAACTAGTTAATTGTTTGATGACATGTGGAATGCTGCATACTACAGAGCCTTCAGCTTACCATCAGATAACAACATTCACATTGAGTTCCCAAAACAATTTTGGAATATCAGGACCTAAGTTGGAAAATATATAACTGTAAAGCATAAAAATACTATAGGTACTGGTACTGATATTGGTGGCAGGAACACGTTATGTTACTCAACAAAATAATAAGTGTTGATGAATATCAAGCATTAAACAGATGAACATATTCCTTGACTTAACTCTGAATAAGCGCTATTGTGGAATAAATTATATACTCTAAACAATATAGCTCTGTTGGCATCAATAGTTGATTTGTGACCTAAGCCATTTCTTAAGATGATACAATACAAAGTTCATCTGAAAACAAATATAAATTCAGATGATTCCTGATTATGTCACACTCAGTAATTTGAACCTCTCTATAATTTCTAATTTTTTTCCTGGTCTGTTGAAAAAATCTCATTAAAAAAAAGAAGAGTATTTTGGTCCTCTCTATAAAATATAGACTTGAGTTTGTCTATTGAATGAGGAAGGTGATGAAGAGAACTAGCTGTGTCACTTTGAGGAGACAAGTTGTCTATTTAGCCTGGGAAAAACAATAGATCCTAAATATGTCTATCTAAAATCTACTGATTTTATATCTACTGCTTCTGAAGAGGAAACTGTTCGGCAAATTTTCGATCTGGATTTTCTTGTAAGTGATGTTTCAGCCATTTCAACCTAACCGTTGAAAACCAACTTGAAACTAATTGAAAACCAAGTTGATCAAAAATATTCTCAACAATTTATTATTAATGCATGGTATAGTATGATTTAAGTAGGCTTAAGTTTATTGGGAAACTAATAGAATTGGTGTTGAATTGATTTAAAATAATACTCTAAGGTTTTCTAAATCTCATCTCTCATTAACCTAATGTGGAGAGAGATATAAAGCTGGTGAAAAAAAAAAAACAGGTGGACTTAATGAGGAGTGGTAGCCCCTTTTATAGCAGATCAAAATTTCACTTTTCTTATAGTTGGGTAGAACTTTTAAAACAGTTCTAGGGAGTGAGAATTACCACCATGGATTCTCATTAAATGGACTGGGCAGGTGATTTGCATTGATAATTTTTTATTATTTTTTTTATTTGTTTAGTGGTCTTAGTTTTATTTGTTAGGACTCGTCAAATAAGCATTAGAGTTGTTTTTATAAAAACAAAAGTAGTTGTAACCCTCTGCTTCCACACTGCCTCAGGGTATCTCAGTGAAGCAGGTCTTCAGTTCAGGTGAAGGATTTGATATAAAAGAAATCTTTTGGTTGAATTTACTGATATTAAACCTTTTGTAGTTGGTTAATTTAGAAAACAAATCATAATTTTGATGCAAGCTGAGCTACCTACGTAGTTTAAACAATGATCATTATTTAAAACAATCTGTTTACCAAAAAAATAATTGCACTACATTAAAAAAAAATTTAAATGATAAAAAAATAAAAACTACAAAACTTATTAAAATACAAAATGTTTGTGAAAACAGTTCATGATAAAATATTTTGAATACATAATTCTAAATAATTCGAGGATCTTCAAGCGTCCATTGCTTTTTAATGACACAGTAGCCAAACTATTGTTCTAATGTCCTAACCACCACTATTTACTTCCTTATTATTTTTAATCTTGATTTTTTATTGGAAAACATTTTTTTTTTTTTGTTTTTTTTACTCCCTCTATTGGCCATTATTGTGCTCATAATCTTAGTCTAAATGGTGTTCACTTTTATTTCAGTACCTAGGTTTGAGGTTTATTAATTATTTTGGAGTGGTTACAGATTTTTAACATTTTAAAGTTTATTCTGTTGTTCTTTATTAGTACTATTGTGAAGGTGCTGTTGCAAATAGTCTTAATTGGTCAAACATATCATTTGTTGATACAAATTTATTATGATTACATTGTTTCTCCCCAATATTACTTCATCCTTCTACTGTATCAAACCTTCTTATTGCTATTATTTAAATAAAAAAGGCATTAAGATTTCTTCTATTTTAGGTGATGATCGTTATGTTTGGCTTTGGGACCTTGCTCGTGGTAGTTTAATACAGCAACTTTCGGGTCATACCAGCAAGGTGATCTCTGTAGATTGGAGCCATGACGGATCTACAGTTTCAGCTTCAGGCTTCGATGGAACTGTTCTCCTCTGGTCCCTTGATAGTCAGAATTCCTGGTAAGTGTTTTAATGTAAATTATGATTCTAAATTTAATATTATATTATATTTGTTGAATAATTAATTTCAATTAGGAGATTTTTTTATGATGATTGAAAATTGTATTAAATACAAGAATTGTATTCTTGAAGGCTAACTAACTATTGTGTCATGAGTAAATAATAATTTTTCCATGATAAAACAGTATCTGTAATATAGATTTCTTATGAAACACAGTTGACATCCCTTAATTCTTAAAATTATTACTTTTCAAAATCATAATACACTGAACAAAATATCAATACTTGATCAGTTTGGGATAACACATCAGTCAATGCATATAATATAATACAATATAGATTCTCTTGTTAACTTCAAGGCTTGAATCTGAGAAATCATTATCTCTAAGGTATGAAATAATAATATTTTTGGGTTAAAACTTCTTAGATTCACAAAATGAGCCAAAAATGGAAAATCTTTTGATGGAATGAATGGGAAAATCTTGATAAATATATATTCTCATTTACACTTATTTTTATGCCATGTCATTCTTTTCTGATTTTTAGTTTCAATATCTAATATATATCTGTGGCACTTGTGAATAGTCAGTTAATTGCAAGAATCGTATTTTAGGAAAAAAGCAATTTTTTCCACTATGATGCACAAATTAGTATTTATCTCTTTCATGCTCTCAAGACTAAGTCCATTTGACACAAATAAAAAGAAAAAAATAGCTTTCTGATGATACTCATAACCAAAAATTCACAAACAAACATAAGACACAAAATACACTTAACCGACTATTCACAAGTGCCACAGATATAGGCATGAACTGTTATTAATGATATAAACTTCTTAATTAATTTTCTAAACGAGTAATGGTATGTTTTAAAAGCTTTTTTAAGACATTTAAGATAAATTATTTTAGTTGAATATTTTTTCATTTCCAGTGATGGTGAAATAGAACCTAAGAAGTACGTTACTCAATGTTCTACTCTTCTCTCTCTTCAGTATTCGACTAAAAATGCTCTCGTGGCTGTTGGTCTCTCGTGATTTAGCTCAATGTACAGTGATATTTATTTTACTATTTATTAAATAAATTTGTTAGCGATTGACGTAAATGAATGTTAATGTGTTATATATAGCGAATTGAGAGATTTTTTCTCACTTTTGAGATTTTGTAATATATGTTTTGTAAATATCATTTATTTAAAAATGTCTATATTCATATATATATATTATATATGTATATATATGTATGCATATATGTATATGTGTGTCCAATTGTATATTGTCAGTTTACTGATGAAACTAGTTATCAATCTCTTTTTATGAACTTTTTGACCTCAAATTATTTTAGAGGGATAAAATTATGTAGTTAAATTTACAACAAATTGGCATGTAAAAGTATCTGTTTTATTATCATCATAAATTATTGGAAACGCAACAATTTGGAAAAAGAAAAAAAATAATGAACTCTAATAAGACTTTATTCAGACCAAGAAATAAATATAAAATAGTATCTTTGATTTCTGATATGTCTCTTATTCTCTTAAAACCATATAATTATGAATTATTTTAGAAGAGAAATTATTTTTTTGTCCGTTTCAAAAATGAATCTCACTGAAAGTATAAATATAATACCTCTTGCATTCTGCTGTTTCTATAAGTATGCCAATAATACTATTTGAAAATTGAATAACTTTTTTGTTCCTTTTAGGTTTTACTGAAGGCATGCAGATTTTTATTGATGTCTTAAAAATTAATTTTATCTTTTTCTTCTGATTAAAAACCATATTTTGGTCTTCCAAATGATTGGAGCTTGGATTTTTATGCAGCTTTCAAACCCTTCCTCCTCCAAGTATGCAATGTAATATCCCTTCTTTTTGTGTTAGCTCTGTTGGTTGTGGCTCTTGAAATAGAGCTCAATCCTAAAGGGTTAAATTGGCTTTCATATTTGGTTGGAGAGACTCATCTGCATTCTAGAATTGGTCTTTTTAGATGACATACTATTTCTATTTGTTTAAAAGTACCATGTATATTATTTCAAAGGAAAAAGGTTCACTTTTCTTCTCTTTAAAACTTGTTTTTTTTAATTGAAATTATAAATAATTGTAGTTGATGCCTCCCTCTTCCTACTTGGAGAATGGAGGTTTTTGGAGGCCAATTCTAGCCAATGAAAAACATGCATACCCAGTTTCATCAATTACCAAACTTGCTTATGGAAATTTGGAATATAATCATCCTTTATTTAGAACAAATCATGATAAAAGGTTGTGAAAATATTTTGTATATTTCCTCTTAGTAATTGTATTCCATTTTGAAATGTTTTTTTGTTTTTTTTAAATCAAAATATTCAAAAATGCATGAATTTTTAATTATGAAATTGCATAAAAATCTGATCGCTGATTGTAACCTCTTTTTTATTTGGGGGTTAATGTCTGTTTGTACTCCAACTAGGGAAGGAAGGATGAGCTACCCTATTGGTTACCAACCTATTCTAGTTTCTACCATGAAATAAATTTTAACCTGCCCAGGTGGGATTCAAACCCACAACCTTTAGTACCAAACTCTATTGATCTTATTTCAATGACAAATTCAGAAGGATGTCTTGTATATCTTTCATTAGTGGTTTTTATTGTTTAATTTTAAATTATTTATTTGCTTTTTAGTTGTACTCCTTTGGGTCATTTGTATGACATACAATTTCAATCTCATTTGGAGGATTTTAGAAATATTGTATTTCTAATTACATCCTTATTTAATTCAATGTTGGTCTCAATTCTCTGTTTATAGATTTAAATAGGGATATGCTTCGTACTTCTGGTCATGCTACATTTCGAGGATGTTTAGAGACAACAAAAATATAGTGATCTTAGACAAATTATTTATACATTCAATCTCTAAAAATTATTTTACATAAAAAGTTATTCAAATTTCTAATAGTAAAGTGACTTTTGGGTCGGTCACCCTTTATATTTTAAGGTCTATAGTATGAATTGAAATAGTTACAGATTATTTCAATAACTATTTAACAATAGGTACAATGTTATGTTACCACGAAGAATGATTTTTCATGCTAAGAAGACTTAAGACACCTTAGTTTACCCTTTTTGCATATGTTATCCACATTGTCATACAATGATTCATAATGGGGAAGATTATATGTTTGTTCCCCATTTGGCCATATCAGCCTCAATTTTTGTACTATTGATCTCTATCATCACTAAGTTTACTCTATTTTTTAAAAACTTTTTTTAATTTTTCAATAAATGTTCAATTATTTGGTTACTTACAGTTATTAGTTACATTATCAAATATCATGACCTTTATAAGTTCCCAATCTTTACCACCTTTCTAATTTGCCTATCTTGGTAATTATTAAATATTACTGACAAATATATTTGAGGAAGAAAAGAGCCGATTTAAGAAAAACGTACACCCTAAAATTCCTTATTATTACATTGGAATATTTTTCCTTCTGAATCCTCAATTAAAGTATTATGATTTCTCAAATATGTCCTTGTTCTTTACCAATTGGCTGCATGTGAGGGTACTAATCACAAAGGTACAATGCAACCAACCAATTATTTCACTTGCAGGTGTATTGTGCTATTTGAATATGTATTGCAGACCAGGCTGGATTGAGAAACAGAAAAGGTATCTTCTTCTAAAATAATTTAGCTCTTGGAATCAGCATAGCTTACTTGAAAGATGTTTTTTCTGCTCTGAAACTTCTAGACAAAACTTAATCCATGCCTATTGATTTAGAAATCACTATTTAATTGATATAGTGTCAATATTTTCTGCACATGTTGGATATATGGTAAGTGAATACACCAAGGATTAAAGTTATTGACATAGAGAAATATAGATATACAAAGTTTATTTTAAGATAAAACTAAGATTATAATAATAATTTATAATATAATAAGTGATTTATTAGAAGAGATGCTTTTTCAAGATCGACATGATTCAGACTAGAATGGACACTATATGCATTAGGGAGATCATAGTTGTTTTGCTGCTCATAAGATAAACAAGCCCAAGAGGTCATTCCAGGGTTGGCCAGTCCTTATGGCAAATTACATATCCTTTAACTTATTCTTTAAAATTAAGATGTTTTTATCCTAAAGTCATAATTATAATAAACACTAATGCGCTAATTAGTTATGATACCGTGTTATCCAGTACTACAATTTTAGTCATATCAACAGCATTTATGATTAATTAAATAAAATTCAAGCTCAGCGCGCTTCGGTTGCGTCAAATAAAATTCTATTGAAGTTTGTATGGTACAGACCTCAATAGTCAATGGTCTCAGCGCGCCCGGTACAGTAGTTCTTTAGTTCGAATCTCATCTGGGTGGGTTGTTTTATTTCCTGGCGGATCCACGGAATGAATTTGAAAAAAAAAAATTAAAACCAGCAAATACTCTTTTACAACTTTGTACTCGTAAGAACTTAGGATTTGTAGATTTTTGAGAAAAGAATCGTTATCGAGGAACAATAATCCAAAGTCGATTCCCAGGAACCGTTCGATACTGATATTGGCGATAGTTTAGTAATACTTGATTTTATAATTATTATTCAATCATAAATGCTCCTTAATGATAAAAAAAAAAAAAATTAAGATAATTTATTTTAAAATACCTTTTATATCTTTAGATAACAGGAAAATTTTTCATGTTCTGTATGTAGTACATATATGATTTTCATATATAACATTTAATAGTTTTGACTACTCGGAACAACAACATAGAATTTATAATTTTCTTGAAAAAAGCATTGCTACTGTTAACCAAACGTCAAATTACTATTTCAAAATACTAAAGTTGAAGCGCAAAAAAAATTATAAATGCTAAACAAAGCACCATTTTCTTATATTTTTGGTTATTCTAAGGGTAGGGGCGGATCGGGATACCGGGAAATCGCCCGGTGGGCCGGACAGGAAAAGGGCCGGGAAAGAAAGGGAAAAAAGTAAATATTTACGTTTTATCGGTTTTAGGAAAACTAAATCCTTATAAAAAAAAAAAACTCCACTTGAGACTTGAGGCCCTAAAAAGCGAAATTTCTTGACGTGCATTGTCTAAGTAAACACTGCTTCGTATCAAGTTTTCTAGAATATAGAAAGTTTCTTAAAATCATTCCATCACTTTGGTAAAATTATAATAAAATTGTTGTTTGAATTAAATTGTATGCTTTACTATTATTTACAACCTTTCAACGCCCTCATAAAATGAAAGAGTGAGTATGTTTAGAATTGAAGTTCATATTGTGAACAATCTTTTGTGTGGATGTGATGGGGGGAGGGGGAGGGTTTGTCCCCTGAGGGCCGCACAGTGGAACGAACGTTAGGGCGGAATGGACATTCGTTAATATCTCCGCTTCTGCTTCTCCTAGAATAATGCTATTGGTACCGTTTTAAAGCTTTTTGAATGGACTATTAAATGATATGCTAATCATGATCAGATCGTAAGAGGAAACATGTAAGAATTCCTGATTTGATGTTTCGATGTTGGATAATTTATCATCATTTACTTACCATTTATTGTAGCTATATACTACGAGAATACATGCAATAAAATATTCTATGGAATGATAAATACATATGTATTAAATAAAATTACAAAATAAAACGTAACAAACTAAAATATTTAATTATTAAAAAAAAAAATAATATAACAATTGATAATTACTTTTGTCAGTTAATATCCTAGGACTAATTGATACATCAAAATTATAATATATGTAGGTGCCTATATACAATTGTTTATTTAAATAACGATCAGAATTAAACTCATAACAACATAATTTTAATTAAGATTCTTTTTTCTATATTCTAAGTAACAATAAGTGATTGTGCTTCTGGTAATAAATCACGTTTAATGTTTATTATTCTCGGTCTAAGAGTCGAAATTAAGGGATCCGAATTTATTAATAAATTATTTAAAAAATCTCGATTGTTTGATTGCCTCGATGATTTTCTGGCATGAAACAGTCTGAAATTTCGGAATAACTTGTGATTCGCTTCTTGAGCATCTTCTGACAATTGTCCTATAGGTATTATAGCATTTTTGGCTATCAGTGTTCCGTGCACGAGCAGTTTGTGCACAGTGACTGGCATATAATACCAACCATACAGAGATACATATAACCGTGCTGTCTCTTTCGTGTAGGCTTCAAAGTTATCAAGTTTTATAATTGACCCAGAAGAAATAGCTTGTAATATTATTGCAAAGCGTCTAATTAGATTTTCGTCAACCCCTGTTATAGCTGATGAAGTTTCTGGGGAGGCAAAAAATTTCCTTGCAGTATTTCCATCATTGCTTGTACCAAAACCATGTCTTACGTGGTCTACACAAAGTCCTAACTGAATTTTAAAATCATGTTGAACTTGATTTTTTTTTCCTTGCAAGTAACTCCTTTTGCTCTGTTGTTTTTGCACTCCAGGACTTGAAATCTAATCGGTAAGAGATGTGAATTAAGCACTCAAAACACCTGATCAAACAATGCAAAGGGGACAAGCCAAATGAGTAATACTCATCATTAACTATTTCCTTGTTTGTAATAATTTTTAAATTGTTCATTTCTTTAGGTGTTGCATTGCACAAAAAACACCTCATAGCTGAAGAAGTTTCAGTTAAAATATTACATATTTTGCCATCAACCATAGTTAATAACATTCTATAATTGATAGAGATTTTGTCATTTATATAGGGAAGTAAATTATCAATTTGTTTCTGAATGTCTCGAACTAAAGACGTTACAGTTTCATCTGTTTCTTTCGTATAATTAAGTGAGATAGGCCTACAAAATCTGGTCGATGATGGACATTCATTTTGCCAGACTATTTGACAATTCTCTGAATTTATCAAATTAATCGGTACTAAACAGGCAATCAAAATGACCGAATCTTCGCTGAAAGTTTCAGATGAAGAATAACGTTGTTTATATTGTGATTGATCCCCACTTAATGTTTAACGTTAAACTACGAAAGTTATCATTCCCTATTTCACCACCCACGACTTGTAAAATCCGAGAAGAAGTATGGTCAAGTAAATTTTGCAATACGATATTTGCGCTCCATTGTCACTAACCGATATGGATTCTTCTGGGGGATAACAATCTTTTTTTTAATTTTTGGATCTGATAGTAGCTGGGGTAAAGTGATGTATATCCTAATGCTTTTGCATTATTTCTGACGGCATTGTACTGAAACTTAGTAAAATCAGCGGCTGTATATAATGCTAATGCCTTTTCGTTCTCTTGGTCCTTTGGATTTAAAAGGTTTTCACAAAATTTTTTGACACTTAGTACATGTTCTGGATGCTCCCTAATAAAAATTAAAAATGTAATCTACGTCATCAGATTTAAACCTTTTTTTCATGACAAAAGCGAACATATCCTCTGAACATTTTCTAAAACTTTCCGTTTTTCTCCGTCTTTGTCTATCAGATAATTGCTCGAATGATTGAGAACAAGATGGTATACTTGCGCTTGTTGATGATGATGATGAAGGTAGGTTCTGGATAACATCTTCAAGAACAATGAAATCCAAATTCAACCAGTTTTCATGCTTCTCTAAAAAACTATTGATCTTCCTATGGGACGAAATCCAGCGAGAGTTCAAACTACTACTGAATTTTCTTAATTTTTCCCGTAAGCAGAACTTTGCGGTATTTGAAATTTGTTCCAGTCCAAACGAATTAATCCATGTTTCCAATGCCAGGTCATAATCTTTAAAACTTATATGATTAAATTGGAAAAATTGAAAAACTTGAAAATTTGTTTTAGGAACCATTGCACCTATGTCGTAAAAATAACACACACAAACTGAGCATTTTATATGAGGACAAATGAATGTAAACAGACAAACAAAAGACAAAAGTAGGTAAACAAAAGAAAACTTGCGAAAAGTAGCGCCAATATCAACAGAAATCATTTAAAATTAATTCTCTCAAGACCTAGAAAAGAAAAGAAAAAAATCATTTTCTCGGAAAAGAGCACCTAAGAGCAAAATCCAACTAATGGAAAAAAAACTTCAAGCATTCTAGTTATTTACTGTGAAGGTAGTTTTTTTTTGGGCGATTTTAGGCGATTTTCGCAATTTACATTTGAGTTTTTTTTCTCCTAATTTTCATCGAAAAATCCCAGACGTTTGAAATAATCCCGAGTTTTATTTGCCTAAAATATCTTATTATGGATAAGTTGTTTTCCAGTAGTTGCACGGTTAATTTAAAGCATTACCTCAAACAATGGATTTTTTTTTTTAAAATATGAGTTTAAAAAAAATATATATATTTCAATGCAGAATTTTTCCTTTAAGATTTGATTTTAACATTAATTTATCTATGGATTTTGTTGAAAAGAAGTATAAAGTATAATTTAAGATACAAATAAAAGACAAATTTAGTTATTAGAGAATTGGTCCAATGTCCAACAAATTCGTTGATTCGTTCCACTGTGGGCCGGTCAAGAGCATTTGCCCGGTGGGCCGAAAATTCCCGATCCGCTCCTGTCTAAGGGTATGTTTGTTATGTTTGTTATCACAGAATAAAAACTATTTTTCTTTTCAATGAATTCTCATACAGGCTTATACTATTACATTCTAACATCCAGAGAAATATCAGTAGTTCTTACCATCTAAAGTGTTTAGTAACAGGTTATAGTTGAACATTTGCGCTTCCTTAAGTAATAAATGAAATTCAGAACCTTTGGAATATTCATTTTCTGAAATGATTGTAAAATGAATTATTTTGTGTACATTGTTTGAACTGCAATTTACTTATATATTGTATGATGTGAAATATGCAGGTAATGAATGGCCTTTACTTTTTCATTACACTGTAGACCAATATTTGCGTATGTACCGTATACTTTATCTATATAAATAAAAATGAATGTGTTTCTGTTTGTCTGTCTGTCTGAAAATTATTAGATTTTTAAAATCAGAGTTGGGGTTCCCGAATAAATAAATATCCCCAAAATATTTATCTACTATATATTTGTCAAATACCACTCACTCATTTAACACGAAATCTCAGAAACCACCGAACGGATTGGAATGAAATTTGATATGGTAGCTTCCTCTAGGGCCGTAGGTGCTCGCTAAGAAAGGAATTTAAAAAAATCGGCCTGGATCGCGGCTAATTCGCGAAAAATGTGATTACAATTTTTAATGGATGAATAATAAAATATTAATTATCATATGGTATTTGGAGATAAGCTAAGTTAAAAAATAGGTTAGATGTTTAAGCCGCACACTTTGACCACAAATTAAGTTCCTTTTAGTTGTAAACAAACAAAAATACGATCGATGTCGAAACCTTATAATATTGGTACTTTCTGTGAACTCATGGTGACTGCAGAGGTTACTTACAACTTTGAGTTGTTTCGTGACGAGAAGCTATTAAAAGACTTATGTTAAAGAGGAGGTTAAAAGACTTATTTTCTCTGGTGATGACATGTCAGGCCAGTTCGATGTAGGGACAAAAAACTGATTAGAATCAGTGAGTTCTTTATCAAGTGTATGATTCTCTTTAGTATCGTCTCATGTTCTACCATGGAGAAGATGGTTACAGTATTAACATCCCTCAGCGTGACCCAAACAACAATACACCAATTAAGAAAACTGTGTCTGCAGCTGATTTTTACGCCTAAATGTTAGTGGAGCGAGGAGCTGAAGAACCTTATTTACTTTAATTTCGTAATCTCCTCAACCAATTTATGCTTGATATGTAAGCAAAAATAGAAACAGAAAGACTAAACTTTATTCGAAAAAGTTGAAAAGTTGAGACTATATTCACTTAAAGTATGCCATAAGAAAAGCTGATGGTCTAGTATCAGAGCTGGGTAAAATGGTAGTGCTGCCTCGAAGCTTCACTGGAGGACTATCAAAATAATATAAGATTAACTTTTGCAAATTGTCAAATTTACTTATTGAAATTATTCTAAGAATGGAATTCTTTAGGTTTATTTAAGTAATAATAATTATCAACGTTAAGCTTAACTTTTACTAATTTAAGTTGTCCTTCATTCTAATGATATTAAACCGTAGCGGAGCAGGGTACTTTCAGCTAGTTTTTTTATAAATACTACTTTAGTGCAGGGGTTTGTAAACAATTAGGAATAGAACATATGTTCTAAATTAATCTATATCTAACTAGCTGAAAGTATCCTGCTCCGCTACGGTTTAATATCATTAGGATTAAGGACAACTTAAATTAGTAAAAGTTAAGCTTAACGTTCATAATTATTATTAATTAAATAAACCTAAAGAATTCCATTCTTAGAATAATTTCAATAAGTAAATTTGACAATTTGCAAAAGTTAATTTTATATTATTTTGATAGTCCTCCAGTGAAGCTTCGAGGCAGCACTTTCATCTTACCCAGCTCTGATACCAGACCATCAGCTTTTCTTATGGCATACTTTAAGTGAATATAGTCTCAACTTCTCAACTTTTTTGATTTGTTCAAATAAAGTTTAGTCTTTCTGTTTCTATTTTTTGCCTACATATCAAGCATAAATTGGTTGAGGTGATTACGAAATTAAAGTAAATAAGATTCTTCACCTCCTCGCTCCCTCAACATTTAGGCGTAAAAATCAGCTGCAGACACAATTTTCTTAAGTGGTGTATTGGTTTCTGGGTCACGCTGAGGGATGTTAATACTATACCCATCTTCTCCATGGTAAAACATGAGACGATACTGAAGAGAATCATACACTTGATAGAACTCACTGATTTTTATCAGTTTTTTGTCCCTGCTGTGGAGAACAATGTCTCGCTTTTCAAACACCTGGCCAACAACTGAGACAGCAACTTCGTTAGCGGTAGGAGTATTGTAACGTCCTCGGTGAGAATTTGAAGGCTTTTAGTCAGCACTGATAACTACCTGGAAATCTTGTAGATCTTTGGGAACTGACTCAACAGCAGCTCTGAAGTCCTTGATATACTCGTTATGTTCATGAAGAATTTTCTGGAGTTGGCCTACAAATGCAGGCTTGACATTTTGAAAGTAACCACAGCGAATGCCTCTTTCATGGTTGTCATCACCAACAAAAATTACTTGAATAAAAGACGGTTGCTGTTGTGTTTTAGGCATCAAACTCTGTTCTGAAACCCTATTCTGTGATATATACGTTTTGTTACAGCCACATGTTTAACATGAGGATTATTTTCTGATAATTTTTTTTGAAAACTTTCTATGGATTTCAGGATGGGTTTTCTTATACTTCTGTACAGTCCTCTAAGCATAGTTGGGTGATTCTCAGAATATGTGTATACAGCATATCCTTTAACTTCGGGTTGGCTTTCTTTATGTTTGTTAACCACTTTTCTGCTAATTTCAGGATGATTGGCCACCTATTTCTTAACAGCTTCCCTGTTGACCTCTACATGTGCTTGAATATATTTTGCAGCCGAGTTCCTTAGTTGTTTGTTGCGAACTGAATCTGTGAATCATTTCCTACGTTATTTACTTTTAGATTGATGGGTTTACTTCAATGTTGCAATAACTCATCTGAACTGAGAAAAAGGTATATTCTGGATTCAAGGAATGAAATTCAGAAATGCTAAGTACAACTTGGGCCTGGTTGAGAAAAACCGATTATCTTGTGACCGGAAAACTGAAGGAAGAGTAGTCGGGGGTGAAGCTACTGGTGAAGCAATGTTGGTGGGTTGCTGGTAAGGAATATGTACATCGAACTGGCCTTACATGTCATCACCAGAGAACATAAGTCTTTTAACCTCCTCTTTAACATAAGTCTTTTAATAGCTTCTCGTCCCGAAACAACTCAAACTTGTAAGGGTCCACCTCTGCAGCGACCATCACAGTTCACAGAAAGTACCATATTATAAGGTTTCGACATCGATCGTATTTTTGTTTGTTTACAACTACAAGGAACTTAATTTGTGGTCAAAGTGTGCGGCTTAAACATCTAAACCTATTTTTTAACTTAGCTTATCTCCAAATACCATATGACAATTAATCTATTATTATTCACCCAATAAAAATTGTAATCTCATTTTTCGCGAATTAGCCGCGATCCAGGCCGATTTTTTAAAAATTCCTAGGGCCCTAGATGAAGCTACATACATATACATACATACATGTCGAATTTCATTCCAATCCGTTCGGTGGTTTCTGAGATTTCGTGTTAAATGAGTGAGTGGTATTTGACAAATATACAGTAGATTAATCTATACTTTTTTTTTTTTTTTTTTTTTTTTTTCCGATTTTGGCCGTCTAGGGATCGCGTTAAACAACCACTGTACAATGAACATTTCTTCTATTGCGTTCATCCTCTTTCCTCTTCTGCCAATATATCTTCATCCTCTGTCTATGCTGCTCCCTTCGGTCCCGGTACTGCTCTTCCAGTTCTTCTCTTCTTCATTTTAAATCTCTCAAAGCGCTGAAATTTGTTTCTCATCAGGTCTCTGTTTTTGACATCTTCTTCTCCAATAACTATCTCCATTAAGTCTGCTTTGACTTCTTTGATATCTATACTATTATATAAAAGGACAGGCCATTTTTCGTTTGTGATCACTAACCACGAAAACTACTAAAACAATTTTTACCAAATTGATAATAAAATTGGCTTAATTCAAATACGGGCACGTCGCACGCATGGATGACTCGGCGATACCCAGCAGGATACTGTACGGAAGTTTGCATGGGCGAAGAAAAGTTGGCAGGCCAAATGTAAGATGGGAGGATTCGGTGAATATGGACGCACGGACTCTGCTGGGAGTCCGGAACTGGAGAGCTGCTGCAGCTGAGAGGATTGACTGGCGAAAGCTTTTGGAGGAGGCCCAGTCTCGGTGACGGGATGTAGAGCCACCGATGAATGAATGTAATTCAAATAAATTGCTATAAAAAAAAAAAAAAAAAAAAAAAAAGGTATAAATATTTAGTGTGACGTGTGGATCCTAGGGATGTTTAATAATTGAACGATATGTGGTTAGCGGCATTCTGCAACAGAGTATGGAATGGCAAAATTATTAAAATTTTAATGATTTCAAATTCATTTTTATGTTTCAGGTTTATTTAATAAACCTACCGTTGGTTGTGTAAAAGAGCAGTAATTGTACATACAAATACTATATCAGAGAATATTAATAACATTATTATAGAAAAAGTAAATTGTGACAGCCGAGAATTGCTGTATCTCCCTTGATAGGGTTGTAAGCACTGATAATGAAGTCCATTATCCGCCAGAGTTTTTTTCCTAAAAAGTCTCTGCCCCTCTGAATTTCCAACTCATAGATTAATGATTTCAAAATTCAATAATGATTTTAAGTATATTTCAACCATGTAATTATTCCCATAATACCGGGTTAAAAATTACAGCTTTGAGTGAAAACATGTAGAAATATTGTGAGAAAATAGTTCTCAACTGCATGATAAGATTTTTGTTGTTAAAAAATAAAATTTCAATTATTAGTTAAACCTATCTAAGTTCTTTACTTATAAGAGCGGGCGAAGCCGCGACTGGGGATGCTGGTTATCACATAAAGTCGGCTTTCCCTACTTCAAGCTTTGGGTTATATTGATAATTCCAAGTATAAGAGCGATCCTTAGAAAAGATCTCGATATTTCGAGAAAAAAAGTTCATTTTGTACACTCTTTAATATGAAATAAAATCTATGACTGGCCAGTACACAATTCAACACAAGGCAATTCGAATTTCTTAACAAATGGCGCCCTGTTGGAATTTGCTTCCTCCACTGCCCTCAGTATTTCATTATTAGAAGTGCCTCGTACCAAATTTTATACTAGCATCCCTCGTCGCGGCTTCGTCTGATCTTATAATAAAAAAATTATTGATGTATGCAATTGAGAATTATATCTTCAATGATATTTTCGAATAGCAGTAATTCTCAAACTGGTGAACCTAATACTGATTAGGAGGTTGAAGACTACGTAAAAGCATAATTCGACATACGATTTTTGATTTTATTGCATGAGTTGGTAATGCAGATGGATAGATCTTAATGAAACTCTCGCTGATAATGGACTGCATTATTACTGCTTACAACTAAAGGTCCATGAATCATATTTTTACACTCAATATAAAAAAATAAAGGATCGCAATTTTGATTTTTTAATCATTTTTATTAGGCAGAAATAATGTCATCTGTTTGGATTTTAGTTTCTAACCATAAAAGTATGTGACAGTATGACAAATCTAACTATGTACAGTTGAAAATCGGTAGATTTTACTATTGATAAACTTTCCTGGAACTATAAAGATGCCTTGGTTAAAATTTGGTCCAGATTGGTTCAGTAGTTTTAGTGGTTAGGGATCAAAAAGGAAAAATGTTTTGTTCTTTTATATAACAGTAAAGATATATGTAATGGACTAGAAATAGATACCATCCTTAAATTTAAACACCTGGTTATGCTGGTTGATTTAATGATATACAACAAAATTAAAAAAAGGTAGGAAGGATGAAGGATTTTTCCAGTATTAATATTTAAAAAGCAGAGGCTGAACTGTACAATGGAAAGGGAATCAAAATTTTTTGCAAATATATCAAAGATATATCTTCATACACAGATATAACTTTTAAGAAGAATGTAAATTTATACATTTTTGCCTCAAAGTACTAGTAAATAAATATTTGATATTCTCAAACTATGATTTTTAAGACAATTGTATTAAAATATTAGAATGATGATTTTATAGTTGACTGTAGGATGTAATGTAAGTGAAGAAATGGTTAGGAACAAAACTTGGACGTGTTTATTTACTTGACTGCACCCCTGACCATTTCTTCACTTACATAAAATATTAGAAGTATGCAATATAGTTGCGATCCTTGTTCAACTCATGATAAATCCTATTTTAATGTGAATGTTAATTCTGGGACAATGTTAGCAATTATTGTTCTGTTAGATAAGAATGCAGAATTTATTTAAAATCCGTAAGTCCACTCCAATTTATTATCAATGAAATACAAACATGAAAATTTATAATAGAGCACTAAGCAAATTTATCATTTAAACTGACATTGTGAGGATCAATCAATTTTTTGAAGTTTCTTTTTGGGCAAAAAGAAAAGAAAATTTGAACACCCACATGGTTACAAATTAGTCCACTGATCATATTCTTTCTAACAATAATAAAAGGATTGTTTTCTAAAAAGAATTGTTCAGTATTAGTTATTCTGAGAACTTTGACCTTTAGTGTAAAAAGTTAATTACCTGAATAGGGCTTTTCAGCAATATAAAATTATATCTGAATGACTGAGAGAATTTAAAATAAACTTATTAAACTATTCTAACTGGAAAAAAAACATACCCATTAACAAAAACTCAGTTTTACTATGAGTGGATTTGGAAAGGATCACATACCAACTTCATAGAGGCGGAGTATGCTCCAGTACAGTCCTTGTAATATGTGCCCTACCAATCCTTTTACCCCATATTCCAGAGTTTCTTCACAGTAAAAATAATTAATTACTTTATACTTAATGACCGAAAATTCCTTTTAATAGTTGAAATTAAATTAGTTTTCTCCATTGCCTCCATTTCTACCACCGCCACCATCCCTACTCTACATTTTTGTACCTCTCTCTACTACAGTTAAATTCACAATCATATTGAAGCAACTTTTCTTTCTTCTTTTTATTTCCTACAATGGTGAGAGCCCTACATTTCAAGTGCATAAGTTATTTTTTGTTTATTGACATTCACAATCTCAATGAAATATGACTAATCCATAGCTTGATTATAGGAAGTAAATCACAAAAATGGGTTAAAACAATGAAAAGGCAATATTTTTATTAAAATAATCCTTAAATTTAAACATTAGAACAAATGCTGTACACGTACAGAAAATCATCATTCCGGTGACATAAAAGTAATATTTACAAAGGTTTGCAACGTGTACTGATCATTTAATTGTACATAAATATGAAAATATATATAATATATTTATATATATTATAAATCTATATATTACATTGTACAAATAATACAATGACAACAAAAATTTAAATAATTTTCTTTAACAAGGGCGGTAAGATAAAATATATGTATATAAGTTTAAAAATTAATTACAATCTAAAAAAATATAAATTATAACTATATTCATTACATTCTAAAACAAAGTCAGTCCAAATTATCGCTTATACCTATTTCCCTTTATGAACTGTAACGCCTTCTGCATCAAAGGGGCTTTCTTCTTTTTCACTAAAAAAAAAAAAGAAGATTCATTTTCCAATTTTTTAAATTGCTTTACATATAATGCATTAAATTAAATAACAATAACAAAGTATTAACAATGTAGTTAAATATATTAATAGTTATGAGATTTGGTGCGCATATTTCCACATTTTGGCAAAATTTTAGAAATGGCTCCAAGTATAAAAAGGGATAAAAGAAAATTAATAAATATTCCAGCAACTTAAAACGAAACATTTCTGCTGAAAACCGGGGGGGGGGGGGGGGGGGGGGATCCTACACTGAGCTGATACTGTCCACAATACAGAACACAAAAGTTACATTTACGATGAGAGTAACAGTTTATATAATGAACACCCATTGGTTGACTAAGGTATTGAGACCACCCGTTATTTTACTAGTTATGATTGTTATAGAATGTAATAATTTAACCAAAGCAATTAAATACTGTTGTGACACACACAATTACTTGAAAACAACTCTCAATGTTCAGTTCTGATTCTTATTGCTCACGGAATATCTATAACATTAATATTTAGATGTGACAAAAGTACAAGTCAGTCTCAGTTCTTATCTTAGTCTCGTACAAATTGCAATGTCAAAAGGGAATGAGTAGCCAGAGAGTGAAAAGGATATAATTAAAACATTATGTGGTGGAAATTGGACCATATCGAAAATCAGTCATATTTTCAATAGAATAAGGCATCTCATTAGGAATTTCCTTAGGCTGGGCAAAAATAATAACCAAAAGTAAAGAACTGGTAGGTTTATGGCAACAAATGTTCGAGACAGTAAGCTATTTAATGGCAAGAATCTAACTCTTCAATCACAGCTAGAGAAATTTGTGAACAAGCTCGCATCTAAACGAATATCAGCAGATGTTCCTCTTAGTCGATGTACTCCTTAAGTAACATTCAACACATTTTGCGCAAAACTAGTTATTTAAAGTGTCTTAAATTGAAGACTTTTAAAACACACAAAGCCAACAAACATAAATTTGTTTCTGAACATGTCTCATGAGGAAAAAGGCAGAGAAAAGTTAACTTCAGTGAATTATCTGGATGGTCCTGATGGATTTCGATACTACTTTCATGATTTCTAAAGAGAAAAAATAATTTAAAGCAAATATCAAATGGAAGGAAGTGATGTCATTTTTTGGGCTAGGATAGGTTACTACTGAAAGAAAGAACTAATATTTTTTAAAGCAAAACTGAATGCAAAAAAGTATATATACTTCATTCAGGAACGAATTGTTCAAATAGGAGAAGAACTGACTCAAGTGGGGATCATCTTTCAGTAAAACTATGCACCTATCTACACAACTTGCACCGAAAAATTTTTTTTTAGCCAAAAACACATCCATTTTACTCTATTCCATCACATCATATGTTTATATCTATAATATACTGCTTCTATATCTACTACTTCTGATGAGGAAACTATTCAAATTTCGATTCGAGCAATACCAACAGAACTAGAGCTTGCCAAAACTTAAAAAATGTAAACAAAACGTGACTTTTTTTCATTCAAACCATTATAGCTCTTAACGGTAGGTCCTAACAACAAATGTTATGTAGCAAATAGTATTCTCCATTAAATTTCAGATTAGGAAATTGTCATCATCAAATTTTCGATCAGAGCCACACCAACAGAACTAAAGCGTGTCAAAATGTTATATTTTTTAATGTGAAAAAAGTACAGAGCCACTAACCAAAAGACATATCCATGTCAAAAAAATAATATCTTTTGTAGATTTGATTAAAAACATAGATTTTAATGGTGGCACTTTATCTACAAATTTAGTATTAATTTGAAATGGAAAAGATATAATCAGCTTATCAAAAGAGCCAATTTGAAATTTTATTTATTCACAAATATATATTAGTTTATTTCATAAACACAATTAGTATATATTATACAGACTATTAATATGAAAAATAAATATTACTATTATTAAATAATAATAAAAGAGGCACTGAGGAGAAAGAAAGAAAAGAAGAAAAAAAAAAAAAAAATTAAATAATACTACTATCATTAAAATAATGGAAGGATATGAGTGATAAATATACTTACAGACAGCAGGTGTCGAATGGTGAACAGCTCTTGGTGCAGGTGGAGGAGGAACAACATCTTTAGCTGATACACCAGGAGTATGCCCACCAACGATGGCCTTATTTACAATATCCTGCTTATTATTATTAGGCGTAGACTTAGAACTAGAACTAGAACCAGAACCTGTTCCATACTTTGCCTATAAATGAAATGAATAAAATGAGTAATGTGAAAAGTGTCCAGTAAATCTAAACAAATAAAATAAAACTAACAAATAAAGAATTGAAATAACTTATAAAACAAACAAGAAAAAAAGGTTAAAAAATTCAGTGCAAGAGGAACAAGACTAACTAAATCAGATGCCACAATGAAGGTAGTTAGTTATAGGACATCTATGGAAAAGGCAACTAAAATTAGTTGCCTTTTCCATAGATGTCTTATTATTATTCATGAAAGCTGCTCCTTTATAAAAATTTGGAGTTAACAGACTACTACTTTCAGGCCTTACCCTTACAGAAAACATCTTTAAGAATTTCAGAAATGTAATCTAACCTACTGAATGCACTGAATACATAATAAATGAAAGATGCTAGAACTAGAATGGTCAGAGGTAGTGGGTAAAGATCAGTTAATACCCCACCATTAAAATACAATATAGTGTGATGCACACTGGAGAAACCGGTTTCTAGAAACATGGAAACGAAGTTGCTTGAAACTGAAAGATAGGATTAACGTAGGTTGGTGCACACAGCGGTTTCTAGAAATCCAGTTTTAGAAACCCCATCTCATGAAACGCTGAGTGCACCAACCTACATTAATCCTATCTTTCAGTTTCAAACAACTTGGTTTCCGTGTTTCTAGAAACCGGTTTCTCCTGTGTGCACCGCGCCTACCTCCGCAAGCTATTTTTTAGATGCAGTAGTTGAAGTAACACATCATATGTATGTTATGAAGAATATTGTGATATTATTATTTTGAAAACGTTTCTAATGACATTATTTAATAAACTTTTTAAATTTTTTTGCCCTCTAAAATCTGAATTGAAATAACTAAATAAAATAAAATAAATCTGCCTCCAGGACACATGCCCCCCTTCTCCGCCAAGTCCAGGCCTGGAGACCAGTATCCATAGGTACCTCCTCCTGACTTTATTACAGGTTATTTATTATTAATCCCTCATCTAACTCTTTTCTAGACTTTGGTATACATTGTTGGGAGGACTGGTAGTGAATTATTTTGTATTTTGTTTTGATATGGTCTAATGGGTATGAGTTAATCTGTATGTGGTGTTCTATAACTTATGTAAGCAGGAGATCGTGCAATTGAGATATGGTCCCTGACTTAAGAAAGCAAAAGGATGCTCCAGGTACGGGGGCAAAAAGTACTACGTAAAGTTTACAGTCCAGTCAGAGTAGAGGATCAGGATGAACCTTAAAATTATAAACTTATTTGGTGAAAGGGCATTTTAAAAGTAATTCAGCTAAAGAGACTGCAATGGTTGGGCCATGTAGAAAAGATAAAACCAGAATACCAAAGAGATTGTTTCATGACAGACCAAGAGGTGAAGGAGGAAGAGGAAAACACCTTCTCAGACAGCTGGATGACATGGAAGGAGACCTGAAGGAGATAGGAATTAAGCACTGGAAGCGCCTTGTAACAGACCGAAAAGAGCGGAAGAAGCCTATAGCAGAGACTAATGGCTCTGTGAATGAATGAATGAAATGTAAACTTTTTTGGGGGGTGATCCAAAAATCTAGTTAAAATCTCTACTTAAAATATTAACTTTAGAAAATGAATAAATATTTATTTATTTTTTATATCTTTCGTTATTTATTTGTTTCTTTATATAATAAGAAGTGATAATTTGCTGACTGTTTGTAGTCAACAAAAATTATGGAATCAATTTTAAACCTTTTAAATGTTATATAAATATTTTAATACAACAGTTGAAATTTTATTATGATAATTTATAAATGGTCATAATAGTTTAAATGTCCTAAACTTTTGTACAAATAAATAAACTAAAATGAAATTTATAGATATATGCATACCTGTTTTCTAGCAACATTCCTAGGTGGTTTGACGACAGAGTCAACGTAAGCCAGTTTAGCTTGCCGAACTGGGGTTGATTTAGCCATTGAATGAGAAATATTAGCCGTCACTGCCTTCAATTTCCTTTCTCTCTCTTCAATGCACCTCTAAATAAAGAGAATTACATTTATATGGACGATGAGCAATGAACTAAACTCCTGGACAAAATAAGCGCATCACCTTGTTTTTTCAGTTCCTTTGTTTTTAAATTTCTTTAGGCTTAAATGGAATAGCTCTAAGTAGGACTGGTATTAGTAATGGAACCAATATTAGTCATATTCCTTTAATAAATCTTCCAAGTCAAAAGAATAAACCAATAACTTAATATTTGTTACACTTCCGACTATGTCATCTTGTTTCTTTATGTTTAAAGTAATTCCTTATTTCATATTTTTTACAATTTTTTTTTTTTATTTTGAATTTTTTAGTGCTTAAATATAGATAGGCATGAAGAAATCGCACTTAGAGTACTGTCACTCTTGGATGAAGTCGTCCAAAGGCAAGTTGCCATATGCTTGGGAATAAACCCATCATCGGTTTGGAATACTCCATCGATTCAGGGAGATGGTAAGTAATCATAAGAGGCTTGGGCAAGGTTTGCCAAGGGTCACTTTAGCCACAGATGAACGTTTCATAAAACTTAACATAAAACGGAGGTGTCTTCAACTTAGAAATGAACTTCATTTGGTTATGAATGTGTAGATTTCAAAGGAAACAAAAGAAGAAGCCTACGTGAAGTGAATTCAACCTCCAGACAAACTATCGTTTGGCCACTTCTCACCAGACAGCATCAGAGCCAGGCTTCAATTTTCATTGCAGTATGCACAATGGACAATTGCTGATTGGAAAATGGTGTCGTTCAGTGATGAATCAAGGTTTGCTCTATATTCTACAGATGGATAGGTAACTTCTGATGCCTGGAAAGTGGTTTCATGCCTGCGAAATTCATCTAAAAATAGCGTTTGGAAGTGGCACTATAATGGGGTGAGCTAGCTTATGACTGTTAGCATAAGTTTGGAAGCCCAGATAGAATTGCATATGAATGACGGGCTAACTGAATGCATGCAGAGAGATATGTGATGGACATTCTGGAGGAATATGGAATACCATTTGTTACATAAGATTGGTGAAGATTTTCCTTATCTCAAAGATAGTGCGGGACCACATATTGCTGGTATAGCGAATGACTACTTCCAGGAAGTAGGAATTAATATTTTGCCAATATGCCCATAAGTCCAGATCTTAATCCAATAGAGGATGTTTAGGATATGCTGAAGAGGCATAATAGAGCTTGAAATCATGCACTAATTACAGTTGCTGAGTTTCAAAACTCTCTTCTTGAAGAAGACATTGCTTGTGTTATCCAGTCAATGCCGAGACGTTTGGAAACTGTTAGACTAGAGGAGGAGTTACCAGATATTAAGGTAATCATTTTTTGTTTTAAACAAGTTTCTGTAGCATTTACAATTCCATTAGTTCGTGGTTTATTCTCATACTGAAACTGATTGTAATATTTTTCTTTCTTTACCAAAATCAAAAGAAAAATATATTTATCTATCTATATATACAAAAAACGAAGAAATAAATAAATTAATTAAAAGATGATAATTAGAAAAAACAAGATGATGCGCTAATTTTATTCAGGAGTTTATTTAAAAAAATAAATAAATAAAAAATAAAAATAAAGTAGCCTCTACAATTGCGAAGAAAATCAAAGTGCAACTATGAAAAAAATGGTGTTTACCATCTTCTTGAGATCTATTATTTAACACTTTGCCAATTTGTATTAGTGTCTTTGATACTTATACAAACTAGAGATATAAACTATCTTTAAAAAATATAAAACTTCTTAATTCTTTTTGTTGATGATATAATAAGAGTTTTTAATAACATAATAATATTAAACTAAATTGGTTTTTAACCGACATGACTCCAGAAAATCAGCTCACTTGTTTATATTAACCCTGCATCGGTCGCGCTAGCGGTGTTTACACCGCACCTCTGGAAAAACTGCTCCCAATGGTTTAAAAGCCAGTGCATTCTACTGAGCGACCAATGAATTCGTTAGTTGACATCTCTAAAAGGCAGGTGCCAAACATCAATGGAAAGACTAATCGCTGAGTCACATTATCAGTCATTAAGTTCCGGCAAGTGCGAAAACAGCTACTTGCGGTGTTAACACAGCTGCAAGACAACAGTCAGATACAATGTAAGTTCGCCTTTAACTCATTTTTTTTGATAACTATTTCATTACAAAAAAAACAACAGAATAATGCCCTCTTGTTGATATCTTAGGTATTCTAATGTATTTGTTTCATTGGTAATTTCTTTTTTTTTTTTTTTTTTTTTTTTTTTTTTGTGTGTGGGTAACTTATTTTTCGATGATAACGTATTTTTTCACGGATAATTTATTTTTATTTTCTTTTTTTCGAAATTTTCATATTTTTAAGTGAAAAATAATATGCGCGACCACCGAAGGGTTAAATATGCACAAGTGAATTGCTAAGAATTCCAATAATTATATTTCTATCGTTTGAAAATCAAGAACAATATAAATAATAATACCTTCAAGATTTGCTGTAGAGGCAAAAAACAATACAAAAACATGGAGTAATTCAGTAACACTTAATTTAATATCTTTACCTATGCCACATTACATAGAAAAGTGTATTGGATATGAGATGCTAACAGAAATGTGTATTAAACCTACTAAATAATTACCAAGTACAGGTCCCTCCACGATTCCATATCCTGTCGCTTTTGACTTCGGAAGTCTTTAGAGCAGTGAAATTTCCATAAATTATCTGTGTCTTCAATGAGGTAAGGGTTAAAGTGTTCTATGACATACAATTGATCTGAGTTCAACCTTTCTAATAAAGGCTTCAGTAGATTGTAGGGCACTCCACCAGTGTACTCCACAGCTAAAATAAAATGTGCAATAATCAGCTGGTTTTAGAAATACATTATAACAAATAAAAAAAAAAAATAATAATAATGCATTTGAGGCATGGGTTCCAAAACCAGCTAAGTCCAATTTCGAGATTATTTTTTAAGTTTTTAATTGAATAGTTTTTCTACTAGACTATATTTAGATGAAAGGGTTTATAAAAAAAATAGTTAAATCAAATTGAAAACGGCCATACAAAAAATAATTCCCCTTCCTAATCCAGTCTGACCTTTATCGTCCAGCTGTGAAAATTTTTTAAAAATGGCTTAGCTGGTTTTGGAATTCTATGCTTCATTTGTTATACAAATGAATGAAGTATAAGATATCTTAACTTAGAACTAAGAATTTTTTCATGGCAAATACGAAAGTTTAAACAGAATAAAAAAGTAACAATCAAACAAAAACTGATTATGTTATAAAGATTATGAAGTGTTTCAAATAAACCATCTCGAATTTTTCCTATCTAAACCTGGTTCATATAAAACCCAAATTCATAAATAATCATAACAACATCCTAAACATATTCTTTAATAAGTGTTAAAGCATGGAAAGAGAGAAAAACTATAAAACACTGAAGCGTATTACAAAATTGCACTTTAAAGTTTTATGACTACACGATTTCATTTTGGGTATGTTTCTATTTGAAATTCTAGACCCTTTGCAATGTAATGACATCATTGAATTAAAAGTTATTAAAACACCTTTAATTCTCAGACGAATCCACTACTTACTTTATGATGAAATAAGTGTAACTATAAGTATAACTTCACCCATCACAATTATAAACAAAGAGGTACATAATGAAACTCAAAAATGAATATATAGTATACATGTAATCACTAATCCAGGAAAAAATTATTTGGCGATTATTGTGACAAATATTCAGTAACTTTTTAATCATAAATGCTATGTATCAATCATTATTCAAAGGTCTTCTATTTAAAATCTGAAACTGCTATTTTTTTTTTTTGTTTTTGTTTTCAATACACGTAGTTCAAGATAAATTATTTAATTAACCTACTAATTAAGAAAGCAAATAAACGGTCACAGGAAATAATAATTACATTTAAAGAGAAAAGTTAAACTTTAGGTACATTGCTCGACTATTACACTATAAATATTTAACTCTCAAATGCCTTTCCTAGTTGGTTTTGATTTATTGTTGAACAATTGATTCAAATTGGACAGCCCATCATTATGGACATTTTAACCAAATGTTAAGTATTTTCTTTGTACATTTAAATGTTTTTCCATAGTATCATTCATATTAAATTAATATTTTTCATAAAGAGCCCTGCTATAATTTTTTAGATACATTAGTCTAAAAAACAAAAAGAAACACAAATAAATAAATTGAATGACCTTAAGAGGTTACAGGTTGTTATGGATGCACTTTTTGAAATTTGGACCAGCATTTATTGCATAAAATGTTTAATAACGATGATATCAAACTCTGAACAATGGAAAAACTTTAATGAATTTTATCAATATTTTAAATAATTAAATAATAGGTTTACTCATTTCTTGCAAATGGCAAAAATCAAAAAACAAATTAAAGAATCCAAAGCACTAACTCATTAAATGACAAAAGGAAACAAGTCTGATTAACTTGACAATCCAACAAGTAACACTAACCAAACTGATATCGATGATCTCTGTATTACAGGTGGCCATTTTCAATGAATCATTTAAAAAGCATTATTAAAAGAATAACAATTATTCCTATATCATAACATAGTAAAAAGAAAAATTATGGCACCAAACGCAAAAATTCGGTTATATCATAACAACACAAATTACCTAACAACATCTAATCCCGGTATAAATTAACTTTCCATGAATTGTCATTAGTTTGTTCTCACTATATTCTTAATAGTATTTCAAAATAATGCCAGGCCAATACTCAGATCAACTTTGTCAACAGATTGAACAAAAAAAGCTTTCAGTTTTAGAAACCATAAACTTCAAATAAACATATTTATTTATAAAACAGACTACCATTGTATCATTACAATAAAAAACAAAAACAAATAAGCAAATTATATCCTCAAGAAAAAATATTTCCCTTACCATCAATGTTTTCATACAACAACTGAATGCACAAGTTAAAAAGTGAAGGAACAGTGTTCTGGTAAACTTTATTCCCAGAATAAACTTTAGTCCTAAAACAAACAAAACATAGAGAAATAAAAAATAGATTAATTGTAATAGTGTTAAAAAAGTAACAGAATGAAAACATAGATTGATACTAAATACAAATGAACAATATCGATTCTCAACTAAAACATATACATCCTATTTCAGTAATATGGCATTTACAATTACAGAAGAAAAAATATTCATCATTGACATTATGACTATATTGAAATTCTGACATAATTTAAAATAATAAACCTACCTCTGATTCTTTGTTGTCATAATGGAAAACATAGTATCTTCTTCTGACATTTTTGACTGCCTCCTAGATGATTCTGGAACATGTGGTAGAGGTTTATAATTTGGATTAATCTCAGGAAGGGTAGAAGAGATATCCAAATCCAATGCTTCTAATTTTACTTTTTTGGTCAGAAGGTCTGGGGTCTAGATGAAAAAAACAAAAACAAATTAAATTCCTTAGAAAATGTTTTTTTTTTTTTTTTTTTTTTTTTTTTTTTTTGGGGGGGGGGGGAGGGGGTTAAAGAACTTGATAGTGAACTATTACAGAAATATGTTTTAAACATTGGTAGATTTGTAACCAAGTGTTGAGGTCTGTAAGCACAAGCCAGAGTTGGGCAAAATTTAATCATAGTTAAATATTTGACAACTAATTTCTTGAAATCAATGACCTGATTTAATCATGATTAGATTGCAAGAAATTAGTAGTCAAACATTTAGCTTTGATTAAATTTTGCCAACTCTGGCTCTAGTGTATAAAAATAGGTTGAGAGATTATATTATAATTGTATTAATAGTTTAATAAACCAAAATATATGTCAAAACCAAGCGATCACTAACAATTAGAAAAGGGTTCATTTAAGTTTTAATTATCAGGACCTGAGGAATCATCAAGACAGATAATAACCAAGAGCTAGATTTATCTTAAAACATTCTCATTCATTTTTAGATTGACAATAAATTAAAATTACAAGCCTATTGCCGACTGGTTTGCAAAACTTGGACTATATTCTGAAAATAGGTGTTTCATGAAATGAAAGTATTAAAAGAAGAATTTATTTATTCTAAAAAAATAACTTGGATATCGCAAGAGAAATGTACCAATTCCTTCCATTTTGACAATAAAATTTATTTTAAAAACAATCAACAAACAAAAAAAAGACAATTCATTTAGCACCCAAGATATTATTATAAAAATAAAAAAATAAAATAAATGTTAAAAACTCACTTCCACCAATTCATCAATGGATTTAGGTTTAGAAGACATTTCCTTCAATTTGTCTTTACTACTACTAGAGCTGCTCTGAGAATGTTGCTTTTTATGGCTACTGCTGCTGCTACTACTTTTTGATGATGATGACGTTTTATAATTTGAATTTGAAGAAGGCTCTTTTGATGAACACTTTTTCTTTTTCTTTGGCTCTGCAAAACTATCCATACCTAATAAAGCATCAGCGAAACTTGCACCTGCAATAATCAATTCCATAAAATTATATTCCTATCATGACAAATAATAAATGAAAAATATTTAAAAAGTGACAAATGAGAAATTAAGAATAGGTGATTTTTTATCTTAAAGTCAGGTTTGGAATGTCAATGATATCTTTATAATCATGGGACTTACAATGTTATTCCGACTTTATGTGATTGTAATGACTTTCATTAATAGAATAATAAAAATGATATTTAAAAAAAAAGTTTTCAAAATAATAAATTAAAAGAAATGAGGGTTCATTAGTGTTATAATATCAATATAAAGGGATTATATTTATATTTATATTATATTATTATATTTATTCTATTACCATAGTAAAGAACATCTTCAACATTACCTGGTTAACCACCAACTCAAAAATAATCATAAATTATAATTCATAAATGACAATGCCTTTTTATGATCCTATCTTTTTATTAGCAATAAATTTTCATTTTTGAAAAATATATTGTGATTTACAGCCAGAATGAAATTATACTACCTCATTTCATCAAAAATAAATAAAACTTCAAAGATTCTTTCAAGAAATGGATGTTTTAAGCCAGACAATGAAAAATATAGTCATTTAGATAAATACAATTTTGGGGGAAAAAATAATATTAATTTGTAGAGGTAAAAAAGGTCAATTTTTTTTTTTTTTTTTTTTTTAACACAGTAAATATGATTATAAGGCATAATATTAAATTTTTAAAATATAAAACTTTCTAGAAGGGTATATAATACAAAAAATCTTAGAATTACCTGATCCACTGTCGATACTACCATCTTCATTTCTTTCAAGTTTAACAATCTTAGTAGGAATATATTTTGGCACTTCAAAATCTTCTTTTTCTTTCTTAATTTTTTTCTCATTTTCTTTAATCAATTCATCCAAATGTTTTGAAGATTTGGAATCTTTAGATGTTTTACTTGAATCCCTAGTGCTACTTTTATGGCTGTTACGGTTTTCCTTATTTTTATCTGAATGACTAGATTTGACATGTTTGTGATAAGAAGACTTATGTTTGGAGCGATGGCGATGATCACTAGAACTATTATCAGACTCTTGTTCTTCTTCTTCTTCTTCCTCTAATGTTGCCAAACGATCAGTCAATTCTTCTTCAACACTAGAATTATCACTTTCTTCTGAAGATTCTTTTTCTGAATCACTACTAGAATCACCAGCTTCACTTCGATCATCATTACTTTCGTTGGCTTCCTCTTCATCTGCTTCTTCCTCTGATTCAACAGTTTCCTCTTTGGAATGTGAATGATTCCTTGAATGTGAGTGATGTTTTTTATGTTTCTTAGGACTTGGTGGTGTTTCCTCATCAGACGTATGCCTCTTTTCATTATGAGATGATTTGTGGTTCTGATGTGAACTGCTTTTTCTATCTGATGTATGGTTTTTTTCAGAGCTTGAATGAGATCTTTTCATTGAAGAGGAATGGGACCTGGATGAAGAATGTGTTTCACTATGGTGCCTTGACAAACTATGATGGGATTTACTAGTTGACTTCTCCTTACTATTCAAATTGTCTCTAGTACTAGATCTATCTTTACTACAATATTTATCTCTACTACTTGAATGATCTTGTTTTTCAGCCTTCGGTTCAGTTTTTACAATCGGCTTCTCCGCTTTAGGTTCAACCTTTACAACAGGTTTTTCATACTTTGGTTCAACTTTCACAGGAGAGATAGATGACTTGCTTAATTTATAATCCCCTGCATTGGATTTAATTTTATCATTGGAATCATCACTAGATTCTTCAGCAGCCACCATAGCCTTCCATTTCGCTACAAGAGCTTTGGCAGCCTCTCCAACTTCACCTTTGTATTTCCTCAACGAATTTACACTCCTTCCAACGCCTGTTTCTTGTAGGTGAAGCACTTGTATTGGCAAAACATACAGTCTCTGAATACATCTTATCATCTATAACATAAAACGTTACATTCAAAAATTTGTCTAGTTAATTTAAAATAATTTTAAGAACATTAAAAAGAAAAACAACTAAAAGAATTGAAAATAGGCACAGGGAACAAAAAATACTAGTACGTGATTCTAGTTAAACCATTATATATAATGAAAGCCATTACTTACACGTTCTGAATTTTCGGGGCATCTTTCAATATCCTTTTGATAGTGCCTAATCTGATCCACCAAACTCTTACCAGACATTTCAACCACGAAACGTCCCGGACTAATAACCTGACATCAACTCACGAACGGTCACTACAAGAGAAACAAGCAAGCACTACTTTCCCTTGAACAGCTGTTATTTTAAACTAACCACTTCAATGGTGAAAAATAATTTTTCACTGTTTTGTTTCATTTATTTCATTTTTAGTTGTATATAATTGAAATAGATGATACTGATTTATGTAGTTATGTTAATAAAAATAACAATCAGATACGAGAGACAAATCGAGAGCCTCAGTGGTGAACAGCTGATTAAGTCCGCTGATTGGGGAAGGGGTTCCTATTAATGTCAAGTAAAGTTTAGATCCCACTGTTATTATTGTTCCTTCTTTCACGTGGCAGTACAGAGAGACGAGTTTCACGAAGGTAAACACTCTACTTTTGTTTTCGTTTATCATCTTAACATTGGCAGCGAGATCAATAGTTGCCTTACTTTACCCCCTTCTAATGGTCTTGTGTTATACTTTTGATAAGAAATCTCAGATATGGCCCTGAAAATGTTTACTCATTATTTTAAACACAATTAACAAGTTTTAATTTAATTTTCGTCCGTTTTAATTAAATTGCAATCACCCAATTACCTTCTTCTTTTTTTTTTTAATCAAATAAGGGATGAATTGAAATCCTAAACTTGGTTTGTAGGATTACATATTTTCTCACAAAACATTGAATTTTAATTTTTGCAATTCATTAAGGTTTAATATTCTGTATAAAGTCTTGGTTTTATTTTATCTTAATTCTATGTTCACCATGCATGTAATCTCTTATCTCACTGATAATCAGTTAATTAGATTTTACTATTTCATTGAATAGTAAAATTATTTTTTAATTGATTTTTGCAGTAGTTGCAACTTGAAATTTTTGAAGTATTGCACATTTTGAGTTTCATAATACATTGCCCTACTTATTAGGTAAGTTTACTTAAGTGAAATTTAGGAGTGAAGCTAATTATTTTGCTTGTTTCAAGCTGTTTTGTTAATATCATTGACTTACACATCATTTAAATGTTTTCAGAACTTGTCATGTAGGCTTGGCAAGAGTTAGAGAACAAGGATTTTGACTATGGGTTATTATGTTCAGCAGATTGTTTCCTGGTAATACAGTAATTGTTTTTGTCATGATATTATAATATAGTTTTTATTTTATGCATTTAAAGTTATTATTGTCATTATTATGTTATTCTAGGTATCAAAAGAAAATTGGAACTTATGATAAACAAGAATGGGAAAAGACAGTAGAACAAAGGATTCTAAGTGGCTTTACTCATGTTCCAAAGAAGACTGCAAAACTCAAAACAGAACTCATAGATGTAGACCTTGTAAGAGGTGAGTGTATAAATAATAATTTTAGTGTTATATTTTGAGGCCAAAAATTTGTTTTTCTTTATTAAGTTTTATCCTTGAATTTTTTTTTATTTGCTATTTTGGGAACACGGCACAAGCCAAGACCACAAACTTTTCAATGTTAATTATTAATTGTTTATTAAAATAAAATGGTTAATAAACTAGTTACCAAACTATTTTAAATTTATATTTAAATACTAACATCCTTTAAAATCCTATTCGTGAAATAATATATTCTCTGTTCCTGTTTTCCAACTAAGAATTATTATTATATTTATTTTTTAAGAATTTGAAAATAAAAAAATAAGGTTATTATTATTATTATTATTTAGTTTGAGTTGAATATTTCAAAATAATATTTTATAAATTTGTTTCACAGTATACTTCTTAAATGAAATAGATTTTGTGTTAATTATGAATCATAATGTAACTATATTATGTGATGATACTGCACATTTACTTCATGAAGAATTCAAATTTTGTTCTTCTGAAATATGTGGTTATTGCTTGAATAATCTACTTTCTTCTTTTATAAAGACTTTAAACAAAAATGTTAAATTTTGTTTTTACTTTGTTTCTTGAGTATTAATAAATGATAATTAGTTTTAAATTTTGTGGGTATCAGATATTAGATAAACTGCCACAAATTGTTTAAATGTTGAGAATATTCCTCATCGGTCTTATCTCTCTTCATATGTTAGGCGATGACATGATTTCGGTGTCATCATCTAAAGAGTATGTAAACATACTGCTCTTTCTTGACTTTTTTAAATTTCATAATTATTGATTATTAAGTAAAGAAAAATGTTATTTTATAAACTCTTGTTAATTATAGAAAAAAATCAAAAATATTTATGGAAGTTTTCTATGGTGATGGATTTAATCTTGACTGTGTCAGAGAAGTATATTGACATATCTAATATATTTAGAAATATAGTTTTTGTATATATCTTATGTATTTAAAAAAACAAAAAAAAACAGCAGTTTTTCTCTTCTCTCTTTTCATACACAGACTGAAGGTTATGGTTCCTCATTCTTGTTTTACTTCCTGTTTATCAAAGTTGGTCACACAGTTCCATGAATTTTCTAATTTCCTCTATTATATTTATCATTCATAGTATTTTATGATGCAACAGAATTATTATATTCAAACTGTTCTTTATATATATATATATATATATATATATATATATATATATATATATATATATATATATATATATATATATATATATATATATATATATATATATATATATATATATATATATATATATATATATATATATATATATATATATATATATTTTTTTTTTTTTAACTGTGTTAATGGGATGGTTTGAAAGAGACATCTTAATTTTCAAAATTGATGATTAAATGTTTAAAAAAATTGATGAATGTTTTATTTATTTATTATATTTTTTAATCTAGGATTTAATATTCTTATTTGAAAAAAAAAAAAAAAAAACAGTTTTTGTTTATTGAAGTGTGTAAGTTTATAGATATCTGTTAATACCGAGAATCTGTCATTTACTTCAATGGTACAGCATTCTTAATCCTACACTGACCATGCCTTCTTTTGACTATTTAAACTGATATGTTACTGCTTTACTGTACAGAAAAAAAAAATATATATATATTCATGAATTTAAAACATTAAGTTATAAACAATGATACTGGTGTCAATTAAAGAAAATTGGCATATGAGTATATATGTATTTATACATATGAAGTAGGGTGTTTAGCTAGAAGGGGGAATGTCCAACAAAATCAAAACAGATTTCATTGCCACCTATTTGCTTGTCCAATTTATTGACACTTAAAGAGGAGGCTAGAAAGAGAATTGTCTCATTGTTTGGATTGTGAGAACCGTTCCCATTGATAAAAAATATAGACTTTTTAATTTACATTTTCGATTTTGTCAGAACTATGGTTACTGTACATCCCACTTTTCAGCCTAACATCCTTCATATGTATATAATAATTCATTTCTTGCTTGTAGTTTGTATAAGTGTGTCATTAAGTTAATTTAATTAGTTATTAAATGAAAGGCAACAAAAGTTCTACTAGTTTTTGTGTTTGAAAATGATGTAATCATAATTGTGAAATCTATATTTCTGAACATGTTTCATATTGCATGTTGTATATCCGCGCATTACTTATTTACTTCATCTTGCCTTTTATTCTCTCTAAAAACAATTGAAATATTAATTTATAAATTCCACTTGATTCAGGTTCTTCTTTCACCAAAGCAAAACCAAAGGGTGGGCTTATGACTGTAACACGGCTTGGCATTATCCGATTGCTATTTCTACCAGCCTACGCTGAATGGTGGTGTTCTCAAACCTCTTTTAAGCTCTTTGCACTTCTTCTTCTCCTTTATATACTTCAGGTTATAAATACTTCACTCTATTTTCTCCTCCCTGAAGAAACGATTCAGGTTTGTATATTATTTAGTATTGTTTTATTTAGCCCTTCCAAATTTTATTTATTTCATTTAAAGCATTTTAATTTTTTTTAAATTTATTTTGTCGTTTTGTTTATTAAATTTTTTTTTTTTTTTTTTTTTTTTTTTTTTTTTACTTTTTTTTCATGACTAAAAATTAAATGGCAGTTATAAGTAATTTGTTGGCTAAATTATAGGAAAACATTTCAGTAATTGATAGTTAAAATTATTAGTTAAATCATGAAGCTTAAATGCAAAAAGTTTTTATATTTCTTCAAAATCGATCTTTTATTGCTCCCAGTTGATTGTAGTAATTAATTATAATAAAATAAAATATTAAACAATTAAAGTAAAAGGGAATAAAAGTTGAAGACCTGGGCCAGGACTAGCGAGGCTAGGAAAGTTGCATCACTGTTAAATATTTTCAGGTTCATCACCGGAATAAAATGTCATTTAAAGAAAAATAATACAAGAGGGTGGAGACAGATGTCTTGTTCAGGTTAGGTGCTTCTCACACATTTATTGGTAATTATTTTAATTAATGGCCATATAGTAATTTATCATTTATTAAAAACTTTTTTTCGGACAGTTTCTGTATCCTTTATATGTTGCATGCTTTCTTTCTTTTTTTTTCTGTTATAATTTATTTTAGTTCATTTATTTTAGTTTATAATTTATTTATTTATTTGGATTTATTTTTATTAATTCCAGACTTTTCCATGTATTATAACTATTATACATACATACATATAGTTGTAGATAATGATTTTGGCTCTTATATTTGTATTTATCTTGCTAAGGAACAAAAAGATAACTTGTATATTGATTGATAATAATGTCTTTTTAAAGTTAAATGCAAATAAATTGTTGATTGTAAAATTTAACTTCAAAAGTTTGTAGTCCAAAAGTTTGTAGTCTGTACTACTTACATATTTTGTAAGCTTACATATTAAGTTATTACATATAATGTAAAGAATTTCAACCGAACTTTCTGGGTTTAAGTTTTTATGATCATAATAGATGCAATGATGTGAATATTTGCATTTTGTATTTGATATCACTTTCATTCTTTTCTAACTTTTTCTCTATTTATGTTCTAATTTACAACATTATATTCTACTTTCTTGAGTAAATATATCTACAGTAGTGTACTGTTTTGTATAAATGTTATAATTAACAAGTATATGTTTACATACAACATCCTTAAGTTACAATAAAGAATTTTTTGTAATTTAGCTGATTCCGGGAAGTGAGGTTGCAATCCCAGGAGCTATGATGGTATTGCTAACTATCCTCCATTCTCATATTGTATCACCACGCTCAGCTGGAGGTAAAGAACTTGCTCCGTTTGACACTAAAGCTCGCAGGATCAAGAGGACAAAAAGGAGGGGTAGGCGTAGTAAGTTAACTAAGAATGTAAGATAAGGGAAAGTTTTAAATAATAAAAAAATTAGTTTCAAATCATTACCATGTTTCTCATGCTTTTATTCACCTATGTATTATTCTGAAATATAATCAACTCCTGATTAATCAAGATTCCACATGGATTGATTTAATTCTTGGGAGAGTTATGAAATTTACTTCCTCAGTGCTTAAACATTTGGAAGTAATGTTATCCTTAGAAAAAAGTTTCTGATATGGGGTCCTTTTAAGTTTTTTTTTTTAATTTAATTTAATTTTTTTAATTTAGTATGGAAATGTAGAAATATACTTTTTCTAAATCTTTTTGAAGCCAAAAATCGCTGAAATAAAATTTTTCCATGGCTCAGTTCTATTATATCAGCGTGAAATCCTGTTTATGACCACATCACATAAATCAAACCCAAACCTGTAACCCTTTGGCTGCGGCATGCTCGTGTGGTGGGAGGATACAGTGGTGCGGATAGTGCAGGATAGTCTAGGCACCTGCAGTGCCCTGGCATACTTTTTACTCTTAGAATTTCCATTTTCTTTATCTATTCTACATTTTCTATTCATGTTCCCCATCCTCTTTTCTTATCTATTTGATATTCCACCAGTTCCAGGCATTTCTCCAATAGTACATTACCGGAATGATCATAAAGATCCTCATCATGATCTGAAGAAGATTCTTCTTAATTTTCACTTGCACCCAACAAAAGTTCTAATTATTCTTCATCAGAATAAATTTTTTTGGACCCATCAACACACTTAACTATTCACTACAAAAGCAGAAAATATACTGAAGGATATGTAGGCAAAATATCAGGTAAAGAGAAACTGTACATGGCAGTAAAAAAGGCTCAAAGCAGGTACACAGAAGGTCCCCGAAATTGATGATAGTGAAGTTGTATACCATCTATTGGCCAGACTCATATAGTTGTCAGCAGCAGCCAAAGGGTTAACTACTTTTGCAATGTTATTTTCATGAAATTTATAATTTTTTTATTAAATTTCTTAAATAATTTTATGCTAAATTGTCTCTTTGCCTATATAATAATAAAAAAAATAGATAGCAATATGTAATCCTTTTATTTTTATATCATTACTTTTTATTTCCTGTATTTTTTGCTCAAATTATTTCTAAGAAAGATATTGATTTTTAAAAACCTTATTAATTTGTATTCCATGAAGATCATATTAATTTCTTCTCATTTTAAAGGATTTTAGTTCTTTTTCTATGATGATATAAGTCCCCTAAGATAAAATAAATATGGTTTAATTATTTTAATTTTTTTTAAATTATTTTTTATTTATTGAGAAATAGCTTAACATTAATTTTTAAAGTTAAACTAGATTCTGTCCAAGAAGTAACATTCAATTTAATAAAAATATATTTATTAGCAATGATAGATCTTTGATATCAGTAATTTCAAATCATCTATGAAAATAGCAAATAAAAATTTATTAATATTAATATATAATTCTGTTTAGTGATGGCTTGATAAATTAAGTTATGTTAAGGATTATTGGTAGTAATTTTTATAGATATGCACTTTATGTGTTATTTTTTGTATATCTGTTATGCTTTCTGTTTATCCATTCTTTTCTTTTTTTGTATAGGTTCTGATAAACTCTCAGACCCTTCTGCTGTGTATGGAGGTTTCCCTGAAGCTACTAGTAAATTTAGCAAAAGAGTTAGACTGAGAAAGTAAGTCAAAGTTTACTTTTTTAATCTGTTCTAAAATTTTTAAAATTGTTTTATCCATTAAATTATTCATGGTAATCTTTCTATTACCTTTATAACACTATTATACATTTTTTACCTTAAATAATTTTTAATTTTTGTTTTTTCAAGGTTATCTTTTGAAGATAGTTCTAAAACAACTACAAGGAGGAGAAGAAGCGTGGCTTGGGATACTAGTCCTTCAAAACTTCATCTAAATCTTAACGAGCTTGATAGAAATCAACCCCCGGAGCCGCAAATGTAAGATAAGAAAGGCTTTTTATTTAAATGTTTTCTCTCATTGTGAATTCTAATTGGATGTAGATATTGTCATGCGTAGAGAATACATATCCTACTGGCGATATTCCCCTATGATTACAAATTTTATTATTGATTTCAATCTGGTGGATATGTTGCCACAAATATGTAAACATTATGATATAGTTTTTTTAAATGATACTGTTTATATTAATGTTCATTACCTTTAATAGAATGGAGCAGGCCATTGGAGGAGGAAGTCCTGGTGATGATGACGGATTTGAAAGTTTAAATTCCCAGGGTTCTAGTGAAGACGTTCAAGCTGTACAGGTACCAGAAGAACTTGAAGCTGTATTCAGAAACAATTGGTTGGAGCAGTCAGCCCGAAGAGCTTCTAGTAAGTTTATATTTATTGATACCTTTAGCCTCTCAGATATAACTTGGTCAATGGTTAATAACAAATTGAAGATAATCCACAAATAATCAAATCTTTATTGTTGAATAAACATATAAGTGCACATTTACCTGTAAAACAAGAAAAAGTGAACCGACTAAATGATGAACTTGTAAGAGTGCAGTAGAACATCGATTATCCGAACTAATGTTGTCAGGGGTGGTTAGGATAATCGAAATTCGTCGTAAAAAATTATAATGTCTAAACAGCAATCTTCCAATAGTTCAGTTTTCGCTTTTTTCAAATTTTTATGCCTGTCTCACTGTAAAGATTATGGGTTACCTAATGATTGAATTAGAATTATTTTTGGTTCCCGTTATTGTTGCTTTACTAACTCCGAAATTGATAGCCAATGTCTGACCCGATTCACTCTTTTTTTTCCGATTTCCATTTTGTCTTTGAATGAAAATAGCTCTTGTTTCCTTTTTATTGGCATGTAGTTTTAAAAACTAAAAGTGATCACAAAGGCGATGTATACCTCACAATGAATGATTTAATTCTTAAGGTGAGATCTATTACCAACCAAATGATTAGAAAGATATTGAGAGAAACAAATGAAATGGCCTAATTAGGTATACTGTTCTCAATAAACAAAAATGTAGGTTTGTATAGTTCATTTTTTGCAGTTTCTGAGAAATAAATAGAGCTACCCTTGTAGACATTCATTGAAAAACTCATTTTATTTTTCATTTAATTTTATTGTTAAATAACTATAATTTAAAAAAAAAAAAAAAAAAAAAAAAAAAAAAGGTTCGGTTAATTGAACGTTCCGATTATTTACGTTTGGATTAGTCAAAATTCTGCACTTTTCATTACGGCATTTTTGATTGTTTTCCAAAATTCTGTAATTACTATGAAAATACCATTTGGGCCTAAATTGGTACTTTAATACTTTATTAAGAAACACAACTTAACCAATTTTTCACTGCACAGATATTAAAAATCCAGCTTTGACGATTAATAGTTAACTCATTTTAAAGATAATGGAACCTATCCAATTCTTCATGACAACCACTGATATATTTATTAATTTAAAAAAATTAAATATTTAAAAAATGTCATATAATTATTTTCTCACCAATTTAAGTTTTTTTTTTTTTTTTTTTTTTTTTTTTAATTTATGAAGACATTTATAACATTTTGAATTTTTCTATTTACAAAATTTATTTACAGTTGGAATGAATCAGGCCAGCTCAGGAGAAACAGATCACAAAGATTCTGATTCAGACAATTGTTCTAAGCCAAACCAGGTAATGCTTTTTTCCCTTTTTTTATTTAGTTATTGAATTAAAAGCTATCACCATAAATTATTAGTACTTGTTATTTGTTAAAGTAAATTGCAGTATGTATGCAATTATGTATATCAGTTTTGAAGGGTTAACAATTACTATAGTTAAATATTATATTTTATTTAATATGTATGTGGAACAAATTGGAGGATAGAAAGAATTTACTAATAGATCATATCCATTGTAATGGTTGACTACTAACTGATTATTTAAAACATTATGGTATAAAAAGTACTTCAGGTCATATAAATATGTGATTATATCACATATTTGGTTGGATTGCATAAAATGTTAATTAATATCACATAGAACATCGGCAAGAACACTGTCACATCCTGAACTTTATCAATTTTAAGTTAAACCCAGTATACTATTGAGGAAATAAACTCCCTTCTATTAAGACATGCCTGGGGGCATATAATTTAATTAAATTTAGGTAACTAACTGTTTATTTTAAAATGATTCTGGATCTTAAAAGTTCTTTTCCCAAAAGATAAGACATTTGATTTATGACACTGTTCTTTCTTTCATGCGATGTGTTTACCTTAGTATAGCATGAAATTCTATGGTATAATTTTATTAATTAATGCATCAGTGTTCCTTGGCTCTGATAAAATTCTTGCATTGAACTAATTTTTATATTCTTCCCTCTTTATAGAATGGATTTGAAAGGAAATAGAGCCGTGGAAAGCATTTTGTATCACATTGCCAGTTTTTTGATCCTTGAGTGGTCACGTATGGCCCAGTTACAAGGAATGTTGCATGGATAACAATAGTTATCCACCATGTTTTCTAGTATTTTAGCTATAGGTATCTTTTCTAATTTCCTAAGTTTATTTTACAACAGGATAAGAGAAATGAGTTATTCACTCAAAATAATGAAATATAAAAAAGTACATGAATCATTATAAACTCAGTAATAATAATTACAAGGAAGGTTGAGTAGATGGCAAATAAAATAGTCTGCTCAAATAGCACAGTATAGTGCTTCAAAAATATCAGAGGACATTCAAAGTAATGATAAAAAACTCTAATTGTATAAATTTTGCAAATGTAGACAAACTAAAAATGGTTAACTGAAAGGTCGTGTGGAGGACGATCATCCAACCAAAACAAACAGAAATTACAGGTCAGGAATATCAAATAGAAACTGACAGAAGTATTGAGATTAATACCCTAGGCCACCCTTGCAGGCTATAGGCACGTCATATTCATCCCTACAAATAAAAGTAAACAGCAGCAATTTTGAGAACACAACCACTTGAGGCTTAATGCTCAGTGTTTTAGAAAATAATTTAAGATGAAGCACCTATCTTATAAAATTTTGAAAGGATTATTAACTCTTTATAATTTGCAGAAGTTATTATGCAGAAGAAGAGGATCCCAACAGGTTCTCCATGTTGGCCTGCCCCTGCCGTCAGCTGTTGACAACTCGTCGTGCAACTCAAGTGAAGAGGAAGGTGGGGAAGGGGGTAGCCTCTGCCCAGCACTCACCGAGGGTACAACTAGCGCCGCTGAATGGATTGGTATTACTACCAATTCGGACGATTGCTCTGTCAGCTCTGAGGGTGATGATCATCCATTTGCTTCTGAATTTCATACAGTAGGTATCTGCCTCCATTTTTATGTATTAATAAAATATTTAACTTCGTAATAAAAGAGTTCATTTATTTATTATTTTATTTTATTTTAGTCTCCATGTGCTATTTTAAGTCCTAGTTGTGCTGCATCTGATAGAGGTAACATGATGACTGAAAATTGATTTTATCCTTGACTCATAAATACAAATTAAGTACTAAATAGTTTATATTTTTGTAGTGAGTTGCACTATGTGGGAAAAAAAGGAAGTTAAGAAGGCAGATTTATCTGTTCTAGACATTAGTTCTGCCATAATAGCTCGTGTAGAAGCAATGCCGGAAAATATGGACTATTTTTATGTAGGTTAGTAAATATATTCATTTTTAAACTACCTCTTTTGTTTATTTAAAACATTTAATTTTGATTTTTTTTTAAAATAATTTTTAAAAAAAAGTATTGTACCATCTTTAATCAAAGTTTAGATCTATATAATACTTATTCCAGAGTTATGAAGGACTATAAAATTTTGGACCACATATCTTTCCTGATTGAATCACTGTCAAATTCAAATCATAACATATTTGTTTGTTTTGGCATGATTTATTGACAAACCGCATAATTTTTGGTTGATTTTCATTGCCTTCTTCAAGATATTATAAAAAGTTCACTATTAATTCAAACTAACCATTTTTTCAGGATCTGAATCTTTGTTTAAAATCTTTTAAATTGATAGAATGTGATACATATTATTCAAAGTATTTTTCTTTAAAAAATTTCAAAGTTTGACCAAAAAATCTTATTAAAATACCATATTTTTTTTCTGCAACTACCATACTCATTCTATAAAAATTCTATTTGATATTTGTAATTTTAAAGGTATGATTGGTTCTGTCTTGGCTGGGCTGGTTCCTGCATTGTGCCGCCTAGTGGATGCTGGAGTTCACAAATCAACAGCTATAGATTTATTGATCAATGGAAATTTGACTGCTTCTCATTACATTGGAGAGGTTTTAGTGTCTGGGTGCGAGTCAGCTTTTGGTCCTAACAAATGGTAAAGTTTCTTTTCTTTTAGATTATTTTATTTGAGGTTTCAATTAATTGTTTCCCTACTTCAGATCAATAATTTTAAATTATGTGTGTATATATATATATATATATATATATATATATATCAGTAATCAATATTTTTGATTTAGTCTCTATATTTTATATATTTATAAAATTATTGTCCAGTTATGAACATATTAGTAGTCACATATGAACTTTTATCTCCTCGATTAAAAATTTTAATTTCTAAAGAAGAGTACTGCTTCTTTAATACTTGATATCACAATCTATGTTAATATTCTAATTCACCTGCTTCATATGTATTGACTCAGTCATTGTTTTTGATCCTAAAATCATTCAACCCTGAATTTACAACTCTTGAAAGGATGTTCTACAGCATTCTTTTGTTTCTGTTGAAATGTCAATTTTGTCATTTATGCATTATTTTAAATGTTTAAACATTGTTGTAATACTATTTACAGTTGATTGAAGCAATAAATACTTAAAATTATTTAAGAAATGGGTACTTAAACATATGTACTTATGAATTTGTTTTATTGCCTTATAGGACAAAATTTATCTCATTAAATGCTCTTGTGGAGAGGACTGTGTTGTCGTCTTTATTTTTCTTCTTGATCACAGTAGCTGAAAGGACTTTCAAACAAAGATTCCTATATGCCAAGTTTTTTTCACATCTTACATCATTCAGACGAGCTCGGAAATCTGAGCTGCCCCATTTTAGGCTAAATAAAGTTAGAAACATTAAAACTTGGCTTTCAGTACGATCATATCTCAGGGTAAGTGTTAGATACACTCTTTTTGTGGGTTGTGAGAAAATAAAGGTACTCTAGGTTTTGTTACTTCTATGGTATAGTGTCCTACTTTTACTAGGTTTCACTTTATTATTATTTGTAATTTTTTTTTCATTTTAGAAAAGAGGGCCACAGCATTCAGTTGACGTGATAGTATCATCTGTATTTCTTCTAACAATATTCTTACTTGGGTTCATAAGTGTTGAATATCTCAAGGTATATTTTTTGGCGTTTTAAAAGCAATTAATTTAATACCTTACAAAGTAAATTATATTTGCAATAATTTCTATTTCAGGACTCTGATATAATGAACAGTCAAACAACTGTGGAAGCTCTTCTATGGGGCATGATCCTTGGGTGTTTCCTATTACGATTCATGACACTTGGAACAAAGATAAATCGGAAATACCGTAATCTATCAGTTCTCATTACTGAACAGGTGTTTATTAGTAATAATTATCACTGATGTTTTAGATTTTTTTTTTTTAAATCTGTTTTAATACTTACTAAATCAATATATTTCAAACTATTTCAGATAAATTTGTATTTACAAATTGAACAGAAACCAAACAAGAAAGAAGAACTTATGGTGGCGAATAGTGTATTAAAGCTTGCTGCTGACCTATTGAAGGTAAGGTTTAGATTGTGATAAGTTGGTAAATATTCTTCCTGTCACAAAGTAGAGTGTTAAAAATCATTACTGGCTTGTTAATACATTTTGAATAAATTCTTGTTAATGCGTTTAGTGTTAAAAAGTAAGTTTATTACTTTTGTATAGGAAAAAAAATGCATTTATCATATTCACCATATTTTGGTTGCCTTAGGAATATTCAAACAATAGTCAATTATCAAAATCCTTTGATTGTTCTTTAATAATTAGCAATACCAGGTATGCAAGTTTAAAATGTCGTTTTAATTCCAATAGAATGCGCTCTTAGGCTATTGAAGGATTTGCTTATCTCTAAACGCTATTTTGTTTGTTAGTCATTTGTTTACAAAAGTCAGTTGTTTTTAAGTCGTTTACGTGGACATATCATACCTTTCTTTGGTGTTAAAAATGTCTAATTTTAAGCCAAATAAAGAGCATTTGCGGCATGTCATGATTTTCTTATTTAATCAAAAGAAAAAGGCATCTGAATGTCATCGAATTCTTGTTGAGACTTATGGCGATGTTGCTCCAACCGTCAGGACATGTGAACGTTGGTTTCAAAGTTTCAAACGTGGTGATTTTGATGTTACTGATCAAAAACGAGAAAATCGACCAAAAAAGTTTGAGGACTTCGAATTGCAATCTTTATTAGACGAAGACAATACCCAACCCAACAAATGATGGCAGAACAGTTGAATGTCACTTGGCAAGCCATTTCCGATCGCCTGAGAGCTATGGGAAAGATTCAAAAGGTTGGAAAATGGGTTCCACATGAATTGGACGAACGACTGATGGAAAAAAAAAAAAACGAAAAAAACTGTGTGCGAAATGCTGCTTTTACGCCACGAAAGAAAGGTTTTTTTTTTTGCATCGAGTTGTAACTGGCGATGAAAAATGGATTTATTTTCAGAATCCCAAACGAAAAAAAATCATGGGTAACGCCAGGACAACCATCCACATCGAGTGCAAGACCGGATCGTTTTGGGAAGAAGACAATGCTGTGTGTGTGGTGGGATCAGAAGGGAGTAGTCTACTACGAGCTTCTCAAACCCGGCGAAACAGTCAATACCGAGCGCTACCGACAACAAATGATCAATTTAAGTCACGCATTGATCGAAAAAAAACGCCCAGAATGGGCTCACAGGCACGCCAAAGTCATTCTTCAGCATGATAACGCTCCTGCACATTCAGCCAGATTGACTAAGGAAACGATTTCTTCGCTTGGTTGGGAACTCCTACCCCACCCGCCGTATTCACCTGACCTGGCTCGATGGGACACTCATTGGCGGAGCAACACTTCAACAATTTCGAAAACGTATGAAAATGGCTCGATGAATGGATTTCAAATAAAGATGAAGCATTCTTTTGGAATAGTATCCATATATTGCCCGAGAGATGGACAAAATGTGTAGAAAGCGAGGGTCAGTACTTTGAATAAAATATATTATACTTTTTTTTAAATTACTGTGTATATATTTTAAGAAATAAACGACATTTTAAACTTGCATACCTGGTAGATTTTCATGAAAAGTGATATTTTCAGTAAATTCCCTACAGTTGAAATGAAGATATTAACTACTCCTTTTTTTTCATTTGTTAAAAGGCATAACTCCCCATTATTCTTTATTCATTCATTTCTACATGTTTCAGAGCTCATTTGCTCCATCTTCAGGTTCTTACAATTGTGATATGAGAATATCACATCATATTCTCATATCACAATTGTAAGAACCTGAAGATGGAGCAAATGAGCTCTGAAACATGTAGAAATGAAAGAATAAAGAATAATGGGGAGTTATGCCTTTTAAAAAATGAAAAACTTAAATTAATCTCCTTTAATGAAACAATTAATTGATATTAACTACTATTTTATAGTCATTTTAGAGAACTATGTTTGTTGCATTTAATTTTTTATTTTTTTTTTATTTATATATTTATTATTTTTTAAGTGTTACTTATAGGTATTTTTAATAATGTACCTTTGTTGCATTTTATTTATAAGTAATGATTTACTTTTATGCTTTAGGATTGTTATTATTTTAATTTTCATCGTTCCAGGAGCTGGAGTGCCCATATAAGATCTCTGGCATTTCTGCCAACCCTTACTTGTACACGATCACTAAAGTTGTCATCTTAAGTGCAGTTTCTGGTGTTCTTTCAGAAATGTTGGGCTTCAAACTTAAACTGCATAAAATCAAAATTAAATGAATAGTTGTGTGGTTAAGATGTATCTAGAATTTTTCCTTTTTGACCTTGACTGAAGATATCATATGAATAACTTCAAGAAAGAAGCATGTGACACAAATTACTGTAAGAGTGTGTTTTCCTAAGTAGGAATTTTAAGTTGATCAATTTTAAGACTTATTTTTAAAGTAATGTTCCTTGAATGTATTACATCACGATCTACAGATCCCCCCTCCCCTTACTTGCCATTGTTAGGAATTAGTCTTGAAAAGTTGTTGATAGCGATTCTCTAAGCTACCCTAGTACTTTTTGAGTTATCTCAAAATATTCTATTTAGCTCAATTTTTAGAGAAGTTTTAATATTAGGATGTCTTCTCAATTAGTATATTCGAGTAGTAACAATAAATAATGAATAATATTAGATAAATATTGTGATGTATAGTTTTTATTGAAGCATATCCACATTTGTGAATAATGTTATTAATAATATTGATCTCATCAATCAGAAAATGTTATTGGCGGGCTAGAGTGGGATAGTTTCCTCAACAAAGACTAGATTTTCATTTTTTTTTTTTAATTTAAAATTTTTCATATTGTATCTTGTTATCATTTATTTTTAAAAATATTTATCTTGTAAATATATTCATATATATTTATATATTACTGATCATAGTAATTTATTAAAAGTAAGAATATTATAATGTTAAAATATTTGTTTGTTTTTTGTTTTGTTTTTTCATTGGCTTCATCAGTATTTTGGTGAAGTAATTTAGTTATTGTTATTTGACACTGTTAAGCCAATATAATTGCTTATATTTATTTTAATTGTATTTTATAATTGTTAATGTTGATTATTGAAGATGCAATAATTAAATCTTGTCAATATTAACTATGATGTGGGTTAATTTAGAAATGTGTGTCAGGCAGTGGGAGACATCTTAATATTGTGATTATTTCATCGAAAATAAATGTTATTTTACAAAAAAAAATTGTTATTATGTTTTCCTTTTCTATTATCATAAATTTTTGTTGTGGTTTGACTTTGAGGTCGTGAGACCCTCTTGGGGCACACCCAGCCTCTACAAAGTGAGTACCCTTAAATGGGGAAAGACCTGGCGGTTGAGCGTGATTTAGGCCAAATATCCTCCTTTCACAATCATTGGCCTAGTAACAGTACATCCTCACCTAAGTACTGAACCCAAGACCCCTTCATGGGTTGTAATTCATGTAAAAATTGAATTAGAGGTATGTGTTTATTATTATTATTTTATTTTTTTGCAAATAAATCTAAAGTTTTCTATACATTTATTATAAAATTAAAGTATGGTGTAAATAACTTGACAAAAGAAAGATTCAGGAAAGTGTTTTCTGTTTTTGTTAACTTTGTTTTTAAAAAAAAATTATATTCTGTCATAAACAGTGTGTTTGGCTTGGTGTTAGTCAGCCAGTCCCACATCTTATACACCACAATTTAAAGGTGTAAAATATTCATCTAGCTCTACTAATAATAGGAATATATATATATATATATATATAGAGGGAGAAGAAGATAGTCAGGAATGCAGTCAAAGTAACACCACGTAAAAGAAGAATTCTTTAATACGTGCCAACGTTTCGATCTGCGTTGCAGGTCTTCTTCAGGGCTATAATGAACAAAATACCAGAAGTGACGAAAAAAAACAGATGTGACAAAAATAACAGACCGATAAACAGATGACAAATGGAATACAGAATGGTATAGATAAAAAAAAAACAATATACGAAACAGTATAGAAAAAATCAGATACATAAATAACAAAGAATACAAAGCAGCAAGGTAAGAATAAGGACAAGACAGGAATGAAAAAATAAGAATAAATAAATAAAATAATTAATAAATAAATTTAAAAAAAAAAAAAATATATATATATATATATATATATATATATATATATATATATATATATATATATATATATAACATATATAAAAAATAATAAAAAAATAATAAAAAAAATAAAAAAAAAATAATAAATAAATAAATAATAAAATAAAAATATGGAAATAGAGGACAGAACGAGGGAAATAAGTAGAAGGTGATAAAAGAAAAGAAACGGATAAAAGAATGAAGGGAAGGGAAATAAAAGTGGAAAGATATAAGTAAAAGGAAAAGAATATAAAGAACACTTACCCACCGAACCACACTTGTGAGGAGAAGGACGATGACTGATGTGAAATGGTAAGAACAGCTGGGTAGGATAAGGGAGAAAAGGCGCGGGGCACATGGATACAGAATAGGAAAATGAGACAATGAAAAAGAAACAAAAATATAAAAGAAATATGAACAACAGAGAGACAATAAGATAACAAAATAACAAGTAAATATAGACAGAATAAAAAGAGAAAATACAATAAGGCCAATGCCATCATGATAGGGTGCAACACAAATATAAAAAAAAGATACATAAAATAACAAAATAAAGCGAAAAATATAAAGCAAAAAATGACAAGAAGAGATGGGAAGAACCCAAGGGAAGGTTATTGTTTTTTAATAAGGTTAAAAACTTGGGAATAAGTACTGGAAATGTACTCTTTGTCACTATTGTGGTTGACGGGATTAGGCTCGAGATGGATATAAATGGATTCGGATAATAAACGTTTACTATGGTTAGGGACGGTGGCAAGGATAGAAGTTTTTTCAAAATCAAAAGTATGGTTTCTTTGAAAAGAATTCTTCTTTGACGTGGTGTTACTTTGACTGCATCCCTGACTATCTTCTTCTCAATTTATCATCCGGTCAACCATACTTTTATCATATATATATATATATATATATATATATATATATATATATATATATATATATATATATATTTCTATTGTTAATCTCTGGTAGAAGTGAATTTAACCCATTAGTTCCCAGTGTTGCGAAAACGCAACAGCGTCCTTTTTCCTGTTCAAATGTGTATTGTGTCTAAGCAAGGGAGACCAGTGAACATTTTTGAACATAAATCTAAGCTGTAACATCCCCTCTTCATATTGTAGTGTTTAATTTGCTCTCTCATATCTTTCAGTGCCCATAAAATTGAATTAATCATCAGCTGATTTTTTTGTTTTGAACTGGCTACTGTAATATTTTGTTTTTATTTTTGTTATTGAGTGTGTGTTTTTTATTTCAAAGTGTCAGTGATAATTTAGATTCTTCAGACATGCAGTAAAACAAGGAGAAAGATAAGAGTCTATAATCTATTGCTGTTTTTTTACTTATAATCAATACAATTTGTATGTTGCGAAAACGCAACACTGGGCATGAGCGGGTACGTGAATTTTTTCTCATAATTATTTTTCATTTCTTTTTTTTTTTTGGTGTTTGTTTATTTATTTATTGGAGCCAAAGGGGAGCCTAATGAATTCAAAGAAGAATTCGGACTTGGAGGAAGTGTGGTGTGAGAGTTAGTAAAGCAATACCTCGTCAGCTTACTGGAGAACTAATGCCAACTTCTTCATATACAGACAACTTCTTTAGCTCCATAGGGTTAGTGGACTAATTATCTAAACTTACAATTGGTTTCACAGGTACCATAAGAACTAATAGGATAGAAAAGTGTCCATTGAGAGTTGACATGAAGAAAACGTCAAGAGGAAATTGTGATTTCAAGTACGACGAAGAGAAATCTTTGGTCATCTGTAGGTAGAATGATAATTACACAGTGTCAAATCACTTAGGAATGAAGCCTTTCTACGATGCTCGAATTTAAAAAAAAAAAAAAATTACTGTGACCCAACCTCACATTATAAAAAAATATAATGAAAATATGGGAGGGACGGATAGGGGGGACCATAATGTTGCTTCATATAGACTGGGATTCGTTCACGGAAATGGTATTGGGCAATCTTTGCGTGGTTGCTGGACGTCTCAGTTCAGAATGCATTGCTGTTATATCGTAGAATGAGAGAGGATTTACCTGAACAGCCTAAGTTGGATTTGCTAGCATTTAGACATTATCTTGCCAGGAACCTACTTACCACCAATGGTACACCGAGGAAACGTCCCGGTAATGAAATCTATTCAACAAATATAACAAACCTATGTTAGTTAGCTAAATGTACTTTTTTTTCTACACCCGATAGCATCGGACTTATCATAATGAGACAAGAAAAGAGAACTAGATGTGCGATGTGCAAATCCATCACAATAAAAAAGTACCAAAAATGCAATGTTGCATTACATGAAAAATGTTTTATTGATTTCCACAAAAATTGATTAGTATAATTAATTTCCAAATGTAACGTATGTACATATACAGTTCATGTATGTTTTATTTTGTAATAATTTTATATTTCATTTCTTATTGTCTCTTTCATCTTTTTTCATTTTTTATAATAATTTCATTTGTACATATACTATTTTTTTTTGTTATTATTTAAAAAAAAAAAATTTCATGTTTAAAAATTCACTGTGGCTTTATTTTCAAAAATATTTGGTTGCTCTCAGCTGTAAATATTATACCCATCCAATCGGAATGCAAAAAATTAAAAATAAATTCTTTTTTGCACGGTTTAAATGGACGTACCCTCTCATTCCCAGTGTTGCGTTTTCGCAACAGGGCTTATCTGGACGTAACAGCCAAATCCGATGAAATTATCATTTTTTAAATTCGTTTTGGATGAAAACTAAATGATTTTGAAGTTTTTAGTACATTCTAAAGAAATAAAAGTTCTGGGAGCTAATGGGTTAAAGCAAAATATTTGTTTCTCATAGCACTGCAATTTTTTAATTTAAATTCTCTACTTTTAAACCTCTTCTCGTCCAATGGTACCCTGGTGGAACACACTCCTCAGATAACAAACAAAATATTTTATGACTGATAGCACTCATATATAATTTATTTGTATCAAATTTTATTTTTAAGTTCACAAGGTCTTCTAAATTCTTGACCTCTCTCATTAAACCACTTAGTAGCAACTAGAACAAAAAAAAAAAAGTAATTATTTTTTAAACTTAAAGGCTGTTTAAAGTTTATTTATTAATAATAAAATTTAGTGAAACAATCAGGAACACTATCAATGTCAAATGTGAAATATTTTCTTTTGAATCAGAGGATAATACAGGAATATTCCCCTTGAGAAGCATCTCAATATAACATGACATTGAATAGACACATAAAAAGTAAATATTACTCTAATAACATAATATGAATGCATTATGAGGACTGCTAAATAGACATGGAATTGTTATGTAACTTTAAACCTTCAGACATGTCATATAAACCTCTATTTCTATCCCAATTTCTTGCTAAAAAACAATAATGAGAGAGGAGTGGATATTTTAAAACACTTTTGATAAATTTTTTAATATAAGTGGTAAAGTCCGGGACTGCTTTACAAACTCCGTAAATTCCTACCTTCTACATATTTCCTTATTCTCCGCTCATACCTCAGTGATAGAGCTTTTAAAGTTAATCATAACTTTTCCTATTTTTCTCTCATTGCTTCTCAGACACTCCAATCTCCAAATGGAGACTCAAAATAAATCCCATCAAATAAACTTTACCCTTCGTCGTAAACCTACGACTTCCTGTCCTACAATATCCTTTAATGATGTTCCACTAGGCCCCGTTGAACAAATCCGCTACCTAGGACTCCATCTAGACAAACGTCTTACTTGGAATCCACATACAAGACTAGAACGACAAGAAACTGCCCATCATTTCGACTACTTCAAACCTTCCACTTAATTACAAAAGACTCATTTACATAACAGTAATTAGACCGATTTGGACATACTGAGTTGAGCGTTGGGGCTCCACTAAGCCATCCAATTCATCTCGTATCCAATCCTTACAATCCAAAATCCTAGAAAAATCCTAAATGCTCCTTACTTCGTCACAAACAAACTTATCCACAAAGATCTTAATATACCTTACGTTTCTGACATAGCTCATACCAGATATCTATCCATTCATAGCAACCTCCACAACCATTCAAATCCATTAGTATCACAACTTGCTTCTCACTCCATTCCAGATAACCCTCCGATGCGCCTGACAAGAAGATGGCCTTGGGACCTTCTAATATAGTTCTAAATTATATAAACCTTTATAAGTGCTACCAATGGGTAGTTGCTTTAAAAACAAGTGACATGTCATTTTTATCATTATCATCATTTTTACTTGATGTATTATATTGTATATACAATTGTAAATTTCAATTAAAAAAAAAAAAAAAAAAAAAAAAAAAGTTCCTCAGAAACTATAACCTTTAACTATCAATCTTAGCTATAATAAAATTAAGTTTTATTTCTAAATTTAAAAAAAACTCAATTCCCCCTGACTAGGAAAAACAATAGATCATGGATATGTCTATCCATAATCTACTGCTTTTCCCAATTTATACTTTAGAATCAAAAAGTCAAATTACTCAAATTAATAATTGAATTATATTAACAATCAATGATTATTCAAAACAAACAAAGTTGAGAGAAAATAGGGATTTGAAACGTCCTAGCGACAAATGCTACAAAACGAAAAATATTCTCCATTAAGTTTCTGATCAGGAAACGGTTCGGCAAATTTTCAATTTGAGCAACATCAACAACAGAGCTAGTGTGTGTCAAAAAAGCCCCAACACTTAAAAATGTTGGCAAAAGAGACTTTTTCCATTCAAACCAACATAGCTCCTAAATGGTAGGTCCTAGCAACAAATGTTAAATAAAAAAAAATATTTTCCATTAAATTTCTGAAAAGAAAACTTTTGGCAAGTTTTTGCTTTGAGCAACACCAACAGAGCTAGAGTGTGTCAAAATGTTACATTTTTGAGGGTGATAAAACTTTTCAATGTGACTTTTTTATTTCAAAGCAATATAGTTTCTAAACGGTTGGTCCTAGCAACTAATGTTATGTAATTAAAATATTCTCCATTAAATTTACGATAAGTTAGCAGGTCAAATTTTGCAATCCGAGCAACACCAACAGAGCAAGAGTGTGTCAAATTGTTAGGTTTGCTACTGTGAAAAAAAAAACATTACACCAAAAAAGTCATATAGCCAAAAGACATATCAATTTTTTTTTAAAAATGTGTTGGTGCATACTCCATTTAGTTCCTGCCAGTACAGGACAAGACGCATGCATAGTGGTATTATCTTTTTCTCCATCTGGTAATATGTTAAACCATAAGATTGCAGTTCCTTTTTCTGGCCTCACACCCAAATTGAGGTTAGTGAAAGCAGTAGCCCCACCTTGATCAACGTCATTCATCTGGAATGCCATAATTCACTGATTTAGTAATTTCATTTAAAATAAAATATATTTATATTATTGAGTTAAAGATATGGCCACTCACATAGTATAACAATGTTGCAATTCTGTCTCCATTTTCCATGTCCACATGATGCATTCCATATCCCTGAATGAAAAGAAATTTAAGAATAATAATGTACAAATTTCCTATGTATATTGTATGATTTGATTAAAATGTTTAGTTTTATAATGGACATACTAGTGAAAAACACTCATTAAGACGAAGATTAACAAAGTCAAGATGACAAAAAATAAATCAATGATTAGTTTATTATTACCATTCTTTTCCTTAAATAAAAATGAAAATTAAGGTAATGAGAACAACAAGAGTGTGGTTTTGTTTTATCAATCAATAGATTTTTTAAAATTGTTTCTAGGGATGTGAAGGTTATTCTGTGAAGTATTGATACCACTGATTATTTATATATTTTATGGCACTACAACTCGGTGGCCTCCTCCACCAGCTTTCTCTAGTTTTCTCCGTTTTGTGCAGCCGCCATCCAGTTCCTACCACTGGATTTTAAACTTGACAAAATAATCGGTATCGAGAATTGAAGGCTTAAAGTCGATTCCTAGGAACTGACCGATACTGCTGACTAGCAATAGAGTTTTATGATACTTCACTATATAAATACTATACATCACTTTGATGCCAAACATAATATTTTTCCACATCCTTTATAAGAATGATATTTTTAATGATCTAGATTGCTTGGTACAAAATTTAAAACAATTCTCTTCAATAATAAAGGATTACATTTGAAAGTCAATTCGTTGAATATATGGATTCCCTATTGGTAAATGAACAAATAGGATTACAATTTAAAACTGCGGAAGCAGGAGCTCTAACGAAATCAATCCAACTAGACAAGAATAATGTTTTATTATTCATTGTTGTTATGAGATTTTGATCATCCTAGAATATAATTTTATATTGATAGGATATTTATTGACTGAGACAAAGATGTAGGTAGTCAGGGTATGCAGTCATAGATATAGAGCAATTAAAAATAAATTTTTATTTATAATGCCGATCTTTCGACTTGCATTGCAAGCCTTCATCAGAGCTAGAAGAAAAAGGAAATAAACAAAAAGGTATGACAAAATTGTAGATAGTAAAAAAAGGTATAACAAGAATAACTGTATGAGAATAAAGACAATAACATTAAGGCAATATGTAAAGACCATGAAGGCAATACATTAAGACTATTGAATTAGCAATTAAATTGAAAATAAATTGAATGAGTTTTTAAAAATTAAAATTTAATGAGTAAGTACAACAAATTAATGGTAAAAATAATTTTTTTTCTTATATAATTAATGAGTATAAGTAAATGAGTTAATGAAGTTAAGTTAATGAGTAAATACATACGATAAATAGCAATAGAATAAAGTTGACAATATAGTTGATAATAAATATATAAAGTATAGCAATGAGAAGTTCATAACAGTACAGGAATGATGAATATTGGAGTATAAGTAGTAAAATAATTATAAACGTACAAAGTGGAAAAAAAGTAAGTCCCCTTTATTCTTCCCCCTTTTTTTTCTCACTATGTACGTTTATAATTATTTTGCTGCTTATGCCCCAATAGACATTCCTTTGCTGCTATGTAATAGTCTTTATGTATAGTCTTCATGGTCTTTATATATTGCCTTTATGTTATTGTCTTTATTCTTGTACAGTTATTCTTTATTCTCATACATTCTTTACACATGGTATGCCATGATTTGACATTTCAAAGTCAATTTTCATAAAATTTGTGATAGTCCGCTCTGGTCCTCAACACCTCAAATAATCTTACAAGGGGGCGTTTTGACTTGTAACTCACAGATTTGAATGCCGATTTTTGTGTGGGTAGTAGTGACCTATAATAGTACAAAACTATAGTTATAGCCACCAATGAGCATTTGGAGCCAAGAAAAAAAGAATAATATGAAAATCATGTTATGAAAATGATATCAGTTTTTAGTTTAAAAATTTTCCTCACCTATATATATATATATATATATATATATATATATATATATATATATATATATATATATATATATATATATATATATATATATATATATATATATATTTAATAGCATTAAAACCCTTAGTTTGATGAATAATCTAAAAATAATATCAGGTTTTGGTTTAAAAAAAAACTCCCCTTATCTATGTTGTTTAAAAATTTTCCTCACCTAAATCATATAAATAAAACTTCTAAAATGATCTATTTCTACTATTATTTCAATTTTAACACACTAAATTTTAAAAAATACCATTTTTAAACTACAATGTAAAGAAGGATTTACAGTGGAAAAAAATATGAGATATAAATGCTTACAGAAGAAGGCAAGTATTGACTTTCTGGCTTCAATAAATTGATATGCTTCTTGAATTTTTGTTTAATTCTATACCTAAAAAGTAACCTCAAATATTTAAGAAAATCAGATGCAACTAAAGTGGATCAAAAACTCTATAGATAGTGAGACTGTATTGTGTTTTTTAACATATCTCAATTATTATACAATATAATAATTTTTTTTTCTTTAGAAAAAGAGAGCTTTATAAACTCTAAAAAACTTAATTCCTTGATGTTTCAAGACCATCAATTAGAAAATACCTCCAAATAATCCCAATGTGGCTTATAATGTCCTCCAATTCCATAATTCACCACCTGAAGCAATTCGCCCTTAGAAGGATCCAGTTTTGTCATATCTTCAGCCCTTAGTAAGATGGTCTTCAGCTTTGGATGATCATCCTCTGAAAGCCAACTCATTTGGGCTATTCTATCTGAGGTAAGAAGCTCACCTCCATTTTCAAAATTCACCACTGATGCTGATTTTAACTGGAAAATATTTTTAGTATTCTGTATAAATAATTTCTGTGTAAGTATGCTTTATATTTGAAAATGTGTTTTGCATTTATTTATTGAAATTTACATTGATTTTATATGTTATGATAGTTGTTTTGACTTATTTTATGTTGTATTAACCTATAATTCAAATTTTAAATTGCTGTTGCGTTTTCACAATATTGGCCAATTCAAGGTGTTCTCAGTGTACCTAATCGTTTCCCTGGAGTTCAGTTCTAGACTCGGGCCCTTCAATTCTTCTAACTTCTGATATGATTTCTTTTCAAAACAGCAAAGTATTCATGAATTCATGAAAGTATCATGAATCAGAACAAGCAAAGTATTGACATTCGTGGAATCTCCTTCACTAATACGTATCATAAAAATAAAGGGTAAAAGACATTTTTAAACGTAAATTGGCATATTATTTTACCCTTAAGATCATAATAAAAATATTTTCATAACTCTATTCGGGTAACAAACATATTAAATAAATTTATAAAATTTTACATTATTTCTACTCTTGGCTGTTAACTCGGCTTAGAAGTATGTTTTCAATCCCAAATAAAAGCTTATTCCTAATTTTATTATAGCTTTTGAGAAAATCAAATATCTATAATTTGAAATATTATCCAAAATGATTATTAACAAGGAGATTTTAAAGGCACCAAAAATAGCCAAAATGACACCCCTAAAAAAAAAAAAAAAAAAAAATGAATCTAATATTCTGATTCTGTAAACCTAGCTTTAGATTTATATCCAGCAATCCTAAAAATCCCTAGGAAGAAGCCACCAGATAATTTTAGTAACATTTTAAAATTATTACTTGAGGTATTATAGTTAACCTATAGAAGGGCATTTCAGGCTGATCCAGCCGCGCCCTTCCCATTGATGAATATGATTATTTAAGTCAACATACCCTCATTCCTTCAGACCATCCACAATCTAACCTGAATATCATAAAAATCATATTCCAGATTAAGATTTTGGTATAGTTCCTACATGTGCTAAATGAGTTTACCTTAGTTAAAATATAGTAAAAAAATAATTTAATAGAATAATCAGAAAAGATTTAAAGAAAAAGAATATAGGGAACATTTATTTACCAGGTATGCAAGTTTAAAATGTCGTTTATTTCTTAAAATATATACACAGTAATTTAAAAAAAAGTATAATATATTTTATTCAAAGTACTGACCCTCGCTTTCTACACATTTTGTCCATCTCTCGGGCAATATATGGATACCATTCCAAAAGAATGCTTCATCTTTATTTGAAATCCATTCATCGAGCCATTTTCGTACGCTTTCGAAATTGTTGAAGTGTTGCTCCGCCAATGAGTGTCCCATCGATGAGAAGAGGTGATAATCAGAAGGCGCCAGGTCAGGTGAATACGGCGGGTGGGGTAGGAGTTCCCAACCAAGCGAAGAAATCGTTTCCTTAGTCAATCTGGCTGAATGTGCAGGAGCGTTATCATGCTGAAGAATGACTTTGGCGTGCCTGTGAGCCCATTCTGGGCGTTTTTCGATCAATGCGTGACTTAAATTGATCATTTGTTGTCGGTAGCGCTCGGTATTGACTGTTTGTCGCCGGGTTTGAGAAGCTCGTAGTAGACTACTCCCTTCTGATCCCACCACACCCACAGCATTGTCTTCTTCCCAAAACGATCCGGTCTTGCACTCGATGTGGATGGTTGTCCTGGCGTTACCCATGATTTTTTTCGTTTGGGATTCTGAAAATAAATCCATTTTTCATCACCAGTTACAACTCGATGCAAAAAAACCCTTTTTTTGTGGTGTAAAAGCAGCATTTCGCACACAGTTTTTCGTTTTTTCCATCTGTCGTTCGTCCAATTCATGTGGAACCCATTTTCCCAACCCTTTGAATCTTTCCCATAGCTCTCAGGCGATCGGAAATGGCTTGCCTAGTGACATTCAACTGTTCTGCCATCATTTGTTGGGTTTGGGTATTGTCTTCGTCTAATAAAGATTGCAATTCGAAGTCCTCAAACTTTTTTGGTCGATTTTCTCGTTTTTGATCAGTAACATCAAAATCACCACGTTTGAAACTTTGAAACCAATGTTCACATGTCCTGACGGTTGGAGCAACATCGCCATAAGTCTCAACAAGAATTCGATGACATTCAGATGCCTTTTTCTTTTGATTAAATAAGAAAATCATGACATGCCGCAAATGCTCTTTATTTGGCTTAAAATTAGACATTTTTAACACCAAAGAAAGGTATGATACGTCCACGTAGACTTAAAAACAACTGACTTTTGTAAACAAATGACTAACAAACAAAATAGCGTTTAGAGATAAGCAAATCCTTCAATAGGCTAAGAGCGCATTCTATTGGAATTAAAACGACATTTTAAACTTGCATACCTGGTATTTGATTATTGATTAGAAAAACTAATTAAACCAGACACACTAAAAGAAAATAATAACAATATTAACGAATCAAGCAAATAAAATAAGATCTGTAAGTTTAAAAGGAAAGATGTGGTTTTTGTTTTTTTTACTAGGATTATTTGCATAAAAAAAAAACATTACTTTTGGTATGGCCAATTCTTTTAAGATTTCAATTTCTGAATCATAAAGTGCATCCTTAAAAAGAACAATTCTAGGATTTAAAAAAACTTCTTCTTCCTTGATTGGAGCTAACCTGAAAATTTTTTGGAAGGAATTAATGTAAATATCAATATTGCAAAAAAATAAAGTATTCGGCGATATGTAATCCTTTCATAAAATAATTTGAAGTTCTCATATTTACGAAGTAGTATATTCAATAAGTTTAAATGGTTGGCAAAATTATCACAAATATAATTATAGTATGGTGACGTAAAGAAACTGAAACTCATATACAGTAAATTTATTCATTACCTTAAAAACGGAACATCATTATTAATGTAGCGGCATTTTAGTTGTGAAGTAATTTTTTTCGGGGGTACAACTGCGTTACTGCATATCTCTTTATACGCTTTCTCCCATTCAGGTTTGCTCGTTTCATTTTCCTGTGATGGTTTTTGAAATTATAAATCCTTAAAAATGAAATCCTTTACATTAGATGTAAATCAGTAGTATTAATGTTGAACTATAACAATATTACTTTCAAATGAAATTTTCTTTTTAAAGTATTTATTTACTCTTATTTGTCATAGCCCTTAGCTGCATGTATTTTATTTATTTATTGCTGACAAAATTGGTTTTACTTCTTGATATCAAATCATTTACTTCTTGTCATTTATTTTGAAATCAAATCTAATAAGAACAAACCGGTGATTATCTGGCTCAAAGCAGTTAATGTTTTAATAAAGAAAAAAATGAATAAGACCTCTCTCCGAGGGCAATAGACTCTAAGAAAAGGTGGACGAAATAGGGAATAGATTTTTATAAGCTGGAAAACATTTCTTCAAATCTTGACTGGATCTTTCATACATGATATTGAAAATTTACAATTTATTTCAGCCAAATCATGATCTATAAAGATCTATCTGCAATGGAGCACATACAAAAAAATAAATAATAAAAAATTAAAGCATGAAAAAAATTGGCATTCTAACTTTGTCAAAAAAAATAAAGAATACCTTCTGTTTTCGTTCTTCGGTACTCTGCGAGTGTATCAAATAGTTGTAGAATTCTATGTTATTAGGAGCATTTTTGTTATCTGGGTAATTTTTCAATAATTCATTAGTAATGTTGAGTGCACTCTGGTAATCTCCTGAAAGTGAAATAAATTTATCATAAAATTTGAATATTATTTTAATTATCTAAAATTTATCAATTTGAAATAAGTGTAGGAAAGGTGACAATTTTCTCAAAAACTAAAAGGATACAAGTTATTGATACCAAAAAGTCAAAATTACTAATTATTTCTAAGATATTTTTTAAGTTTATGTTTAGTTTCACTTATCAAATTATATTATTATTATTTTTATTTTATAGTACTCATATATAACTTTCACATGTGCTCACCATTCAAAATGATCCTTCGCCCTTGAATTAGCAATTAGAATAATACACCCAAAGCAGGAAGAAACATGATGAGCTTACCCTATATACTTTCGTTCTTCGGCACTCTGCGAGTGTATTAAATAGTTGTAGAATTCTATGTTATTAGGAGCGTTTTGTTTCACAGATGAAGTAGCCACTTTAGCTTGTATATTCTCATCCCTTTCAGCTGTGTTAGAAGAGTTTACAATGAAGTCTTAAAAATATAGGTATATAAAAAAAGAATATTCGAAGGCATCAATAACTGAAGCAGGTAGAGAAGAAAAGGTGTAAATTAATTTAAGATCTCTAGTAACAGAAGAAAATGGTTTAGGTGCAGAAATCAAAGCCAGAATAGCGAAGGAGGCTGAGGCTGGTGTGATTGGAGGACAACCTGAGATGGCTGGAAGTGAGATGTTGAAGAAGGAGGGCGGGGGATTGACAGGAATCACTATCTATCCTAAGTGACACCAAGACCAAACTAGGAGTACAGAGTTAATTAATTAAACATAGAATTCTTACTTTTATTATCTATGATATTTGACCTAACCTAATTTATAAGCTGAATACGCTTTAACCTCGAGTGCATTCTCCTCTTCAAATGCATTAACATTCCCCTCTTCATGAAATATTTTCAGAGCCTCATCCATCCAGGAGTAAGCTGAATCGAATTGATTTTTTAGGTAGGATTGCATACCCATCTCATAGCAGTCATAGGCTGAAATTAAAAAAAAAAAAATGTAATACAATTTAGTTTGTCTCATCCCAGTCTAATGCCCACCATATATAACATATTTAATGTATAACATATGTTGTTACCAGTCATTGCTCTGGGTCTTCCTTTATTATAGAAATCTTGAATAAGTAAAAGTAAAATTTAATAAAAGGAGAAGTAAACATCAACCAAGATTACTTGAATGGAATGTATACATTGCATAAAGTGTAGTATTTATAGTTAAAAAAAGAAAATAAGCAACCACAAAAATCAATCTTCAACTGTTTTTTTTTTCTTCAAAAAGGAGAAACATGTTTTAAGGAAACATATTATTTTAGCATGTAATAGTACTTTGTACAATTTATGTCATTAATATGTTTAAAAAATACTGTTTCAGTAAACTTACATTTAATAATGTGTTAAGTATAACATTCATTCCATTTCCAATGAGTCAAAAGGAAGAGGAACGTTACATTAGTTCTGTTTCTATTTTTAATTTCCTTTAAGCCTGTTATATTTCCTACATTTGTTGAGTTTACAATTACATCAAGATTAATATTATACAGAAACCATGATAATAACATGAAGGCTATATGAGATATCACTAAACATCTAGAAGCAATTAATCATAAAATGTTCTTCTTCCACATTTCATTTAAGTACAGAATTAATATCTTTCTTAAATCAATTTAGTATATTTGTTTTATGTCAGATTTATAATTATCCTAAAGTTTTTATTAGCTTTTTGTTATAAATTAAAATAAACATAATTCTAAATATTTTAATGAACTTTAAACTTTATTATAGAGTTTTGAGGAGGCCAGGACCCAGTAATGGGTTGTTGCACCGATTGAAAAAAAAAAAATTTATTATATAACTTTATTAAATATCGCTCATGGGCTGCAATAGTGGCACAACTCAAAAAATCATTTTTTGAGATAAGTGGGTTTAGAGTTTTCATAGCTAAGGGAAAATGCATAGGAAATGCTTTAGTTTGCTTAAACTAAATTGACTTCAAGTTATACCTTCTCTTGTTTAAGCAAACTAATGCATTTCCCTTAGTAATGAAAACTTTAAACCCACTTATCTCAAAAAATGATTTTTTGATTTTTGCCACTATTGCAGCCCATGAGCGATATGCTATATAATTTAAATAACCTTTCATTATAAAAGTATTACTATAGTTACCAGATAGCTGTGAGGGATATTGAAAACCATTCACATTTCCGTTAGCTATGGAAGTGATATCTATATTGTAGATATTAGAGATAATGTTTATAGCTTCTGCTGATATTTTCAAGTCTTGATCAGTTGGAAAATCTTTTGAGCTTTTAAGTTCAATGATACTTTTTTTAGTCTCTGAAATTTATAAAAATACTGAATTTAAGATTTTATTATTGCTGTTTAAATCATTATTATATCTAACTTTTTTTTAATGGAATAACTGAATATTTTTTTAAGTTGCCATTATGTTTATTTATGGTACATTTATTAACTTTTAAATTCGTGCAATCTCATATTCAACTTCTCTTATTTTTTGACATTTTAAATGCCTGTAAATAAAAAAAGGGTTGAAAAAAAATGTTAGGTTTGAGTGAGGAGAGAAGCCTGCTGAGCAAATGGAGAACTACTTGCAGTGCTGCTTTAGAAATTCCAATAGCTAGAAGGGATAATGTGTAATAACCTGGGTTGCTGGACATCAGTCACCCATCCAAGTACTACCCATGCCCTTTATTACTTTGCTTTGGTGATCGGATATGAACCGCAGTTTTCAGCTTAATATGGCTATTCCAAAAGGTTCTAGCTTGAATGACACAGGAAGTTAAAAAAAAAAAAAGTAGTTAATGGTATATTTTGTTTCCTGTATTGGAAACCTCTCTAAAGTTACCCAACATCATAAGGAAGTTGTTTTAACACTACTTAAATACCAAGTATGGTTGAAAAAGGTCAATATTTCAAAATAAAAATAAGTAATCTTTACTGATTACATTATAATTGCCTGTCTTATTATTCATTTTCTTTTGTGAGAGTTAAAGAAAACAATAGACTGCCCTTGAAGAAGTCTCTTTTAATGTGGATTATATACTAGACTGGAAAAACAAAATTCCTTGGAGAATAAGCCATTTAAGAGGATATAACAATTCAAAGATCTCAGAATCTAGTTTGCAGGATGTATAATGTAAGCACTACACATTTTTTTTAAATAAAAGTTTATTTCTCAAGCATTTATTGTTATGCTTCTTAAATTAATGTGATCTATATTATGATGGGGTATGCTGAAGAGCGTTTTTCCACATTAACTGTATTTTTTATCGACACTATTTTTCTCGTCCTACATCACCATTATTGAGAAACATTATGTTCTTTTTCATATCTGTTGAGTTTTATAGAAAAAACTTACAAACTTTGAGTGACATCTTAGAAATGCACGAACTCTCTAAACTTTTATTTTGTGAATATTTGGTAGCCAAGAACTATGTAGTAATTACTATCTAAAATTTTGTGAAAATCCAAGAAGTGTCTGTTTTGGGAATTTAACAAGTCGTTTATTCTATTTTATGTATTGTCTGTTTGAATGAGATGGAATACATTCTTATTGCTTCTGGATGGCATTTGCATTTAACTATTTTTGAGAATAAAAATATAGATTACTCATTATTATGTTTTTAATATAATAACAAGAGATCTGTAATTGAATAAAAAAAAAAAAATTATAATGGTAGAAAAAAAACTTTGTTGACACAGATATTTCATGCTCTGAAGCACAATAAAACCAACGATATAAGTACATATTACACATCTAGTATTAGACACAACTCAAAAAATATGTGTTAAACATAGGATTGGAAACACCATGCACCTAGGTATTTCTACATGTATACATATTCAGAAGCCTTCTTGTATTATGTGCATTATTTTTACCAAATATTTGAGAGTTTTTGACCTCGATGAAGTTCTAAATACAAAAATTATTAAGGAAGAAGTTTTGGAATGCGTTCGTTTTACTCTGAATGTGTTATATGTATATAAAAGATACTTCAGATTTTTCTTCCTTATCTTACATATAAAATATATTAAATCTATTTCCTTTAAGTGTCTATGATATTCTTAAAAGTTATGATCGATAATTTTGTCTAAATGAATAAAAAAATTACCTTTTGTAATATGTTTGTGGAAATTTTTTCAATATCTATAAAGATTTTTTCTAATTTATTCATTTCATGGAATATTTCTTTTTGTGAGAATGGTTGTAAAAATGACATATCATTGATTAATATTGTCAGCTAATGAGTGATACCTCGTGAGCGGCAGTTAATAAAATGGGCACATTCTAGGTATCACAAATTAGTTGAGGATATATCATATTTTAATAATTTAGCAATTTATACCTTGTAACAAAGTATCTGGTAATAACTTTTCCATAATAGTCCATTCAGTTATAATTCTATTAACAAGGCGAAAATTGTTATAGGGGTCCCGTGTGTATCCTGTTGTTTTCTTGTGTTCTTGCTCTAACCTTTCAATTTGCCTGTAATTATCACCATTTAAATATTATCTAATCATTTTGGTATTTTATGCCATTAATTTACATCCTCTCTATTTCATATTCTTAAAATATGTTTTGTTTAGTTTAAGAAATGAACATAATAAAATAAAATTATTCAACCTAGAAAGTGACTTGGGGCATCTGTATACCTACCGCAATGCAATTCTATAAAATTTGTAATATACAAATTTAAATTCCATTATTATTTGATTATTCCATTGATTTGATTTGATTTTTGGTTTCGGATTGTCTTAATATAAAGGGGAATGAGGTGAAATTAGTTTTGCTATTTGTGTTTTTGAGAGATAGAAAACGTGATAAGGGTGAAGTTCCTGATTTTAATTTCCTTCTTGCTTCTGATTTGACACAATTTTTTATGAACCAATCACCAAAATATTCTGATAAATTCATTTTAGTGGGAGAATACTTCTTGAAATTTAGGAATCAATTGGAGGAAACTATCATTTTCTTTCAGTTTTGTTATTGGTTTTGCACTATTAAAATCTTTAAAAATAAAAGTGGATACATTAACAAAACAGAAAAATTATGTGGTGGTCTTGATTGAGACAAGCTAAAAAAGAAAAAAGAAAAAAAAAGAAAAAGATAAACAGATAAGGGATGAAATCATAGAAAAACATGACCCAAAATATGAAGATATTGTATATCTAGCCCTTTTAGATTGTTGTCATTCCTATACACTATGGATTGCAATGACCTCTTATTTTCTTATTTACTCATGCACCTGATACTCTTTTAGGTTCTTTTAAAACAAAAATGTTTTTTTAAGGGATCCTCAATTGTAGCAGTAACTCACCCAGGTCTTGGTCCCAAATAAATTAATTAAGAAGGTTTCTCTTGTATTCATTCGCTTATTTAATAAAACAAGAAAACTATACTAAAATTACAATTAAAATGATACCTTATAACCATTTAATGTTACTTCTAATCTTTTAATGTTAATAAATTACGTCTTTAGTTCTGCTATCCGTTGCTCAGTTTCCAATATAAAAGACTGGAATATCTGTATGATGTACTTTTCGGTTTGTAGAAATCTTTCCATCCCATTTATTGAAGAATATAATTCACATGAAGTGTAAGAAAATAGTAGCATAAAGTTCCATAATGCAGACAAATTCATAGTTTGTACCTCTATCTAAAAAATCTGTTAACCTGCAATTAACCTGTTAATATTTTCTAATAATAAATTACAATGAAAAAGTAGTTGATAACGATGAAGTTTAAGTGTTTTAAATTGTTATGGTGTTATGTTCCTTATAATATAATAATGACTTACATAGTCGGGAATTAAACAAACATGTTTTGTAGGAGTCTCCAACAATGGTTCATTTACCTCTCATTTTTTTTAAATCTACTGAATTTTTCTAAAAATGATAAACAAAAAAAAACTTTGTTATTATACTCATTATCTTCACATTCACAAGATGTTTGTTTTGTGTATAATTGTAAATTTCAGTAAGCAAATAATGAAAAAAAAACTTTTAAAAAATAAAGCATAATTGCACCTTATTCCAAATAGATTTAAAATATCTATACACCTCATGTAACACACAGAATTAATTTTACCCAGAGCTTTGATAAAGAAGCTTTTTAGAAAATATCTTGAGAAGTCTATCTTATCAATTCATGGAAAAAGAGATTTAATGGACATAATTTATGATCATATAGACCTAATATGAATTACTGTACAGTTTTATTTTATAAACCTATTCAGAATTTAACGTTCGCTTAATTCTTAATTTCTACTTTACTACATCAATGTATTTTGGTTTATTTTGCCATTTTTGCACATTGTATAATAAACACATTTTAAGAATTAATCACATAGATGTTTAGTTTAGTTAATCCTATATTAGTTCGTAGGTCAAAAACATACATGTACGTTTAGCTAGATTATTTAAATTGGAAATAAAATTAATACAAAAGAATAATGGGGGGGGGGAGGGGGAGTGAGCTGAAATATTTATTATTCGTTACAACTAATTCGTTTAATCCGGAGGATTTCATTAAGTCCAGATGTACAGGATTACGATTGTATGATTTAGTAAATGTTAGATAAAACTGTCTTACCTAATTTTGCACTAGAACTTTTTCTCAACTAACAGCTAACCATATAACTAATGGTAAACAGATAAAATAACTAATTTAGAGAGTGAGTAAAGTACTTTATAAGATGGAACTTTTTTTTCGCGAAACGTCACTTTTTCTAATCTTTCACTAAAAATATACCATACCGACTGACCTCATCTAGTATTTGACAATGACTACTCTGATTTGACCGGAATAAAGGTGACGGACATCCGTTCTAAAACACACAGTCACATCTTTTTTTAATATTTATTAACAGGAATGGCTTTTGTGTAGCAACTATTATAATAATGCATAATAACACATATCCTCAATCAGCTCTTTACAGAAGAACTATCGGTGAGATTTTATCAAGTAGTACGATTCAGCAGGCATTGGATGATAAAATAAAAAAGTGTTCAAATTTAGATGTTTCTCCTGGCAAAATAACAGTGAAAAAAAGAAGTTATGATTTGTTTATTTCTAACTATATCTGGATGAAGTGACAAACAAAAAAAGAGTAAAATAGTGCAGCCAATATTCGTTTCAGAACTAACAGAAATCGCAACAATCTTTCAACATTGATGTTTGTTTTCTAACAAACGACTATACTTTGATTGGGATTAACTCTGCCTTAGGACGAGTTATTACAAAGGTCCTCGTTCCCTTCATGATTATACTAATGTTTATGTAAAATTGAATTAATTAAAAGTAGGTGTTGATGAAGCGCGCAAGAACGAAGGTGCTAGAGCAACTGTTTCAGAAAGGCGTGGATTCGATTCGCACTGGAGTCAGTTAAAATTCATCTTGTGGCTGCCTCATGAACTGAATCTTGACTTTCACACTAAATAGGGCAGCAACTTTCCTTGTTTCCCTGCCAATACCAGTAACTCTAGCTCGGATATAAATCGGGGACGACGATAGAAATACATCGATTTTATCCATCGATATGACCTTAAGGAAGTGCAGGAATAGATTTTGGTGGAAGATATTCTGATAATAGAAAGTCACCGACCGCTTCTTGATGATAATTTCTACTTGAAATTACAAGGGGACGTTTGCAGTTGTAACTCACAGATTTGAATGCCGATTTGTGTGTGGGTAGTAGGGACCTATAATAGTGCAAAACTAGAGTTATAGCCGCCAATGGGCATTGGGAGCCGGGAAAAAAAATAAAATATGAAAATCACGTTTTATTTTTTTTTTCTCAGCTCTCAGTCAAGATAGAGAAATGATTCTTTCACGTTTAATTGAAGTTATGTAAGGTATTTGATATAAAAATACTTTCGTTATGCTCAAGACACCACCCGGCTTTAGGGTGCTCAAAAACTCTAAAAAAATGACAAAATTCCAAGGAAATCCGCTGTAAATCAGTGGAAACTTTTTTTTTATGAAAAACTGACCTCAAATCTCGATTTAACACACCATAAAACCCTTATATGTGAAATTTTATCAAAATCAAAAAATATTGATTTTTTACCCCTTTCGAGGAGGTTAAAATTTTGAAATTGAGATTTCATCAACATTTTCTACCGGCCATAACAACTGCTGTGTTCAACCGATTGCAATAGTAATAGCATCACTAGAATCAGCATACATTCTGCTTTTTATCCATGCCTATAACATTGGATTTACTCCCGATTTTAGTGGACAAAAACTGATGTGAATGAAAAAATCCAAGGTCAGCTATAACTTGAGATATTTCAATAAGGGGAAATCCTACAACCTCCGGATTTGGGCTAAACTATGCAGTTTTAAGGCTTCTAGATGACCTTAAAATTTTGTCTTAATCGGTTGCGAAATATGTGAGATAGCTCAAATTATTTACATTTTTTCAGAAATTGACAGCCGCCCCTTGCCTTCTAAAATCCTACAAAATTTTAAAGGTAAAAAAAAAAAATTATTTTTGATTTCGACAAAATTAAGTTTCTACATGTTTTTTGAGATGAGGAATCTGAAAATAATATCAGTTTTTAGTTAAAAAATTTTCCTCACCTATATTATTTTCATTCATAAAACGTTTTAAAATGACATATTTTTATTTCAAATTGCATAGAAATCCTAAGATTGATGAATAATCTAAAATTAATATCAGGTTTTGGTTTAAAAAAATGTATATATTTTTTAAATGGTCTTATTTAAAATTTATTGTGTAAAAACTAAAATAATAATAGAAAAAGATCATTTTATATCACTCTTATTTATATAATATAGGTGAGGAAAATTTTTTAACTAAAAACTGATATTATTTTCAGATTCCTAATTGACAATGTTTTATCAATTCAATGAAATGATAAAACAGAAACTAAAAAATGATAGGTTTTGAGAGGTTGAAGGTTGGAACTAGACTGGCACGGTTTTATTTTGTCCTTGGCTTAGACAATAAAGAAAATTTCTTATCTACAAACCACCAAAAATTATTCCTAATACTTATAATACTATTATGAGCCTGTTTATTATTTGTATGTGCTACTGTTTTTACATTTCTATAATAAGAAACTTTAAAGGCCACTTATGCTACTGACAAGAAAAAATCATAAAATTTATGAGATAGAGAAGGAATGGTGGTTTAACATATGCCAACTAGAGCGATTTCATAATTTAAATAAAAATGTATTTACTCCTACCACCATAAATCATTGATACAATATTTCAATCCCATCTGAATATTTGAGCTGAGTTGGATAAAGGTGGAATGATATTTAATAAAACCACACAGCTTCATGCTTATGCTATTTTGGGAAGGTCACTAAGATCAATAAAAGATGTTGTCGAAAAGCTGGAGAATGAAACAAGTAGAATAGAACTTAAAATAAATGATAAGAAGACCAAAATAATGGTCCTCAGAAAGAAAAAACAAGCCCACCCCCAAAAATATTACATAATAGGAAACCTCTGACTCGAAGTGGTTGGAACAGCTTTCAATACCTTGGATCCACAATAAATGATCTTCTGGATGAGGAGGAAGAAGTAAAAAAAAGTATTGTGATGAGGAATAGAGCATACTTCGGCATGTCTAAGATTCTGAGAAGCAGGCTGACCAGTAACACCATAAAGTTCAGAATGTATAGAGCACTGATTAAACCAGTGGTAGTCTATGCCAGAGAAACTTGGACCATGAACAAAAAGACAAGTGATCTACTGGACCGTTTTGAGAGAAGAATACTTAGGAATATTCTAGGACCTGTACACCAAAATGGAATATGGCAGAGAAGGAAAAATAAGGACCTGTAAAACAAATACAAAGACCTTAATATCTCGACCAGCATCAGAATCCTGAGATTGAAATGGTTTGGTCACCATGGAGGACAGTAGGATGCCAAGGAAACTCTGTGAAGGCACACCAGGTGGAAGGAGAAGTAGAGGGAGACCCAAGGGCCGCTAGAGAGACAGTGTACTCCAAGGCATACAGCAGATGATAATGAATGGATTGTATGCGATGGATAGAGATAAATGGAAGGCAGAAGTTGAAAAAGCCAGAGGCTGCTATATGTGCCTGTTAAGCAAAGAAAAGAAGAAGAACAAAAGAAGAATAAAAAAAGGAATCAAGTGATTATACAGATTGAATGTTCAAATTATTGGCTGAGAATAATTAGTTATAAATGGTTGAATCTTTAACAATGAGGAAGGAAAGGTTAAGTGTTATCGAAGTTAATACTCATTACCTGACATAAATGTATCTTTGAAATTCTTAATTTTATCACTTGAGGTACGCATGATAGTATAGTAGGAGCAATACAATTCGGATTGATGAATTAATTCTTAATTTTATGCCTTTTTTAAGCATTTATTTTATATACTGTTTTTGATAATATAATTATCAATTTTTAATTTAAAGTTTTCCAATGAAAAAAATCCTCAGAATATAGTTAATGCAGGGTTTGAACAAAGGAAAATAACCAAATATCATTCAATTCATTTAATATAATTAGATTTAAAAAATATTTTACAAATTTACTAATTTAACAGTTCATAAAACATGTTAAAAGAGTCTCATATATGTAAAGGAACTATTCGAAACAGATATGATGAAATTACACATAATTCTTTTAAATACATAAAAATTAACTATACTAATTAATTTGCATCTCATTGGTAATTTCTGGTTACATCAAATTATGTACATTTGTTTACATTAAAAGAAATATACATATTACATATGAAGGATATTATGCCATAAAGTCTATACATAATCAGTTCAAAAAATTTTAACAAATAAAAAAAAAATACAATAAAATCAAAGGTGATTTTTAAATAAACACAAATATTTATAAACAGACAAAATATTTTTTGGCAACAAGCATAATGAGATTATTAAAAATGTAAATTTTTCTCCATTAAAAAAGAATCCTTAAGTTTCAATTATACCTAAAAGACACTTCGGTTCCATTTCAATTTTAAAGTATATATTTGTTTATTCTTCTTTAAAATTTCATATTGATCACATAAATTATAAAATGTTTTGAGCAGCTATGGTATCAATAAAGTCTCTTTAATCTGTTATCTTACACAAGATCGATGGTGAACAGGCACTGAGTATTCAATATCATTTTAGTCTACGGCATTCGACGGTTTCAGTTCACATGGCCTTTTGAATTCTTGGTCTCTTTCATGAAGCCACTTGTTAGAAACTGTAAAAGAAAAAAAAATAACAATCAACATAGGTTATATGAATATATTAAAACTGGCAGGATGATTTGATGAAAACAATTATGATAAGTTTGTTCCAGATGCAAAGAAACATGTGTCACAAACTTTAAATATTTAATTAAAAAATATACACAAGAAATACAAACATTTATGAATGTGAATAAAATTTAAAAAAAAAATTATTTTACCCCATTTAGATCCAGCTAGAACAGGACAAGCAGCATGCCTTGTATTGTAATCTCCTTCACCATCAGGGAACAAATTATACCAAAAAGCAGCAGTGCCTTTTTCAGGCCAAAGTGCTAAACGAAGATTAGGGAAAACCGTAGCACCTCCTTGGGCTACATCACTCATCTGGAAAAAATAAACATGTTGACAAACTAACAAGAAAATATTAGCATTTTATAAAACATGCTCAGTATCTAACATACATAAATTGAAGCATTGTTTCTTAAGGTTTTGTCTTTATTAAATTTAATTATAGCTTCTTATGTAAAGTTTTATAGACCACAGCAATTCCTTGGGAATGATTAATACATAAATTGATTTATTAAATATTAAAGTATTTTTTTATTTATCCTTTATTGTTATTTACAAGTTTATAAAATATAAACAATGCGATATTTTACAATGACAGTAATATAACAGTGCGATGAAATGATTACAATGACATGTCAACAATAACTTGTGAAGAACTAACCATTAGTAGAACTTATTATTATCAAATAAAATGAACCAGTTTTAAAATAATTGTAGAATGAAAGCTTAACCTTAGAAGAAAGAATATTTCATGCATTAAACTAGGATCAATTTTAGCTAAGAAAAAAAAAAAAAAAAAAAAAAAAAAATATATATATATATATATATATATATATATATATATATATATATATATATATATATATATGCAAAAATCCATTCCTATCATGAACTATTATGGGAGCCACAAATTATAAAATACAATTTTTTAAAAATGTCTAAAATTTTTTTAATATTATTATTGAAAATTTGATACTACAGATCCTTTAAGTAGGCTTCACAATAGAAAGAAAGTTTTTTATTCAATAAGTAAGGAATAGGTTTACAGGCAAGATCAAAACAACCATAATTAACAATACAAAGAAAAAAAACTATAACATAGAAAGGAAGATATCCATAAAATTAATATAGTAGTCCTATTATTCATTAAATTTTAATAAAATAAATAAAAATAAAATTATGAATCATTTTTCTAATTCAACAATAATATCAAATAAGCAATGGGTCAAGTAATTGAGTGTCTTTGAAATTAAGGTAATAATATTAAAATATATTCTCCACGGAAGCAGGATGTATAAAATATTGTCCAATTATTTTATTAAAACACTATTTTTATAATTATACAAAACCATAGTTGCTTGATCAAAATCTCACTACCGGGAGCACATCAGAAGAACAATTTCCTATTTTCTTTTAAATCAGTGATTACATAATTAATACCAGGCTAATTCTTGACATCCTTAAGGGGCCTAGCCTATACATGGTGAATATTACTAACAGTATCAGAAAATACTGTCAGTAATACTGACCGTGTAATGGCAATACTGATGTACTGAAGAAGGGTATTGAGGAGTGATGGTTCATTCCATCATTCCTCACTCCAATCCGGCATAGGGGAGGGGATATTGACAGTATTACTGATCGTGTAGGCTCGGCCCAGCCGGTTTCTTTCATTCTTCAGTATTTTGTACAAGTTGAGAGTGCCGCATCAACCGATTTCCGGCCAAACAAACTAAGTACCAGTATTTATTTTCTGTAATATTATAATATAAGATGATGTAATACCATTTCTTGGCATATTGTGACATAATGCACGAGTTTTGAGTTTCCAAAAACAAAGCCTGGAGCACATGGATGAAACTATTGGAGAAAAATGTTTCAATACCCATCTACAGTAGAACCTCGATTATCCGTGGTAATGATGGGGGCGGGGTCACACAGATAAGTGAAAACCACGGTTAATTGGGACAATTTTTTATTGAACGAATTGAATACATAAGTAAGGGAAGTTGTGGGAAGAAAGGAAAAAAGTTTGTAGAATTGAACTTTTTCTTGAACTGTTTTAAGTGCCTTGACAAGGGCAACTCACGTAGATTTCCTCGCACTAGAGCAAAAATAAGAATTCAATGCAAAGCAATTCTCTTTCAACTCAACAATTAAATCCACTGCCACAATATTGTAATCCTTCTCCACTAATTTCAAACAATGTCTCTTCACATCCTAATCCCAGTTCCAGCGAAATAAACACCCTGCCATTAACAATATCTACAGAAACAATGACAATTCCACATCGTTCCATACCTCTTTCACAGTACTCAAATTCTGTTAGCAATTATGACCCTATTTCTTCTAATCCTGTGCCATCCTAAAAATCTACTCCATCGCAAGAATGACATAATAAAAAATATCCTCTTTTGACTTCAACAGATTGTGGCAATAATTATTTTCTTGAAAAAAATACCAGTTCCTTTTCTATTCCTACCGCTTCAACATCTACAATTTCTTAAACAACAACCACCCACAAAAATAAAGACATAGTCACCTGTTTTAAAAATTTTAATTGATTTATGTTATGTATTCTTTCTTAAAACTTTATTTTGTGTTATATCTGAGTGGAACTTAATTTTATATGCAAAATTGTGTATTGTATAAGTAAAAATACATTACAAAAAAAAAAAATTTATTTTTATTTACCTTAATATAGTTTTTTAGTGTCAAAATGAGAGCTTTACAGGTTTCTATCACAATCCGGCTGATGGCTGATAGAGAAATCAGCGTAGAAAACTTTAACCCCTCAAAATTTTGGCCTGTTGCTAAACAGCGTAGGGTAACTGCCAACTGCTGTTTTGGGCATATACTTTCCCTCATATTTGTATCTTGTTTTTTAATATGACGAGAAACCTTATTTAATAAATTATAAAATAAGTTTTCATTCATTCGGAAATAATTAAAATAATCTGACTGTTCCTTTATTGAAATCTCGCTGAGTAAGTTTAAATGGGTGAACTTATCCCTGTCCAATAGCCAATCCTTCACCCACAAACGTCTTTTTTCTTTTCTTTTTTCAATGCCATGGCGTTCACAATTGCTTAACACGCTCTATCCATTAAAAAATGTAGGTTATTGCTGAGTGAGAAAAATATAACTACTCTTATTGCGAGCTAACTTTGAACTGAGTTAAATACTGACAGTAATATTGACTGTGTATGCTGTAGAAACTTCAGTAATATTGATCGTGTATTGTATAAAAATACTGAAGGGTGACTCTTCAGTATTTTCGTCATTCCAGTACTGTCAGAAATATTGACGGTGTATAGGCCCCTTTAGATACACTTCAAGCTATTTATATTTCAAGATAAATCATTTCTTAGACAAATATAGTCCAGCAGAGGTAAAAAAAGATTTATTTAATAATCAATTTTTATCCAATTTAATATAATAAATAATATATTAATAGATTTCACAGTATAGCAAGTAGTGTTTTGAAAATAAATATTAAAAATGCATCATCACAGATTAATGGTACTCTAAATTTACTCTTATAGGTTACTATAATGATTATTAGAAACAACAAATAATACTTTTATAAAATATTTACTTTAAAATTATATATTAATTTTAAAACTTACATAAAACAGAACTGTTGCAATCCTGTTTCCAGTTCCAAGAGAATCAAAAGCATTCTTCTCATCTTTCTGAAAAATTAACAGATTTAGATTAATAAAATTAAGAAATGATCAGGAAATTGCATTTAAAAAACAAAAAAAAAACAAAAAAATGGTGTGCAGTACCATAACATGTGGGATTCTATGAAAGTCAAAGATTGTCTCCAAAATAACATTGAGTAAAAGCGGCTAACATTATTTTAACCTTATTTCTCTAGAAACACTTTATTTATGTGTTTTTAATAAAACAAAAATAGCTATTTGAAATATATATTTTAAACTTCAACTTTTACTTTTAAATTTATGTTACATTGATTTAGTTATTAAAATATATATATATATATATATATATCTATTTTATATTCTTTGACTCTATTTGACATTTCCTTTTTTAATCCTGAGGACGATCATCAGTGTTATGGCTGAAATGTTGGCATAATAAAATAACGTTTTGTTATATTTAACAATTTTTATTTTCCTTGGCTGATCCCTAACAAAATCTACGAGATATATTCATCCCCAGTCAACAGATATACTTGTTTAATAATATTTATTTGAGTATATTATAAAAAGATAAATAAATATTTAAAACATTCAAACACGAAAATATCAATGTAGTCAACATAATGCCATATATATTCTATAACTTAACTTTTCCAATTTTTAATGTCATGTTTCCAATTCTTAAAATAGTCAGGAATAAAAAGTATTTTTAAAAGTCTTAAAATTTTTATAAGTACAATAATAGTTCATAATTTATAGGACAAGATATTTATCTCTAAATAATGGTATTTTATGGTCACTTTTTATGAGAATAGAATTATTAAATTTTCAAGAAAAGAAAACTACTGTTGCAACATACCCTGGCAAAATCAAAATGCGGTTCATAGTGACCTCCAATTCCATAGTTCACAACCTGGAGTTCTTCCGCAGAAGAAACAGCGAGCTTGGTCATATCCTCGACCCTTTTTGCGACTGTGTCTACAACAGGGTGCTCGTCTTCTTTCAGCCAAGCAGATTTGCTGATTCTGTAGTGGGCAGTCTCCAACTCACCTGTCTTATGATTTTGGACTGTAGCCCTACGCAGCTGGAGAGAAATTGAATGAACCATTAGAACAACATTTTAACTAATACAGGAAACTTAGTAAAATAATTGTTGAATCTAATTGAAAAATAGAACAGAATAGAATAGAAAAATAATTTTATTCTGTATATGTACCAGGTATGCAAGTTTAAAATGTCGTTTATTTCTTAAAATATATACACATTAATTTAAAAAAAAGTATAATATATTTTATTCAAAGTACTGACCCTCGCTTTCTACACATTTTGTCCATCTCTCGGGCAATATATGGATACCATTCCAAAAGAATGCTTCATCTTTATTTGAAATCCATTCATCGAGCCATTTTCATACGTTTTCGAAATTGTTGAAGTGTTGCTCCGCCAATGAGTGTCCCATCGATGAGAAGAGGTGATAATCAGAAGGCGCCAGGTCAGTTGAATACGGCGGGTGGGGTAGGAGTTCCCAACCAAGCGAAGAAATCGTTTCCTTAGTCAATCTGGCTGAATGTGCAGGAGCGTTATCATGCTGAAGAATGACTTTGGCGTGCCTGTGAGCCCATTCTGGGCGTTTTTTTTCGATCAATGCGTGACTCAAATTGATCATTTGTTGTCGGTAGCGCTCGGTATTGACTGTTTCGCCGGGTTTGAGAAGCTCGTAGTAGACTACTCCCTTCTGATCCCACCACACACAGAGCATTGTCTTCTTCCCAAAACGATCCGGTCTTGCACTCGATGTGGATGGTTGTCCTGGCGTTACCCATGATTTTTTTCGTTCGTTATTCTGAAAATAAATCCATTTTTCATCGCCAGTTACAACTCGATGCAAAAAAAAAACCCTTTCTTTCGTGGCGTAAAAGCACCATTTCGCACACAGTTTTTTTTTTTTTTTTTTTTTTTTTTTTTTTTTCCATCTGTCGTTCGTCCAATTCATGTGGAACCCATTTTCCAACCTTTTGAATCTTTCCCATAGCTCTCAGGCGATCGGAAATGGCTTGCCTAGTGACATTCAACTGTTCTGCCATCATTTGTTGGGTTTGGGTATTGTCTTCGTCTGATAAAGATTGCAATTCGAAGTCCTCAAACTTTTTTGGTCGATTTTCTCGTTTTTGATCAGTAACATCACAATCACCACGTTTGAAACTTTGAAACCAACGTTCACATGTCCTGACGGTTGGAGCAACATCGCCATAAGTCTCAACAAGAATTCGATGACATTCAGATGCCTTTTTCTTTTGATTAAATAAGAAAATCATGACATGCCGCAAATGCTCTTTATTTGGCTTAAAATTAGACATTTTTAACACCAAAGAAAGGTATGATACGTCCACGTAAACGACTTAAAAACAACTGACTTTTGTAAACAAATGACTAACAAACAAAATAGCGTTTAGAGATAAGCAAATCCTTCAATAGGCTAAGAGCGCATTCTATTGGAATTAAAACGACATTTTAAACTTGCATACCTGGTATTACTATATATTCCGTATAATAGTAAATAGTTGTATATTACTTCTGAAGTATTTCAAAACATCAATATCAGAATATGATTTATAGAGATATAAATTTTAATTAAACTTGATAAATTTGGAAGAATCGAGAAGAAATATCTTTTTTTCATACATTTTTATAATTGAACAAAATAATAAAATATAAATATAGATCAAAAGAACTTACTCTAGGTAATGCCATTTTTTTTATAACCTCAATTTCTGAGTCATACATTGCTTCTCTGAAAAGAATAATCCTTGGGTTCAAGTAAGCTTCTTCTTCTTTCAATGGGGCTAGTCTGTAATTAAATAATTTTTTTACTCAAAAGCATTATTTAAAAATTAAGCCACAATAATGAAAGTAAAGTAGATAATGAAAAAAACAAAACAAAAAAATAAAGCAAATTTTATATTCATTTCATACTTCAAAAATGGTACACCGTTATCGACATATCGACATTTCAGCTTTGAAGTGACACTGACTGGAGGAGAAACTGCATTCCTACATGCCATTTCATAAAGCTCCCTCTCTTGTGGCTGATCATACGAGGCAGCTTCCTTCTCCTGTAAAATAAAAAGTATTTCAATAACTTCATGGAAGATTACTAAGTACAAACATCAGAGCTCTATAATTCCCAAAATAAAGTTGATAAATGTATCCCTGATAGAAGTTTTTGAGTTGGAGTTGCACAAAGCCAAAATCAATCTTGAAAATCTCTATTTTATATATAAAAGCTAATATATACAATTTTAAATCCTAATACAAATAAATTAAGAATGATTTGCAACCAAAAAGTAAAATGTAAATTGTGAAAGATTATTCATTAATAAAATTAATTAATAAAACAATCTACAAAATTAAGTAAATTAACATGACTACATTAACTTTATTCAATAACTAAAATTTTGTAATAAATAATTGCAATTATATACTTAGCATCAAACAAAGAGAACTTTTAAATAAATAAAGTAACTAATATAAATTATTTAGTATCATTTTAAATTTAAAATGAACAATAAATGGGTAAAACAATACAAAAATGAAACTATTAAGTGTTGCAAGGAAACAAGTCTTATAACTTAAGAATCATTGAAATAATTTAATTAAGAAGAACTATGAAATAAAATTAATTATCCAATCTGCTTTAATTTGTAACTCAAATTGACAATAAGAATATTAATATGGTATAATATAATATTTAATCAAACCTTTTCTTCATTATCAACTCCTTTCTCTATCGCTTTTAGGTAGTAGACACGGTTACCCAGAGCACGAGGATGATCAGGAAATATCTCTAGTAATTCATCAGTCATCGCCAGTGCCCCAGGAACATTACCTGAAATGAAAATAATAACATCAGTGTTGTGAAAAAAGTGAACAGCTTCCTTCAAAATTTGTGGCATGTAATATTAAAAGTACACAAATCTAATCTAGACAAAGGAAATTTATGACTTTTGAGCACCTATCATTTGTTTTATCTTTTAAAGAAAGATTTTAATAAATACACTTAACACTTAAATAATATTATGATTGTGATAGTTAAATAATTTTATAAGTTAAAATCTGGTAAGCCAAAAGTGCAGACAGGGCTCCATTAGAGGCAGATATTTTGTTTTCTGACATAGCATCTACTAAAAAGTTGTAAAATTCTAATAATTTAAGGAAAATTTGTCAATTATTAAAATTTTTTGTAAAATCACCTTGCATATAAGTTGAATAAGCTAAATATTCAAGTATTTCCCATCGAGCAGTATCTGTATTATTTATTTCCCTTTCATGTCTATTCAGTGCTTCAGACATCCATAGCACAGTATGGTAGAAATCTTGATGGTTATATGACTGGCGGCCAAGTTCAAAACAATCACCAGCTGAAAAATAGCAGAACTAAATTAATTTGCGAGTTCTTATATTTACAAAAAATATATCTATTATTTTATAATAATATTTAAATGTGTTTTCTTTCATACGGTCCCTATTGAAAGATTGTTCATTTCCTTTAGAAGGTGGTTAGTAACCATATCAACAAATCAACAACTAGTCAGGAACCATAAAAAGAGAATTCACAATTCAGTAGGAAGCAAATATATAAGATAAAAACAATTTAATTTAATATAAACTTATTGAACTTTATTTACTTGTTTGACTTGAATACAATAAAAAAGTTTTAGTAAAATATATACATTTTGAAGGGTGAAAGAAAAAACGTACCAAAGGTGAGTGTATCTTAGCCCGAAGGCCTTAACCCTTCTAACCTAATTTCCTACCATATGTAGAGGAACAGAACAACTACTATCTAGCTTGGCTCCATATGTAGCATAAATCCTTGACAGATTCGCATCATATCGTTACAATAAACGATGACCACTATGTCTACACCAGGCAACTCCTAAAGGAGTTCCTGGCACAACTTCAATGTGACACCTGGGCAGGCACCACCCCAATGGTGCCATTTGGAATAATTTTGTAAGCCTGAATGGGTTGCAGGCCCGGATGGGTAAACCCATCCATACCGGTTTTTAAAATATATACAATTCAATTATAGTTTATCATCTAGTTTTCAATAACCAATTTTTCTAATTTGCAGAAAGACATCAGCATAGTGCCCTAAATTTGGGGAAAGCTAAAAAAATTAAAAAATCTAATCCAAAATAAGCATGATTAAATTGAATGGCTGATACAGGGATATAGAAAAATATTGTGTTTGAATAAATTATTTTCACAAGTCAAACATATTCAAATAAAGTATTATGTTAAAGATGTATTTTTCAATCATTTAGCAATTAAAAGCGGATGATTCTTTTTTTATTCTTTAATGCAGAAATATGATTTAATAGATTTCTCTTGACAAGAAGCAAAATGATATAGTATTTCAGACTGCAAGAATACAATTTTTTAACAAAACTCTAGACTTACTTTAATATATCTATACCTTAAGTGGACAGGTGTTATGAATATGATGTTGACAAACTTGCTATTCATGAACAAACAAGCATTTGACAGCAATAAAACATTCAGCTCTATTAAAGATATTTGTGAATAATTGTGTATCACAAACACTTGTAAATTTGGTACACACGACCATGGGTAATGGTTTATCTGGAGTGATCATTAGGACAAGCTCTTAAAGTGCAAACACATGCTCTATCTACAACCTTGTTTAATTGAGCAATGCATGATGTGGTTAGGCATGATAGGAACTGTTGCAGAAAAACCTTGGCAAATATTTGACTCAGCAGATGATGTAGTCAGTATAGCTAGAAGAGAATTTGTGCTAAGAGAAGCATTCGACATTCTACTAAAATTTGGATTCTACTAAGATTTATGGATGGTTGGTTAGTGGTAAATGCCGACATAACCAGGATTTAAAAAAAATCACCAAAGCTTTTAAGTAGAAGATCCTCGATCCAAGTTAAAATAGACACATTTCTGTTTGAAAGCATACCTTTCATTATCAGTGCTAATGAATAAAAAAATAATGAAAATGAAAAAAATTTGAAATTGATGACAGATTAATGACTGACAATATACTTCACTAATCATAAGCTCCTTAAGTTCCAAGTTGTTATCTAGAGCAACAAAAATACAACTATATAAATCTCTCATTAGACCAGTTACCACATACTACTTGGAAACTTGGTAACTGCCCAAAAGTGACAGCTATAAATTTGAAATATTTTAAAGAAAAGTTATAAGAAGAATTTGAGGTGTAAAGCTGGTTGAGGACGTGAGGAAAATAAGTATGGTAACCCCACCTATTAATCAGCTCGATATAATGGATATATGATACAGTTGCATGTTCAATGTTCATTTTTGGGCAAAAGTAACTTGAACTTGTAAATCACTAAGATTAGACCAACTCTAAATTTCACTATTGTGACTCAATATAACTTATTCCTGAGGTGTAGATATATCATTTTAGATTGAATATTGAATTAAAAACTATTAAATGATTCATGAATAAATATATAATTACGTTTTTGCTGTGTGTGAAATGTGTTCTGAAATTTTGAAGAATAATCCGATATTAGTTACCTGAAAGCTGTGTAGCATATTGTATTCCGTTGAGTTCTCCTTTGGCCAAGGAGGCGGTGTCAATCTTGTAAGTGTCTTGTAATCGAATAAGGGCTATGGCTGCCCCTGTCAAATCTTCATCTGTCGGCGACTTCATGAATTTCCTGATTTCTGTCATGTTTCGAAGAGCCTCTAAAAAAAAAAAAAAAATATATAGAAAAATTATATATTAATTAGGTGCATGCCTCAAAAGACAAGCGTTCAAAGCTACCAATAAATTACCAAATACTTATTTACATGATAGTAATTAGACCCATTTGGACATATGGAATTGAGTTTTGGGGCTCCACTAAACCTTCCAATTCTTCACATATCCAATCCTTACAACTCAAAAACCTTCTTAAAATTCTCAATGCTCCTTATAATGTCACAAACAAAGTTAACCATAAATATCTTAATGTTCAATATGTTGCTGATTTGGCCTAAACAAGATACTTACCCTTTCATAGTAAACTCCATACCCACTCTAATTTACTATTCCCCCAACTTGCCTCACAATCCATTCACAATAATCCTTCGAGGCGTCTGAAAAGAAGATGGCCAAGAGACCTTCATGGTGTCTACCAATTTCAGCTATCAAAATTCCCGACATATTCCCGACTTTTTCAAGAATTTTTCTAGAAATTCCCGACTTATTCAAAACTTTTTTTAGAAATTCTAGCCAATTGATATTTGAATGGTGTTTCAATAATAATCTAAACAAATCAATCTGTGCATACTTTGCTACTTAACATATCCATAAAAATAAATTTTTAATCAGACAAATAGTTTCGGGGTTAGATTTAAAAAAGTACATAATAACGTATTTTCACGGAGTAGTGCGTTGTCCCCTACAGCTTTAAAACTATTGATTTGGGGGGGGGGGGAAATTAATAGGATCAATTTTTTTCTAAATGTACAACAAATAACGTATTCCGAGTTATTTGATCAAACGGCTGTGAACTTACGATTTTCAACCCTTTTCCCTCTCCCCCATGCGATAACCTGAGGTATAGAATATGAATATATATATATATATATATATATATATATATATATATATATATATATATATATATATATATATATATATATATATATATGTTTGTTTAAACATTTTAGTATGTAGGTATATAAAACAATGTTCGATGATGGCGTAATTCCCGATTATGCTAAATTTTTTAAAAATAACAAAAGTAAATAAATTTTGATTTATAAATAAACCATAAAAAAACAGAACAGTATTTTCCCCCAGAACCCACTTTTGATTGTTTTTTTGTTATCTGCCGTATTTGAGAGAACCGCTGGGCCCACAGGTAACCACTCTGGTCTCAAATAATGTATTTCAGGAGATATTTCACAAAATAAGTGACTATATCGAAAAAACATCAATTTTTGGGGAAAAAATTGCCTCTTTTCGAAGATAATATCCCTGTATCTTGGGAACCAATTGCTATATAGAGCTCACCCTGATCTGAAATTGTATTAAATTTAGTTTACTATAAAAGTATGTGGAGTGACTATCCCAATCAGACGCTTACTTAACTCACATATTGAGCAAAAACTGGAAAAAGTCTGAAAATTTTAGCATTAACGACGACTTTTTCCCGACTTTCGCAAATTTTCTGTAAATTCCCGACTTATTCCCGAATTTTTCCCGACCACACGAAATTCCCGACATATTCCCGAAATTCCCGAATTTCCCGACTAGTAGACACCCTGACCTTCTAATGTAAAACTATGGAAGTGCTACTAGTGAGTAGTTCTTTACATGCTATTTTAATAATTTTCCTCCAATTTAATTGTTGTATATAATGTATACAGTTGTAAATATCAATAAATATAAAAAAAAAAAAGAAGTAAAATAGATTTGAATTATTGGACTAAAACAATTTAGTACTAGGGGAAGTATAGTGATAAGTCGATAAATTTTTTTTATCATTATTTAACTTACATGTCCATTGAACCCAATAATATATTTTTCATTCACCAGTATCTGAGTTTCCTGAAATTCCTCATCGTAAGTTCTGTATCAAACAGGCAGTGGGGAAGCTAAAGCATCATTGAGGAATAGGAATGCCGACTATTATCTGTTCACTGCAAAGACATCAGGAAAGAAAGTAGACGTGCTTGCTAAAAACGTATAACAACCTCAGATACCAGGGTTCAATTCGCCATTTAGAAGGGAAAGGGACCATAATAGGATCAGGCGAAAGGATCCTTCCAGGCCGTCCAACAAGGAGATTACCTCAGAAGATATCTTGTTGGGGAGTATCTCAATAACTGATGAAAGAAATCTGAAGATATGAAGATGTTGACGTATTTAGCTCACGAGAAGGTTATTTTCTATTTACATGATTTTTATGTATATCTATTAAAATAATATTATATTGTTTTTTGTTTTTTTTACAGCTCCTTATTTTATAGATAATGATATAATTAATAATTTTTAATATTAATTTTCGTATTATTATTTTATATAGTAGAAATATAAATGAGTAATAGTTTGATAATGTATAAACGTTTCAGCCTATGTAGATTTTATAAGGAAATTTATCGATTTTTAATACAGACAACCGAACTGTTAGGTTGAACAACGGCTGCTCCACTCGCTGATATAGGATATACGAAAACATATTATTATAGTACAATAACCTAAACGAAACTAGAAAAATATGAACCTGGAACTCATGATCGATCAGAATATTAGATACGTAACATTTCCGCGGCCAGATCAAAAATTCTTTATTAATATATCAGAAACTGTATATTTAGCACAATTTATTTTTCTTTATTTAGCATTTAGGACAATTTTTGATTTATGAAATCCTGCCAGTTGATAAATCTTCATCTATCAACAAACATTGACTTGATCTGTTTAGTACCATAGAAAGTAAAGACTTATAAACAGTATATCAATCGCTTAGAGCTAAAGGCAATTTGAATGTTATCACAATAATAAAAATCGAACTGGGCACCAATGGATCCCCAGTGAGAGTTGATCACTAATATATTTACGGTCTAATGTGTTCATAGTTGATCAAATAAAACAAAACAAAAACTGAGAAAAGGATTCTTTTAAATCTAAAAACTGAGTTTAGTAGAAGTTAACTGAATCGGAAAAGTTTTTCTAAAGCTAGGTCTAGACTTACAAGCGTTCTTACCATAGAAATTCCAAAATATCTTAGGAGATGCAAAGTTAAATTTAGACCAATAAAAACAACAGTTTAATTATAAAGATTTTTAAAATTTTTATGCAACTTCAGCAACACTGGTAGAGCGTCATTATGGAAAATTTTCCATCATAATATCCATGAAAATGTATAAATACAAGCAGCAAGGGCCGCTGACGGAGGAGGGGGGGGGGGGTTCAAAATCCCTGGGGTCCGGGCTAAGAAAAATAATGTTAACAGACGGTCTTTTCCGCTAACACTTTATTTTTGATAATTTGTTTTATCAATTTAATTAACAAGTTAATAACAATTATTAGTTAACGAAATAAAAATAGTCGTTAGCCAGGTAAATGTAATTCATAATTTTAAAAAACGATTAAATTCCAGAGTAGTTTAATTTTGAAATTTCTTTGCTATTTTTTTGAATTTCTAATTACATTTTTAATTGTCATGCCTTAAGTTATCATCGCAATTTTTATTTGACATAAACAATTCATTGACGATTTACTGTATTAGGAAATAAAGCGAACATTGCAGTTTATTACTAAAAAAATAAATAGTATTCTTTTGGATGATAATGGGAGGGAGGAGGGAGTTAGGGAGCCCGGCAAGATATACTTGCCCCGGGGCCCGGTTTGCCTCTCGGCGCCACTCAAGCAGTTCCAATAATATTTAATTACAATATATTCATCAATGAAGGAGTTACATATGTAGATAATTAAATGTATAATATAAAGCATTTACTCCTCTTTCTTTATTGTAAAAACATGAGACATATTATAAATAAGTAAATGCTTTATATTATACATTTAATTATCTACATATGTAACTCCTTCATTGATGAATATATTAGATATAGTGGATGGCATAATGAATAACCACCGGAAGAATTATAGTGTGGAAGATGGTAGGATGGGAATGGAAACAGAGAAGAGTCTGATGATGGGACCTTGTTTCCCGAAACATGTCACATGTTTTTACAATAAATAAAGAGGAGTAAATGCTTTATATTATACATTTAAATATTTAATTACTGTGATATTAGAATCCGACAGAAGTATATGCCAAAAATCATACTGTCATAATCCCGTTCTTTCTTAGCTTTGTACATCAATAAAGAAGACGGAGATAGCTCCGGTTAGCCAACATCATCAGAATGTTAATTTATTTGGTTAACTTAATTCGATAGTCACTTAACAAATGCAAAATAGCTAATCTTCATCTTCGTTACTTCTACAATATATACGAGACCACATTAGTCGAATAAATAAAAAAAAGAAGCATGAATAATAAAAAATAATAAAATCAGGATGCTATTTGAATGCAAGAAACTTATCTGCCCGTATAACCCAACCGACATAACCCTCGTAATACACAAACGCGTTGAGCAATGAAATTCAATTCCCCTATTGTACACGCGATCCTTCAATACCTCAAGACACACGAGCCTCATATAGTAAAGGTCAACTAGCGCTCTAAGCTCGCTCTTCCGACATGGTATACCATGGCATTGATAGCTACATCATGCAATGGCAATACAAGTGACGCTTCTAATAGCGAGATGTAATTACTGAAAACAAGGAACTGAGCAAACCTCTAGATATGTCGTCGGACATGAGGCGTTCGGTGGTCTTCCAGTCCGTGGTCAGCCTCTTCACAAGTAGATAGGCGTTGATAGGGTTGCTCAGGTACTCGCTGACGTCGTTGCTGGCTATCCTGTGCTCCTGCTTGTACTCTTCAGCTTTCCTGAAACAAAAGAGAAGTTGTTAAAAAGTACAGAAAGCTGGATATGGGATTAATTGAACCTTAACACTGAGTTTGGAAGGTAAAATATTATCTGGGCATAATTTACACCATTGTCTATAGCTTACCTTAGTACCTTTCCACAGTTATTTATAAATTACAAATAACATATTTTAATTAATTTATTCTAGCCAGCTAGAAATGATTATATTAATATAATAGGATTGACAACATTGATTATATTATTTGTGACTGCTACCCAACAAGGTCCATTTCATTGTCCATAAATAATAGAGGGAGAACGTTATTACTCATCAATGACACGGAGACAGTAAGCGGTTTAATGTATTTTCTAACTTTATTTTTATTAAAAGTGTTTGTAAATAAACTTCTTTTTATTTCATTTTTTATGTATATATTTTTTCAATAACTACGACATCTGCATCCTTTTTTGATCCACTATAACCATGACAAGTAATCCTTCACAACAGTCCTCATTCTTGCGATTTTCTGTTATCTATTTTCCATAGTTTCATTTAAATTCCTAAAACTGATAACAGACACCCCCTTTAGAATAGAATAGAAAAGAAAAAAATTATTCTGGGGCAAAGACCCTTAAGAATAATAGTTACATGACTGAACATAAATTATATCTGGCCTAATGATTATAAATTATATAATAAAATAAAATAATTGAAAGTAAATACAAGTTTACAATAAAACAAGTAATAAAATGAAAAAAATTATACATATATATATATATATGTGTGTGTGTGTGTGTGTGTGTGTGTGTGTGTGTGTGTGTGTGTGTGTGTGTGTGTGTGTGTGTGTGTGTGTGTGTGTGTGTGTGTGTGTGTGTGTGTGTGTGTGTGTGTGTGTGTGTGTGTGTGTGCGTGTGTGTGTGTGTGTGTGTGTGTGTGTGTGTGTGTGTGTGTGTGTGTGTGTGTGTGTGTGTGTGTACACACACACACACACACACACACACACAGTGTGTCCCGAATTTAAATAGCAAAACTTTAAGAACTCATAGTGGACCGAAAAACTAAGAAAATAAGTTCTTCAGAGATTTGCTCGTTTTTGCTTAGTTTTAGAGAAAATCACAAAAAAAAGAAACAATACAAGTTTTCATTTTTATACTTATTTATTTACATTTATATTTATGTTATGTTCTTTTTAATGTAAATATTGCTCAAAATGTTGTCCTCTTGCACCAATGCAAGCATTACATCTAGCACTTACTGGATAAATTGCAGCTAAACATTGTTGTGATGATATTTGGTGCACTGCATCTATGATTCGGTCTCTTAATTGCTCTCTTGAGTTGATTGACACCGAATAAACTTTCTGCTTCAAGGTTCCCCATACGAAGAAATCCATGGGTGTCATATCAGGTGATCTGGGTGGACACAATTTCTTCTCCGATAATCTGCTCTTATTGCTGCCTGGAATTGGTCGCCTTCATTACGTATTAATAATGACCTAGTCTCTCGTAGTCTATTAAAAGTTAGCGAAAAGACTCGTCGATTAGGCACTCTTCTATTTGGAAATCGGAGCGCATACTCCCGCACCGCACCGGTAAAGCATTACCGTTACAGAAACCATACACAAAAATCATATGAGCGTATTCAACATTAGAATATGTATGCGGCATTGTGGCTGATGCTATTCACACAAAAATATCTGAGTAACTGACTGAAGACTGATTTAGGAATTATAATCATAGAAGGAAGCCAAAATGTAAACAAATAAAAGAATGTAAAGGATAACATTAAGTGTTTACATATCTCAATGCCTAGCCTGACGAACTTTGAAAAGTGATAATCGCTACCTGTAACATTTTTGTTTTGTTTCTTTTTTTGCGATTTTTTCTAAAACTAAGCAAAAACGAGCAAATCTCTAAAGGACTTTTTGTCTTAGTTTTTCGGTCCCCTATAACTTCCTGAAGTTTTACCATTTAAATTCGGGACACTCTGTATATATATATATATATATATATATATATATATATATATATATATATATATATATATATATATATATATATATATATATATATATATATAAACACATTCACACTATATACATACATAAACTATATATAAAATCGGTAAAGGAAAAAATATTATGGAAGAAATTTATTGGACGATAGATTTCTGATGTTACACGTAGTAAAGCATGAAGATAAATAATATTTGATGATGATTGTATTGTTGACAGTGAGTTTTTACTAAGGAGATGAATTTGTCAGGGGTGCAGTCAGGATGAATAAACACGGCCAGTTTTTAAATGAAAAACTTATATTTTGGCGTGCCAAAGTTTCTACCTGCCTTGCAGGTCTTCATCAGGGCTAAAATAACAAAAATTGGATGTGACCAAGATGATACAAACATTAAAAAAATTAAATAAATAAATAATAAAAATAATTTAAAAATGAAAAATAAACAAGGGAAAAGATCTGTAGTTAATTAGATAATTGATTACAATTATTTTAGCCCTGATGAAGACCTGCAAGGCAGGTCGAAACGTTGACACGCCAAAATATAAGTTTTTCATTTAATAACTGGCCGTGTTTATTCATCCTGACTGCACCCCTAACAAATTCATCTCCTTAATAAATAATATTTGTTGAGAGGGAACAGGAAAAAAAAAAAAATTAAATTAAATTCATTAAAGCACCCATATAATTAGATAGCATCCGACAGGAGGGAGAAAAGGTGGTGGAAGGTGCATCTTCACGTGCCAAACGAAACGCTACATACAGACTTACGTATTCCTTCAGTTAAGAGCCATATTAATAAAATTCAAAGACATATTCATGATAAACTACGTGTACACTCTAACAAACAGGGACAGAATATGGCAACATTAAAAATTCCATAACATAACTCAACGGAGGCTGAAAGAGGTGGATGAGGGATCTCCTAGTCTAATCCCTAATAATTTAGTATCCCGCCTGGAGATTGCACCACTGGGTGCTGACCCCGTCATACCTCATAAAAAAATCTAGGGCTTGTGTACAAAATTAGTTAATATATATACAATAAACATTACTTTTTAAGAAAAAATATTTTATAATGCGATGTAAATGTACTGTAACTGTACTCTTGGAAGACTGTTTAAAGTGCCTCTGTCGATACTAGTACATTTCTTTGCTCCTCGCCGCTAAATGGGGAGGTGATATCATCAGCTGGCGGTATCGCTCTTGTTGAGTGTTTTATTACTTAGTGTCACAAAAAGAAACTTTATCTCTTTCCTTGGTTTCCTCTCATAACATTTTAAAGTAGAAAGGAGTTACCTATATCCCAACTGTTTGGGAATTCAGCATTGAGCGAAGAGTTTCATAACACCTACACAATAAAAATACTATAAATATTTAGAAGTATTTTAAAATTTAATTATAATCAACCAAGACCCTTCATCCAAAATCATAGTTATCTTTAAATTTAATACATTGCCAACCGTTATATATGGGATAGAAATTAGAATAATAAATTCTTGTTTGTATACACTTCCATTTATTGAAATTTAAATAATTCATTTATATATAAAATAAATAAAACCTGTCTCATTCCATGAAGGTAACAAGTAAGCAATGTTTCATAATCAACGATTATTCAAACATATGTGTGGGGGGGGGGGGATTGTTCTCAATTACCTTATTTCCGCTAAACTCAAACCAATCGAAGGTTGACGCCTAGTTCTAACCTGTGGCAACGAAGCACGTGCCAGATATAGAGAGACGTCTATGTACATGTGATATATAGGTGTTTAGTAAAAATATAGACCAATCTACTCGGAGGGAGAGCGGAGAATTGCAGCAATGAACTGAGAGCATTATTTGACAGTCAGACATAAATTTTATTAAAAAAGGAAAGGTTGACATGGATCGATCATGTGGAGCCTATGGGAAGCGATATTCTTCCAAAGAAGCTGCTTTATGAAAAACCAAAAGAGCTTGAAGATGTTGTTAGAAAGAGTTGGATGATATTCGAGAAAACCTACGAGAGTTGGGAATCAAGCAATGGAAATCTGTTTTTGCCGATAGACCAGCAAGGCAGAAAATCTGTATGGCAATAGTGCTGAATATAATAATTGAAAGTTGATTTGCCAATTTAAAGAGGATAAGTGGGACCAGGAATCAATCCACAACTGATGGAACAGAAAATAAATATTTCTATATTTTCATCTCAATTTTTCTTAAATATTTTGTCATATTAATCATAATATATTCATTGATATTATTTCAACTTTAAATGATTGAAATATTAAAAGCTATCCTTATGCTTCAATTTTCATTTGGGGAAATACAGATGTGATGAATTTTTTTTTTTCAGAAGTAAAAAAAAATTATTAGGCTACCTAGGAGTACTTGATAAAATGCGAAAATTTAAAAGTTTGACAATTTTCTGAAACTGAAAATTAACGAGGCATTAATAATTTCAATGCATAATTAAGATTAATTGAAAATGCTTAAAACTATAATATTTATGTAGTTGAACTAAAATTTAATAGAGTTTCTATCATGGCCGTAAAAGAAGAGAATTAACCTCATTATTAGAACAGGATGTTACGTATGTATAATACTGAAGTGTATGGAATGAAACTGCATTCTTTCCCAATAGATTATGTTTAATCCTTAACTTATTTAAAAAATATTTTTCACATTTTTGACCTACTAACAACATAGAATAATAAACATCACCTGTGATTAGAATATAATAATCGATGGTGAAATTTGGGAAACGCCTGGTAAGTGAATAAACTGTAGAAACTATCATATTTGAATATCAGCAATTAGTCTGAAAAAAATTTAAAGTAAAAATAAAATATAAGAAAGCTACTTCTGATAACTTTCAATACATCTAATACTCCTTCAAAAACAAAAATATTTTTTGGCAATATCAAAGAGATTATGAATGAGGTATCAGCGATAAAAGGACATTTTAGGAAAATAGGAGATAAATTAATAATGAGAAATACATAGGGATCGGATCATGGGAAAAATTTTGGCAAATATAGGAATCTAAAACAGCATTCAATAAATATTAATAATGAACTAATATTTTCATATAACAACCAATTTTCCATAAATTCACTCACTCCTTGGATCTACAGCCCCTAAAAAATCTGGGTCTCCTAATAAATTTATTTCTAATAAATAGTTTTGCCAATCAGCTCTGCCTAGGCATCTTCCACCTTCTCACTTCCAAGGATTTAATGATACAATCGATGACGTCAATCCACCGGTTTCGTGGTCGTCTTCCTCCTTGCTTGCCATATAAACGATTTTTAGAAAGTTTACGATCAGCCATATCCCATCTTATTAGACTCTTCTTAATAAATTAAACCACAGCTTTTTCCAGGAACTAACGTCAAATTTCTTCATTTTACCTTAATCTCCACTGCCCAGCTTCTTAGACCGGTTCGTATGCTGGATATTGTTTATAACGACCTCCAAGGGACAAAACATATTCGGTCACTGTAACCAATAGTCGTTATATCTAATCATACTGCCTACATCAAATCCATATGTAAATATGAAATAGGAACATTGTAAAACCAATCAAATATCAATATCAAAAATCAATCAATTATTCATTTAAGAATAATTTATTATTTAATAATTATATATATTGTACATATGTAGACTGAACAATTAAGAACATTAAACTTGTTTAAAATAATCAGTTATTCCAGCCTGTTTAAAACATTTTTAATATGATATTGGTAAGAATCCTCAACAGCATCAATCCCTTATTGATTACATAGCTCCACGAAGTACACTGTTCACAAATAAAAACCTTCTTGGACAGTCCATTAATCGGAATTTTTGTTTTTTCATATTGATGAGATTGTAGAATGACTTGCGTTCAAATCCTTAGCGATGTCCATATTGTTTTCACCATTGCACATCGTACTGCAAATGTGCATTTTATCTTCAAGAGAAAATGGTCTTTTCTGATTCATTTTTCACAAATCACGCACTAGAAATTTTTGATAACAGAAAATTTATTTCTCCGACACTCGAACGGAAAGGTTAAAATATTAAAAGAAACTTGAAAGGGGTTAGTTAGCGTTCAGGAGTAGGAGGGAGTAGGTTATAGGAGTGGAAGGGAGAAGAGGGTTCTCAGAAAATGACGCGGCAATAGTTCACTAAGTTTGTTTACCTCGAGCTGATTACCTTTTCAACCATTTTGGCGTTATAATCGATGTTATTTTATCCATTTCAAAGTGCACTTCAGATAGCAATTCAAGCGATCTGAAAATTTAGTTTCTATAGCCGATTCGTTGTTATAAGAGATATCCAGTGTATATCATTTTGAGTACCTTTCGTTTCAATACGAACAGTCATCAGTTTCCTTGGTCAGATTTCGCAACCATACGTTATCAATGGCCTTACTATTGTCTTGTATATAAGGACCTTATCTCGGTTACTTAATCTTCTGAATTTCAGTGGCTCCCATCCGAGGCTTCCATAATCTAGATTAAAAAAAAAAAAAAAAAGTAATTTCAACTGATGCTGTGATACGTTTCCGTAGTTTTACTTCTAGTAATCTAATGGCAGTATGAAGAAGACTTTCCCTAAACCGGCGGAAAGTCGATTCCCATCCATTATGGCGTTTACTCTTAAGGCCACCTCCAGTCAATGGCGAGGCTATTTCACAGCTCACTGAGCGGGTAAACACTCCATATTTTATACTTCACGCCACCAATTTCACACCAGAAACCCTTTAGGAGGCAAATTATTTTAGCTAAATGTTGATCAATATCTTTAGAATTTTTGTGTTATTGGTTTTTGGACATTGTTAAATAGGCGTTCCAAAAAGTTAATCATGCAATAAATTAGTTAATTTATATTCGCCAAAGGTAACTCCTTACACTTCACAACAGAAATCAAAGTTGCGAGGAAATAAAGTAGGTAAATAGGAGCTTTTGATTTTCAAATGTGCAAAGACGCAATAAAAAATTACCAACCTCTTGAGCTCTGATACCCTAACTTCTGTTTGGGCTATGAAACTTTCTAGCGCTTGGATGAAGACAGCCTCAGTGTCCAAGAGCTCCTCCAGATCGGCCAGGGCAGTGAAGACTTCAGCGGAGGAACAGCAGGCCATCAGAAGGAGGCCCCACACCGCACACCACCTCATCTCTGCAAAAGAATGTTGAAAGTCATTAATTCAAAACTTAAAAGTTTCTTTAGAGTTAAAGCAAATATTATCAAGTACTACAAACGCTTAAAGAAGCTTTATCAATAGATTATTACTGATAGTTGAAAGTTAATATTAAGGAAGATACCTAGATACTTAGGAAGATAGCACTGCATACAAGTGAAAATCTATTACATAATACTATTCACAACATTCCTAACATTACTTGGAACGTATCTAGAAAGTTATTTTGTTTAGGAAGAGAGATCTTCGATAGGAAAATCCCAATGAATGAAAGTCAAAAGTTCATCTCAAATAACAAATCCACAGCCATCATCTTCATTATGTAAAGGACGAGCGCGGTTGGAGTAATCTCAGGTTATTATTCGCTAATGTTACTTTTCTCTTTCACAAACAACTCGGAAAACAATGGACCAGAAGCTAATGAGACATTTCTACATTGTTCTGTGTAAACTATAGTTCCATAAAATGAAAGAACATTAATAAAGAATTGCTTGAATTGTTAGTAGCAACATAAAACCGTTTCAACTGATATAAATATCAGAAAGCAATGATTTCATTTAGGCGTATAGAAGTTCAAGCTGCAAAATAAATAGTTTCATCCATTTGGATGAGTTTAAATTTATTTCGTAGCGGACCCACGAAATAAATCTTGACCTTCCCACTATGGTTAGAATAGGCTAACCTGTAGAATAATCCGTCCTCAGTTAAGAGAGTACAGAGTACAGAAGGACGTTAAGCACCCAAAAATAAACTAGAAAAAGATCCTCATTTTTTAATACTGCAATGACACAGTGCAGCTTTTTGGTACAATCAGTCATAATAGGACTTCGAGAGCAAGGCTATCAAGGGGATTTGGGAAACTGTAATTGAGGTATAATTCTCATTGAGGTTCGTGGTATCAAGGTTGTGTAGACTAAAATTCGTGTTTGAAAGGTCATTGATTTCTCTGAAATCCTAATATAGCGAGTAAATTTTGGATAAATCCTAGCTAAAACTTTTTTTGATGAAAAGTGAATTCATTATTGCTGTAAAAAAGTAAAGATTAAAGCAGCCCCGATTTTCTCAGTACAACCAATCACATACACTGACACCAAGGTCACATACAGTATATACCTCAGGATCATCTTCCCAGTGAAGACCCATCTTAGAGATATAACCTGACCACCAGTTTCCTCAAAGTAACGGGGCCTCTTTTGATGGGCTAATCACCCATTAAAGAGATAAACAGATTCCAAGGACCAAAAATGACTATGGGGAAATCTGTAGGAGGCCATTCCACCAATCCCCAAGTTATTTGGAAATCAAAATCTCAAGAGGATTAAACAATTGTACATGCCATGATCGAAGTGAGAAAGAGGGAAGTGTTAGCAAGTTTCAACTACGTATACTGCCTTTCTAAATGTAACTTAATATTGTAACCTTGACTAATCTAGAAGTCTTCGTGTTAAAGAATGCAAGCATTTGTAAAAGTTATGGCACCGTTTCTTTTCAGCCAATTGACAACGAATATCCAAAATAAATATTTGGATTAATCCTAGCATTACATTTTGAAATAAAAAATAAACCCGATGTATCTTCCTTATTTTTAAGATATCCTTTCTAAGGAAGGACATTCCTTTTTGTCGGGTACATGTCTAAACATTAGTTATATGGAATTATTTTTATCAGATCAATGATAATCTGTCCTCACGACTGAGCAATGAATTTCTATCTCTCAACACAAACATATAACACAAAATTACTTTTTTCTTTCAGAGGCCTCTTAGAGTGTGATTTAGCAAGTTGATTAAAGGATGAGATAAAAGTACCATGTAGGTTGGAAGATTTCCCAACAGCTAGAAGAGTGTTACATCAGTCCTTCAGGGAGAGGAGCATCATATATTCGGGTCACTCAGGGTAAGTGTTCCGCGAGTGTCGAGAAATGGTGACGTATTCCAAAAGTGACTATTATGCCGAGTTACATAACCCTGTGGTGAGGGAATATTCGCCGTAACATTAATAGCGAAGATCAACACATCATAGTGCTTCTTGCAAATATTAACATTTATTAGAGATGGACCGGCAAGTCATTAATCAGCAAAGCTAATTATTGCCTCCTTTGGAATTTGTGTGACATCGGCAATATTCGTGGTTTATTTTTCATAGCTTAATAGCCGCGCGAACATGTTGCTAAATCTTTTGCAGTGAACGACAGATCTCTAAAGTTGGTTATATACATATACGAAACAATGAGAAATCGAATACCACCAGAAAGAGGAGGACTGCAAATGAACTACCTACTTTTATATTATATTTCAATAAGGAAATAATATTTTTTACTGATGACACAAAACCGAAAATGGGCTTCTATAAAATAGTAGGCTACATAAACTTAAAAAAAAAAAAAAAAAAAAAAAAAAAAAAATCTATTCCTGGAATCAATTACAAACTGTAAGAATGAATCTAAAATAAAAATATCAATGAAGGTTACGACTGAAATTAAATTACAGTATTTTTAAGCTTAGAAATATGGAAGAACAAAAATTCCCGACTAGTCGCCGTTTTGTTACTGATTTATCGTCGACTGCTAAAGATAAAATATATATTTATAATAATAGTAAAAAGACTTAGGGAAAAATCCTTAGGTTCAATGTCGATGCCGCCAACATTCGCCACTCGTCGACTAATTACCGTTGCAGTGATTCTCTTCTTTTTTAACCCAAAAACACTACACTGCCGGCCATTAGTAAATATGTGTAAGTAGCAGGTTAGTGTTTAAGTAACTATAATTTACTTTTAGTATTATTTAAATAAATAAATTATAAAATAAGGCAAATATCAATGCAGGTATCAGCTGTTCTTAACTTAAATAAATATCATGCTTAAGTTATATATTGCGTAGTTATACATATACTGCGCGACAAATTTGAATTTTTTTTTTTTTTTTTTTTTTTTTTTTTTTTTTTTTTTTTTTTTTTTTTTTTTTTTGAGTTTATGATCAGCAGCAATAACAGCCCAGCTGAAAGTTTTTCGAAATGCAATAAAAAAAGTTCTTTTGTTCACGACAGAATAGTACTTTATTTTAGAACCATTTTTCTGCATAATGAAAAGATAGTTAGAAAAATCTTAGACACAGGTTCCGCTAAAGATCCTGATGACTAAAGCAGTTGCTCGTCCTTGGAGGAGGAGATTGCCGAAGGAGCCTACTATTAGCAGACTGGTCCGTTCCTGAAGGACCTTTCTAGAAAAGATCCTTGAACCAGTGACCCCTCAACAGGAGGACAGTACCTTTTATTTATCCCGTGAACTTGAGGTGCCGTCTGCAAAGATCATTTATCAACGGCCTTAGAGGACTAAGATTGGAAAGTAGCCAACCTTCATAGGAAATGCAAATCAAAGCGTCCAGGCGGCTCAAAAACCGAATACAAGTTTATTTTCCAATTAAACACTAAGTAAATAATAAACTAAATATAAAAAAGAAGTATTAGCATTCTAATTACCGCAACATAAATTTTTACATAAGACGAAGGTCCATTTTATCAATTATGTAGTACTTACAATACGATAATTATAAGAACATAAAATACATCTAGGAATCTTGTATGTTCATATAATTATCAGATTGTAAGTACTGCAAAATTGATAAAAGGGACCTTCGTTTTGAGTAAAAATTAATATTTAATTAATTAGAAAGAGGTCATATTTTTTGTACGGCCGTTTTTAATGTGAGACCATACTGCCAATGCCAATGCAAAGTATCGATTGTGAAAATCAACACTTTCCATGAGAGTGGAAAAACTGTTTCTGGGTTCATTGAGAACCATTTTGACAGGGTTATTCCTCTCTATCAATGAAGAGTATGGAGGTTAATTACAACATGAATTCATATTCAAGTGTTCACTGAAACGTACATCAGTTCTTAAGTAAGTGGTAAAGATCAAGAACATAAAATGCTTTTTTTAAAATTCATTAATTTGTATTTGTATCGACGACATTTACTAGAAATATTTAAGAAGATGTATGTAAACTTTATTATTATTTGTAGTTTTGATTAGTTATGAAATTATTGCGTTTAATAATTAGTTAGTGGATGTTATTTCTATTATAGATAACATGAATGGTTTACATTTTTTCGGTACATAACTATTTCATGAAACATACCATTTTGATAAAAACCTTTACTGGCAGTGTTGCTATACTTGTAAACATCCATATTAATCTGCTCCAATGTGAATTTCTGCTCTACTGAGAGAACTGTTACGGGTTCGATGGAACGAGTGGGACACGAAACGCGATGAAGCGATATTTCCTCAATTTTCCGATTCACAGAAGCGAAAAGGGGAAATTCAAAGTTATCGTCGTAATAAAACCAAAGCTTTCACACTTATCAATTATCTCATCATTCACATTTTAGTCGCGATAAACATTATGAGATTTCCTATTCTGTTTATTCTACAAACAATGTTGTATACCAGGTATGCAAGTTTAAAATGTCGTTTTAATTCCAATAGAATGCGCTCTTAGCCTATTGAAGGATTTGCTTATCTCTAAACGCTATTTTGTTTGTTAGTCATTTGTTTACAAAAGTCAGTTGTTTTTAAGTCGTTTACGTGGACGTATCATACCTTTCTTTGGTGTTAAAAATGTCTAATTTTAAGCCAAATAAAGAGCATTTGCGGCATGTCATGATTTTCTTATTTAATCAAAAGAAAAAGGCATCTGAATGTCATCGAATTCTTGTTGAGACTTATGGCGATGTTGCTCCAACCGTCAGGACATGTGAACGTTGGTTTCAAAGTTTCAAACGTGGTGATTTTGATGTTACTGATCAAAAAAGAAAATCGACCAAAAAAGTTTGAGGACTTCGAATCGCAATCTTTATTAGACGAAGACAATACCCAAACCCAACAAATGATGGCAGAACAGTTGAATGTCACTAGGCAAGCCATTTCCGATCGCCTGAGAGCTATGGGAAAGATTCAAAAGGTTGGAAAATGGGTTCCACATGAATTGGACGAACGACAGATGGAAAAAAAAAAACTGTGTGCGAAATGCTGCTTTTACGCCACGAAAGAAAGGGTTTTTTGCATCGAGTTGTAACTGGCGATGAAAAAGGATTTATTTTCAGAATCCCAAACGAAAAAAAAAAATCATGGGTAACGCCAGGACAACCATCCACATCGAGTGCAAGACCGGATCGTTTTGGGAAGAAGACAATGCTGTGTGTGTGGTGGGATCAGAAGGGAGTAGTCTACTACGAGCTTCTCAAACCCGGCGAAACAGTCAATACCGAGCGCTACCGACAACAAATGATCAATTTGAGTCACGCATTGATCAAAAAACGCCCAGAATGGGCTCACAGGCACGCCAAAGTCATTCTTCAGCATGATAACGCTCCTGCACATTCAGCCAGATTGACTAAGGAAACGATTTCTTCGCTTGGTTGGGAACTCCTACCCCACCCGCCGTATTCATCTGACCTGGCGCCTTCTGATTATCACCTCTTCTCATCGATGGGACACTCATTGGCGGAGCAACACTTCAACAATTTCGAAAACGTACGAAAATGGCTCGATGAATGGATTTCAAATAAAAATGAAGCATTCTTTTGGAATGGTATCCATATATTGCCCGAGAGATGGGCAAAATGTGTAGAAAGCGAGGGTCAGTACTTTGAATAAAATATATTATACTTTTTTTTAAATTACTGTGTATTTATTTTAAGAAATAAACGACATTTTAAACTTGCATACCTGGTATGTATACTAAATCAAGCATTTCAAATTTGTATTAATGTGTATTTAAATTATTTAAGGTTATGTCGAGAGATGGGACGCGTAGAAATATTGGAATCAGTATTTCATTCAAACCCAAGATCGCGGGTTCGCAGCCCGGCAGATGACCTTAGGATTTTTTAAAGGGAGTAAAAAATCCTTAGCTATGTCGTCCTTCGGAAGGGACGTAAAATGGGGGTCCCGAGCCTGTGCGATGTCAGGTACTCGTTAAAGATCCCTATCCTAATTATACCTGGATAGGCAAAATTTAGGACTCCCACCGTAGCATCGTCCGATTAGCCATAGCAGCATAAAGTGACGTTAAACGAAATAAACAAACAAGTATTTCATTCATATCAGTGTTACTGCAATATGAAAAAACTGGAAACATTATGAGAGAAAAAATTGATTACATGATAAAAACCTTACTGGTTTCACTCATAGAGGAACTTTGGATATCGTTACCTGTAGTATATTTTGTGTTTGAGAAACCTACAAGTTGGGAAAGTACCACTAGCTTAGTTTGGCATTTAGAAACATTTGAAGATCTATCTGACCACGTTTTCAATAACTGGTCATCATCCTGATAGCCCCTGGCCCGTGGGAGAGCCTCGTCGGTATTACCATCCCGAACTAACTATACAGCAAGGATGTTCACATCATATCCTCATTCAGATATATACGCATCATTAAGTTCTGTATGACCTTAGATATCAACATGGATAGCATGGGAACTAACTAAAATATGGCTTATCAAGGCATCTTCTATCTGAAACATATTTTTTCTATTTAATGCAAGAAAAGATTAGACTTGCTTTGCTACTGTTGTTTCTCTTCAGTTAATTTAGAAATCAATAGGGCTGTGTGAATATGTATATGTTTTCTTATTAACACATGATATGAGATACTGTCAGTATCCACAAGACTTTTTTCTCAACACAATGAAAGGTTTTTGGTCGAAATCATGAATATCTGATTTATTAGAGAAGCTTCACCGGACCCTGAGTCCGGCCCACGAATTATATAACTAACTCACGTAACTAAACTTTACCCATTGAGTTAAATTTGTTAAATCCTGACATCATCAGTTTATATGGATAAAGAAAAATACCTAGCCTTTGTAAGTGTACTTTTTATTTTAGTGAAGGAACAATGGGATGGATGGGAAGAAAGCGTGCGGGAGACGTCTGTCGTTTGATCCGGACGTTGCTTTGTGTAGAGAAACTTCACATTTAATTCGTAGTTAGTGATTATTCCCAGCCTTCGAGTTTCCTATTGATACGTGAGCATTCCTTTTCTAGATTTAAAATTGATAGGTTTCCTGAAGGACAAAATAGCGATTTCTTTTTTATTTTGTCATTAGAATTGATTTTTCTGCCGTTGGCATTATCGACCTTAAGGATATTTAAGTACTTTGAGTAGCCCGATCCTCAGCCTGTCTCATATGGTTGTTTCCCGTTTCGGTCCACGCATTTCTGAGCGCCATTTTAGTTTTCCTCGTAGCCTCCAACATATATTCCTTTGTGCCTTCACTCAGACAGACCCGCAATTCTTCATTCTTCTGTCTCCCACAAGTGCTAAAACTCTGATTACCACGCGAAAAATTATTCTTACAGGCCCCTCAACTACGCTCTCAAGAGTACATGTTAAAGATTAGGGTCTCACAACCAGGTGAGAGCAGCTTTATTACGGCATTGTACGCCCTGTATTCGCGCTTATTATGCATGCTTATTATATTAATAAGCTACAACTTTCTATTTTCTAGGGTCTTATTTTTTATATTTTTCGTAAATTTCTGGATAAATGGTTTTGTGTATATACATAAAGTGTACCGTTTTAATATCGATATTCGAAAGTTGACATTTAGAGAAACATCGTTCCTCGGAGATTTTTATGAATTTTCACAGGTATTCATATTGTAATTAACCTCATACTCTACATTGAAAGGAGGAATAACCCTGCCAAAGTGATTCAGAATGAACCCAGAAACAGTTTTTCTACTCTTATGGAAAGTGCTGATTTTCACATTCGATGCTTTGCATTGGGATCGACAATGTGGTTTCGTTTGTTAATTGTTAATGTAACGTATACATTTGTTTTTGTTGGCAATGTAAAATGAATCCTGAGTAATGCAAAAGAAGCTAGGTGTCATATACATGTAATCGTTGAGATGAGGCGTACAATTCCAAAACCAGCCAAGTCTAATTTCCAGATTTTTTTTTTTTACATAGCTTTCTTCTAGATCATTTTTATATGAAAGGTCTTCTCCCTAAAGTAGTTAAATCACATTAAAAACGGCCAAAAATAAGGCCTCTTTCTAATCCAGCTAAACCTTTACCTTTTACCTTTATCCACCAACAGTGAAAAATTTTCTAAAATAGATTTTGGTGGTTTTAATTTGTAATTTTTTTTGATTCGGGAAAAAACAACTTTTACAAGAATACAAAGTAATTCAAAATAGAAAGGTTTGCCGTGGGATAAATGCCGTCCAGACAGAGCAATTGATTGGTTTACAATGCAGATGCCCAGTGAGGCAACGCTTCATGAATACTGACAGAGCTCATTTCCGGATTTTTTTTGTCATGGAAATAGGTAGTACAGTTTAATTGTTTCATTATCTAACAGAGAACAAAAAATAAAATAATGAATTAAACATACACCCAGTGTCCAAATAACTAAGCAAACTGCATTTTTTTCTCACAGAATTACAATTAGAAAAAAAAATTCACGCATTACATGTTAATTCTTTACTCATAGTTTAAGATCAATTCAATCTTTTTTTTTTTTTACTTAAAAGCCACTATGATGTCAACTTTATTTTTATTAAAAATGTGAACACCTATTTTTCTTATTTTCGATAAAAAGATTTTTTTTTTAATGAAATATGACAGTAATTACAGTAAGATTAGATGGAAACTCGTATTTTTAACCGTTTATTTTAGAAGAATCAGACCCGCTGAAATTACGGAGATAAGCTTTAGGGATCTACTAAACCTTCAGTTCATCGCACATCCAATGCTAACAGTCTGATTATCAATAACATGTGTATCAAATAAACTTATCCATAAATTAATGTTCCGCATGTTGCTCTTCTAGCACAAACCAGATACCTACCTATCCTTTCATAACAAACTCCATTTGCCACCCTAACCCACAAGTCTCTCAACTCCCGATAAACCTACGAGATGTTTAAAAAGAAGAGGCCTAGAAAGCTTCTAATTTAGAACTTTTAATATGAAAATTTAAAAGTTAATTAATACCAAAAGGGATCAAAATAAATCCTAAAAAATCTCATAAAATAATGTTTACCCTTTGTCGTAAATCTACGACTTCCTCTCCTTCATTTTTATTTAATAGTTTACCATTAATCCCTGTTAAACAGATTTGCTTCTTAGGACTTAATTTGGACAAATGTCTTAATTGGAGTGCACATCCAACACTTACTAGACAAACATTCAAAGATTCCAATAAATTACAAATACTTATTTACATGACAGTAGTGAGACCCATTTAGACAAACGAATTTGATTGTTGGGGCTCCAGTCAACCTCCCAATTCTTCTCGTATCCAATCCCTACAATCCAAAATACCTCTAAAAATCCTCAATGCTTTTAACTACGTCACAAATAGACCTATCCATATAGATTTTGATGTTCGATTTCTTGCTGATTTAGACATAACCTGTTCTCTTACCTACGTAAATCCACTAGTCTCCCTACAACTTCAAAAGCGAATCCTGATAACCCTCCAAGACATAGAAATGAAGATTGCCAAGAGACTTTCTAGGGTAGAAATCTTATTAAAGTGTTCTTTCATGAACTCATGAACCACTCATGAGCTAATGCGTAGTTCTTTGAAATTTCATGGTAATGATATTACCGAACATTTACTTATTATTGTATACAATCGAAAATATCAATAAATAATAATACAAAAAAATTAGAAGAAATTTTTTATCAGTACATTAAAAATGCTTTGAAGAGAAAATTTTGGACGAGGCGGCATTGAATGATTACTATAGTCATTCAAAATGCTGGGATGACTTAACAAATCGCTAACGGCACAGCCCACGCTCGGCATCAATCAAACGGCATCAGATAATGAACAACAATGACCCAATGGCTAATTATTTACTATTCAATAAACCTAAAGATGCAATACAATGCAGCGCAAAGGTGACAGCTCCTCTCAGGGACAGGAGAAAGCGGTGAGTGACGAACTGGTGCTGAGGCTAAGTTATTATGCCTTAAAGGTGGGAATTCATGGTACTTCTAGAGATGTACCCTAAGCAAATAGTATTATGTAACGTACATTAAAAATTAACATTCAATGACGTTTAATGGCTTACATGAATCAAAAAATAATTAGCCGTAATAAAAAAATCTAAATGTCAAAGTGGTTTTTACTTCATTTTTTGTTTTCCATAGCCCCATTTTCTTCATTTATTAGTCATATATAAAGTTTTTCACATTCTCCTCTAACTGCTTCCTAACATTTTAAGGAGTTATAGGTTGTTCAGCATAATTTTGTTTTATATTAATCAAGTTTAATTAATAATTATTTGATGGGACTCGCCGTTTTTTTTTTATGTGTATAGTTCTTACATATAATATAAAATAACTTATATCTATAATTTTATATTTAAAATAATATCTGCCATCGTTTTGGCTCGATTGTGGGTGAAATTTGGGTGAAATATTTCTTAAGGTATCGAAAAAAATCTAATGAAAATTTCTATCTAATTCAAAATAACCATAAATTCAACAAAGTCTCGGGAGTAAAACTAATACATTACGTACAGAAAATATACATTAAACATTATAATAATAAATAACTTGAGAAATTAATGTCAAAAACAGTAATTGCCTGCAACACAAAATTTATTCTTCATAACTCCATTTTTCTTATCATATTAGTTTCAATTAAAATTAAGGACAAAGTGAGTGATAGTGGCACAATTCACCCTTACAAATATTTAAAAATAAATAAAATAGAATAAATTAAAAACAAAGCTAGAGAATGTTCTATGACAGATACCTAACAGCTGAATCAATAAGACAAGAAAAATTCAAGGTGCAAAGAAATAATATTGCACATTAGAAAGTATGGTTAACTATCTAGCTATTAACACACTAATTAAAAATTAAAAACAATTAGTTTTATAGAAAATTACAATTTTAAAAATCCTTTCATATCAAAGAAGTCATCTGTATTAAAAGATTTTAGATTTTCCTTGTATGCTAAGAGATACCCCTAGAGTGTTAACTTAATTCGAAATATTTATTTTCAAAAACTTGTAAATGATTTCCAGTCATTGTTGGAGAGAAATTGTTGGAGAGAAATTTTCATTTACTTTAAGAAAGTAATTAAATCCAGGTAAGTAATTGGCTGAAAATTTCGACTTAATTGAACTATATTTCTTGAATTTATAGAAAGAACATAGCCTTATATCCTTAGGATATTCGCCAATAAATGTTTGATTCACCTTTTATTTATCGTACTAAAATACGATATATTATTCCTGCACATGTAAGTTTACAATAATTTTACAGTTTAAAAGACAAACATACGTAGCGTAACAAATCGTAGGCGGCTTATAATGGAAATAAGAAGAAGCTTTTTATCACAGAAACCTTATTTGCATATCAAAACAGCGAGCACCTAAAAAATAACCAAGACCAGAAATATTCCAGTGGGGATTAATTTTGTTTTAAAAAACTTAGGACTATAAAATACTTCGAGAGCCCCTCATATTTCAAAAGTTGAACAACCGAACAAATTTTGAAGTCGATAACCGACCTTGGCCTCTGAGGTAACGGGCGGTCTATCAGTGAAAGCGGGGATGTTTACCAGGGAATTAGGAAGGGAAATTGTTTGTAATAGGCAATAGAGGATTCAAGAGGAATCGGCTGAGGATTCACGACGAAATTAATAAGTTCGTGCCCTAATAGAGGCAGTATAGTTATTTATGATCGGCAATCAAACATTTTATACAAGTAAAAGTCAAGTGACATCTGAATATAAAAATAAAAACATTTAATAAGTAATATAATAAAGTTATTGGAGAATTGAAAAGCAAATAAATCCTTTCAAAGTCTGCTATTCAGGCAATAACAGAACATCGGAATGCTAATTCAATCAAAGCCTTATGAAATAATACATATATTTTTTTTTTCATTTTCCTTCTACCCTTCCTTCAGGTAACCGTTTTCCAGGACGGGTTGGGGGTTAGGCGGCGAATTAATTACTACGAATTAAGACCACTTTACTACTGAGCGGATTCGAGTGGACATAAATCAAACGGCAGTTGTTACAAAATGCGTCGTCCTAGCAGTCGGATAAACCGAAGAGATTGATAGGACAAAACATGTTGAAACAAGTGCCGTTAGATCTGTGTCCACCCCCTTTAAATAACCTATAAGGGCTTCATTTACATGAAAGTGTTACGACCTTATTTCTATCAAGCAATATTTAAATTCCAAGAGTTCTGGTTATATACACTCAATGGATCAAGGATTTCAGTTACTTTATTTTTCGTTTGAAAATATAAGGGGTTACTTTAAGTTTGTTTGATAATACCTTCAATTATATAATAAATAATAAAACACCAGAGACATCACATCTTACACCAATAGAGCCAACCGTTATTGTAATGTTTCTTAAAGTTGGAGTACGTAGCACATTAAGACACATTGGTTCTGAGTATACGTGTGACACTTATTATTATGATATTATTATTACGTATGACATTGTATTATTACTTTTTTTAAAATTTTATTTTAATAGTTTAAACGTATAATTTTACTATTTCAAATTTGGGATCTAATCTATTTGTGGATGTCTAAAAAAATAAGTTTATATTTTACAAAATCAACCTTATAGTAAAAAGAAGCATACACTTGTTAACTGAATCCATCTGGACTTATTTACAGCCAAAACATTAACATAAAACCAACGTTTCGATCATAAAAATCTTATTTCCACGGTACGTTAATAACAGAACAATGCACACTGACATACTTCAAATCCACAGTACTAGACCAAATTAAAATGGCATATAATATTTAACGACAATCTTAACAAACTATTACAAGCCATGGTAACAACATCCTGATAACAAATACCGAAGACTAAAAATGAGTTGGAAGAGGGATCTCCTGATCTTGCATTAACCTTACGTAGCATGAAGAGGAGATGTAGGTATTCCTCATCTTCTAAATCTTATTTTCTTACTTTCGTGTATCTGCAGTAGGTTGCCTTCACGCTAAAAACGGATGAATGGATAAAAAATAGAATTAATTGTAAAAAATGTTTATAGATAGAAAACCATAGAAGGGAGCTATGTGGTTGGAACCGGTACACGTTGTTGTTCAAATGATTAACATCTTTTGGATTCTTGTCACATTCATTGCATGTTTGTACCTTAGAATTAAAAGGTCTGTTAATATCACTGTAATTGTTTCTTCTGAGCGTATTTTAAACTCGAGAAATTAACTTCATAGTAATCTATAAGACTAATTAAAGATTCGGGTTGAGAAGGTACAAACACCAGGCCTTCAACTAATTTATTAAATATGTTTCTAATTAATCATCTTCTGGAAAGTTACATAAAATTGTTGAAGAAGTAATATAAATTTTAAGTAAGTAATTGTTTGATTGGAGACTCGCTTTAATGACAAATACAATATTCAACAAAGAAGGAACTTGGAACTAGGGGGAGGCAGTATCAATCCGAAAGTCCGCATTCTCAAGTTTATCGCCCGCTGAAAGTAGGACAGCCCGCTTTGCATAGCTCTCAAGTACCATACTGTTTTGCATCCCCAACTTATAATTGCACATGGAAAAAACTTTCGCTTTTTAACGAAACATGCAACTGTCGTTAGTACCAATCCTTACTTAGAGTGTGAATAAAAAAATAGCAGAAATAAGAATAAGAAAGTAGCAGAATAGTTTATAAAAAGTATGGAAGTAAAGTATCAAATAGAAGTTTTTGAAATTTTAAGAAAGTAAAATGGAATAAGAAAATCACTTTATTTTTGGAACATAAGCCTTTGATTGCTTTTGATTTATTTATGTCTAAAGCTTACCTTATACAGTCAATATCACAACATCGATATTGGCAATACATTGTAAGGAGTGCATTTAAACGATAATATTGATGGTTATGGAAAAGAAGGAAAGAAAAATATTGAGGAAAATATTTGGACCAAGAAAAACTGAAGGAGATTTTAAACTAAAAAGTTACAGAAATATTGAAAAATTAAGTAATGCAATGAGGAAACGTAGAATGACATTTAATGAGAATGGATGAGAGAAGACTAACAAAGAAAATTTCCTAACAAAGCCTCCAAAAACAGAAAACGAATACATGGATACGGATGGTAAAAGAAGATACGATGGTGGCAAATATACAACGGGACATCAGGCAGAGGTGGTGAAGAAGTATTGAAGTGAAAGGAAGAAATAAATTGTTGAACGTGGTCCAAAGATAGCCGAATTCGAACGGGGAAGAAGAATATGAAAGAAAAATGAAATCAGTCCGATTTTTGTTGAAGGCTCGTCAATATATTGAGGCGGCGTAAATATAGACACGTATAGATGCTTGTGAAGGGTATATTACCATATTGTGCAATAAACGTCTCAAGAAGCCGTAGAGGTTTTTTCTATTTCTAGGGCTATTAGAAATGTTTGCTGATTTATGAAGAGTGTTTTTTTGTTTTTTTTTCTCCATTTTTTATAGTCATCTGGCTCACTATTCAGTTCAGAAAACAATAATCCATACCCACTCGTAAGTCTATTTAAATAGGCTTTTCCCCACACTGTTCTTTGCCTCCTTCTTTTCCTCTTCTTGATAGCCAAAACAACCGCGATTAGAACTGGCAGGTCAATCCTCGCTGACTACACAATTGAAACAGATACTTTATTGACCAATATTATTGAGACGTGTGAGGACTACCTCTTTTTTTACTATACATTACGTCAATAATATTTATCGTGTAAGGACCGCTTTAAAGTAAGGGAGCGATTTAAAACATAATATGAAAAAGCTCCTGATACAAAGCGGACTCCTTTGGACGCAAACCGCAGCTGGAAGCGGTATTCAATATCCAATAAATAAGCTTTATTCAGTAATGTACCTCATCAATATCAACAATAGTAACTTTTAATTAAACTAAAGTTTAGTTACTAAACTATGTATCTAGAGTAATTATTATATTTATCTAGAACAATTGTTAACAGTTTTCATCGTAAATTCAAAAGAAATAGGCAGGCCTTCTCAATCGCAAGCCACCGCGGTAATTGTTCTCCATAATAATTAAATAAAATGCTATTTAGAAGAAATAGCTTTTAAACGTAAAGTTCCTTAATGCAACGTTGATTCTTAATTTCTTCCTATCGGCGATAGTTTAATTATTAGCACCTGCCGAGATCTGGAAGGAAGAGGACAGGACTAGAAACAAGACCACTGGAAGATAAAGAACAGGTTCTCGGAGACCTTTCCAGGTTCTTTGTGGCTCGTTGTAGGGGACATTCTCTTTCAATAAGTTCTAAGGGAAAACGAATCACAATTTCATTTATATCTCTTCTACTATTCTCCGACATAAAATGTCAGTCTAATGATTTGAGGTGTTAAGGTATTTCCTATACAAAGCCGAAGTAATCGTATTCCATCAAAATCCGAAGGTTAAGTATGATGTACGTCGGCGCATCAATGTTCTCATTCAAGGCTATATATATATATATATATATATATTTTTTTTTTTAATTACAAAATTTAATTATAAACAAATGAGTAACATAACCCTCGTTAGATTACAATCGTTGATTGGAAGTTGTATGGATTTACTATAAATTTATAAGACAGAAATCACAATAAATAAACCGATTGCAGGCAATAGAATTAGATTTTATTGGTTTAAATTAGGTGTTTGACAAATACCTTATATCTTGCAGTCCATCTATTAACAAAAAACAATACAAATACAAAATTCGCAAACTATGGATTGAGGTTACTTCGTTGTCCTTATGCACTACCTAACCAGTCAATAGGTATTGACCATCCGGAGCCACCAGAATTTTAATATATTTAAAAAATAAAACGAGTTTTATAGTTCACGCTAAAGCCTTATTAGATTCAAATCCATCTGGTTTTCATTGAAATTAAATTAGAATTAAAATTGTAGTATAATTAGTTATCTATATATTTCAAAATAGTATTTTCTATCTATGTATATTCGTATTACACATTTGAAAACACGCTTTTTTTTGTTTTGAGTTTTTCTTGGCAAGGCATTGATTCCGGAATAATACATGTTGAAGAGAAGGGTTTTTTAAAAATGAAAATTGAAAAAAATGAAAAGTTACATTATTTCGATATCTTAAGAAACAATTATTTTTACTTTTTTTTTCTTTCCAAACAAGAACGGATAGAAAGGTATTAGTACACAATTCAAACAAAAACGTTGATAGTTTAAAAATTAATTATATTTAAATCACTTCTATATAGACCCTTGAACCCTAATAGATTAGGGTATTTTAAAATGTAACAGTTAAATTGGCATGGTGGGATAGCATCAGAAGAATAGAAAGTCTGATAATGGGTTGTAATATACCGAAACACGTCACATTGTGTGACGATTAATTGTTTAAAGCGGAGTTTTTGCTAAAATAGAGTGTATTAGATAAAATAACATCAAATACTCCTTTATTGAAGAAATAAAAGAAATCATCTAATTGTTTTTTTGTTTTTTTTACAAAAATATTGAATTTTTAAATTTATATATTTTGGCTCAGGTTTAGGAATACATACTGACCGGCATACTGTACAACGAATTCTACATTTTTTCATTTTGAAATTTTTATTTCAAGACATTTTTTGAGTTAAAAAAAAGAAGATAAAACATGTAAAATTCAGCAGCCGAGGATAAGTCTAGGGAAAAGAAACTTTTTTCTTTTTTTTCTTTGTTTTTTCAATTCTATTGTTATTTACAGTTGAACAGAACCGGTGAAAATGAACCGTGAATATGGGATTGTTTAGATTCTATCATTCGAACGGGTCAACAAACCCATTCACACATTGAAAAAAAAACTTATTCAAAACAGAAACAGAATATAGTTAATGCAGTATAAAAGCAATAAAAATGATTAAAGTACCAACAATTGTAATCCAATAGAGAGATAAGCATCTGGAAATGGCAACTTATGTATTAGTCATGGACTTGGGTTCTGAATAAGTACCTCCTTAACATATGTTTACAATTCAAAAGACACAGGCGCGTGTGATAGCGAGTCGAAGACCGTTACAAAGGGTTTGTTTCAAGTTTCAAACACATGTATTAGCAATATTCAAAGCATTTAAGTTAACGAATTTGGTTTATATAAGTTGGTATGGACTTATAAAGAACAATCGCCTGCGTTGCACAATCAGATACACAAGCGTTGCATACAATAGAATATAATAGAAGCCATTATTGAACACGGAGACACAAGCAGCTATTAGTTCGTATTGACATTCAAATGGAAAATTACCGATGCGCACTTTCAGAAATACATAGATGATATACAGTACAGGTTTCCCCTCCTTTAAATTTACGAGACTCCTGGGACCAATTTTCTTAAATGACAAGAAAAATTGGAGCGAAAAGGAAACACCAATATATAACATACAATATTAAATGATAAATTGATTCCTTAAGATAATTTGTTTTAGTTAACTTCAGCAGTTTCGTTTCCCAGGGAAAATACAATTCTTACATAAAGCTTGTTTAATTTATTCTTTTTTTTTTTTTTTTTTTTTTTTTTTTTTTTTTTTTTTGCCAACAAATGGATATTACAAGTAAGATCACCTTCCCCCACAAACTCTTCTAGTTCGGAAATTCTGCCTAACAAATCCTCAACAGTGGAAGAGTCATTACCTTCTATTTCTAATAGAAATATTCTAACTAATGAAGTTAGAAGATACTAACATGTTCACACCTCCAACTACAACAAATCATGCTATACATAGTCAGATTATATTCAAATATGTAAAGAGGTTATTGGCTATCGATATTTAGTTTCTATTTACTATTCTTTAGAAGGTTTTAAAGATAATATTTAAAAAACATTTAATTACATAGTTTGTTTGTTTGTTTGGTTTTCATGGCGTACAACAGCATCGGTTATTAACGCCATATTTTCTTTCTTATTTCATTCTCCACACCTGTATTGCATTACTTATCTTATTTTTATTGATATCTTTTATATCGAATTATATTTTATTGCCTATTTATCTTCTGTGTCAAACCTCCGTTAACAAGCCATTTAATTTCAGAAACTTGAACACCACTGTAAAAGGTTGCTACAGTTGCTATGTCCTTACTTCAATGGAATTGCAACGGATTAATTACATAGTTTTTTAAACGGTTAAATAATAAATATTTCATAATTTTATATTGTAGTTTTTATATGAGAAATTGTTTTAATGGATTTTTTTTTTGTTTTAGTTGGTTATCTAATAAAGTTAGAACACATTAACATATTATATCTCTTACTATAACAAATCATGTAATATATAGTAATATTAAATTCAAATATATAAAGAGGGGTTATTAAAGAAAGACATTTCATTTTTATTTACATTAATTAGGAAATTTGTAAAGATAATATTTAAAAAAAAAATTATTGATTTTAATTAGTTGAATAATACATATTTGATAATAGAAGGGTTTTGTGGATGAAGGGGCTATGTCACGTTTTTGAAAAATCTAGTTCTGTGGCTGAAATATTTATTAGTAGAACTGCTAGGTAGCAAAATTTGAATAGTTCAAAATGAAATATGAAGAAGATGAAGCTGCTATAAAACATTTTCCAAATTCAGAAACATATTCAGGAAAAAAACTTTAAACATAATTTACTAAAAATTATGTTACATAACTAGTTTATTAAATAATTTGTAAAATGAAAAATAATAATACAATATGATTTGTTTTCTTTATATATAATAATTATTCCTTTAATTAATTAATCCTGAAAATCATTAGACATCTTTTATTAAATTATTTATTTTAAAATAAAATTGTATTCTTTTTTTTCCGGCATTTAATAATATGAACTTGGTTAATTTCCAAGAATCATCGTAAAATACAAATGTGTGAGACAAAAATAATAATAATACGTTTTTACCAGCACTATTGCCAGCTGGACCTTTCTCAGACATCGTATAAACTGGACTAAAGTTACAACTTTATCCAAGAAAAAACTGGTAACACTGTTTCCTACCGACCGATCAGCCTACTTTCTATCCTTTCAAAAATCCTCCTAATACGTTCTTTTCTATGTACTCTTTTATATATGAATACACGGATAGGTTTATTTGCTTCCTTATGTTACGACGTAATAAACGCCAAAAGTTATCAAAGACTATGATTATCAGTGTTAATTTTATATTTTTTAGATAAATCTATATTTTAGATAAGAAATTGTGCTCTTTTCGAAAATTGAACAGTAGTTAGTTATAAAATGTTGTCGTTATCATTAAGAATTCTGTTGATATTGTTTTAGATTTATGTGTGGTATATAATAAGGGCATTCTTTCAAAATATGTTTTATTGTGAATGGCATATTTAATTGCAGTATTGGCATCTTGGAGGCGGCTGTTTGATTATTAGATAAGGGTGGGTGAGACTGGTTTGGACAATTCTTCTGGCATAGAGCTACCTCTTTCTCTACGGATGGAACGAACAGATTTGACATATAGCTTGACCAAATTTTTAAAAACGGTTTTCAATTTCATTGGTGGACTCTCGTTCCACATGTATTTCCATATTCCAAGAATTTTCTTTTTTAAGGGAAAATTTAATATCTTGGTGTGTTAGGATGGCAGTAACTCAGCCTAAGGGGGTAGGTTTAGGAGCAGTTATATAATAAATCACTTATTAAGAGACATGTACAGAGAGAACAGGGTTCCCATGGCTGGAAGTAGCGTGCTGCGAGTTGGAGTATTACTTAAAGTCTCAGGCGATGTGGGCAATAATACCGTGTGCCAAATAATATTCCCACAGCAACAGTTCCAAAACTGAGAGTGCGAGAGCAATCGAAACTAACTTGCGGTTAGAGTCAAAGGCTACCAAGACCGCAAATGTTGAGATCTTTGTTACATTTTGGGGGCAGTGATCTATAATCCGCTATAAGGGAAAGTGGCACCTAAATATGGATCGTTTTTCATTTGTCTTCTAACTTAATCAGATGACATAGTAATCGGTACTTGAAAAATGTTTTTCTTTCTCAGTTTGAAACCAAACATTCCGAAATTAACATTGGTTTTTTGTTTCGTATCTTCACCTTATTAAGATAATTATGAAAATAAATACCATTGTAAAAAATACAATCAGCCAATGAGCTATTGTAATATATATTTGGTATGGGAAAGAGAATATTGTTTGCAGCACAACGACCCTTATGGCGTAAGCTATGATCTTGATTTGTCGGCTACATGATTATTTCTATTATGTCTATGGGTTTATTAGAGTTCGTGTAAAAGCGTTTATACTCAGTGCGAATGAAATTTGTTGCAGTTGAAATACGTAGGCCAGTGGGTTTTCACTACAAAGCACTGGGTTATCAGTCGACAATAAATATAGATAAATTTGATTGAAATGTTTGTATTTTCAGGAAATAGGTCTTTTAATATGGCCTATAACTTTGGCTTGATTAAGTCCAATTAGTTTTTTCATATAAGAGTATAAGTTAACTTCTGGTTTGAGGAGTAAATTTAGTCGGTGAGCCATAATACAATACTATTTGCTACTAGTGGTAAACATGTTTTAAAGAGGAATATTAAGTATTTTAAGAAATTCATTTATATAATAGCAGTATTGCAAAATGCAACATTAATAATAAATAATGTAAATTATATTATTCGGCCAACATTTCATTTATTTTCGTTCAGCTTTCATCCTTTCCCCTCTGCCACTTTGCCCTCGTCGGAGGCACTGTGCCCGGATCCTTTCGAAGGATATTTAGCCCTTTGTTATCAAGGTGGCCTTGGATGCCTTTCAAAGGCTGGCTACGTCAAAGATACTTCTCGGAACACCATCTTTCAAAACGGTGGAGAAAACAGTTTCTGGCAGTCATTAACAGTAATATTCGCTGAATCATCACTACGGGAACTTCAAAACAAGAGAAGTTATTCAATTCGAAGAGAGTTTGATTTTAACCAAATTGTAAAAGCTGTTTTATGTTAAGTAAAAACATCGTTCTTGTTTATTTGAACGAATGTTTCGGCATAGGTTTTATATTAAAAAATAGTTTCAGTTTTTTTTTATAGTAATAGCATTTATACAGTTGATCTCATCACATCGAACCATTATCTAACCTCCTTATCTCTACTTCAGGTGATTTTCTTAGCTGTAAAAGATTTCGGCCCATAGCTAGCAGACAATAGAAGGGCACAATGGCTTTCAGAGGCTCGTCCTCGTGGATCGCTTCCAGTTAGCAGGCATTGAATCACTAATGAAAGAGGAATGAAATAATTGAAAAATAAATAGGAAACAGCTAGAGATGAGGAGATGAGTATATGACCATAATCATATATTTTATAATAATCCATACCAAACATACGACACAACTTCTTAGAATAAAGTAGAAAGACAACTTTATTCTAGGACAATATCTCTTAAGAACTGTTGCATAACAAAACAAAAAGTAAAATCATATCTGGCTTAAAAGATTTTTAAAATAAGACTATTTAAATAAAATTTACACCACGAGGCAACAGAAAGAAAAATACAATTAGGATTGATCCTTCTATATCATCATGCGCAGCTCAAGTGAAAGAAAAATAAATTATACAATTATTATAAGAAAAAATAAATTATACAAAATTAAAAGAACGAATAATTTATGATAAAATATATAGTAAAAGATAAAAATAAATAATATTTGCAGAGTGGGTACTGAGAAAATGATAGTGAAAAAACAAAAACAAATAAAAAAATCATCTGTACAAATGAAAACATAATCTCAAGAAAATTTTAAATTCAGACTAAAATTTTATGTCTGATATATTGGAATGAGAGAGAATTTAAAATTAAATAGACTGTACTTTAAACTTACAGAGAAAGTGACAACTATACTGAATATCTCCCAATAAGATATTGTTGCACTTGAAGACACTACATTTGATTTGTTCTGATTATCTATGCGCGCTACAAACGTACAAACAATCTTTTAGTCCTAGACGTACACCATTAATTGTGCTAGGACAAAGGATAATCAAAGGATAAGGATAACCAATGAGCAACGTTTACTCACTTACAGCAGTAACGTTACTACGGTAGTAATACTTTGACACTTATGTATTGAACCCAACTGTCAGTCGGCCTAAAAATATATTACACATTTTCAGTTAATTAATTATAAAAGCACTAGCAAATGGAACAACCAGGCGTTTGATCGAGCTTAATAGCAGTTTTTCAACACACGGGGTGTATAATTGACGGAGAAGGCAAATAAGTGATGATTTCATTTATTAAACCTGGAGAAACTATTTCACTTTCCCTAGTACATTTATTAGAGGGTTTTATTTTAATATATTTTTGGGGGGTTTTCATAGACTCTAGTTCTGTATAAATTCATAAAATTTAATATTATTAATATTATTACAATAATAATTAATTTTGATTTAGTTAGGTTTAATAATTTTGTCTTTTGTTTTTATTATAAATATTTTTTTTTGTTTTATTCAATGTATCTTTCTTTCAAACTGCTTTTCGGTCATAATGCACATCTGTCTTATTTTTATGGTCATATCAATACAGTCTAACATACAGAGGTCCTGGCAAAGGTTCAACTTGAGTGCCTACTGCCATCAACAATTTGAAAAACAGGTAATGGAACACTTACTTTTAAATGACTTCCAGTCGATATTAATATAAGAGGAAATAAGATTTTATATATATATATATATATATATATATATATATATATATATATATATATATATATTTATTTATTTATTTATAAACTACATAATTCGCTCTTAAGACAACACCAAAGATTCGATTTTTTCTCAAAAAAAAAAAAAAATATATTATAAGGAATAAACAGTATTATTTCAAATGATTGTTTCTCTTATTTTGAACAAAAGAAAATACATTATAGGAAAGGGGAAGAATAAGTAAGTTCTTGGGACTTGAGATATCCAATGGATAAAAAAACCGAAGTGTCAACGCTGCCAAATGGTGCTAAATGTAAAAAAAAAGAAAAGAAAAAAAACAGGACGATAAGATATGAGCTTCCATCAGCTGGTTTAAAATAAATCACATTCGCATGCCCATTTAGCTCGCTTATAAAATCTAATACATCTTAAAACATTTCGAGGACATAATAATTTTTAACACTCATTGTTTCAATAATTTTTATGAATAATGTTCAAGAGAAAAGAGTTTAAAGGATCAAAAAAATGTTCTTTTCATACCTAGGGATTATTTGAAACGTATAGAATCTTATCTAACCCTTCACTTTTTTTACCATGTGGTCGGTTTGGCATAAATAATATAGGGCACTTTGTGGAAATAGCAACGATTTTACGATGAAAAACGGAGATTAGTTCTGCCTGTTGAGAAGTATACGAGCAGTTTACATGTCACCGGTAAATAAAAATGTTCAATGGAACATTTCTATAGAGACGCCATTTTTATTTGTCATATCTTAAGCAAAGAATCATTTTTATTAGGAGAACATTCTGTGATAAACATATACCTACAAGAATAATACGTGTTTAAAATACATAGTATAATTATAATTTACAAAATTTGAACAATGCACTATTTCCCTACAACATGAATTCCAGTCCCTCAATAGTTTTAAGAATAGCCATACTAACATTAAAACGAGTGATAATTTGGTGGGTAAAATGGAGGTCTAGTAATTAGGTAGTGGTAAAATCAACCTAGACCGACCAATCAAGAAACCCTTCTAAGGGTGCACCTAGCCTTTATAGAGCCTTTATAGTTAAACTTAACTGGGATAAAAATCTGACGGTTTAGCAACATCCTTGCAAAATCACTTTCTTAAAGGACTTTTGGTCGTGAAACAGTACGTTCTATGGTACAAAAGTTACACAAAAATTATATAATATACAAATCAGATAGAGAAACAAAACTTTTTTTTTTAATAAATCAAAGAAATAAAATAAATAATAATTTATCGTATAGAGATAAAATAAAGAAGAAACAAAACTTTTTTTTTTAATAGCAAAAATCGATAGAAAAAAGGAAGATCGAAATGAGCAAATAGAGCGACAAACGTGCCAAAAACACTTGGATTGTACAAATATTATGGCATGTACATTTTGACGGGGTTTGATTAAAACTTCATTCATAGATTCTTATAGTAAATTCAATCAGCTTTATATGTTGTATCGGACAAATAGTTTCAGAGTTATACAAACGTGTTTTCGCGGTAACTGTGGGGCTGAACAGAGAATTAATATTTGAAGTCTTTCTTCGAAAAAAGCTTCGTTATCGTGTTATAGATAAAAAAAACAAAATAACGATTTTTTTTGGCGTTTTTTTTTGCGATTTGAATATGAAGCCGATGGTTTGCCGTGGTAGCAAACTTCAGATTCGGATTCAGCACCCCAAAAAACATAAAGATCCGTTGAGAATAAAAGTTCCGCAGTTTTTTCTTCGGCAAACCCTTATTTTACTGGACTAGTTTGAAACTTTGAAACCAACGTTCACATGTCTTGCGGGTTGGAGCAACATCGCCATAAGTCTCAACAAGAATTCGATGACATTCAGATGCCTTTTTTTCTTTTGATTAAATAAGAAAATCATGACATGCCGCAAATGCTCTTTATTTGGCTTAAAATTAGACATTTTTAAAACACCAAAGAAAGGTATGATACATCCACGTAAACGACTTAAAAACAACTGGCATAATCCTTTTGTAAAAATGACTAAAAACAAAATAGCGTTTTAGAGATACCCAGAAAAAAGTGTTTGAATTTTATTTCTAAATTTTGATTAGCATGTGATTTTCACTAAAGAAAAAAATATACACCTCATCAAAATACTGTTCAAAAAGATGTTACGAGCTCCTTTTTAGTCTTAGTAAAATATATCGTTGGTTGGCGAAACTCACTGAAATTATCTATATTTCGAAAGGGTCGGAGGAGAAATTACATTTTTTTAAATCTTAATCTGAGTTACATCCAAGCTTCAACAACTATTATTAGCTTATTATAATATCACAAATTTTATCGGAAATAGTTTACTTTAAATAACTTTTTAATATGTTCTCTTACTTAAGTTATTTATTTTAGATTTTTTTAAAAATAGTAAATTTTGATGAAAAAGTGAATGTTACTAAATTTTGAATTTTAATATTAAAATCATTAATGGAATTGGAATAGTTTTTTTTTTAATCTTTATATACCTTATAATTAAACTGATTAGTACATAACAAGAATCATTACAATAAGATTCACTAAATTTAATAAAAGTTCGTCATTTTTTAAAAACTAGTTAATGTTCTGAGATCTGTTAATCTTAAGAAATAAAAATGATCTAAAAAAAGTTTATTTTTTACTGAACCAGACAATAGGAAATAACTTTCAGGTGAGATTTCAAGATGAGAAGACATAGAATGACCACCAAGAAAAAAATCAAAAAGAAGTCAGCTCAAGATCTTACCATAAATATTTGGACAAGTAATAACATCTATAATTCAGATTCACACTTCATACAGAGAGTACAACCATAAATTATTTTTCCAGCAACACATGGATTTAAGATATTGATTCACTTTCTTCTCTCTAATTCACGACTTCATGAAGCCTGGGAATTATTTCATTAGACAGAATTGAGCAACAAGGCTCAGGAAGAATTTCTTAAATGATTAAATAATGTATTTAATATTCCTTGGCTCAGGCACGTTTTTTAAATTTATTCTGACGAACAGGCAGTTTCGACACGACCGTGCCATAATCGTTTGCTGATGTACCGCTTACTAGGGGGTTGTCCTCGCAAGCCGGACTTTCACGAAACGTACTTACCTGGAGCACATCGTAGTACGCAAAACAAAGTCATTACACAGCAATGTAGCACGTCCTTCCACTCAGCATGGAGAGGGGGGAACACCATGTAATAAGATGCAATAAATATTTCTTATACTTTAATAATTAAGATTTTATTTTTTGTTTACAATAAAACAACTTGATTGAGCAATGAAGCAAATTTATTGAATGAATGGAAATTCCCGTGTGGATAAAATGCTTATTTTACGACTCTCACGAACAAAATGCAATGTAGACAATTTTCTTAGGAGATAAAGAATTGAATGAAATATTCCATTTTTTACTCCATTATTCAATACCGTTTTTGGATACTATATCTGAAATGAAATATATAATCATAATTTTGTTAATAATAGAAGCTTAGCTAATCCAAGAGGTCATTTTGAATGCCACCAATAATCATTAGAAAATTCTCCAGTTTTACTGTCCTATTTCAGGCAACAAATTCTAATTAATACTTAACATTAAGTACTTAACATAAACCTTAAGTTTCGTAAACAAACTATGCATTTTATAGTGTAAATCTCAGGTAGAAATATTAATTTTGTTGATTTATTTTTTAGTAGCAGTATTTTTTTTATGATGAAGCATTTTTTTCAGAGAATAAATAAACTACTCAATAATCCCATTTTGCTAACTTCCATTAAATTCAAAGTCGCTATTACAAAAAATAATAAGTACTTAAATGTATCAAACAAGGGGATACTACAAATAATAAATAACAAATTCAGTTGAAATTTTTTTGAAGAAATTACATAAAAAAATATTAAATATAGGGTTCAAGAGAATAGGCTTATGAATTTTAGTAAAATAAAGCCCTATTTCTCCCAGACTGGGAAAAACAATAGATCATGTCCATCTATAATCTACTGCTTTTATATTTGCTGCTTCTGAAAAGGAAAGTTTTGGCAAATTTTCTATCCAAGCAGCACCAACAGAGCTAGAGCCTGTAAAAAAAAAAAAACGCGAACACTTAAAAAATGTAGGTAAAACGTGACTTTTTTCATTCAAACCAATAAAGCTCCTATATAACCGTAGGTCCTAATACGTCGTCACCACTATGCAAGACTAACGGATATGAAAAAACGCATTTTTTATTTCGTTCGTTTACCGTTGTGGTAAAGTGCCAGAAATTCGTAGAAATTACATTACTGATTTCGATCTTCTAATTGCTGATCAGATTAGAAATTTTACCACGAGTAAGAAACAACAGTAGAAACCAACAGTGAACGAACGAAATAGAGAAAAGAAGCGATTTTTCATATTCGTTAGTTTTACATAGTGTCGACGATATGTAATAAAAAATGTTATAAAACAAAAAATATTCTCCATTAAATTTCTAATATGGAAACTGACGGAAAAATTTTCGATCTGAGAAACACAAACAGAGCTAGGAGCTTATCAAAATTTATATTTTTGACGGTAAAAAAACGTTACACCAAAAAAAAAATTATAGACCCCCAACCAGAAGTTATCCATGTCAAAAATCGGTAAAATTTCTTTTTATGATTTAATAAAAAAACATATTGATATGGTTTATTGTCCGAAAAACGATGATAAAAAACATATTGGATAAAGTACGTTCATAATTTGCAAACGACAGAACCTGAATAAATAATTTTACAGTTGAGAAATATTGACTAGTAATGTCTTAAACAAATAATGTTTAATTAATTTTGCTCCTTGTAAGAATCTGATGAGGCATTAATAACTGATGAATCCCATGTTATAAAATACATAAGGAAAAGTACGTTAGATCATATATAAATTATTCATGGATTGATGATTTATTCGATTCCATCATGGCTATATATCTTCCATAAACACAAGTATAATATTTTTCTAAGCAGTTGACAATCCAGGAAAAACTTAGTTGAACTCAATGATGAAGAACCGATAAAAAATAAACCAACAATAATACCTTTACCGACAAGTCATAAATGTTGAGACAAATTTATTACCAACCATTAGAACTATTGACTATTAACATTAAAATATGGTACACCATTTAGGTCTGGTAGCTCAAAACATTAGAGGTCTTCCTCTGCCTGACCTCGAACCATATAGCAAGTCAACTAAAGGCTTGTAAGCGTAACTTGATGCGATTCATTTCCTTTTGAATTATTTTATTCCTCCAATTTCAATAACATTGTAAAAAGTTTGTGATGAAATCTTATTAATTAAAAACTACGAGAAAGTGGTGGGTAGGTGAATGCCTAAGAGTCTAATTTCTTATTTCACTGTCTAAATGAATGACAAGAAATAAAAATTTATTTGAAATTTGTTTTGTATTTCCATAAATTTTACTTCTTTTTTTTTCTGATCCCCAACTTTTTTAATTTTAAGATTGGTTTCTCTCATATTCCTAGAGCCTCAGTTGACTTTATGTCCTTCCTTTTTATGTCAAGTGAGAAGGAATCTTTCTGCCGGCAATATAAATATAAATATAAACTAATTTGTTGGGATGGAGTGGTCAAAGACATCCTTCGGCCGTCATAAATCGTCAGATCCTGGCAGATCTGAAACCAGTATCTTTTAGTGGCTTATCGTGGAAGAGATGATGTATCGTACAGAAGAAAAGAAGGTCTTCTATTTAGTTGTTTTATACTCAGGTAAACTTTTTTAAAGATAAATTTAAATGATAGACAAGTGTTGTTTTCATTTCTATACTGCGTATGATGTATTACTTATTTATCTTGCAGTTGTATCATTCTTTAGAACTCAATCTAAGTTGAATTTCTAGATAAATCCGCATTTTGAATTTCGAACTCTTATATAATTCTTCGCCTAAATATATAGTTTTTAAAAAATATGAAATATAGGAAAAACCTTATAAAAAATGAAAATTATACACAGAATAAAAAAACAAACAGAGTTTAAACGAATCATCACGACTGATCATTATAGGAATAATAATCTGATGAAACAATTCTTAATTAATAATCTACATAACCATTGACTAATTAAATATTAACAATAATAATATCAATACACATGTCAGTTTTTTACTTGTTTTAAATATTTGTGATGACCCTTTAACTTTAGGATCTAAAAACAAGATGCTTTTCTTTTGCAAAACTAATCTAATTAGAAAAATTATTGTGCACTATGTGCACCATGAAGAGCACATTTGCCAGGATTAAAGTGAACCAGTCAAGAAGCGAACCTTTTCCCGTAGATGTCGGACTCAGACAAGGAGACTCGTTAGCACCTCTCCTTTTCAATATAGTTTTACATGCAACTGTAAAAAGAGCGGGGTTTGACACCAGAGGCACAATTTTTAACAGCCCCATTCAGATTTTGGCGTATGCGGATGACGTAGTTATTGCAGCTCACTCTATGCGATACTCAAGGGAAGCTTTGCACAAAATGAACAGAGAAGCTAAAATAATGGGATTGCATATGAACGAGGATAAATCCAAAATAATGGCATTTAGAAGAAAAAATCTTGCTCGTCCACAGCATTTTTATTATATGGAAGGCTACACCCTCGAAACCGTCACAAGTTTCCAATATTTAGGCGCCTGGATTAACGAACACCTCGATGAAAATGAGTAAATTAAAAGTCGGATAATATCAGCCAACAAAGCCTTCTTCTCCATACAAAGCATTATCAAGAGTAGACTCACCAGCCTCGCAACCAAGATAAGACTGTACAAGACTCTAGTGCGACCGGTAGCCTCGTATGCCTGCGAAACATGGACTATTAATAAATCAGTAGCGACAAAATTGGACTGTTCCGAAAGGAAAGTACTGAGGCGCATATTTGGTCCGATAAAGGATAAAGGTATGTGGCGGCGCAGGAAGAACCGGGAGCTATACGATTTGTATGGTGACTTGCCATTGACGATATACATAAGAGTTCAACGGCTAAAATGGATGGGGCATGTATACCGGATGGGTGAGAACAGAACATGCCGAAAATTGTTCTGGAATAGACCGGATGGAGTGAGACCTCGTGGAAGACCGAAGAGAAGATGGTTCGATGGCGTCTCCAAGGACTTAAAAGTTTCTAAAATATATTAAAGGAGAGCAGCTGATCGGGACGACTGGAGGAGGGCTGTGGAGCAGGCCAAGGACAGCTTCATGCGTCTGTCGCGCCAATAAAAAAAAAAAATAATAAAAAAAATAAAAAAAATATCAATACATAAAATGAGCACAAATTAAAAAATAAAAGTGAACAATAATTTTTCTAATTAGATTAGTTTTGCAAAAGAAAAGCATCTTGTTTTTAGATCCTAAAGTTAAAGGGTCATCACAAATATTTAAAACAAGTAAAAAACTGACAAGTACGCAAAGTTATTTAAAAATAATATTACATCTTGTATTTAAAAAAAAAACTAAACAACTTTTGTGAACAAATTACTTTACAGTTTATTGTAAAGAGACAGGAAATGGCACGTAATAAAGATATTACATGGCTATTAAAATGAAGGAATACAATGAAAAATGAACAATAGAAATAAACGTATAAGTCTCTATATAGAAAAACATTTTTCTTTTTAATTATAAAGTTTTCGATATCTCTCCGAGTCGTCTGAAAAGAAAATGGCCTAGAGACCTTCTAGTGAAGAATTTTTATTGAAGTGCTACTGATAAGTAGTTCTTTTCAAATGTTGACATGTTATTGTAATCATTTTCAACTCATTTACTAAATGTATATATTTTATAAAGTTGTAAATTTCAAAAATAGATAAAAAGTATTATCAATATAAAAAAAATCACGTCAAATAATTTTGGTTATAAACAACAAAAGTGATTATAATACCCACATCATTATAGGAATACACAAACACTCTATGATGTAATGCGTGAAGACGGTCTCGCAGAAAGGAAAAACAAGGACAAAGAGATAGTTTAGGTAAGATCTAATCATAATGGGTCTTTAATAAAGATATATGGGATTAAAAGATAAAAATACTGACTATTATAACTAAAAAGTTAAAATTAATATTAAAAACAGAAACCGAAGGAATAATAGTTGATTTATAAATTAAATGTCCTTCCAAGGCTAGACAAAGAAGACATTAATTTACCAGATATCGGAAGAGGATTCGAAAACATCATTACCTAATCGGAGAGATGAAATAAGGAAATAAGGATGACGAGACATGACGTCCTTCCCATTATAAATTTCATCCGTGCTTCTCTGATAAAAATGTTTTCTAAATGAGCCAATATTCATTGTAATAATATGACTGCAAACATTTATTTTTGATACTTCGTTGTAAAAAATTTCTGGCTACTGTGAAGAAGTAGATGAGTCAAAACTGTGCATTTTTCGATATAGAATTTTTCATCGTTTTCCAAAATCTTGTAATAACTCTAAAACTACCATTTAAAAGCACGACTTGGCAAATTTTTAACAACGGGGATATTAAAAATCCTGCTTTGAAAATAATTGTTAACTCGTTTTCAAAGTAATTTTACTTTCAACCACTTCCTCACGATAACGACCTATATAATAAACTCAAATTAAAGCGATTTATTGAGATTCGTTGATTACTTCGAGTTTCCATCCTTTGAAGAAACCAAAAACTTCTTGTATTCTCGTTCTCCATCTACTCAAGGAACGGTCCGTTGGGCTTGAGATAAGTGAGGAAAGCAAATAATTTCTTTATAATATTCAAATTAGGCTCTTGACCCCTGGCATCTCTTTTTACAATTCCGAGCTAGGGCGAATGTCTAAAATTTCAACACTATCACAAGAAACACTCTGGATTTTTCCCTTTTACCTATCCGGGGAGTAGATAGGTAAAAGAATAATGATAAAAATAAAACCTATTGTAGTAGAAATTTTTTTTCCTCAGCTATAGAATAATTGTGCAATCAGGTCTAGGATTGAAAGTTAAGCTATATAATTCGAAAACATATAACCTTGATTAACATAGATAAGCACATCCAATATTTTTAACTCATCAGACCATTTATAGCAAATAAAAATTGTTTAGCTTTTAGTGTCAATTTGCGTTCTTTTTCGGTATTTCTGCGGATTTTCCGTTGAATTAGATCAGGTGGGTTTCCTATCCTATCCTTTCCAGTGGTTAATCAGGAATTTAATTCATCTCCTTTGAATCTTTTCATTCCAATTCTGAAAACCAAAATTTTTCTATATCACATTCACATTAGATAAAAGTACTTAATCCCATTTCAAACAAACTTTATTATTCGCTCAACCTCATTATAGACCATATTTCCTTATAAACATCGTTAATTACCTTACACACACGATTAAAGATTTTAAAGTTTAAAATTGATTTAATCTACAATAAAAAAAATTTGGAGTTTATTACTAAAGGTGAAAAAATATAGTAAAGACTATCACGACAATCTATATAACCGAATAACCTTTGTTTTATAATTTGTTATGTCGCTTTTTTATATTATACATGAAGCGTAGAACTTCAAAACCAGCTAAGTCTATTTTTGAATATTGTTTTTTTATGACCATTTTCAACATGATTTAACTTGTTTTTTGAGAAAACGTTTCTCCTAAAAATAGTCTAGCTGAGACCTTTTCATTAAAAAAAATCTGGAAATCGGTCTAGTCCCAAAACTGGTTTTGTATTATACGCCTCATATTATTTAATTAATTTAGGATTTTTTACCTACGATTTTAATACAAACATTTTTTTTTATAAACCTGAAGTGGATTAAAACGTCGGCACCATATAAACTATTGTCACTCTGCGAATTTATTCGTTTTTACATTACTTGTAATTATTTTCTTTAATTTTATAATTAATGAACGGGTTTAGCGAGGTAATTAAGACATTGTTATTTATGAAAATAAAGATTATTCTTTATGTCCATTCATCTATTTATCTGCATTCATTCATAAGTCTATACAGAGCTAAGAGCTAAAGATGAGTAAGTAATAAATAGCAGCGGAAGACGATTAATAGCAGCTGAATATAGCAATATTACGACCGATTGTAACCGAAGATCGTAAAACGATTTAGTGTCCATTAAACTGAAAGCGGCCATAAATAGCTTGATGGTAGAGCCATCGCCAATAATCGAAGAGAGTTAGAGGCATCGAGTTCTCCAGCTCTCTTTATTGGCCCAACTCATCAGCTAATTGAGATCGTTAAAGCGCTTGGCTAAGATGCAGCGCTTATCCCTCTTCAAGCGTCTTAAAGGAATTTTTTTCGCAATGATTACGAAGAACGTTCAACTGTTTTTAATTCAGGATCATGATTCACGGAATAGCTAGCGCATTCACAAATAAGATTCTATTTCGGCCCAACCTCTAATTCGAGACTATAAGATAAATATTTGGTTTAAAAAAAAAACAAAAACGTTAAGAAAAAACAAAAATAAAATCATCTTGAAATGGTAATATTTGCTAAGATGAAAAAAATACAAATTGCATTGACATAGAATAATGATACAGATTTAGGTAAATTATATAGTGATAAAGATAATATGGAAAGTTAAAAAATTGTTATTTATTATCTTTTAAACACTTTTTAGTACATTTTCTGTTTCTGTATGTGGCATCTTGTTTTTAGCCCTGACGACAGCCATGAAAGCTATGGACGAAAAGTTGGCATATTAAAATAATGTTTTGTTAATTTTAAAAAACCTTATTTTATAATCCCTTTGACCGATCCCTCTTAATAATTTACAAGACATATTCATTCAGTCACTAAACAATCCTCTTCAATCAAAATTATTTGAACTTCAAGAATAACCAAAAAACACTCATAAATAAACTTAAGGATAAGGCCTAAAGCTGCATTTTAAGCCATTAACGTGCACACCTTTCCAGAACAACAGTTAACATACGCATATAGAAAATACCAGAAACAGTTGAAAGTCAAATAAGATGGATATTATAACTTATTATTACCAGTACAAGACATAGCTTTAACTAAAACGACCGACACACGCCGAAAGCAAAAGAAGAGCTGGGTGAGGAACCTGCTAAATTAACAAGATATCTCATTATCATAAAGGGAGGAAGTACGGCTACTGCTCTCACTCTTACCACACCTAGCTGAGGATAATCATTAGATTCGCTGATAATATATTTAAGACTTATTAACAGGCGTGAAATAAAAACAAAAGTGAAAAAAACAAACAAAAAAAAAAACATTACTAATAAAAGCCTAGTGATTCTCTTTATTACATTATGATTCTAATGATTCCCTTTTCAAGTCACTTCTATCCCTTTAAAAATCACCTGGAGCAGTAAAAACTTAAAAAGTTATTTCTATATTCTTTCGAATAAATCATATAGAAGTATTATGATTTCTTAAGCAGAAAGCATAATGGGTTGGTAATATATCAAGTTTTCAGAGCAAACATCTTCTTTTTTTTTTCTATGTAATGCTAACATTGAGTGAATACTCTAAAGATCTAAAAATATATTTTTAAGTAGGTATATCTGCTAGTACTAATATATGGTGCTAAAAAGTACTATTGATAATAACAAGAAGTAAAGCAAAATTACAACAGCAAACATAAAATTCCTTCGAACGGATATGGAAAAAAAGTCTGTATAATAGGAAGATCTTTGCACGGTCCACTTAACGAAGGAGGTCCAAGAAATTGGCCAGCTGATGGTTCCTCCATGTCGTCAGGATGGAGGAACACAGGGATCCAAGACTACCATACTTCTATGTCCCTGACGACAGAGGATCCCGATGCAGACTAAGGATATACCTATAATAATAAGGCGTACATGGAAAGAAACTGAAAGTGATGGGAATACAAGGTTGACGATCCACTATGCGGAAAGGCACTAAAATGTGATTAAAGGTAACAAGAAGAAATAAACGAGATGTGGAAGTTTAGAAGAACAAAATATTTTGATAACCAAAAAATTACAAAAAACACTATTTTAAAATTAAAGAATACATTCCAAAATTTTCTGTACTATATAAAAGTAACAGCTAGGAGTATTAACTGTCATTAGGATCCCTTAAGAGATTAATTTGCTATTAAATCCATTGCCAGTAGACAATCGCAGAACAGTAAGAGCGTTAAGGCACAGTGGTCCACACTAATCCATTGTCACCGAAGGGTATTAATAGAAGCGGCCATTGTCAGCGCTGATTAAGACTGCTAATGAGTACACCTGAGCTGGAAGCAGCTAACATATTGCTTACACCTGTCCATTAGTCAGATAAGGATCCTTAAGTACATTAATATGCCATTTATTAAAACAGCAATCAGGGAACATTCTTCAGCAACTACTAGCCTACACGAACACACTAGATGGTTACATAAATTAATTCTCCAGCAAAAGATGAAGGTCGAAGAATTTGCTGTTTCATTCAACAACCATTTTTTAATTTGAAGGTTCGAAATCAAGATGAGATTCTAGTTTGTTTTTCATTTCAGGGAATTTTAGAGTAAATCTCCTTGTTTTAACAAACAAAAGTGGAATAGAACCGGTCTTCTTGATTGATGCAAGACTTTTTTTTTTAAATGGAAATTTTTATTTCCAATCTTTTGATATTCTTCAGACATGCAACAAGGAATGTGCATAATGGAACGATCCTAATTCGAGTGATTCCAAAAATTGAGTGAAGCCATAATTAATTATTAATCAGATACGGTAATGTCTCGATTATTCATGGGTGGACAACCCGGTACGAGGATCATCCATGATAATGCTAAAAAAAGAAAACCTACAACAGCAGATTTACTTTTTATTTTCAACTCTAGACAAGTTGAGCAACTAAGTCTACAATTAAAGGAATATTTAAGAGTGAAACGGATTGCCTCTGCTGCTAAGCAATTACACAGATAATAGGAGATGGTTGACTTAGGAAAGACTACACACTTGTTTGTTTTTTTTTCACTTTTTTACGTACACAATTTACAACTTAAGGCTCTGTAAGTACGTATTGCAGTGAAGTTAGAAGTTTAATATCAGTAAATTATCAATCATAAAATACATGAGGCGTCGACTTACAAAATGGTATGAGTGCAAATCGTAAAACTTTTCAGAATATAAAAAACAAAACAAAAAACAACTAGAATGCTTTCAATAATTCAAAAATATTTTGCAGAAAATGTAACAAATAATTTCCTAGTCATTTAGGAGTTTGGGTGATATTAAAAAAAAAACAAACAAAAAAATCACATAAAGAAACCCCTGGATTTATTGATATAATATATCAAGGTAAGAATTTACCTGTGTCCCTGCTACAGCTTCTTTATGTAACTATACAATAAAAAGTTACCCTTTATGAAAAGGGTAGAAGTTTCATTTTTGTTTTCAAAATAAATATTTTAGCTTTTATAAATTTAAAATAATACAGGATAGGAAGTTTAAATAACTTAAATTGTGATGAAATTTATACCATTTTGAACAGAAAAACTCTTACCATGCGATAGAGGAGATAAAAAACTTTAGAAAATTAAAAGACATTTTTTTTTTTGAGAAATAGTGGATTTATCCCATTTTGAAATTCGATGCCTCATGTATAATAAATATAAAAAGAACAAGAGTGAAGTTTTATTAAACTTTTTCCATCTTATGAGCTTAAGAAAATAATATTATATAGTATAAGTTTATGCAAGAATTAGGTTATGCCTATTCTTTATACCAAAAGTAAATGGACCTAACTTTATTAAAAATTTCATGATTGTGCCAAAAAATAATATAAAAACCATATTTAAAATTAATCAGAACTAAATATGCTCAACTGATGCACATCCATCTCTATTTTGTAACTTTTATTGATATTATCAGTTATTTTCATCAAGCAATTTTACATACTTTTATCTATCAAAAAATGCTATTTGATGTAAAGCCTTTGTTAAATTTTTTATTTCATAATTTAGTGATGACCTTATTTTTAATTGCAATAAAAAGATTTTAAAAATTACATACTTGAAAAACGTCTAAAATTAAAAGAAATTTTATTATATACTTTTTAGAAAGTTTCTTCATTCACTAACCTAATAGATACTCACAAACTAATATAAATTTAAAGACAGTTACACAAATCAATTTAGAACAAATAAATGGTACTACAAAGGAACCATTACCAATTAAATAAAAACGAGAGAACGAGCTAAGAAAGTTGGTGGTAAATGTTGAGAAATTAAACCAGTGATTCTCGATCATGTGAAACTTCAAGGTCATAATCGAATGATCATTCGAAGTCTTAATCGTGTTATAATCGAAGTCAGTACGATCGATCATTCGAAGTCATAATCGAAAGATCATTCAACAAATGATCAAGAATTACGAATCACCCCGACTCATATCTAAAACTACAAACAAAACTTTTTTTTTCATTTAAAATCATATCATTATTACACCTCAATATAAAATTCGAGACCCAACATTTTATACAGGTAGTGACGGACATTCAAATACAAATTTGGAATTGTTTAACTATTGTTTCTTAAGTACAGCCAGCCATAGGTTCGAAACAGCTATAAAAACTGGATACCTCAGTGGTCCACGTTACGGCAGAGCTTTAGTATTCTCGCATGAGAGCCTGTTCAGAACTGGCCTGGACTAGTTGACATTCTTTTGTGGCGGACATTCGGAATAAATATCAACATTCTTACTCTGGCAAGGATACGGTGATTATCATAAGGATTACCCGTCTTTCCTGTCTTGGATAGAGTTCTTAATGACAATAGACCCTAATAAACAAGAACAGGAGAAAGGTTTTAACTATTCCTTAGTAGAAAAACCAAATAGAGTTGACTGGAAACAACATAAAAGAGAATGGTATACCCTTGTGCAAAGGTTGACGGACAACAAAGAGGACGACGTACTATCCAAGTGAGTGCAATAAGTAACCACGTCACGACTTCTTCCCTGACCACTTCCTTGAACTATGGGTCATTGTCTTCTTTGATATGCCTCGGCTCGATGATTTTCGGGGCCACTGACAAAGGGTAGAACCCTCGGTATTGTTTAAGAACATTTTTAATTTATCAATCCCTATTAACTTGGATTAAAAATAAGAATCACGATGAAATATCAGTCAAATCGGGTCTGATTTTAAGCCCTATATTATTATTATTATTATAAATACGCGTATTGATCACTTAGGATAACAAGGCAACATTATTTCCTCTTATTCTTTTCCATTACCTTTAGTTTCCTCTGTCTCCAGTACTTCTTTATGCGTTCACTCGCCTGCTTCTTTTGGTCTTCTGTCCACGTTCACCCGCTTCTCTTAGGTCTTCTTTCAGCTTGTAACCCCTCCACTCTACTCCCAATGGTACCTCTTTCCAAAATTTGGGACTCTGTAATGTTTAATGTCTTTCCTAACTTCATTAATCCACGCTATAGTGGTCTTCTTGTTTCAGAGGTGGTTGAATATCTGTTTTGATAATATGTCTTCATTCATTTTGTACAAATGTCCGAAAAACATTTATCTCCTCTTCCGCAAAATCTCTGAGATTCTTTCCACATTCTGATAGATTTTTTTGTTGCTTCTCAGTTTCCATCCATCTTCAGCCTGAATGCACCCATGATCTTCCTTAAGATTCTCCTTTCCAAGATTTCCAGCTTCTCTAGGCTATAGTTCATCGATAGGCATTCATTGGCGTAGAGACATTCAGTTTTGACGACGGTGTTGTAGTGCCTTATTTTGGCATTCCAAGAGATGCACTTCTTGTTGTAGATATTTTTTGTCAATCCCAATTTCCATTTTTAGATTACGATATCCAACAACTACGTTTTCCAATCCATTCTCCAGTATTGTCTCACCAAGGTACAAACTTCTTGACCCGTCCAATTCGTCCTTTCACCTTTTCAAGGAATTTAGCTTCCCGTTTTTCATTTGTCATAAATTTGGTCTTTTCTACTGAGATACTTAGTCCTGTTTAACTGGCAATATTTTCCAAGAGATTGATTTTTATAGTTACTTAAGTTGCCATATATTATAAGTTATGCTTCCATGAAATGTGTAAAATTTAAGATATCATTATCGCCGCTTAAGATGATGATCGACCCACTTTAAACCGCTGTTAATAGCTAAATTTGTTAAAAGGGATTATGTGCCGATGTTTAATAAACATAATAAACTTTGCAGTTTTACAACTCGAAGACGAAACGAAAATATAAATATAGCTTATACACAAAATACGATACTACTGAGAGCAGGATTTAGACACTAAACTGACTATTATATCACATAAAACGCTAAAAAAATTATAGAGATCTTACCAATTTTGTGATACTTACATCCCCAAAATTTAGGACATTTTTTAGGAACAGTCCCTCACACGAAGGATCTCACCGGCAGCGATTTTCGAGTTCTGGATGAGGATGCCTTATAGATTATATGATTAAGAGGGAAAAAATCTGGGAATATCCCTATTCTTCCCTCTCCTATTTTCTCTAGACCTCGATCCCATAGGGCACATGTGAGACGCATTGCTAAAAAGGCTTTCGAATCACCAACCGAAGCCAGTTGACCAACAACTGAGAGCAGCATAGCAAAATCTATGAAGTGATTCATTAAGGAATTAACAGCTTAGGAACAGGAAGTATTATTAACAGCTTTTGTTAAACAGAAGAGACTATACAAGGTTCAAAAAACTTTTGAGTTGAATAAAAAAAATAATATGGTACTAAAAATTTTTATTTTCTTTAATTACGGTTTCCTGCAATCAAATACAAATATTTTCTGATAAATATTACTGGAGTTTACAGTTAAAATAATATAAAAATGCTATGCAAAACAAATACCACAAAACTTCCAGTATCCATATTCATTTTTGAGCATTTCATAATATTATATCATAAAAATATTATATTATATACCAAAAATCGATAAATATATATCCGATTTCATGAACTCGTTTCCTGAATGAAATTAACATTTTCTATTAGAAATAGCTAATAGAGTAGATTTGTTAGGAGGTCAAACTCATTGTAAGATTAAAATACCGTCAACCGGAAGATTGTGTTCAACTTTATTAATTATTACATATATTGAAGCAACTAAAAGGTTGTAAGACCTGCAAAGGTAATTGACAATCTCATAAAAAGGTTTTAAAATGTATGAAATATATTACATAAAAGAGGTTATTAACGTTATATAGCTCTCGGAAAAAAAGAATAGGATGAGAAGCAGAGGTGAACTACAGAACGAAAGTGCATAGAAATTGGGTCTCTGCTGCAAGCTTTCACCCAACGGGATGTGCCTGTGAGAAGAGCCCGGATGACGGAGGTCGGAAATGAAGAACATAAAATGTTTAATCTCCTTTAGGCTTTACGATCCTATGGCAGAAATGATTTAATGTATTTTTTAAACACTATTCATTAAGATAATCATTGAGAAAAAAAAAATTCAACAATGAAACAACCAGTTAAAGGGTTATGAAATCAGTTGCAAATTAATCAATTATATATATATATATATATATATATATATATAATATATATATATATATATATATATTTTTTTTTTTTTTTTGATTTACGTAAAAAAAAAGGGTTACATATGAGTTAGATTAAAACATATTATTGATTAAAAAATTATTACTATACATAAATTTTAAATTTTGTTTTCTAATATTTGTGTATCAGCAGTCCTCAATTGCTTGATACTTATTCAGAGACAGCGACGTGAAATGTCTAAATAACTGTTTTTGTTATGGTAGCCGCAATATTAATATGACAGAATGGCATATCTGAACGCTCCACCTTTTTGAGTCAAGAAAGGTTAGAACTCCCTAAAACATAAAAATCCATATTTTATAAGAACAAAAACAAACATCTATTTCTTATATGATTTTAATATTCTTATACAGGGTGTCCCGAATTTAAATGGCAAAACCTCAGGAACTTATAGGGGACCGAAAAACTAAGACAAAAAGTCCTTTAGAGATTTGCTCGTTTTTGCTTAGTTTTAGAGAAAATCGCACAAAAAAAGAAACAAAACAAATTTTAATTTTTATACTTATTTATTTAAATTTACATTTATGTTATGTTCTTTTTAATGTAAATATTGCTCAAAATGTTGTCCTCTTGCACCAATGCAAGCATTACATCTAGCACTCACTTGATAAATTAAAGCTAAACATTGTTCTGATGATATTTGGTGCACTGCATCTATGATTCGGTCTCTAAATTGCTCTCTTGAGTTGACTGACACCGAATAAACTTTCTGCTTCAAGGTTCCCCATACGAAGAAATCCATGGGTGTCATATCAGGTGATCTGGGTGGCCAAGGTACTACTCCTCCACGTCCAATCCATCGTTGTGGATAATTTATATCCAGCCAAGCTCGAGCAACTCTGCTATAATGAGCTGGACATCCATCGAGTTGGAACCACATTCCAATCCGCTGTAGTAAGGGAATGTCATCTAAATAATTAGAAAAGTCGTTCTCTAAAAAATGTGTAAATGCGATACCATTCAATCTTCCAGGTAAAAAATATGGCCCCACCAGTAATCCGTTCCAAATTCCAAGCCAAACGTTATTAGCAAATTCATGCTGAAACCTATTCTCTTTAATAGCTCTGGCATTTTCAAGAGCCTATACATGATAATTTTTTTGATTAACAATTCCTCCTCTTGTAAAGGTAGCTTCATCGGTCCATATAATTTTTAATGGAAATAAATTATCATCGCGAATTTTGTCAAGAAACCAGTTACTAAAATTCAATCTCTTGACATAATCTTGAGGTAATAAATTCTGAACTTTTCGAAGATGGTATGGGTAGCGATTATCACCTTTCAAAGTTCCCCATATTGCTTGCCGCGAAATTGCTAATGCAGCAGATGCTCTTCGGATGCTAGTCTCAGGATTGTTATCGAAGTGGCGTTGGACACAATTTCTTCTCCGATAATCTGCTCTTACTGCTGCCTGGAATCGGTCGCCTTCATTACGTATTACGAATGACCCAGTCTCTCGTAGTCTATTAAAAGTTAACGAAAAGACTCGTCGATTAGGCACTCTTCTATTTGGAAATAGGCGCGCATACTACCGCACCGCTTCTAAAGCATTACCGTTACAGAAACCATACACAAAATCATATCAGCGTATTCAACATTAGAATATGTATGCGGCATTGTGGCTGATGCTATTCAAACAAAAATATCTGAGTAACTGACTGAAGACTGATTTAGGAATTATAATCCTAGAAGGAAGCCAAAATGTAAACAAATAAAAGAATGTAAAGGATAACATTAAGTGTTTACCTATCTCACTGCCTAGCCTGACGAACTTTGAAAGGTGATAATCGCTACCTGTAACATTTTTGTTTTGGTTCTTTTTTTGCGATTTTCTCTAAAACTAAGCAAAAACGAGCAAATCTCTAAAGGACTTTTTGTCTTAGTTTTTCGGTCCCCTATAACTTCCTGAAGTTTTGCCATTTGAATTAGGGATACCCTGTATATATAAAAGAAACCGATTTTTATATATAAACCAATATATACATATACATATATAACCGAGAAATTTCTATTTGAAAAACTATCATTCCTATTGACAATCGCCTGGTTATGACAATTGATTATTAATAACATGTAATCACATATTTCTGTGTTTTGGTTTCCAGGTTTTCGGAGTAAAGTATATTCTGGAATTCATCTTTTTTAATAAGATTAGGATAAGATAAGATAATTTTGAATTACAAAAACAATTATTTTTATACATTTACTTTTGTCCCGCTAGATTATATTGCGAATTATAAGATTATAAATATTACTCCTAATATTAATATAATGTTTAACATTACTTTTATTATTGACAAACCCTTTTTGTACTAGAATGAAACTATCCTTTTTACCTTTCAACAATAAAATATAACTTACATCTTGAACAACACATTTCATCACAATTGCAGACTTGTCTTGGGTAAACTCAAGATCCCCTGGCACCCTAGGTCCACCCATATCACTCTACACTTGACTTGTAACTCTCATATTAGAAGTCATGTATGTAACATATCAGTAAATAAACTGTTTTTTCTTTAGTCTTAACAAAGTCTTAACTATTTGTGTTCTTTATCTTGCGCACAGCGCCGCTAAGTTCTTGAGAATGTTAAGGTGCAAAAAGCTTCAACACGCTTGGCCACCACTAACTAACCAATTATATTCAATATAAATATACGTCACATCAATTTTAACTGCGAATTAAAATTATAATCTTGAAGCAAATAGATTTTCCAGATCTTAGTCTGAAAAACGAAAGTAAGAAGGAAAAGAATTACGTATTACTGACCGTCATGTACCTCATTACATCACTAATGAACATGGTTGCAACCGAATAATCAGGCATTACCCGTCTACGGGATGTTGATGCTCAGATATAATTTAATTAGACCAATTAATACAATGATTCATACTTTTTTCAAAAATAAGTCAATGAACTTAAGAATATAAAATAAAATATTTATTTAATGATACAGTAATTTTTAATAAGTAAATTATGGAGAAATCCTAACGTATGATAACTCCATTATTACAATCATTTTCAAAGCAATTACTGCCACGAAGCGGTGGAATGGTAATTTTCTATAATTTGAGCATGACATTATATATTCAAATGAATGCCGTCGATTGTGAGCTGCATTGGAACACAACAATGTCGCCGGCGCTAACGTTCATTAATTATCATAACCGACGGCTGACATTTTACAACACATCACGATCTTCCGACGAGGACTGCACGGTGAACTTCGAGATGAATCGTGGCCAAACACTTCTTCAGAGACCTTTGAAAAAAATGTCAAACCTTGGCAAAAAAGCTAAAACTGAGATAGAACAGATCTTCAAGCATCATCTCATGGACGGGAGTTAACCGCACTTGCACACCAGTGTTGCTGTAGGGATCAGCTATTGCAGAATTGTAGGATGCACTATTCTTATTGGGTCGTGATGTTACTATCCGTTGTGTAACGAAAACGACTCCTAGATTTCAATTTGTGGTGTAACAGAGAACGTGTTATTTGCAAATAGAACTTAAATTAGTTATAGAAGGAAATGCGTGTAATTGTTGCAAAATGATAAATAATTTCATAATCCTTGAATATAACGGATATTGAAAAAAAATTATACATAAAAGACACAAACATAAGTATAAAAAGTATATTTAAAAAAAAAAGGACTTATCTATCTAATCTAAAACTTTTAGGCAGGCTTTGATATTTATTAAAATATCAATTCCTGATTGTATGGATACGTAGTTAAACTAATCAATTTTGGTATTTGTTTTTTGAAATCCTGGTTGGAAGTGCATTTTCCAGTGCATGTAAAATTTCGAAATATTGAAAGACCTGAATATAGAATGAAGGTTGTAGCAAACACTAAGACCTTTCTTCAGAAAATTTCAGCTTAAATGATTTACTTCACTTCTCTATTAATGGCTATTTTGTTATGCAACTTTTGATGGCTGTGTGTTGTAATTAAAGAGGTTTGACTAATAAAAAAAAAACTAAACAACAGCTATAATCTAAAGCTTGGTTTTTGTAAAGTCTGTTTGTGGTTTAAAAACTAAAGAAACATAGAAAACAAAAAGTTTTATCTGAGTTCAATTGATACAGAACAAGTACTATTTTCATTTTGAAGAAGACCTAAACAATTCATGATTTTCTGAAGAATTTGTTTTACTTAAGGCCCATTGGTGTTCAAAAAATTAAATAAAGACTTTTTCAAACATTTTCAAATCTAAAATAATATATTCGAAATAAGATACAGAGGAAAACGAAATACTAAAACCATCAACGAAATTAACAAATTAAAGTAGACACTCTGAACTGTTCATGAATAATAAAAAATCGTGAACTAATTTGGAAAATGGATCCTAACGACTTATGGATAATGGAACGTTCAAAGATTAGCAAACAATTTAGTAATGTATAAGTCTTTCAATACATTGTTCTTATCAAAAATTTCTTTTATTTTAAGGTTCGGAAGGGAAAGAAGTGTGCATTAGCTGAGAATGCAAGGTAAATCTTTATTACTTGTGATAAGGAGTAAGTAATGTAAGATTCTTCGAAAAATGTCGCCATAGGAGAAGGTAATTCAAGTGAATGACTCCCTAGCATTTTATTTCTTATTTCACCGTGAACGTGTGGGGTGATGTAAGATGTCTTTTCAGGATTTAATAGCTACGGATTATTTATGGTAAATAAAAATCGTCGTTAAACGTTGGCCTCTGAAACCATTATGTTGGAATTGTGTTTACCATTTGATATTCCAGTACTGTCAACAATTACTCATGGATTTTGTTTAGTAATTTAGAAGGAAAAAAAAAAAAAGATGAAATATATAGGTATAATTCGTTTATACCTAATTATCTATATATTTATATAAAAATATACAGATTCTTTAAGATATTTTTTAATTTTTTCATAACTTGGGTGGATGATGCTATCATTCCTTTGCAGCACAATATAGTGGAGCATAGTGTTTATAGTTTTAGTGTCGTTACTAAAAGGATATACTTTCTGCAAAACAAATTCTTCAAGGAGCGGAGACATTAGGCAAGGTTAGGACTAGGGATGCGTAGATTACTAATGTCGATTACGATAATCGAGGGTCTAGGAAATCGATTCCAAGGAACACCTCCAATCAATACTGGTTACTTTGACGATAGTTTTGTGACACTTAATTATTTAATTCATATCTATAATGATTGACATCATAGATTCTACTCCCTAATGAAACAAAATATATAATAGATTATACTCCCTAATAAAAAAAAAGAAAGGAGAAACTGTTACAAATTCCATTTTTTTTTCATCTTTAATTAGATACCAATTTTTCATTCTACCTGCTATTTTGTTATTCAAAGAATCAAACACAATTAAAATATAAATTTTAATTTTTTACAGTACGTTCAGGGTTACAATGCAATACTTTATCAGGGCTAAAAGAAAAACAAACAAAAATATATGTTTGTTTTTCTTCTGGCCTAAGGCTTTCATTAAAGAAAAATGTATATATTAATTCTAAGACTATATGTTCAATTCTATGACTGCACACCTTAACTACCTATATACTCATTATTGCCACAGTCAATAAATACCTTATCAATGTTTTGTTATTCTTGTATTATCTTGACGGTAATTATCTGATGAAAATAAAATAAAAAAATTTGCTGTAAACTAATTTATATCTTCAATAATTATTGTTTTTCTAATGCATCTTGTTTTCCCTTATTGATTAATTATGCTTTGCAGTAGTAATTTCTTTTTAAACCGAAGTTTCGGCAACGAAAATCAAGAATCTATTTTTTGTTACGGCCATACCCCTGGTTAGGACCATTCAATTTAGAAGGAATAAAAGAGGCATAGAGCACATCCCAAAGCCTATATGTTGGTTGAGGTAGCCATGTTCACTGATCATCATATAACAAAGATACACACACAGACATAAACAAGAAGCAGAATAACCAAAAATCAGTTAAGGGTGTCCAGCCTCCCCGCTGCTTAGATAATTTTCGTTACTTTCCATTTGGTTTTGTATGAAAATATTTTGCTTTTTCTTGCATTACGTTTTCTGTTATTTTGAAAATTTTTCAGGTATAGAAAGTGCCTTTTCTGACTTCAGGGTGTAGGTTCTGACCCTTACTTAGTACAAATTAAAAAAAAGTATGTACATACAATGGATATCTAATTACATGGCAAGAAAGAATAATCGATCAGAAGAAAACACGAAACGAATTCAACATTCATATAACTCTAACGCAGTTTAATATCAGCCAAACATGGATAGCTTAGAGAGCCAACATGCCATTGTGACCTATCGCCTTCGGGGATCACCGAAACAAAAGGAAGTTCATGCCGGCGATAATCGATATGTACTATCCTATCGATGTCGTGGAGAAAGCGTTAGATACCGAGCGTTCGACCTCACGAAGCCGTGCGCGCCCTTCTTAGCACAATTCACTTTTGTTTTTCTTTTAGCGGCTCCTTATGGCCTCCGTTATTGCGAAATACATCTGGGCTGGCGCAAAAAGTATTTTCTTTGGGAAGTAAACTGAAAAAAATCGGTGATTGATGACTTGCAACAAACTGGAAGATTCATTCTTTGACAGCAGAATCATTCAATTAAGACAATTCTTTTTTTACCAATAATTATCCTGACAAACTAGAAGAAAACAATTCCGTGTGTGCTTCAAAATAAAAAATAAATAACAACAACGAAATTTCCCTCCCCGCATTGGAAGTTTTACCATTCTCTGGAGGGTATTATTTATCACTTTTTCTGCGAGGGCTGCTGTTTCAAAAATAAGGTTCCTAGAATTTTTCTGGCTTGAGGAAGTTTCAAACTTCTGGCAGAATGTTCTGTACGGGATCGCTGTGAATAACCTCCAGTAGGCTGATAGACCTCAAATGAAAGGTTTTTTTTTGTTTTTTTTTGTTTTTTTTTTAAAAATAAGGTTCCCAAATTTTTCCAAGCGTAAGGAATTTTTTATTTGAAAAAGTAATACACCGTCGGAAATTATAATGTTTAATCTTCTTCTCTTTTCTAACTATTTTTGCTGACGAATAATCCACACTTCCCACCTCCTAATAACTATCACAAAAATATGATAACTGTGTTGAAAAATAGTTTAAAGACCAAGCTTTCCAATGGTGCATTCCTTTTTTTCAAATAAAAATTTCCTTACGCCTGAAAATGTGGGAATCTTCTTTCTTTACCAACCTTTGTTTGTATATGAGGTCTTTCAGCTTTTTGGAGGCAATTCACAGCGAAGTTATATGATCTATAGAACATACTGCTATAAGTTCAAATGGCTTATTAATCCAAATCCACTGAATTGCATTGCATATTTTACTATTTATGAAGCTGTATTTTCGATAGTAAACCGCTAAATAATTGCGGAATAGTCGCTATTATAGTATTGTACATACGGTAGGAACCTGTTCCAGAGTGAGTATCCGAAGATGGAACAACGAATAAGAACAACACTTCACGCGGATGGTCTACAGTCTGTGAAGCAAACAAAAGTATATATAAACATTTTCTTAATAACCCATCCTTTTCTGTGTTATATTCAGAAGGTTATCCTTTCTATATTTTAATAGTTTGAAGAAGCCAACTCAATAAAATAAATACGTAATATCCTTAAAAATAGTGATGGTGGAACCATCTATATTCAGTTCCTCTCAACCTCAATCTCAATCTTCCCACTTCATTAGTCTAATGCCAACTTAACAATATTACAGAAATGAGTGGTACCAAAAGGAGTAGTCAATGCCACTAGGATATGGTATGAAATATTGTAAAATTTTGTTAAGTCTATAAAAAAAATATAAACATATAAATTACAAATATAATTATCCTCTACAGAAAATAGTACTGTAACTATAATTTTACTATAAAGTTAATAATATTAAGGGTGATTATTATTTGTTACTAGTTTTGTTCAATTTATTCTCTATTGTTCCAACTATTCTCCCCAAGTAACACCCCAATCGGACCCAACACCTCCCTTATCCTACATCGCCGATAAGGCAGGAGAGATAGCATACTCAAAGGAACCGCGTCCTTGATGCAACTATTATCTCAACAGAAGAAAGAGCAGTTGTTTCGAAACGTCATTCTGAGGGTAAGAAAGATGGGATGGAATCCTTCATGGAAAGCCGATGATCACATAACTGAGGTTTGCATCGACCAGCTGCAACGACTTGCAGCGGCCAGAAATGTCACGTTGATTGGAGAACAATATCCTTGACACGTGTCTCATGATGTCAAGATGTCAAACCATTATGCCACTTCACCAAGCTCTGTCAAGATTATTCTGTCCATAATAGTTAAGAATTACTAGCCTCTTAAAGGAAGGTGGTCATTATTGCGTAAGTTCATACAAAGCCTTGAAAACGACAGCGGACATGGTTATATCATCAATAGCTTTAAGAAGATTATAGACTTCGATGAAAAGCAATACTGCCCTCGCATTAAATTGTCGAGGAAACCTGTAATCAATACCACAATAAATATAAATTGTAATCAATTCAAAATACAAAACCTTGGAATAAAATATAAAAATTAAGATATTGACTTCCTTGCCACAGTGATTATTTCTTACATCATATTTTTTTCGGACGACTTTTTTCGGGGCCTCGTAGTTTCATTATTGATGTAGGATAATGATCAACAAATAACGGAAATTCTGCAATTAAATTCACCTATAATCCTTTCGACAGTAAATAATATCATTCAATGTGAACGTTAATAACAATCATTCATTGTCAATATGAAATATGAATTTATCTTGAACCAGTGGTCGGCGATGTTCCAAAATTATATCTTTTATCCGATTTCCTACAATTTATCAAAGCCTGTCGATATCTAACAATTATATTTAATTATCTGAATATAGTTTATAATCCTAATCTCTTTTTTTTAGTTATTAATGTTGTAGAGACCTTCAAAGTTAATTTATATATATGTTTTTAGTAATTTTACTGTCCCAATAAAGAACGATAGTTTTTTCTTTATATTTTCAAAATTTATCACACTCAATTTATTCATACTTGAAACATATATCTCTTTTTAACAGATTGATTTTTTTCTCTCTGTAGTATATCAACTGCTTATTAATTGTTATTTTAATTTTAAGTGTTAGCGAGAGTACCGAAACTTCGGAGTAAATCGGACCGTTATCCTTTTAGAATAAATAATTATTAATAGTTGTTAATTTAATTTAGTGGTATATATTCTCATTTATTTCGATGATTCCTCTACATGTTTCGGGATTTTATTCCCATCTCCAGGATTCTAAAACTCTTTACTGTGATTTTTACAGATTGTCATTAATTTAAAATTCACTATACACTTCAAGTCCCCTGAACAATAAATTGAAATTAAATAAATAGTACCATAAGTCCAAATAAGTTTGATTATGGTATTATATATGAGAAGTTTGTTAGCAATGGAAAGGTGAGAGGTTCTACTTGGTAGTTTGCACAAATGTTAAGTCTGTGAAGTTCTGGCTTTTTGAGTTTAGTAAAAGAGTTCCATGAAAGTCTTCTGCCCAGATAAAAGTAATATGCCGTACTTTGTTAACTGTGGGTAGCAGAATATAAATGTGATTAACAGGAGTGCAGGATTTGCGGTTGAGGGTAAATTTTAATATCCAATAATAAAAAATTGAATTTTTATTATCTTTTCTATAATGTCCGTATTAACTTGAACAATTGAAATCTAGATCAATAGTACTCTACGATATAATAATAAATTATGCTGACTCCATTTTAAGGGGGCATTCTCCAAGGAACAGACAGTAAAATATTAAAAATTAAACATGTATTTTTATATCTTTCTAGCTTATAATCAGAAGCATAAAGGTCATCCAAGAGACCGGGCTACAAGTTATCATACATTATACTGAGATTTATCAGAACATTAAGGAGGTCACAAATATGATTAATAGATCCAAAATGGCTAACACCAATGCTAAGAAATAAATCACGATTTATGAAAAAAAAAATTGAGGGTTTACGTAAACTTGAAGAAAATGGCCCTAAGATAAAAAAAATAATATGGAACAGTTAAAAATAAAAATAATCAGTTTCTTCATGTTTCATGGAATAATTGATTTATAACCATCGATTAACCACGGATAATCGATACTGTCTCCCTCAAAGCGATTACTAAGACACCAAAGAAGGACAATTGTGACCTCTTTAAAATTCCTGTCCAGTGACAAGCCCAACATTTGCCAGGTCCTTGACGACATAGTGCATAGCAATCAAGCCTATTTCACGGTTAGGCAGTAAAAGTAAAACAATGATTTGGCATTGTGAACAAATAAAAAAAATACTTTTTGAATATAAAAATAAGTCTATAGGGGTGATGATTTATAATTATAATTACTAGAGATGGGTGAACCATGACTTTGGCTGAATTATCAGCTGGCAAAGAGGCCGATCATGGGCTACGGCTGACATCGGCAATGTTCGAGACACTTCGTTTATAGCCTTCATTGCATGTAGCTGCAGGTTTTTGTTTATCTTATCTTCCTGTTCATAAACGAAGTTTAAGTAAGTAACACAGTGTCCTTTTTTTTTTTAGAAAATTAAGTAAATTCAGCAATTTACTTTACTTAGCTTAAATAGTTAATAGTGAAATTTGGAATTTAATCGTGCCGAAAAAGATAACGTGGTCATGTACTTATATATGTAACACAAAAATATCTTACATTTAATTGTAAATAAAACTGTATGTAAAATGCTAATAGTAGTTTCTTGTTCGTGTTCCAAACTTTATATTACTTTATATCTCAATTAAGAATAAAACATAAAACCAAAACTATAACTAAAAAAAAGTTAAAAATAGTTTATGAAAAAGTTTTCTTCAATATTGTCGAAGTTATCGAATATACTTACTCAAACTAAACCATAAAGATCTTAATGTTCCATAAGTTGCTAATTTAGCCCAATCTAGATAACTTCATAATAAACTTCATAACCTCTCAAAACCACTAGTCTCTCAATTTGCTTCGCACTCTATTCCCGATAATCCTCCCAGGCGTCTGAAAAGAAGATGGCCTCGAGACCTTCTAAGATTGCCATTGAAGTGCCATCAATTGGTTGTTGCTTTACAAGTTATTGTCACGTTAAAGTCAATTTTCCATTCATTTACCGGATGAAAATGTCCTCTACAGTTGTTCAATTCATCTTTCTTAAAGATTTTAGTTAATTACATAAAAAAAAGAGTTCTTATTCCTAAAATAAATAATAAACTGTAAAGATGAATCTAAAATAAAAACTATAATCAATTAAGACCATGGTTTCATTTCAATCTACCTACGATCTAATCTACGACTAGTCGGCCCATCTCTAATTGATGGTCTTAATGGACAAAGGGGTTATTTAAGGAAATACAATTATGAGTAATTTATGATTAATTTTTTTTTTTTACTTTCCCTTTAGCAGGAAATTGTTACATAGCCCCTTCATCATTTTCTAGTTGTTTTGAAAGATTAAGATATGGCTACCTAACACTGCACATAAATTTTTCATGCAAAAAACTAGATTGAATTTTTTTTTTTTAAATGTAACATAACATCTACCGAACCCTTCACCATTTTATGAATACTTAACTTAAATATAAACCACAGAGATGATTATGATAAAAACTACACATCAATCGCAACACTAGGAGTAATTATAATCAAGAACATGTTCAGAAGAATGCACTATGAGATGCCGTGCCACGCAGGTGCTTTATAAATTAGCGCAAGAAGGCCACGTGTGCCCAGTCATCGGCTATCACGAAGTGCACACTCCGCACCATACGGTCGCTACCTGGAATATATTACCGTTAGATCTCCGTGAATGTTCTTCGGGCGTGCGGAACCTCGGGACCTCTGGGGAGCCGACTGGAGGAGAGCACGACGATCGTGTTCTGCATTGCAGTCCCTAATGGTCCTGATCAACTGTAGTACCGTTGGCCTCTTCAGTCATTAGTTAATAGGGCGAAACAGGACAAAGAAGAGTAGTCCGTTGAAAGAGTGGACAGATATCGGAGGCGGATGAAAGAATGTTCGACACGAACCAGAGGATTCATTTTCTCAAACACATACTTAAGAGAAAATATGGTAACAGGAATAAAAAAATAAAATAAAATAAATAAATAAAAATTTCCACGTGCCAACTCTGGCGCGCACCAAGCTAAAAGATTAACTTCATTTTTTATTGGAGAGAAGAATGAGTAAGGTACACTGTAGTGGTTCATTATTAACAGCAAGATAAGCTTAGAACTCTAACATTAGTCAATTGTTAATTGATAATTGATCTATCCTCCAAATAAATAATAAATTTAAATACAACATACAATAAGCGGCTTCTTTCTAAATAACACGTTGGTGGTGATTAATTTTCAAGTGTCTTGCCAGGCCATTGCAATCGATATCTTAGGTCGGTGATTGATCATTGATAACATTGATGTTATTCTGACTAAACCACCTCTTGAGTACACCAAATCTCTCAGTTTATCTATTACTTCTTTTTCTTAAATACACGCCTTTATATGAAAGAGAAAAATAATTTACGTAAATCTAGAGCTGAAGGAAACCGAAGGGGATGAATACCAGGAAAAACTGGATAGATCAGGTGCAGGCGAGTATGTATGGTCATAGATAGAGGGAATAACACTTACAAGATAGAGGGAAATGGAACAGGGAATAGAAGGAGGTGTTCGGAAAAAGAAAATTTTGCATTAGATGAAAGAAACCTCAAATTGAGGAAAATCTTTTTAAAAAATTGTCTCTTACATAACTAACAGTAATAGGAAAATAAATAAACATGAAGGCTGAAAATATCGGATTTAGAAATCCTAATTTTATTTAATTGTTTAAAGGAAGTGACTAAGAGATCAAGCAGATAATGAAGTTTTTTTAAATTCCACCCACTCACTATAAAGTGGGCCACTGTCCTTTCGCCACGTAGCGAAACAAAAAAATATTCAATCCTAAGAGAGATCGGCGTTCAGTAACTGTTTATTAAAACCATGCTTTAATGGAGTATTTTAATGTATTATCAAAATAAGGATATAATGAACGGATGGTTTTTTTTTTGCTGCAAAAGCATCATAAACATACTAACAGTAGAAAGGATGATTATAGCTGATTTCCTATGAATAGTGATGATGACATAGAGAAATAAAAAAACACGTGGGAAAACAAATGAGTTATAAACATCTCGATTAATTTATCTCCATTTTGAGTAGGCTAGTATGTAGATACATAGCTGAAACTATGAAGAAGAGTTTCTTCAGCTTTCTTATAATGGGACTAAATGACTCCTTATCCAATATTTATAGTGTTACTAACTGCTGTCGATTCTTCAGCTGGTAGTGTGAAATTATAATGCTAGATCTTCGTTTTCCAATGACGAATATAAGCATTCAATAACCGGAATTTTTTATTTGCTATAACAATGTATGATTTTGAAGGGAGGTATTTTAAATTCTGTACTAAATAGTGCTCCATCAATTAGTTAATACAAATTTGTTCTTTTTCTAAAGACGAATTAATTTGTTTTAGTTTTTTCATCACGGAAAAGAATCCATGTAAATTAATTGCATAGTTAAATATCACAAAAATATTTCCAACTTTGGTGGTATCGATCGGATCCTAGGAATCGACTTTATACCACTGATTGACTTTTGGGCTCTCTTCAAGCCAAAAATTCATTGAAAAAATGACATTATGTTGCAAACTTCATTTATATATGATTTTTTATCAGAAGGAATATAATTGGATTTTGCTCACTTTGTTCAATAGAACTGATTGGCCCTGGGCAAATTTAATGACATTATTCAATCCTTATATTTAACAATGGAACCTGTTGCACCCCGATGAATTTTACAGACTATATTAATTTAAATTAGACATGAGTTAAAATTTATTGGAAAACAACTAAATACATAGTATTACCTCTTTAACTGATTTAATACTTTATATACCTATTTCTCTTCGGAATCAGAATTAGATAATTATAATGATTTAATTACGGTTTCACTAATTTACATAATCTGATAAACGCATTTTTGTGCAATGCAAAAGTTAAGAAAAAAAAACATAGATGTGTACTAGTTGATATAATAAGAAGATTCCGACGAAAAGGAGTTACATCTATACATTTACGCATAACGAATATACGGCTCTGCTCAAGCCATAGAGCCTAGTAAATTAAAAGCGAAAATTCGAATAGTCTATAACCATCTAAATTAAAACAATTAATAAACATAAAAAAATTACTAGATTAGTTCCTTTTTATATGTAGAACAATTTTGGAAAAGTTCCCCGATTTCACAAATAACCTTTCATCCAACGTAAGAGATCAAAGACAGGCACCAAGCACTTTCTATAACTTTAATTTAGCTTAGAAAGCAATCTTAATCAAAGTCGTAATATAAAAACACAATTAGAAACATCTATGGGGACTTATAGTACACCTTATATACCACTTATAAATACTTTTACGACATACTACGAGTCGTGAGCAATATGACAGTCCTGACATTTCCCAGCAAAGGTTTAAAAGGAGTTGGATGAAAGAGCCTAACTCAAGGCGTGGAGGATGCACCGCTTGGTGATGTATCCCTTGATGTCTGATCATGCCCTGTATAATTGTTTATAGTCCATTCACTGTGGTATTTATATTTATATAATGGCGGATACAAAAATAAAAATATTGGCAAAGTCGCTTCAAGCTACTCTCTTTCATCTAGTCTAAGCACTCCATTTTCTTATATTATTACTTTCACCATAATCTCATCTTTGTTAATGTACTTGGCAGGGGTGGAATTAGCATAAACATGATAAAAAAAAAATTTAATATATAGGAGCTTATTCCTCCCTTTTGCTATAACACATTATTTGTTAAATTTTCCTTAAAAAAAGGATGTCCCTTGAGAGGTTTTAAAAATATATCAAAACTTATTCTTTCACTTACTATTAAACATCAATAATAATAAAATGTGGAATGAAACGACTCAGAAGTAGGGAAAAAAATGAAATTATGCAATAGCCTGGCAACGACCTTGATCGAGAATACCGGTCCAGTCTGAAAACGTGTTAGCGGTCAGTAGCCGGGTGATGTGGTCAGTCTAAGAACTGACCTAACTAAAAAAAAAAAAAAAAAAAAAAAATCTAAATAAATTTATCTTTTCGAAAATACCTCGGGCGACAGGTGATTGATCCTTGTAATAAATATTAGAAGAATAATTACATCAAATTAATTAAAAATTGTTAATTTCGAGTTCGCAAACAAAACGATTACAATACTTTAAAAATTATGATCAATTAATCATTAGGAGTAGCTCAACCAATATATCCTTAAAATTATGGTAATATATCAAGTTTAATAGGTCTCTCAGTTGAAGTTTCCATAGCAATTTTGTTTTTACTAATTTTAAATTTTTTATTCTTAAAATAAAAATACGTTAAAAAAGCCTACGATGCTGTACACACTTACGCTTACTTACTTAAATCCACAAGAATTATATATAACTAACAAAATTAATAATATAACAAATTAATTAAAACCATTTTTTTATCTGACCTATCTTTCTTTTAATCCTGATGGTGGTCAGCAATGTTGTCGGTATAAAAATAAAGACTTAATCTAATATTTCTTATTTTTTCTAGTTCGACTGATCCCTCATACATCAAATTTGTTCTACACCTCATAAATAAAAACAGCTAAAACAATCCACCATTAAAAACATAATTATAAGAACATTTACACATAATTTAAAGACAAATCTCAGAATATTAAACACACCACATTTTAAGAAGGCTGAAAAGGAATATGATGAGTGACCTATTCAGATGTGCTGTATTTATGTAAGTATTGCAGAAAAAGAGTGTAAGAGAAAATAGTTGAAGCAAAGTCTTATAAATAAATATACACTCACAAACACATATAATCCTGAATGAAAGAGGCATTATCCAAAAAGTTTGCTTTTGAGGTAATTTATATTTATTATAATTATTTTAATTATATTTATTGTAGTTTATTACGACTTATAATCCTTATGTACCCCATCTAAGGCAGGAAGAGCGCTCCGATGGCTCTTGGTTTAAGGCTAAATGTCCCCTCACTCTGGTGTGTTTCTGCCTCAAGAGATCGCAGCACCTACGAGTTCAATTTTAGATTCCTCCTAATTAAGAAACCAATAGACATTTTTTAGATCGGACAACGGATTTATTAATAAAATGGACATAGAATCTGATGAATCTATTTTAGAAGGCCATATATGTGATATTTACAATTTTAGGTTCAAAAAAAACTACTTTTTATTATTTTTTAAAGAAAAGTCAACTAATAGGCAAGTATAGAATAATTAAATATAAATATTGGCGAAAACAAAATTTTAATTATACGAACAACATCGGCCGAAACTCATAAATACGAATTTCTATGCAAATGTTTTTGTTTTGTTTTTCAGGTAGCATCTACATCTATCATGACTAGAGCAGCCTCAAACTACAAATCTAAAATAAGATTTCCATCGAAAGGTTGTTTTGGGACTCAAAATAGAATTTACACGATCCGAAATGAAAATTTCGAAAAATTATAAAAGTAAACAATAATTAGAACTATATAACCAAAACTACTGCATACTTATTGTAAATATATTTAAAAATGCGGGGTGCATCAAAATATAAGAAGGAGTTCGGAAAAATCACGTTAGAAGTATGGTAGAGGATAAGCGATTATAAACACTGATCCCCCAACTTCCGCCGCCGGATATAACGACATGCTCTAGCCCTATTTTGGAGGGCCTACAACTTTTGTTCTACTTCACTTCCCCAATGATGATTTTATTGACTAGAATTATAACATTGTTCATATATAACGGGAAAAGGATATAAATAAAAACATTATTTTATTATCAAAAACATAATAAGATGAAAAAAAGTAATGTTGTATCGGACAAATAGTTTCAGAGTTATAGCCAAAAGAGTACGACAAACGTGTTTTCGTGGAGCTATGGGACTGACGGTAAATTGGACAATTTCTCCATTTTTTCCCAATAACGTAACTTCGCGAAAAATGGTCCGATTTCGGATTTCGTTTTTTCATTATGTAGGTACTAGTTGCAGCTACAATTAATATTTAAAGACTTCCTTCGAAAAAAGGTTCGTTATCTTGTTATAAATAGAAAAACAAAAATAATGTTATTTTTGGCGGTTTTTTGCGATTTTGAATATGAAGCCGATGGTTGCCGTGGTAGCAAACTTCAGATTCGGATTCAGCACCCCAAAGAACATAAAGATCCGTTGAGAATAAAAGTTCCGCAGTTTTTTCTTCAAAACGGCCTTTTGGAGTCTTATTTTACTGGACTATAAAGACGCTCTATGAAGCATTATTTTGGAGGTCCTACAACTTTTGTTCTATTTCACTTTTCCAATGATGATTTTATTGATAGAATTGTAACATTGTTCATATATAACGGGAAAAGGATATAAATAAAAACATTATTTTATTATCAATTTATATAAAACTAGTTGAAAAAAAAGGAATTCACAAACAATAAAGTATTATCTATTCCTATTACTAATTAAAAAAATTAAAATTACTTATGCTATATTACTGCACATTAAAAAAATATATATTATGAACAAATATAATATATTATTTTTGTATAAATGTTGCTTATTCTTAATAAGGAATAATTATATTATAAGCTGTATTCATTAAAATTATTTACTTTTTTAATACCCAAATCAAAAAGATTTAGTACTTTTACTGATTATAAAAGTGATGAGTACAAAAAGTTATTGAATTTTTCAATTGAATTTAAGTTTAATAAAATAACACCAATATGGAACACCAACGCACAGAGAGGTAACTTGTAGGTCTAGCCGGCCAAAAATATCATCTTTTCCTATATATTTTGTGTTCCTGATTTCGAAAAAATATTGTATAAAAAATAAAGGACTTTTGGTTTTTTAAATATGATTAACCTTACAAATAACCAATACTATCAAGTTTATCTGGGCTTTGCAGCCCAGATTAAATAATCCAATTACTTGAAAAAGTTTGAATTTCAAAACAGGTCGCGGTTTTTAGTGTGCTGGTATGGTTATTTTACGAAACTTAATCATAACTTTATATATAGGTTCTTATAGTAAATTTAATGAGCATTCAGATGAAAAAAAAGAAATTTCGGATCGAACAATTAGTTTCGGAACTGTAGCCAAATGAATGGTGATATAGGTGTTTTCGCAGAAAAGTGCGACCCTAGTCAAAAAGTGTTGAAATGAGGGGGTGTAGATTGCATGAAATATGCGATAATTTCTGATGTCACAGCTTCGCCAGGAGCAATCAGAAGGCAAACCTACTAAAAGTCTCCGAACCTGGAGGTTGAGCTAAGGTTGGGCGGGAGAAGAGAGGTCCCAATTTCGTATTTTTCGATCCATATCCCGAAAATGGTGGACTCAAGAAAAATATGATACAAATCAAAATTAAAGTTCATTAAATTTCCTATAAAATTAATTATATACGTATTTGTCGAAATTCCAACGGTTTTCGAGATATATGTTATTTAAAATCGATAATTTTAGAAAAAAAAAAATGTTTACCTCACTTTTTGTTAAACATTTGCTTCAAATACCAAAAGCTTATATATGAAATTAAATTAAATTTAATGCTCTACAATTTTGATTATGTATTTTTTTCTGAGGAACGATCGGGGAAGGTACTAGAAATAAAAGTATTACAAAAAGTGAAGTAACATTTGTTTTTTCCCCGAAAATCACAGACTTTCAATAACGTATATCTCGAAAACCATTAGAATTTCGACAAATTTATACATAATCAATTTTATAGGAAATGTAATCAGCTTTAATTTAGATTTATAACATATTTTTCTAGAGTCGACCATTTTCGAGATATAGTCAATGTCAAAAATAAAGTACGAATTTTTTTTTCGGAATCAAACGTTTCAATAATGTTTTTAATAAATTTATTCATACAGCTAGCCGTTTTCTGATTGTAAGCTTGTAAATATCATATATATATTCTCTCAGCAATTTAGTCACCAAACAGAAAAAAATGAATAAAATGGAATCATAAGGGGCAAAATATACTTATTTCGCAGTAAAGGGGTTTTAAAACGTACACACTCCCTTTTGCGATCAAATTCCTTATTAGATCCATTGTAATATATTTATAAATATTTTCTTTGTCTTTGTAGCCTTCCGTGTTTGTTGACCAAAACAGGGGCCCGAATAGACTAGAGAAAAGAGGGTATGCGGAAAATAAATAATTTTTTAAAAATAAATAAAAATAGTATTTACGAAATCAAATTTTTCCCAAAATTACTTCTTATTTAAATCAAAAGGTTTGTAATGAATTACTTCTTATGTCTAACCGTTTTCAAATGTTAAGCAGTAAAAAAACACATTTTTTCTACAATTTAGACCCGGGACGTAAAACAAATGTGGGAAGTTTCTCATACAATAAAGCTTACAATTATTTATTATTACCTTTACTTTGAGATTAGGGTTTTGAAGGAGGAGAATAGTCAAACAAGCCTATACTGTGTGTGATATGTCGAATAAATAAGAAATGAAACTACTCTTGTGAAACAATTAAATGGATTGATCAAAATGAAAAAAAAAAAAAAAAATTCAATTTCACAAAGAAATGGTTGTAAACATCTTGTCCTACCAGACCATTGTTGTTTGAACCTACGATAGTATTAGAAATGTTGATATTTCCTTTGATCCTATGCCGTCTAGGGATTTCGCGTCTTTTCTACCTTCTTCTTTTTACCCGAACCTAGCATAATCTTGACTGTGGATTCCTATGGCAAAACGTAAGATAGAAAAATGGGTTTTATATCTCAGGAATACGCGCGGCAGGAGGGGAAAGAAGGAAACTGCCTATTTAAACTCATTCAATTGAAAAATTCAATAACTTTTTGTACTCATCACTTTTATATGAAATCAAAAAAAAAAAAAGAAGAAAAGTACTTAATCTTTTTGATTTGGGTATTAAAAAAGTAAATAATTTTAATGAATACAGCTCATAATATAATTATTCCTTATTAAGAATAAGCAACATTTATGCAAAAATAATATATCATATTTTTCATAATATATATATTTTTTAATGTGCAGTAATATAGCATAAGTAATTTTAATTTTTTAATTAGTAATAGGAATAGATAATACTTTATTGTTTGTGGATTCCTTTTTTTTTTTTTTTTTTTTTTTTCAACTATTTTTATATAAATTAATAATAAAATAATGTTTTTATTTATATCCTTTTCCCGTTATATATGAACAATGTTAAAATTCTAGTCAATAAAATCATCATTGGGAAAGTGAAATAGAACAAAAGTTGTAGGACCTCCAAAATAATGCTTCATAGAGCGTCTTTATAGTCCAGTAGAATAAGACTCCAAAAGGCCGTTTTGAAGAAAAAACTGCGGAACTTTTATTCTCAACGGATCTTTATGTTCTTTGAGGTGCTGAATCGGAATCTAAAGTTTGCTACCACGGCAACCATCGGCTTCATATTCAAAATCGCAAAAAAACGCCAAAAAAAAACATTATTTTTGTTTTTCTATTTATAACAAGATAACGAACCTTTTTTCGAAGGAAGTTTTCAAATATTAATTGTAGCTGGGACTAGTACCTACATAATGAAAAAACGAAATCCGAAATCGGACCATTTTTCGCGAAGTTACGTTATCAGTGTTTATAATCGCTTATCCTCTACCATACTTCTAACATGATTTTTCCTAATTCCTTCTTATATTTTGATGCACCCCGCATTTTTAAATATATTTACAATAAGTATGCAGTTGTTTTGGTTATATAGTTTTAATTATTGTTTACTTTTATAATTTTTCGAAATTTTCATTTCGGATCGTGTAAATTCTATTTTGAGCCCCAAAACAACCTTTCGATGGAAATCTTATTTTAGATTTGTAGTTTGAGGCTGCTATAGTCATGATAGATGTAGATGCTACCTGAAAAAAAAACAAAACAAAAACATTTGCATAGAAATTCGTATTTATGGGTTTCGGCCGATGTTGTTCGTATAATTAAAATTTTGTTTTCGCCAATATTTATATTTTATTATTCTACACTTGCCTATTAGTTGACTTTTCTTTAAAAAATACTAGAAAGTAGTTTTTTTGAACCTAAAATTGTAAATATCACATATATGGCCTTTTAAAATAGATACATCAAATTCTACGGAAATATGAAACAAAATTAACTTTACAGAACCAAAATCGGATGATCCGTTGAGATTTCAGGAGGAATCTAAATTTTGTTTATTTTGGCACGCTACGTGGTGGCAACATTTGGTACTACAGAGGGGACATTTAGCCTTAAGTCTAAACTCAAAGGAGAGCGCAGTTCGTGGACGCTATTAGGTACGAGTTAGAAGTTTGTACCACTTGTGTAACGTTTTACCTAACCTTTGCTGACAGCTTGCTTCGAAATTTTAAACAAATACTGCAAACTAGTAAAACTATCACCAGTGACAAGAAATTGTAACCTTAAAGCCAGCTTATCCTGAGCCCATGTACCTTTTCGGGACATAATAGACGGTGTTACTTATTTTTATACCTGTCGAAGATTGAAGAAGACATTCGCAAAACATTTCAATAGTGCCTTAATTCTTGAGACCTTCGTCCAAATCAAGGTCGTCTACAATCATCATCTAAATATTTAAAGAAAATGTAGGTTGCACTTGCTACTAACTCGTCGCACATGTTCCTTCAACAATCAAGTAAACACTGTGGAGCACTTGCGGAAACTCCATCCCAAAAAACAGGATCACAGGAGCGTGCAGTGATGGTGGTTCGCGAACGTAGTGGATACCCGCCATTTATTTCAACAAACTCGGCCAGCACGGCATCGCTTGTTTTAGTTAGACCTAACTTAGAGAAAAAACATTTAGATATCGACTGAATATTTCCTGTGATTGTAGTTGTTGGCTCATAAGATATACAAATTATTTCGGTCCAATATTTGATAAATTTTCGCAAATGATGAAAAAGGTTAAAGAAAACAAAACAATAAAGCTTTGAGTTGTGGTTTTTTCGTTTCGGCTGTGCAATATGTAACTGGAACCTGACCACATAAATATTTCTCTAATAATTAATAATCAATAATAACAAAATCTCCCGGCCGGAAGAAATATATATCCAACACGGATTATACTAACTGTACTAAGTAACTAATTAAAATAAACAGATTACATAAAGTGGAATGAACAAAATGATTTGAAGAAAGGTAGGCGGTGAAAGTGTTTATAGCTAGGGGAATCCGTGGTGTTTTTACGATAGTGTCGACAACTCTAAGTGGGTCAAGACATGGTTGGTAGTAATGGGCTTTTGTGGGATGGCACCAATCTCGTACTTTTTTATATCATAGGCCTCAAGATGTGGGAGCGAGGGAGAAGAAGAATATGTGGATCGATAGTGTGATTGGTTTCTGTCGGTCACATGAGGGCGTCGTTACCCTCCCCCTACCCAGCTGAACACGTGTGGCTAAGGTGTAAATAATGAAAAAGGAAAAGGAATGAAGGGGGAAGAAAAGAAAGAAAAAGGTTTACTTCAAAACGGTCATATATTCGAGTTCGATTGTGCCAATAGAATATTGTAACGTGAAACATAGAATCTTTAAATTGAATACAGCCTTAATTAAAAGGATTAAATATAGGAATTTATTGTAAATTTTTATTTTATTTGTTCATTTTTATTCCTAAGTGCGTTAACGCAGCCAGCAACGTTCTTTTTGTTTCTTTGGATTTCTTGAAAAAAATTATCTAGACACATTGAAACAAAAAAAAAAAAAATAAAATAAATAAATAAATAAAAATGGTTAAATTAATAAGTTGAGGGAGAACGAAAGTACGAAGTAATTGGATTGGGGTGTTTTTGGGTAGGATATTAAAATGTTTTGTATTTCTTCCGAATGTAAGTTATGTCCCTACTGTTTTGTATTGTTTGATTTGATACGACTAATTAGAGATTAAAAGTGTATAGTTCTGTTATCTGTAAGTGTTTTTTAGAACCTCATATTTCCGCTCCATAATTACAGACAGAATGCACTACATATAGTATTTATAGATAAATATCTATAAGGAATATTATAAATGTCTAAATCACAGGTTAAAAAGAGAAATTATAATTATTTTTCTGTGATAAATTCGGATAAAATAATGGAGGTAAAAATTAAAGAATTGAAAGAACCGGGAGGCTAAGTATATTTCAATATTATGGGAAGATTCCAAGGTTATGGGTTTAAATTTACCTCTCAAAGGATAGTGCATCTATGAAATTCGTCAGTGCATCAGTTTCAGCAATTTGAAATAGTAATCCAACATTTTCATTTTTAATGGAAAATAAAAACGATTTAACTTCGGTTATATTTTAAATTGCATACCAAGAGTGTTGATCTCGTTCATGAAAAAAAAAATTATTTTATTTTTTTATCATTACAGAGAAGAACGGATGTAGAGTAAATAATAATTCTATAATAAGGTGTCATAAAAGAGTCGGCGTCAGCGGCTCTTCTTAGGAACCGATTTTGTATCTATACCAATTCTTTTCTCATGATTCGATAGTATCGAGAATCGACACCTCCTGATTTGAAACCAATAGATTTTAATTCACGAAATCGAGACTTTCTTAGCCTAAATATTAAATTCTCAATAAATTGGGAAATCCACTCAAAATGTATGAGAAATTTTAGATTTTGTCCCCAACAATACCGTTCCAGCAATGCCACTGTTCCAACGGGATGAACCGGTAAAGATCGCGCTGAATGACTCAGATTAACGGTTCATCAACTAGGGGCTATAAGCAATAGAGATAAGAAGGTCAAGATCTGGTTCCGAAATCGAACTTGCAACTCTCAACACACTTTGCAACCTTGTGACAATCTAAAAGCTAAACGAAATATACAGAAAAAAATAGGCTATGTTCTAAAAATATGTAATTAGACAAAATGTAGAGGGCCCAGTTTCAAATAAAATCTTTATAAATATTTTATAATATTCCAGAATGTCAGTAAAAAAAAAAAAAAAAGTTAAAAGAATTCGATAACAATAATACAATTAAAAAACGAAAATTGTAATTTATGTAACTATATCATTGTTCAGAAATTTATTTTCTTAATATGGGTGTAGTCGGAAATTTTGTTTGCAAGTAAAGATCATCTTCTACAAGGCTATTTTAAATGTGTCTTATTTTGAATTTTGAAAACAATCAACTATTAGTTTAAAACTTATTTATACAAAATTATCTCTGAGATATAGAGATATAATAGGCAAGTGAAGATATTTTTACCTTACTGCTTTGTACATCGACGAAAAAAGGCTGAATTTTCTTTTTTTTTTTTTTTTTTTTTTTGCACATGGAGCTCAATACACTCATTAAATTAATAAAACGATTCCAGAATGAATAGTTTAGTGAACAAACAAATTAGATAATATCTATTTAAAAAGAAAACGAGAAAATAAATACACTTCCAAATTCGTATAGTTTGGTTTTTCTATTTGAAACGAAAAGATTTATTGTTTATAAAACTATAATATTAATGTATTCTAAAGAAAATTAAAAAAAAAAAAAAAGAGCTAACCGAATAAATACCGGATATAATTCTTTTTGGAAGAACTTATTTTTTTATTATTTTTCTTAGGAACAAGTTGCTATTCAGCTATACGCAGCCGCTGCTGGTGCCGTTCCAAAATCAACTATGCTCCCTCCAAAAACAAAAAAGAATTAAACCATGATTATTTAGAATATTTATTTTATTTTCCATTCATATTTTTCAAGACTATACATAGACTTGTTTCTTTGCAAACACAGATGTTGCAAATTCAAAACCAGAATAAATGAAACATGTTAAAACGAATTACTCCGAGTGCAAAAAATAAAAAAATAATTCCTAAAGGCTTTAATTCAATAATAAGTGTTTTTATATACGCCTTACATTTGTGGATATTAGGAAAACCTTGATATAAAAATGAAAGTTTTAATAAACTTTCCAAAAATACCACAACTTTTAAATGGTATATTTCAAATGCATCTTAATGGTTACATTCATCTAATATATAACTTCTCTCTCTCTTTTTTTTTTTAATTAGCAACGGAACACTACTGATCAAAAATAACATCTTAAAATACATAAATATGTGTATGCTACATAATATTGAAGCAGCTTCATTATGACAATACTTAAAAAATTGAAAATAAATTTAGTAAATTTTAGAATTTGATAATCAAAAGGTAAAATTCCATCTTTAAAAAGTAGCGAATCAAAGGTTTTACTTCATAAATTGAAGTAGAATAAGATTTTTATTTTATTATATAAGTTGTTTATAAATAGTTTATTCTTATATTCACTATCGTAAAATAATATAAACTATTAATTATAACTAAACAAACATTACATGCTTTCAGTAATTACAATCACAATAATTGGACCAAGTTGAGTTGTGCTTTGGGGGCAACGCGAAACCATCCAATTCATATCTTTTTTTTTTTTCTTTTTTTAAGCCTAAGACTTCCATTGAAGTCCTATACTGGCCTGGGTGGGAAAGTGAAGATTCATTTCGTGGGTCCGCCACGAAATAAATTTTAACCCGCCCAGGTGGGATTCGAACCCACGACCTTCTGGTTACGAGCGCGCTGAGACCCTCGCCCCAACTCACTCGGCCATTGAAGGTCCCAATTCATATCTTATCCACTCTTCAAAGCTCCTTATTATGTTATAAATACACTTATCTATAATGACATTAATATATAATATGTTTCTGATTTGACTCAAACTAGACACGTATCATTCCATAAGTTGCATATCCAAACAAACCCCACTAGCCTCCCAACTTGCTAGCCATTCTATTCCCGATAACCCTCAGAGCCGTCTGAAAAGAGGATTGCTTAGGGACCTCCTAATATAGAACTTATATTGGAGTTCACATTCCCTTTTATTCACAGTTTTACAAATTCACTAATATTGTATTGTACAGTTGTACATGTTTTAATCCGTGAGACGCTTTTCATTATTTTTTTGATTTAAATGGGAAAAAAATTTAAACTGAGAGTAACATAAAACAGCAAATTAAAAATTAATTTGTTACTTTGCTTTGAATGGTTTCTGAGTTTGGATTTTTCAGGTAATCCCACGCATATCTATCCCTGAGATATCTCTTTTCAATTTTTATTTTTTGCTTTAATTATTACTCAGATTAGGTTTGTATACTGAATTCTTGATTCTGAGAACCATACCTCAGCTATTCTTATATTTGCATAGAACAATCTTTTATCCGGGAATCCTTAAAATCAGGGTCGAATAATATTCAAGGTCTAACTTTATTCAAACAAAAACGGTTTCGTTAGTTCGAAATAAAAAAAAAAGAAATTCAACGAATAAAAGTACTAAAAAGTAATGCATACGGTGAATAATGAAAAATTAATAATACTTTTGGTGTAATTAATTACTAATTAAAATCGTATTGTAATAATGTTTGATTTAGCATTGCTCCCAACACTCATTCACATGCTTGTGAATTTGAGTGCATTTGTTTCGTAAGACATTTTTGTTTAAAGCTCTTTCATCATGGCAGGAAATAATATAATTAATCACCTCTTCAACATACGGAAAACATAATTTAAACTATAAAAGGTCTAGGATGTAACTCGATTTCGGATAAATCTTCCTGAAAATTATTAACATATTATTCAGCTGAAGAAATCTTCAGTCTAGTTTTGCCGACACGAGATTGCAGATAGAACATGGAGCTTATTATTGAAACAATGTACATCCTATACCATTTGAGCAAGAAAGAATATAATTTTGTATATAAGAAGGGGTAAATATAAAAAAATTCAGCCTAGGAAGAATACATACCGAGCGCCGAGACTATAATTTTGTGGTTTTTAACAATGTTGCTTTGATCGTTCTTTACCGCGACCCCTCAATCATCAAGAAATATAAAAGAAAATCCTAGATTGCAAGCAGTGATTTCCTTTTAATAATAAGATATTATTATAAATATAAACCTCAACATCAGAAGATTAGAATCATTCCATTATGTTTTTTAAATATTTGAACAGTATATGAAGCTTGTACAGTAAATAAAAATACGAATATTGAAATACAACGAAATCTTTTAGCACTGATTAGATCCCTAACAAAACACCGGCTAACATCTACTGGCTTATCAGATGTATTTTCGGAAACCCCAAAAGTTCTCACATATCTCACCGGTATTCACAAATTGGGTAGCTATACCATAATTTTCCACGTCAATATTTCCTCGGTGCATTCATTATTTAATCCTTATAAACCTCAAAAACCCACCTATATTCATGACCTTACTCAGCTTTCATCCATGCACGTCTTAAATACAAGAACCATACCCATCAACCAGGATACTACTGCGCATCAAACTGTATTCATCAAAAGATCGTTTATCATCCATGCTTCCTCTTAAAGGAATTCCTAGGCATCTAGATTCGATAATGCTCCTATCTTACTTCCTTTAAACACTACAGCAGAACTCCTCATATCCGACCTCGGGATATCCGACTCCTCGGATTAACCGTCATATCAGTCACCCCTCCCCCCGCCATTCTCAAATGTTCGATTATGTGAATCATAGTAGTGCAACCGAGTTCCTATCATAGTTACCTATTATGGCTACCCCAAAACGTAAACGTACTGTATGCACGGTTCAGAAGAAATTAAAGACTGGAGGAAAAACAGAAAGAATATACAATCATACACCATGACAGTGAAAGGGGAGGAAGCTTTGAAAAACAGAAAGATGCTTAAAAAGCCTAAATTTGATGAATTAGATGATGCTCTCTGGGTTTGGTTTTGCCAACAAAGGCGCAATGGAACTCCTTTGTCAGGTCCTGATTTTAATAACTGATTTTTGGCCTACGGATTAGGCGTTAAACAGAAAAAAAATAAAATAAAAAATAACACTTTTAAAATGGTTAGCTATTTAAAAAAAACAACTGAAATATCGGTTAAAGAAGTGTTCAAAGTATTCTTAAGTGTTCAAAAACACAATACTGTACTACAAACTAAAAATGTATACAGAAATATATATTATTTTCAGTTATTTAAAAAACAGTTCATAGACAGTCGAACTCAAATTATTTAAATCTATACTGTATTAAAATGACGTATTCATATAATATGTATTAAAATAAAATTCCCAAAGTATACGCACATTTTAACAATCGAATGCCGTTTTTGCAAATCGTTGATACCTAACGATGTATTTTTTTGGAACACATATATTTTTTTTTTTTTTGTGGAACTGTTTTTCTTTCATCATATCAAACATTTTACTTATACTCTTTGAGGTTTCATAAAATTAAAATAAATGTTTAACCTATGTTAGGAAAAGAATTCAAATGTTTTGTTTTTTTTCGTTTCTTACTAATTTTGGGAAGTAAGTAGGTATTTTTCATGAAAATAGAGATTATTGCATTAGTTTTGTGAACTCGACGTTTTTGTAATGTAGAACTGTTTTGAGATGCATATATCTTTTGGCTGGGGGGTCCATGCTCTCTTGGTGTAACGTTTTTTTCACATTCATTTTTACAAGCTCTAGGCTGTTGGTATTGCTCGGATCGAAAATTTGAAGAGAGTTCCCTTATCAGAAATTACTGGAGAATATTTTTTGCGGTATAACATTTGCCGCTAGGACCTATCATTTAGGAGCTTTATTGGTTTTAACGAAAAAAATCATGTTTGAAACCGCTATTTTCTCTAAACTTGGTTTATTCCAAATAGTAATTCATGGTTAATTTAATTTAATTATTTATTTATGTAATTTGATATTTTTAATTCTAAAATGTAAATTAGGAAAATAAGTATATTATAGATAAATATATCCATGATCTATTGTTTTTCCCTGTCAGGGAGTAAGGTTTTAGTTGGGTTATGATCACACCTTTTTATTTTCTATTAAAAATTAACAAAAAGTTCTTTGGAAAAAATATGTAGAAAGATATTTTCCGTTTAAAGAAAGAAGGTTAGATATACAGTGGTTTCAAGTAAAGACAAAATTCATGTAGAATGACGATTCAAAATAAAAATATAAACATACTTAAGAGATATTTTACTTTAATAAATAAAAATAAGATAAAAAGATCGACTACCTGTAGAATGGAGAAGACTATAACCACCTGGTGAATCACCTGGCTGCCGGGGCACGACTGGAGGCCTGCCCGACCCCCACCAGCCTTCGGGGTCACTCGCAAAGGGGAAAGGTTTTCACTCCTTGGATTTTCCGAATATGAAAAGTGATTTAATCCGGTGCAGGTTGCTAATATTAAACAAGTAATAAGAACCTTCTGGTTTAAATAATTACTAAAATCAACATTTGAAATAATCGAAGACGAATCGCTTTTTCAGATCCGGGAAATGAATAATGGTCGGTAAATAATCGGAACTTTAAAACAGTTGAGTCCCGCCGATTCAAAACCTCATTGCCTAGACATAAAATTAGTCTGGATAAAAATTAATTATAATGTATTATTAATTTCAGTAATACATCTAACAACTGGACTTAAATAACATTTTAAATTTGTTTCCAATACGAACGAAAAAACCAATGAGACATAATGGAAATCCCATAGTAAACTCCAAAAATTTAACTTATCCTGCCCCTTCCCCTGTCCAAGATGGATATATTTCAGACATCTCTTAGGTCTTCTCAGGTGAGTACCAATGTTTGATTTCTTGTCTTACAGTTTTGAAAACTTTAGTATATATAATCCATGTAACATAGTACTGATTTGTTGAAACTTTTGTATGTTTTAGAACTGAAGATGAATGTTTAGCATTCGAAACTAGTATTCTAATAAAATAATCCCAATAGAAGTGGCAATTAATTCATTAATACTAATTGGCTTTAAATAATCGGTCCTCAGATAAACTGTCTTATCCAGTGGAACAGAATTCTAATTTTTTTATTCTTAGTGCGTTTGGATGATAGCTGGAAGATGACTCGAACAATTGACTGTTATTTTATCAGATTTGTTTATCATATAATATGCAGTTTATGATAAAATACAACAATACTGTAACAAAACTATGAATATAAATGTTATTCACATTTTTGTATATATTACTGTCGTTCTGTGTGGGAAGACCAACCGATATGCCTGTCCATGGACCTCCGGTTAGATTCCAGTGAAAGATCATCAATTCTACTGGGCTTACCGATCGTTATATGTTGTCTGCGGTAGGAGGAGGGGAATATAATCCGGGTTTTTGAACTCCCTGCATCTTGATCTGATATCCTATTTCAGAAGTTCGAAATGACAAAACCAACACGGAACACCTTTGAGGTGTTCTTATTCCAAATCTCGTTTCACGATTCCACAAGAACGTATTGCTAATTTTTAATAGAAGATAAAAAGGGGTGATCATAAACTAACAAAAACCTCAATACCTCCCTGAATGCAAAAACCAATAGTTCATGGATATGTCTTTCTATAATCTACTGTTTTTCCTTATTTACATTTTAAAATTAAAAGGATCAAATTAGTTCAAATAATAATTGAATTAAATTAACTATGAATGATTATTTGGAATAAACCAAGTTGAGAGAATAATGGTGGTTTCAAAAGTGATTTTTTTCGTCGTCAAATTTTCGATCCGAGCAACACCAACAGAGCCTAGAATATGTCAATATGAATGTGAAAAAAACATTACACCAAAAAAGTATAGACCCCCCCCCCCCCCCCACAGTCAAAAACAAAGTCTACCTATTATACAAAACTTCGGAGTTTACAAAAATAATGCAATAATAACTATTTTCATGAAAAATACCTATTTACTTCCCAAAATTAATAAAAAACGGGAAAAAACACAGTGTCCTTATACTTGATAGACTAAACGAAAAACAAAAAACCTTCAGCTCATTGTAGTATTAATAATACAATGTATTTAATGTGTATTATATAAAATCGAATTGCGATGGCATACAATCTATTTGTTTAAACTTATAGCGTAAAATAGTATTTAAATTGGTTATTTTACGCAATACTGCTTAAACGCTGAGATATTTATAGCGTTGGCTTAAACAGCCGGAGGGAAACCCAGCCATATTGAATTATTCATAAACCTTCTAGCCCTCAAAACACATTGTCATGTTTTTGTCTGGAATATAAATTAATGATGAACTTAAGGAAAAGAAGAAAAGTAATTTCAGTTTTTTTTTTTTTTTTTTTTTTTTTTTTTTTTATAGCTTCACGATTAAAAATCATACAAACATTAACGAAATCTCCTAAACGACATTATAAATACAGATTTTGATTATTCTCATAGACGATTGTGTCAAATTTAATTATAGTACCTCAGAGAACAGGAATTGGAAATATTAATTACCTATAAGGCTATATTAAGTACGTTTATGGTTTCCCTTCAGTTAATATTTTCGAAAAGAAGAAATACTCTCATAATAGTTTGACTTCAGAACCATTGAAATTTTTAGACAGTACTTAATAATTTTGATATATTTGATCTTCATTAATGTATGTCGATACCAAAATATTTCGATTCTTGATACCGCTTCCGCTACCTCGGTTAATAAATAAATTTATATTGCAAATTGCAAACTCAATCTATTAAGGAAACAATATCAAAGAAATAAATTTAATTCTATTCAGTCAGTTACAATGCATACAACAAACAAAAAAATAAATAAATTATCTTATAAATTATTATTTTATAAGATAAATATTACAAAGGTCCTGGTTTTCATTTTTCACCTAAGGGATCGCTTTTACTAAGCACAGTAAATGGGACGATGCATTGATGTCTGAGGCATGGAATTTCAAAACCAGCTAGCTCCAATATCTAGATTTGTTTTTTTCTTATCGAATAGTTTTTTCACTATGTCTTAGGTGGAAGCTTTTCTCGAAAACGTAATTAAATCAGATATAAAACGGCTAAACAAAAAATAATTCCCTTCCTAATCCAGTCTTGACCTTTACCTTTATCCACCAGCTGTGCAAATTTTTAAAAAATGGACTTGGTTGGGGAATTTTACGCGGCATTTCTCCGTATAAAGTTTTAATTTTGTATCAGGCCTCGAAAAACAGGACGAAGATGTCAGTCTTTCGATGATTTCTATTGATCTACTATATCATTTCAAATTTCAAATTCGATTACAATCTCTGATTAAAGTTTCTTTCACTATTACAATTAAGAAATCGTAAGGATAGAATTACAAAAACGTTGGAGTGAATCTTAGGACTTACTCTCAAGGTCAATGTAGGGCTTTCCAGAACCTAACAACTAAGCGTTTGTTAAAAAGGAAGCGTTTGTATGTGTGTGAATCCTCTGAGGTGTGTGTAAAGAAGATGGTCTCAGGACCTTCCAATATAGAACTTTTATTGGACTACTACCAATAGATAGTCTTATCATAAAATCAGAAGTTTCATTAGATTCATATTTCCTCTCAATTAATAGATGTATTTGTTGTATAATACAGCCATCGAAGGATACTGGTTTAAGATCTGACAGGATTTGACGATTGTTGACGGCCGAAGGACATCAGTAGCCCACTCGTTACCGAAAAAATAATTTTAATTTAATTCAAAAATAAACAAGGACATGATGGATTTATTACCTCCCGTTCATCGTGAATATTTCAAAAAAGGTAAATCCTGAATAAAATTGATTTAATTATATCGATGTATAAACTGAAAATGTAAAATATCATTGAAATTCTTAATAAAACTGATTAGTTTTTAATTTTATATTTTCTACTAGAATATTCTTTGTTTTTTTGTTTTCACTTTTTATCTAAAGAATTGATATTTATTGAAATTCGAATATTATTTTGTTTTTATTATAAAAAAAAGGCTCAAGCAACTGAAAAAATTCCAAATTTCCAAAAGCCACTGAAGGATACTGGTTTCAGATTTGTCAGGATCTGTATGACAGGATCGAAGGACATCCTTGGCCACTCCTCCCTGACAAATTGGTTTTTGTCTTTTTGAAAATTGATTAGATTGTTTTAATTTTTAAAAAGACACCGCCTCTTCCAGTTAAATCCTTTTTACAGGAAACTTAAGGATAATTGTTAGAGATATGCCAGGATATAGCGATGGTCGTTAATCTTAACCATGATAACTTGTATTGATATTAAAGAATACAAAATATTAAGGCGAGACGCATCGAAGAGTAGTATTACCGCAATTACGTAGTTATCCTAAATTAATTATAGACAGCATCAGCTGTATCGATCGCTTCCAAGGAATCCAATTTTCTCAAGAATCGGTGGAATCAAGAAACAAAATTTGGAATCGGCACATCCATATTTAATATTCCTAAAGCACACAGAAAATTAAAAATTCAATAAATATTTACAATTAAAAATAAGTTTATCAGGATTTGGCTTTAAAATACTAAATAAATCATAATATTCCAAAAAACTATTTTAGACTATATTATTTTAGACTTGAATACTCTAAGCTAATGGCAAATGATAAACAACAAAACTATGCTAACTAGAGTCAAAATAAGTTTAAGTAATTAAATAATGTCTAATACAGACAAAAATAGTATTTTTAACCTACTTGTACCTAATATAAACAAATTGTTATGAAGAATAAACTCGGTATAACGTAGAAAAAAAAAATGAGAATATTTAACTTCAGCGTAAAAGGAATGTCACGCTAATCCACTTGAGCAATAAATAATGGACTAATCTGGAGTCAGGAACCCCCCGTAGCGTAAATCTGTCTTCTTGGCTTATATCCTCAGTAAATTTTATAATTTTTTTTTTTGGCTCTTTTAAAGAAACCATCTTCCTTTTACAAATAGTTTAATTGATTAAATGAGTTTATGGAGAACCGAAGAGCCAATGGAAATTTGCCCCCTTCTTTTTTCACCGAACAAGAAAATAAAGTAAGTCACACCTTTTCTTTCCAGACCATTAACATATTATTTTATTCTTAAAAGAAAAAAAATCAGAAGGGCCACTTTAGTCGTTGAATGAAATAGATGAACATTTAAATAATTTAAGAATATAGCCGTTTTTTCTGAAAAAAAAAAAAAAATTATTATATTATATTAAAAGTTTATTTTCTTATATATATAATTTCCATAATTCACTAAACCACAAGAATTATATGTTCCAAAAACATAAATAAATAAAGGAAATAAAAAAAAAGAAAAAAAGATCAGTCTCAAACATAAAAAAATATACCTTTGGACAAATTTGAATATCTATATATGATTATAACATACAATGAAAGAAAAAATAATAAAATTATTTCATTCAAGAAAAATCTAATTTAATAGAAATAATATAAAAATGAATTTATTTCTTTATTTGATAATTTAAGTTGCCGTGTACCACAGGCTAGAGGCACCATTACATTACATTATGGTGTTACACTGCTATTTTATAAGCCATATAATATAAATATTTATACGCATACACTGTTACTTCAACTATTTGATGTCTGATTTTTTTTTTCGCTGAGAGTTACTTTATTAACTGAGAAGTGTTTTACCGGGAAATCATAGAATACTTCAGTGTCACACGCCTACAATATCCTACGTTGCGGCACCTAAGTCGGGTGGCTGTCATTCACTTGAAACTAAAACAATAATTTTTAATAAAGAAAAAACAGTGAAAAAAGAACTCTGAAGATTTTAGTAGACTAGTAGAAGATGGAGAACAAACTATTGAATAGCTCCTCACGTGTGGAACTTAATTCTTCCAATTTTCATGATTTGTGTGATTTGCAACAAATTTAATTTAACATAACCTCGAAAGATCGCACTGAGAAAAAAAAAAATGTTGACGATCTTGGAGCAGAATGCATTTGAGGTAAAATCCAATTTCATATGAATATTATAAAAATGTATTTATAAAATTTTATAATTTAAAATAAAAAAAAAAAAACTATTATAAACGTTTACTATTCATTGGGATGACATATTAGGTAATTCTAAGATTGACCTTTAAACATGATTTGGAAGCAATTGGTCATAATGTAAGGCAAGTGTCTTCCGTGCTTCACCCCAGAGAAAAATTTCCATTGCCATTATTCTTCGTCGACTTGGAGCCGGCTGGCAACAACGATGAAATATTCGACGTAACCAGACTGGTATATTCAGTCGTAAGATTCGAAGAGCCAAGAAGAAGGGCCACTATAGTCCAGTGCACTCGATGCCAAAGTCTCGGACACACCAAAACTTACTGCCATCACCAAGCCAAGGTGTGTGAAATGTGCTGGCCCACATTCAACTGAGACATGCCAAAAATCGAAGGATACACCTGCAGTATGCGCGCTGTGTGGACAAGACCATCCAGCAAGCTACAGAGGCTGTTTAGTATACAAAAGTGTGCACAGCCAGAGAAATTCAAAATCAACCCCACAACAAAGAAGTCAAGAACCTGAAATAAACAGCTCACAAAAATATAATAGAACTCAAGAAGCCCATTTCCAGAGAATAGGACAGCAATCAACTTCAGCACCGGACCATCAACCACGACAAGAAGCTTCGTACTCTGATAAAATCAGTTATCAGCCTCAACGTCAGGCGCCTCGAATTTCCCAATCACATCCCCAGACCTCCCAACCTCAACCTCAACCCCCAAACCAGAACACTCTCATCCATAATTTACCGTTAAAAGTTAAACTTCCGCCTCAGAAGCAATATCCACATCCGATCCATCCACCTGTACATAGCAACCCTTCACCCCAAATACCATTACAGGTTGATTCTGTTCCTAGCATCCCACAAAGGGTCCAGCCCCTAATCAACGCTCCTACTCAGACTTATCATCCATCGCAAGCTCCAGATACATTTCCTCACCCCCATCCAAATACCAATGATATTAACGCCATCCTTTCCTCATTCCTATCTGAATTGAAAGATACCATCAAGCCCCTTATCATCCTTCTCACCAGAGCCCTTTCGGAAATTCCATTCAATGTAGCTAGATGAGCGCTAAGCCTCTAGCTGTCATTTTGTGGAATGCTAACGGACTACAAAATCACCGAGACGAACTTGACATTTTTCTCCATGACAATCAAATAGACATTGCCCTGTTGACTGAAACTCACTTTACTCAACGGTCATATTTTTACATACGTGACTACATCACTTACAGATCTGATCACCCAGACAACACCTCACATGGCGGATCTTGCATCCTTATCCATAAAACAATTCCTCATTCTGTTATCCCTTCTACTTCAATTGACGCCATTCAATCCACCTCAGTATCCATTTCTACTCGCCCTTTCCATATAACATTTTCAGCTGTATACTGTCCTCCTGGTAATTCCCTTTCTCAGAGCCTCCTTGATTCATTATTCCGATCCTTCGGACCGCGCTTCATTGCTGGAGGAGACTACAACGCCAAACACCAGCGATAGGGTTGTCGAACAACCAACTCCCGCGGCAGCATTTTATCCCGTATTTCAACCTCCAAATGTTATTCTGTCCTCTCACCCTTGAACCCTACTTACTGGCCTACATCCCTCAAAAAACGTCCTGATATTCTCGATATATTTATATCTTCTCAAATTTCATCCTCTCAAACCATCATCAAATCCCTTGATGACCTTTCATCAGATCATAGCCCTGTTCTGCTTCTCCTGCAATCAAATCCCGTTCCTAAACCCTCTCTTCCCAGACTGATTACAGGACGTGTAGACTGGAACGGGTTTCGGTATGATCTTGAAAACAAACTAGACTTAAAAACTCCCCTTAAAACAAAAGAAGACATCAACTTAGCAATTGACAGACTTACAACATCAGTAAAAATTAGTATACAGGAAAATACTTTACCACGAAAAATTCATAGTACACAACAGAATAACCTGCCACAACATATTCGTACCTTACTAACTGAAAAACGAAGAGCAAGAGCGAAGTGGCACCGTACTAGATACCCATCAGACAAAAATAATTACAACAACTTAACCAACAAACTTAAGACAGAAATAAGAAAATTCAAAATACAAAACCTACAAAACCGTACTCAAAGTCTTAATACTTCTGATAAGTCGTTATGGATAACTACGAAAAAACTTCTTAATTACAAAAACTTTAATCATCCTCTACTTACAGATTCCCAAACCTGGACAAGATCAGACGAAGAAAAATCCCAAATTTTCGGCCAGCACCTCTTTAAATCATTCAACCCTCATCCTGATATATTTAATCCTCACCACTTACAATGTGTTGAAGCAGAACTAAATATTCCACTCCAAATGTCTCCTCCTCCTAAAGCATTCCATCCTTCAGAGGTATCTAACATAGTCCACAGATTACCCTCTAACAAAGCCCCTGGACATGATCTAATTACAGCCCAAATCCTAAAACTCTTTCCTCAGAAAGCTATCCTATTCCTAACCTATATTTATAATGCTGTTCTCCGCACCACATACTTTCCCAATCCTTGGAAACTATCCATAGTAAAGATGATACCTAAGCCAAAAAAGCCACCTGAACTCCCATCCTCATATCGTCCAATATCACTCTTGCCCATTATGGGCAAAATCCTGGAAAAAAACTCATTCTGAAACGCCTGAATCCTATCCTAGAATCCTATCACATTATCCCTGATCACCAGTTTGGTTTCCGAACGTCACACTCCACTATCCAGCAATGCCATCGTGTGGTGGACGTTGTCTCGTCCGCATTGGAGCGCGGGATGTACTGCACTGGAGCCTTTCTCGACGTAGAACAAGCCTTTGACCGAGTCTGGCACCAGGGACTGCTTTACAAACTCCGTAATTTCCTTCCTCCTACATACTTCCTTATTATACAATCCTATCTCAACGACAGAACATTCAGAGGTAAGTCACAATTCCGCCCATTCATCCCTCTTTACTCAGTCTGCCGGAGTTCCTCAAGGAAGTATCCTAGCTCCTATCCTCTACACAGTGTATACAGCTGACATCCCGACCCATCCTAGCACTGTCCTCACCACTTACGCTGATGACACATGTTTGTTATCAGTAAATAATGATCCCTTCATTGCATCCCAGTCACTCCAATCCCACATCATAAACCTTCAAGAATGGTGTCAAAAATGGAGAATTAAAATAAATCCAAATAAATCCCATCAAATAACCTTTACCCTCCGTCGTAAACCTACAACATCCTGTCCTACGGTATCCTTTAATGATATTCCTCTAATTCCTGTTGAACAGATCCGCTACCTGGGACTCCATTTGGACAAACGTCTCACTTGGAATCCACATACAAGACTAAAACGACAAGAAACGGCCCGTCGTTATAGACTACTCCAACATTTATTAGACAAACGATCAAAGCTTCCAATAAATTACAAGAGACTCATTTACATGACAGTTATTAGACCTATATGGACATACGGAGTTGAGCTTTGGGGCTCCACTAAACCATCCAATTCTTCTCGAATCCAATCCTTACAATCCAAAATCCTTCGAAAAATCCTTAATGCTCCTTACTTTGTCACGAATAAACTTATCCATAAAGACCTCAATGCTCCATATGTTGCTGATTTAGCCCAAACCAGATATCTATCCTTTCATAGTAAGCTCCATAACCACTCAAATCCCCTAATTTCTCAACTCGCTTCCTCCTCCATCCCTGATAATCCTCCGAGGCGTCTGAAAAGAAGATGGCCAAGAGACCTTCTAGTTTAGAATATTTTTGAAGTGCTACTAGTGAGTAGTTCTTCACAAGTGATTTACATGTCATTATAATCATTTTATCGAATTTACTTGATGTATATTGATGTACAGTTGTAAATATCAATAAATAGTTAAAAAAAAAAAAAAAAAAAAAAAAAAAAAAAAAAAAAAAAAAAAAAAAAAAACCTTTAACGAATCTACTTTGGCGAACTATTAGTAAAAAAATCATTATCTTTCAAATATCTTTTCACTCAAAATAGTCTCCGGACGACATGAAAATGTCAAAGGCAGGATTGGAATCATGTTCCTACATCAAATTTTCAAATTTGTGCATGTTCGGGAATAGCAACAACGGACAATGTAATGACGACAATCACTACGGTAATAAAAAACTGTTATTACATTTTCATATTGTCATTTTACAATATGACACTTACATAAATTATTAGTAAGGTATGATTACAGAAAAAAAAAATAAATTATTTAAAAGTATATCATTAATAATAGAATCTATTTTGAGCGAGAAAAAATTAACTAATATATCAAACAAAAAATAATAAATAAGAATAAAAACCATAAATAACCGGGAACCAACCAAAATAGATATGACTTTTATCTCGATACCAACGTTATCTCTGGACTACGTGATGGACGCCCAGTCTTAGGGAACCTCCTTTTACAGTTTGTATATAGTCTCTTCACTAGATTATTTATATAATTATTATAAAAATTATTGACAAAAGAACGGCCAGATAGAAATGAGAAATTATTTTTACAGACAGAATTGTATAATAATGTTGAAATTTAAAGTTATTTTTCCTTAATTATTAAACTTTATGCTTGATAAGAAAGTTCACACCACACGTTATTATTGGAATGTATTTTACAAGATAGTGACAATATTTAATGTAAAATCGGTTATTGACACTTTAAAATATCGTTTAAAATACGGACAGAATTGAATGTTATAACACAGTTAAGTTGTAGGATTTAAAAGGAATTTTATTAATTTTTTTTTATTTCAAAGTTAGGGTGTCAATAATTGTCTGGTTTCCCATACTAGTCCAGAAATATTAATGTTTTACCTAAAAATAATTTCCTGAAAGTTGAAACTTTGCACATGTGTAGTACTAGTGCCAATTAACAACATCAAAAATCAACACTCGTGCATGCTGTGCTATGGCCACCATCTTGAAAAACCAATAAAAATTGTAGCAATATTTTATTTTGTTCGCTTATATTTTGTAAAATATGTACATTTGCTTCACATACCTAGCCACAGCTCTGTAGAATAATTGGTTGCGGAGATACATCTCTCCAAATAAATGGTGAGTTTGGCTAAGTTACACTTCTCCGCAAAAACATGTTTTTCTGTTTGGCTATAACTTTGAAAATATTTATCCAGTCCTAAATTTCTTTTATTCATCTGAAAGCCGGTTAAATTTACTAAGTTACTCTAGGTCCAAACCCACTGAACATGTGAAAATCGTCATATTTTATTAAAACCTACACATTTAGAGTGCTGGCATGGGTATTTCACGGAATTTCATAAAAAATTCATTTACAAGGTCTGATAGTAAATTTAATTTCAGAAGGAAAAAACAAATTTTACATTATACGGGGTTCTCACCATTGAGAACTGGCATGGTGGTTTTACGATACTTGAAAGTTCATACATACAGTAAATTAGTGAATTTAACCAGCTTTCTCAAGAAAAACAAAAAAGAAACTTTGGATCGGACAAATATTTTCGGAGTTCCAACAAAACTGAAAAACGTGCTTTTGCGGAGAACAGCAACTTAGCCAAAATCACTATTTTTTTTGGAGAGATGTCTCCGCAACCAATTATTCTACAGAGCTGCGGTTAGGATTAAATTATCACAAATTTTGTGTTTTTAATATTATAAATAACCTATATAAAAAACTTTTACATTACAGCAATAATGTTTTATTGGCTCTTCAAGATGGCGGCCACAGCACAGCATGCAGGAGTGATTATTTTTGACATGTTTTTAATAAGTACTAGTACTACACATATGCAAAGTTTCCCCTTTTAGGAAAATTATTTCCAGTTAGAGGGGGTAGCTTTACCTAATACGACTAGCCTATACTAACCTGTAAAAAAAAAAAAAAACCTGTAGCACTTACAACCCATGAAGGGTCTCGGGTTCAGTACTTAAGTAGGCTGTCCTGTTTCTGAGCCAACGGTTGTGAAAGGTGGTGATTTGGCCATAATTCACGCTCAACCGCCAGGTTTTTCCCCAATTAAGGGAACCCACTTTTAAGGAGGCTGAGTGTACCCCAGGAGGGTCTCCCGACGTCGAATTCGCCCCACGGCTGAAATAACAGAAAATAAATTTGCTACCTTCAGTCGGACTCGAACTCGGGCCCGGGAGCATGGTAGTCAAGTGCCTTACCTACTGAGCTACCGCGCCTCCTAGCCTATACTAACAGTGAGCGCAAAATGCGTGAGTAAAGCTTATTAGAAAATTAACTAATGAAACTATGGTACGATCTAGTATGCAAAGATGCTGTCATGGCCAGCATCAGGAAACAGAGAACCACTCATTGGGTGGAAACAAAACAAAATACATTTATAAGCATTGATCTATCAAAAACTAGGCATCCAGACCGAAAACATGTAAAACATTTAGGGTATAGATTATTGTCGAAGTGGTAAATGGTTAGAAAGACCAATCGACAAACAGTTAGAAACAGTTGAATAGAAAATCTCCAGATGATATCTTGGGGGTAGAAAGAGATTTCACTAAAGCGCTTGCAGCTCATCCACTAAATCAACGTCACTCCTCCTTTTTAAATATGCCATAATTTAAGAAAACTAATCGCCGATTAAAGGCTTGTGCAAGAAGATGAGACTCTATTTGTCAAAGGTGAGGGTTGAGTACAGTAAAATATATCTTTAGATGCTTTGCTAATATATTTACCGAGGGAAAGGTTGTTTCATCATTTTATTGAATAGCGTACGTGCTGATGAGGGTGGTTATCGATGATATCCTATTTCAAAACCAATGATGAACTTTCGCAAAAAGTTATATAATATTAAAAGCTTAGAATAATCAACTTCTATTTTTAGATGAGATAAATTGTTTATATCAATTTCCATATTATAAAAGTGAGAGTACATAGATAGGAGTTCGGTAGACGGAATCGGTAATAACAAACCTGGCATCTTTTGATGGAGTTATTGAGACCAAATCTCAAAGCCATTAAGGACCTTTTTAGCTGGCTCAACACTCAACTACTCAAAGAACTTTCTCTAACCTTTTGATTTTAATCCCCACTACTTTCAGATCCAACTCACTTCGGTGATATATGACTAATCCGCCTTAGGTCCTTATTTATCCTTCACTAATCTTCACCAAGTACAAAGAAATACTAGAGTTGAATTAAGTTAAATTGGACAGAAGATTTCTTTGCAAAAACAACCAGCCAAGTGGTCTTCCCTTTTCTCCCGTACTATAGTGGTAAATGAAATAGTGACACCTTTTTCTTGCAAAAAGCATGAGAAATGTAATGATAATCGGGCTGTATTAGTATTTCCTCTTCCACATTTTAATGTTTTGAGCATAATATCAAAGAGTATGATTTATTTGAACTGCACATCGTAGAACATATGTCAAGTTCTGATAAAAATCCTGTTCCAGTTAATGACCTACTGAAGCTGTAGGTCAGTAGAGACAGTAGATGGCGCGATAGCTAGACAATAGCTAGTTAGGAGCGAGCTTTTATCTCAACTACCTCCATCCTGTTCCATCCTCCAGCACCGCAGTCGTCGGCTACATCGGAAAGTAAATGCTTACTGGGTGTATTTCAACAGGATGTCATAATTATTCTTTTTTAATTTATGCTTTATTGATATCCACACTTGTATACATTATATAAAAAAAGTACATTTGCGGTACTATGATTACAATGACATGTTCAATAAATTGCAAAGAACTACTGATCAGTAGTCCTTCAATAAGGATCTACGTTAGAAATTCCCAAGGCCATCTTCTTTTCATTAGCCTCGGAGGGCTATCGGAAATCGAGTGAGAAGCATGTTGGGAGACTAGTGGATTCACGAGTTTGTCATGGAAGGATAGGTATATCGTTTGGGCCAAATCTGCAACATTTGGGACAATTATGTGTTATAGATCGTTATGGATAAGTTTGCTTATGTAATAATAAGGAGCATTGGGGACTTCAAGGATTTTGAATTGTAACGATTGGAAACGGGAGGAATTGGAATGTTTTGGGGGCCCCAAAACTGTTACGTAAATCAGTCTTTTGCAATTAATTGGTGGCTTTGAATGGTTGTCTAGTAAATATTTGAGTAGCCGAAAATAACGAGCAGTTTCTTTTCTTATAGTCTGGTATGTGGTCTCCAAGTAAGTTGTTTGTCTATATGGAGTCCTAGGTACCGGATCTGCTCAGCGGGGATCAGTGGAGTATTATTAAAGGATACTGTGTAGAGGAGTCGTAGGATTACGACGATGGGTTAGAGAAATGTAATGAGATTTGTTTGGATTTATTTTAATTCTCCGTTTTTGACACCATACATTAGTGATATGAGATTGGAGTGATTGGGATGCAATGAAAGGACCAATATTTACTGATAACACTCGTATTAATAGCGTGCGTGATGAGGAGAGTGCTAGGATCAGTCGTGATATCTGCTATATAAGCTATCTTGAGGAACACTGGCATTTAGAAAAATTTATGATTTAATTTAAAAGTTTTATCGCTGAGACAGGATCGGATTATAAGGAAATATGTTGAAGGAAGGAATATAGGGAGCTAGTAAAGAAATGCTGGGAACCAGACACGGTCCTCACCCAAAGGCAATAAGTTATAGAATAATAATGCAGTACTATCTCGATAGTCCGATAGATATGTATCGATGATGTAATATCATAGGATTCATATGTTCGTAGCAGTAATTAAACATAATTGAACTCGATTTAATGCAGTTTCCATAAATATTTAAATTTCTAAACTAAGCTCATTATCACACTAAACACGTAAGCAAAAATATATGCAAGTACATAAATACAATTCGAACTTAATTATATTTTTTCGAAAAACTCAAAATTTTTCGTATTACAAAATATGTGAGACATTGAAAATGCTGTTTAACTTGAATGCTTCCACCCCTAACCTATATGCTGAGGGACTTTAGATCTGATCTGAAGACAATACTAAAAATGAAGGCATTGAGAGCTATAATCCATTTACGGCTTACACCATTTCTGAAAGCAGTATTTGTTTCTTTTCCTTCGTTTTCTTCAATGTTACTGGTATCCATGGTCATCTTGTTCTAAATATTTCTTTTATTGTGTACGTTCTTCTTTATCACCATTATTTTATTACTTCTATCATACGCTTTGTTTATATCCATGTATCTTTTGTTGAAAATTCGTCTTCCATTTTCATTAGAAGCCTGATTCCATGTTTAGTTAATGGCTATCAGTCATACAGGATGGTCTTGAATAAGTTAGTTAATTATGGAAAGGAGAGAAGCCTTAAAATTGGTTGCAGTGTCTGTAATGTTCTTGGTTTTAGACAATACATGAAGGTATGTACGATGTAAGTCGTTGGGTTTAAGTAGAAGCCAAGGTGTCATCTGTGGGTTGTAGGATATCATGTAAGAATAATTATTTAATTTCCATTAACTGATTACGGATTAAGAGAAGAAGCAATGATGGTGAAATATATTTTACTACAGTGCAATGATATAGTTATAGATCCAAAAGTAAACCGTACAAATGATCAGGAGCACCGTCGATATCTAACATTACAAACAAATATTGTTGCTAGAAATGGGAAAACACGTTAATGGATTAAACTGTCCAAGGCTTTTTCCGCGAGTGCTTTCTAAGTTCATATAAGCTCTACCCTTCCTTAACGAAGAGACTAGCGATGGAAGATTTTAAATTAAACAGTATTTTCAAAATCCCACGTATTTTAGGACTGTTCCCCTTCGACGACAAATTCCAATGGTCCAAAAAATGGATGGCCTACAGCATATTTTGTCAATTATTTACCCTCCTTTTATTAGCCGGGATAGTCTATAAATTTTATCTAGTCGTGCTGATTTTTCCATTTAAATCTATGGTTGTTTTTATTGTTCTCTTAGGTTCAATGAATATTTTATCTTTCTTGAGTAATGTCTTAACTATCTTTCATCTTACCAGAAAACGGGCGATGATTTTCCGCATTTTTAATGAAATAAACGAAGCAGTAGGCGCGTGTATAGACTTTCCGAAAAGGAGATATCACACGATTTATATTAACTTATTTTTTAATATCTTATTGAAAATACTTTGGAGGGTCCTCTTCGATGAACAGATCATGCTGGAAACTCTTTACATGCCGATTATAGAAATGCTTTTTTATACCTCGGTAATCAGCTTCACAAGCCAGATGTTGGACCTCATGTCGGTGCTGTCCATCTTGATTCGAGAAACTACCAAAGAATACGACGAAGATTCCGTCAGTGCTTTACAATGGGTGACTATGTATGGCGAGTCTATAAACGAAGTCTACAGCCCTTTGGTATTTGTCATAGTGCTACTTTTGTTCCTTGAATTGATAACATACTCATACACGTTTCTTCTACCAATTTTCCATCCTAAGTTTACTATAAATACGATGTTGGTATTGCTTATATTATTACGTTTTATTTTGTTGGGAATCGTTGTTTATCCCTGCTGCAGCTATCTGGATCAGGTAACTTGTAAAAAATTACATTAAAAATAATCAATATGTTAACTTGGTATAACTTTTATTTAAATGTTTACAGAAAACCAATAAGCATTTCTAATTATTATTAGCATCGTATAGTAGTAAGTTTTTGGAGGTAGATGGAGAAGTCTCTAAATGAATCAGCAACTCAGTTATACGACCGATTCATACGTTCAGATTGAGAATTTATTAAGGTAATAGCTTCTTCTCCATACCAACTAATAGTCATTAACTAAACATGGAAACAGGCTACTAACGAAAATGGGAGAAAAATTGTCAACAAAAGTTACAAAGATAAAAGGAAAACGTATGTTAGAAGGACTAAAATAATGGTTATAAAGAAGAAAGTACTCAATAGATATGTATATTTCAAGAAAAATGTTTAGAACGAGGTGACCGTGGATACCAGTAACATTAGATAAAACGAAGGAAAACAAACAAATATTGCTTTTAGAAATGGTGTAAGCCGTAAATCGATTATACCCCTCGATGCCTTTATTTTTAGGATTTTCTTTAGATCTATAGTGCCTCAGTACATAGGGGTGGAATCATTCAAGTTAAACAGCATTTTCAAAGTCTCGCGTATTTTGGGATTGTTCCCGTTCGATAACGAATTCCGGTGGTCAAAAAATAGGCTAACGTACACAGTTTGTTTCCAATTACTTAGCCTCCCTTTAATCATTAAAGGATTCCTTCGTTATTACCTAGCCTTTGAGAGCTCCCGCAGTAGTATTAAAGCGAAAGTTTTAATGTTGCTAATGAGTCTGACAAATATTCTACACCTTTTCAATATCGTCTTTACTGTGATTCATCTGACAATAAAACGTAAGATGGTCTCTCAGCTCTTGGACAGTATAAACAAGGATATTATCGCATGTTGCGACTTTCCTAAAATAAAAATATACGCGATTTACATTTATTTGTTGTTTAACATATCCATGCTTATAGTTTGGATAATACATTTGTATAGAAGCAATGGTATGGACTTCCTAATTTGTGAGCTTATAGTACTACTTTTATCTGCATGGACAGCTAGCATCACCTGCTGCGGACCTTATCCTCCCTCCTTCGAGAAACAACCAGAGGATATGATAAACATTCAATCAGCGCTCTCGAACGGGTGGCCACGTATAGTGAGTCTATATACGAAATCTATGGTCCCTTTCTATTCACCATTGTGATGTCATCTTTCCTTGCATTTATAACATACTCATATATGATTCTCCAACCAGTTTTCCACAGTGCATTGATGATATATACTTTGTTGATAGGTTATATGATATTTCGCATTATTAGGTTGGGAACAATATGCTATTTCTGCAGCAGCTTTCATGATCAGGTAACATAAAAACTAAGTTACTCACTTTTTTTATACCAAGAACTATCTGATAATAATAAAATGATATATTAGATGAAAAAGAGTATTTATGTTATCATTAAGATTTATAACATTAAATTATTATTTATTTTTATTTATAATAGTTATTTTAAAAAACGATTAAGAACATCTAATATATCGCACATGTATTTCCAAAGTGATACAACTCAAAAATCTGTATTTTTGATTTATCTTCATGTTAAATACGAGCTTGCGGTTGGGATTAAAAGATGATTCAGGTAAACTTTCGATATTTCATACAAGACTGTGAGAATTTGACAAATTTTTTAATACATGTTTTATGGTTGTGTCACTTTAGAAATACATGTGCAATATGTTTTAGTCATGGTAATAAATAAGTCCTAATGTTAATTATGATTCAGCAACCATAATTTAACAGGTATCAGGCATATGGAACAATAAAAGATTATTTTTCCTTAAACTTAAAAATTAATAAAATTGTAATTTAAATAATTTTAATTACTCAACACTATTTTCATCTCAGCCTGAAACAATAGAAAATAAATGAAAAATAATTCTTATTGTGGGATATGTGGTCCCATTAGTATAACACAAAAACATAGTTAATTATAAACTAGGGAATTATTATTATATAAATTAAAAGATTAAATTAAAAAATGTATTAACCCATATGATAGCATTCAAACCCCGAGCGGAGGATTACTTATTCGCCCCAACTCGCTAGAACACATTCTAGCATGTTACTCAGGTCTCAGATAAGCAAATCTTTTATTTGTGCTTGGAGGATATCTTAGAAAGTAGAAGTAAAAGGTTGAAGCATATCCTCGCAAGTATAAGGTAATCCTTATATTTCAACATTTTACTTTAAAGCTCAAGACTATCCTCTATTTTATGAACACGACCCATTATTATAGAATTATCTATCCTTGATAAGGGTCTACGTAAGCCAGTACTTGTTCAAAGATACAGGAAAGAGTAGTGCTTTGGGTTGTTGAAAACGTGTAAAGTAGACAATAAAAATTATAGTTTTAATAAAGTATTTCATGATTTTACATAAAAAAGTTTCAGTTGACAATTTCATAGGCATATTTTTTTGTATGTGTTATTTTTCTTTCAATATAATTTTCAAAAATTCAATAATGGGTTCACTTTTCGAAGGTTCGATGTCGACACCACCAACCGTTGACACACCTTCCTCCAACCAAATCCTTCAATCCATAGATTGACCCTACCAACTCCTTCAGAATCCCTAAGATCGGCTCTGAAACATTCTCCCATCTCGCCTCGGTCTACCCCTCGATCGTTTACCCGACGGCTCAAAATTGATTACCTTAATCGGAATACGGTCATTACTAAATCTAACGACCTTACAAGCCCATTTTAACTGTCGCTGAACTATATTTACCGGATATAACTCCCGAACTTCCGTATTGTGAAACCTTCTTAATTCTCCCGTTTCTTCAACATTTTTTGGGCTGAAGAAGAATATACTGCTCAGTTCTTATTTTCGAAAACTTTAAGGTGCTGCTCCTCCCTCAACGTAATCGGTTAGGTTCCGCATCCATAGAGAACTGTAGGTAGTATAAATAGTCTTATATGTCCTAATTTTTTCATTTCTAGAGAGTAAGCGCGTACTGAGTTGTTTTTCAAACGAGAAATAACACGTATTACCGGCGTTTAACCTTACCCTTATTTCTTCTTGAATTTCATTTTTCCTTGAAATGGTAGAATCCAGATATCTGAATTACTCAACCTGTTAAAATTTCATTCCGGAATATCTAAATCACCGAAATTTCTATTTATGTTTCTTATTTCAATATAGGTAATTTTATTTTATTTAAACTATTATTATTAAATTTTGTTTGTTTTGTCATTTGGCACTGCTGAAGACCACGGGAATCATATTTTCTCTAGGCTAGGATCTTTGCTTCTTTTTCTTTCAAAACTCCTTAATTTTTGCCGTGAGACAGTTTTATTTCCTCTGGAGCCTGTGCTCTTCTTACATCTGAGAGATGTTGGAAAAACTCCCTGTCGGATGACTTGTCGGAACTTTGGTCGGTCCTATGTACGTTAACTTGATCGGGATCAGTAGTTATTATAAGTCCGACTTTACTGACGAGATCCACTTATTTTTGTAGGCTTCCCCTCTCTACCTGTCACAGTGATGATCTTATCTTGCTGCTGAGTCTGCTGCGGCTCATACTTTCTTATACTCATATTTTATTATTTCAATTTTAATTAATTTTTCTATACTCGGATGCCTAGTAATACACTTATTGGATATTTGTTCATTGGAATTCAACGTCCTTATCTACTTCGATTAAGGGAATAAGGACTGCTTTTACCATAATTTTATTATCATGGTAAAAAAAAAAAAAAAAAAAAAAAAAAAAAAAAAAAAAAAAAAAAAAAAAAAAAAAAAAAAAAAAAAAAAAAAAAAAAAAAAAAAAAAAAAAAAAAAAAAAAAAAAAAAAAAAAAAAAAAAAAAAAAAAAAAAAAAAAAAAAAAAAAACGCACTGCCAATTTAAAAACGATGAAAATGAATATGCATTTTATATAATTTTAAATCTATTTCTAAATAAAATTATTCGGCATTAAGAAGATTAAATGAATAGGAGGGATGGTATGGCAAAAATTAGTTTATAGGTGACTTTAATACTGCAATTTCTATGTTTGATGATTTTGTATAATATTAGACCGACGCACAGAGCTTTGTCAATGGACGAAAATCAAAAATCGAAGTATTTTTTATCGATCTGTTTACCTTTTGGTATTCTTAAATATACCTTAGACAACTGTTTAGTATGGTTATCTCAATTGTTTACATATTCGTTTAAGTCAACAATCGAAAATCTTCAGGAGTATTTTCGTTTTGCGATTTATACCGTATTAGCCGCAAATTATATTTAGTTCCATTAACGTCTCATTGGAGAAAAAATAACCATTGTCAACGACGCAATATACAGGCCTAGGTAAGCTACTTTGATCGGTAAGCTGAGCAATTATTATGTTCATTGCATGCATGCAAAGTTTCGATGACCAGTTTGAATATTACACAAACTTTGAAGAGGCTTTTAAAAAAATACTCAAATATCCTCTTGTAGCTTTTGCATATTCTTGTTCCTTGGTATAAAGGATTTGATTTGCCGTGAACTTCAACTGCACCTGCCTGCACCCGGACTGTGTTATTATTATTTTTTTTGTTTAAAAAACGACAGCATGACCAATGGCCAGTTTGCTAAAATATGTTTTTTCTACTACAAAAATTCAGATCGGATACTTGTACTCACTGATAAACTACATTCGTTTAAGGACGTAGAAGAGTCAAACTACCGCTTGGGAAGAGAAATATCTGCTATTAGTCGGGTATTTTGTTTCAAATTCAACGAAAAATTGAACAGGAGTCATAATATATTTTGTCGAGGATATGTCTCTTGACTTTAAAAGGAACATAAATGCCAACTATTCACGAAATCAGTGCATTCAATCCCGGACAAAGCCGAACAAGCGGAAGACCGAAAATCCTTTTCTAAGAATTTTCCAATAAAAATAAAAAACAAAAAGGTGGGTAAAAGGGTCTTATTCATAAAACGCCATCTGTTGAATTACTCTATTCCTTAACTTTGACGAAAAATTTCCTATTTTTTTCGTTTAAATTTAAAAGAGCTCTTGCAACTATCAGTGCAGAGTGTATAAACATTGCAAGTTTGGAGAAAGGTAATGAGATCAAACTTGAATGTAAATGGGGATTCGATAACAGTTTCGGTCATAACCATTGTAAACAAATGTTTAAAAATGCATTTAGCACAAATGAATATCTTTTTTTAAGTTAGAAATGGAAAAGACTTATAGGTAAATCTGCGTTCATCGTCGACCTTATATTACAGAACCATAAATCATCACCAGATCTTTGTGTCATGTGCATATCTATGTGTGACGAGAAAAAGGCAATGAAAGAGTAAATTTGCCAACTCCAAACCATTGAAATTAAAGAAAGCGATCAAATTTACACGTTTAGTTCCATGTTCACAATGCTTTTTAGTTGTGTAACCAACATTTGATCTGGAACAAACGCCATGTTTATGTGTTCCATTTGCGGGGCTACTCCAAAAAAGACGAATATATATATATATATATATATATATATATATATATATATATATATATATATATATGTAATTTTTTCTTGATATAAATCAATATTATTAAATATATTATTTTTTTTTTTGAAGAGAAAAGATTTGACCCGGTCGGGATTCGAACCCAAGTTTCCACCTCTCTAGCGTAGCGCCTTATCCAACTAGGCCACCGGGGTCGTATCCGAACCAGGCAAATCTTCTCTCTTCAGTGATTTGCGAGTGTCCGGGGGTCATAGATCATGGAGAGAAGATTTGCCTGGTTCGGATACGACCCCGGTGGCCTAGTTGGATAAGGCGCCACGCTAGAGACGTGGAAACTTGGGTTCGAATTCCGACCGGGTCAAATCTTTTCTCTTCAAAAATAAAATAATATATTTAATAATATTGATTTATATCAAGAAAAAATTACATATATACATACCGGTGACGGATTGTCAATAGATCCAAGTTAAATGTAATGTTCAATATGAACATTCATCCCCGGAATCACATCGCGATTTGCGAGTGCCCGGGGGTTATGGATCACTGAAGAGAGAAGATTTGCCTGGTTCGGATACGACCCCGGTGGCCTAGTTGGATAAGGCGCCACGCTAGAGAGGTAGAAACTTGGGTTCGAATCCCGACCGGGTCAAATCTTTTCTCTTCAAAAATAAAATAATATATATATATATATATATATAATATCAAAATTATATTTTGTCGACCCTTAGAAACTATATAATTAACTGTTTAACAATAATCGGGTTTTTGGTCCTTTATATTATATTATTTATATTATATTATTATAAAGGACCAAAAACCCGATTATTGTTAAACAGTTAATTTATATATATATATATATATATATATATATATATATATATATATATATATATATATATAAAAATCTTCATTAACTCAAAAACGCCATAATGTTCCTCGAAACGCAAAATTTACGCTAGTATTAAAAACTTGCACCATAAATTTCATTTTGCTACCATAGAAAATAGAAAAAAAAAATTCATCTTTTATAAATATCTTGCCATAACTTTTTATGGGTGCATTTCCGGACCCAAGTTTATTTGTTCAGCGTGTCATTTTCTATAAGATTTTGAGGGTTTGCGAATTTTGTCCACCCTCACTCTATGTTCGAAGCATTGTGCGGCGTGAGGGAAAAAAAAAAAAAAAAAAAAAAAAAAAAAAAAATATATATAAATATATATACCAGGTATGCAAGTTTAAAATGTCGTTTATTTCTTAAAATAAATACACAGTAATTTAAAAAAAAGTATAATATATTTTATTCAAAGTACTGACCCTCGCTTTCTACACATTTTGCCCATCTCTCGGGCAATATATGGATACCATTCCAAAAGAATGCTTCATCTTTATTTGAAATCCATTCATCGAGCCATTTTTGTACGTTTTCGAAATTGTTGAAGTGTTGCTCCGCCAATGAGTGTCCCATCGATGAGAAGAGGTGATAATCAGAAGGCGCCAGGTCAGGTGAATACGGCGGGTGGGGTAGGAGTTCCCAACCAAGCGAAGAAATCGTTTCCTTAGTCAATCTGGCTGAATGTGCAGGAGCGTTATCATGCTGAAGAATGACTTTGGCGTGCCTGTGAGCCAATTCTGGGCGTTTTTCGATCAATGCGTGACTCAAATTGATCATTTGTTGGCGGTAGCGCTCGGTATTGACTGTTTCGCCGGGTTTGAGAAGCTCGTAGTAGACTACTCCCTTCTGATCCCACCACACACACAGCATTGTCTTCTTCCCAAAACGATCCGGTCTTGCACTCGATGTGGATGGTTGTCCTGGCGTTACCCATGATTTTTTTCGTTTGGGATTCTGAAAATAAATCCATTTTTCATCGCCAGTTACAACTCGATGCAAAAAACCCTTTCTTTCGTGGCGTAAAAGCAGCATTTCGCACACAGTTTTTCGTTTTTTTTTTTTTCCATCTGTCGTTCGTCCAATTCATGTGGAACCCATTTTCCAACCTTTTGAATCTTTCCCATAGCTCTCAGGCGATCGGAAATGGCTTGCCTAGTGACATTCAACTGTTCTGCCATCATTTGTTGGGTTTGGGTATTGTCTTCGTCTAATAAAGATTGCAATTCCAAGTCCTCAAACTTTTTTGGTCGATTTTCTCGTTTTTGATCAGTAACATCAAAATCACCACGTTTGAAACTTTGAAACCAACGTTCACATGTCCTGACGGTTGGAGCAACATCGCCATAAGTCTCAACAAGAATTCGATGACATTCAGATGCCATTTTCTTTTGATTAAATAAGAAAATCATGACATGCCGCAAATGCTCTTTATTTGGCTTAAAATTAGACATTTTTAACACCAAAGAAAGGTATGATACGTCCACGTAAACGACTTAAAAACAACTGACTTTTGTAAACAAATGACTAACAAACAAAATAGCGTTTATAGCGTTTATTAGAGATAAGCAAATCCTTCAATAGGCTAAGAGCGCATTCTATTGGAATTAAAACGACATTTTAAACTTGCATACCTGGTATATATATATATATATATATATATATATATATATATATATATATATATATATATATATATATATATATATATATATATATATATATATATACATACATATATATATATATATATATATATATATATATATATATATATATATATATATATATATATATATATAAATTGATAATAGACATAATAACCCGAATACTTTTTTTATTTGTATTCTACTCCTTATTGATTTTTCTATTTTTGTTCAGTAATATCTTCAGAGTAATATCATCTGAAATGGAAACCGGAAAAATATCTCACACTATTTACATCAATATGCTATTGCCATAAAAATATTCATTGCTTGGGCCTCCGTAATTGGTTACGGCTTTGTCGTGAAAAGTATTAAATTCATTCATTGATCAATTCATTTGAAAAAACAAAAACATATTAAGCGTTTCTAATGAAGATTGGGTAGGAATTTACAATAACCATATGATTCCTGTAAAACAAATACAGAACAAACACACTAGAATAAGTTAATATTTAAAGAGGAGTGCCTAGGGTACAGTTGTCATGGTTACTAAGTATATTAAAAATATGAAGGAATACAAACAAATATTGGTGTTAGAGTTGGAATAACTAGTTAATGGATTAGACAAGACAAGGCAGTTTAGTTTTAGTCTACAACTGGATCTCACTGTAGCATACCCTATTTACATGGATGTCAAGTTATGGGGTATTTTTAAAGTTCCTCGTATTTTGGGGTGGTTTCCTTTCGATAACACTTTCCAATGGTCCAACAAATGGATGATATACTCAGTTCTAATACAATTAATAAACTTGAAAAGTATGGCTGATGGAATAATTTCGAATTATGATATTTTCATGAGATATCCTTTAAAATACAAGACTATTTTATGCATTTTAAACAACCAATTGATTCTTTTATCTTTCTTCAGTAACATCTTAACTGTGGTACATCTCACAAGAAAACGTGCAACTGTATTCCAACTTTTTCACAGCATAAACAAGGAAATAGTAGAATGCAGAGATTACCCCAAAACAAAATTCCACACCATTTACATCAACATGTTTTTTGGCACTGTATTATTCATTGTTTGGGTCTTTGTGCTGGATTTCAACCTTGAATGGGGAAGAATTAAAATCTTTCTTAGGGGATTAATACAGTCTACATGGAATATAAGCTTCACCAGCCAGTTATGGGACTTGTTGAGGGCGCTATCGATCCTTCTTCGTGTAACTACCGAAAGATACGACGAAGGTTCCATCAGTGCCTTGGAAAGATTGTCAACTTACGGGGAGACTATAGACGAACTCTACGGTCCGTTTCTATTCGTTGCAGTGCTGTCACCTTTCTTTGAACTAGTTTTGGATTCATTTGTGATTTTTCTACCATTTCTCTTCGGTTTGCCGAAAATAAATATTATGGTCACATTATTGATTGTAATGTGCTTTTCAAGATTGGGCCTGCTCATTTATTCCTGCTGTCGCTTCCCGAATGAGGTAACACAAACTATTTTTTTAAATAAAATAAAAATAGATATAGGGAATAAATGATATTTTTACTATTAGTAGAAGTAACAGTCAGAGACAAGGGCAACTACTTTTTTTTTTTAATAAGGATTTTGAATATGAAGAATTGATAATACACGAATACAATAAATTAAACAAACTATCCATGAGAATAAAAATAAATATTGTTTCTATTAAAAATTGGGAATTCACCACAATGATAAGCAGTTTGAAAAAAAACAAAACAACGTACAAACGTAACCAGGACCTGTTGATAAAAAATACAACAATAAATACGGTAGAACTTACTTTCAAAAGGGGTTTGTTTAGATTGCAGTTGTAATGGATACTAAGCACATTATTAATAATGTGGGAATGATATAAATGTTGTTGTAAGAAAACCCATCAATAGAGTGGACTTCCCAAGGCCTGTCAATTGTTGGCTTCTCATAGGTTCCCTGTTATCGAACCTAAAAACCCTGAAATGAATACCAAGCTTAGCAGTATTTTCAAATTCCCTCGTATTTTAAGATTCATTCCGTACGACGAAACATTCAAAATGTTCAAAAATATGGATGATATACTCAGTTTTTATCCAAGCTCCTTTCCAGCGATTAAAGGGTGGATTAGTCTTTATCATGTTTCAAAGAACAATCCCAACTTGATTATTATGTTCTTGCTGAACTGCCTTGTAAACATTTTATTGTTGTTCAGTAAGGTTTTCAATATCATTCATTAACACGGAAACGAGGGATGGTTTTTCACTTATTTAATAGCTTACAAAAAATTGTGGGACCTAATGCGAGCGCTATCTACCTTGCTTCGAGAACTACCAAAGGGTACGACGAAGGTTCCATTATCGCCTCGGAAAGGATGTCCGCGTACGGCGAATCTATCAATGAAATTTACGGTTCATTTTTATTCATCATGGTGGTGACACCTTTTCTTGAATTGATAGGGGAATCGTATATGGTTCATCTACCACTTTACCCTGATTTGTTAACACTAAATCTCTTGGTGGTAGGGTGTATGCTGTTATGCTTCTTTAGGTTGGGATTTCTTAGATCAGGTATCATTAAAACCTTGTTATTCATATTGTGTGATAAGAATTAAACTTAAGTGATTATAATTAGAATAAAACTATCAATGAATCAATCAATTATGATGATACAACTAGAAAAAACAATCAAAAGGAATCACTAATGATCCTGAACGAATAGGTTTTAAAATGTGGTATGATATATATCTGCAATAGGTTGATCGGTAAATTTGACGAGATTGTGCGTAGAATATCGTTTTTTTTTTGGGTTTTTTTTTTGTAATTATATTGTAATTGATTTATGATTGCCATGTGATAACTTAGATTGTAGGTAATGAATGAAAAACTATTTTATTAAATATTTACCTGTTCACACGGAATATATCTAATCTAAGTGATCAGTTTTAACTAAACAATAAGTCTGGTAGAAATAATAATTTTTTTTTTTTTTAGATACAGCATTTCAACGAAAGGCTCCATTGGAAAATACTTAACGACAGGACAGGCCGGTATTTCAACAATGTAAGTAAGAATATTAAAATCAAATTAATTAATAAATAATTAACGTATAAATTATGATAAATATTTATTTTGTTTATAACAATATTTTTTAAGGAACTGTTGTTCTTCCACTTAATTGCATACAAGAAAACTAAATTCAGTGCTTGTGGCTTCTTCGACATTGACTACACTCTAATAGGCACTGTAAGTGAATCTTCTATCTCATCATTGATAATAACAATTATAATAATCTCTGTAATTAAAATAATATATTAAAAGCTTAAAAGAAACAAAAATATTTCAGATGATTTCAGTGTGCACTACATACTTGGTGATTGTTTTACAATACGGTCAAGATACTCAAAATTGAAGAAATAAGTTTTTTAAGAAGAAACATAGTTTTTAGACAATCAAAAAAATTTGACATATGCACGTTAGGTAATATAAATAAAAATATATGAATATGTTCTTGTTTTTGAGTTTTATTTCTAAATGAACTTATCAGACAATATGTAACTGTAAGAAGGAAAACTTTAAAAGCTGTTTGATTTTACCGTTTTAGATAGATAGTTGGAAAAATGAACTATACATATTTTGGATTGATTTTAATGTTTTTTGGACGCACTGAATCTGATTTTCAACTTGAAAACTGAAAAAAAATAAAAGAAAATATTAGTTTATTTTTTTTCTGCTGTTATAACGGAAAGTACTAGCTTTTCGATGGGGTGCACTTGAAATTCGGATTCAAAGCTCCAAAAATATAAAAATCAATAATGATGGTGCATTTGCTAGCTGATACGTTGTTGAAGATGAAGTTTATTGGGGTATGCAGTCATAGATACACAGCAATTTAAAATAAATTTTAATTATATAATGCCTTGCATTATACTTGAATTGCAAGCCTGCATCAGGGCTAAAAGAACACCAAGGGCATTTATAGTGGATCCCTGTGTTCGTCCATTCGTACAATATGACCAAACCACTCAAGTTGTCGGTTCTCGACAACTTCCATGACTGGAACTATTATCATCTCCTCTTTTATCCTTTTATTTCGGATGCAGTTCCTCCTAGTTTTCCCATGAACCCTACGAAACTTCATTTCTGCCGCTGTGAACTCGCACTTCTGCTTATCCGAGAGAATCCAGCTCTCAGCGCCGTACAAGAGCACCGGTAGATAAACCGATTTGAAGATATAGAGCTTCACATTTCTTCCTACTTCTCTTTTACATGCCACGGTGTTGCAAATCTGGTAGTAGACTTGGTTCACTTTAGGTGTCATACATGATATTTCTGAGTCGACTTTCCAACTATTTCTTATGAGTTAACAATTTAAGCATCAGAGACGTACAGCTTTATACTTTAGGGCAGTATCTGTTGGTTTCTTGGTATTCCCAATTTTTTTCTTTTCTTCGTTGTAAAATGTACTTTTTCAAGTAATTGTGATAAATCGTTTAAGTTTAATACAAATGTTTTCAGCCATCTAATAGGGATTTTGCGTACTGTGAATGGACTGAGGATTTGAATTCAGCGGGGCCGAAGTATTTAGCGTCCTCGGCCTCAAGGCGGGCTACCACCAAATTAAGATTTAACCTAGGGACCCTTATCGTTATAATTAAGTTGATGAATTACTTAGATCTGCTAGTACCCTTATTTTTAGCATTTTATCGGGAGTCCCAAGCTTTTTTGAGTCGGCAAACTTGAAATTCAGATTCAGCTCCAAAAAAAAATATTACAAATCAATTGAGAAAACAACTTCCATATTTCATTCTTGGATTTTCACTTGTTCGATTACCAACTTACTGCACAACAACCCAAAGCTCTTTAACAGTTAGTTAATTGGATAAAAAATTGAAAACAAAAAATTTTTGAAAATCTAGGACAAATTCTATATTTCAAAAAATATTCTCCATTAAATTTCTAATAAGAGAACTTTTGTCAAATTATCGATTCGAACACCAACAGAGCTAGAGTGTCAAAAAAAGGTCCCAGCATTTAAAAAATGTATGCCAAATGTGTTTTTTTTTTTCTTTCAAACCAATATAGCTCCTAAACGGGTAGGTTATAGCAACAAATGTTATATAAAAAAAAATATATCGTCAACACCGATAGCTGGAGCGTGTCGAAATAAATGTGAAAAAAAAACTTTATACTAAAGAAGGATAGGCACCCAGCCAAAGGAAAAATACATGTCAAAAAGGGAGAGACAGTAAACAAATTTAGTTATTTTTTTCGGATATGCTTTTCAATAATTGAAAAAAAATAATTCATTTAAGGATGAACATTATCATAACAGTAATAAAATAATTTAAGAAACAATAAGCAACGAAGTTAAAACTCTTTTATCTCATAGTAGGAGCCGTTTCTGTTGAAATACCTTTCTCCAGGACTGACTGGACAGGATTCCATAGCAGAGGCTGGAGAAAGGAAGATCCACGGTACTGTTCATCATTCCTAAATTAGAAAGAGTCCCAGGCTACCAGCTAATTACCACTTGGGGGAGGGGTGTATCGGTGGAACTGTTCGATATTCACTAAGAAAGCTTAATATTTTATAAACAGAGAAATTTGTGAGTAAAAGACACAAAAAAAGTTTAATAATTAATAAGTTAGCAACCTAGGTTTACAAATTTCGGGCACAAAACAAATTATAACACACAAAAATTAAAGAATATACATACTTATTTTATTTTATTATAGTCACGTCCTAAAAACATTCTTTTTTTTCAAAATATTTTAGGTAAAGGTTTTCTTAGTCAATAGACTTTACTATAAATAAATCTTTATTGAGAATTACAATCTTCCTCAAAGAGGGCAATAAGTGATATAATATATAATACAATCAATTGAGTGAAGAAGGAAATAAATAAATAAATAACCTCAAACTATAAAGTGAAATAAAATAAATTACAAAATGAAATAAAAAAAAAACGCAATAATAATACTAAAAAAAAAAAATTAATTTTTTTTTCAAACAACAGCCCTGTTCAGTCTGTCAGCCAAAGAAAGAATAAAATGGAACATATTTTAGGGGTTGCCCCCTAAACTTCGACGCTCAAATGTTTTTTATGCTTGTGATTCATTTGTCTGCGGGATAAAATTTCAAATTATAGCTTAATCTTGCTGACCGCTTATGCCCTGATGTTCTTTATTTTTTTCCGCTTACCTATAGTATGATTTTAAATTGTTTAAATTAAATTAACAATTAATGAATATTGAAATAAACAATGTTGAGAAAAAATAGGGGGTTCAACAGTTACGTTTTTAATTCGGACAATATAGTTCCTAAACGGTAGGTCCTAGCGACAAATGTTATAGAACATAATATATTCTCCATTTAATTTCTGATAAGGGCACTGTCGGTAAATTTTAGATCCAATAAAGCTAGAGCGTGCCAAACTGCGCGAAACGCCCTCGCGTTCCCCAATACGTATCACTTTTGACCAACTAAGCCACGGGTATAACTTGTTCCATGTTAAAACCCAAATAGGATTAAATTAATAGTTAAAGACTTTATTAAACCCAATAAGTTAAACCCGGATCTGCATTGAGAGGTTATAAACAAATATCTACTGTCATAAAGTAATTTATTATTAACCTCTGATGTCATTCAACTTCAAGACGCAATCTTCCTGGATAATAAGACAATCATTTTCTAAAACGGAAAACATTTATGAAGGCCGAACCAAGTAAGGAACCACACGCATCCGTCACTCACTAAGATATGATAATTTATTCATTAAGTAGTGTATAATTTAAAAAATATATAATTGAAATTTTCGGTAAGGAGTAATTAATGGCTAATATGTTCAAACGGCCTTCCAAACTACAATCAAGGTAGGTATTATTCATAAGTTTGGAGTCTTTGTATTACTATATTCCTTGCCTTGACAGAACTCAGAGATTATAGATAAAACATACTTAAACATAGAATTAATATTCGTACCTAATATTTTTAAAATAAGATAAAATACGAAAGAAAAGAATTTAACAAAAATACGTAAAGGGCATAAAGTAATGGACTCACTTTTCAGTTTATGTTCCACTCTAGAGATCACTGTTCTTCCTTCTAGTCAAACTCTTGCAATTATCACAAGCCCATTCCAGTCAGCCTGTAAACATTAAGAGAGTTAATCTAACTTTTTCATACAAAACAATAATTTATTTCAAAATATTTTATTTTAAATGAAACTGAATAATTTAAAATATATACACAAACTAGCATCATAGAAGTGGCTACGCCCGCTCTCATAAGTAAAGAACTTAGACAGTTTTAACTAATGATTAAAGATTTATTAGTTACAAATACACGGATTTTATAAGTGGAGGCATATTATGCAAAACACGCGTAGCCAATTTTGTTACTAAAAATATTTTTAATTATTTTATAATGCAACAAATCATTACATCAGGCAGAGGTAATGAACAGATATTGGAGGGAGCGGAAGAGCAAGAAATGAATTGTTGAGCCAGGTCCATAGATGGCCGAACTCGTAAGAAGAAGAAGAAGAATGTAACAAATTGTCTGTTGCCAATATTTTTATTCTTCATTTCCAGAATCATCTTGCCCATCAGTTTCTTTACCTTCATTAACCAGCGGGACGATTTGCCAAGCAGAAAATCCTCCCCGCCCTATTTTAAATTGAACTATTTTCCACTCATACACTAATTCTTTTTACTTCTTAAGGTAGTTTTCTTCGGTGTCTAGCTGAAGGAAGCCGTTTTCCAAGAGGTTGACCGGACTCAATTTCCTTAAGCAATTTAGCACTAATGGTTTGAAGGCGGTGCAATTTATGACGAAATACCAGCAGTCTCCTGGACACCACAGCTGGGGCGTACAGGATTGATGTCCTATCCAAAGTTTGTCGCAGAAACTTTGAAAATGTGCGACATCTTTGGAAGATCTATTTTTCATTATAGTTTTAGGAACAAATATAAGATGGAGGAGTCGTCATGGTTTTGAGAAACTCATTCAGCTGATTTCCTGCAAAGTAATAAATTCAGTGATGCTCTTAAGAGTTTGGTTCTTTAAATTAAGCATATAATCAAGGACCTCAATAAACAAATCTAAATCTAAATTAATTGGATTTAATGATAGATCGATATCACCATACATACAAAATATGTAATGGTTACATAAACAAACATGTAATATTGAGTTACGAAATAACACTGCAAGTCACAATATTTATTTTCCAATAATTTACTAATAAAAGTACATAGCTTTAGATGAATTATCAAAATAAAACATTACTGATTTTCACAAATCAGTTATTTACAATAGACCAAACATATCCTGCAGTTTAGTTGTTTTTAATAAACAATTATAAATATCTCTGTTTTGATGTTTCGTAGAAAGAGCGGGTAAGGCTGGCATACGTTTCCATTACATTTCACACATATTTTGACGCGTAGCAAATAATATTGACGAGTTTTTTTTTTTTTTTTCATTTATTGATATTTACAACTCTACAAAATAATATACAACAAGTAAATATGTTGACAGTGAATACAATGACATGTAAATAACTGAAGAACTACTCACTAGTAGCACTTCAATAAAATCTACAATAAAAGGTCTCTAGGCCATCTTCTTTTCAGACACCTCGGAGGATTATCAGAGATGGAGGAGGAAGCAAGTTGGGAGACTAGTGGATTGAAGTGGTTATGGAGCTTACTATAGAAGGATAGGTATCTGGTTTGGGCTAAATCAGAAACATATGGAACATTAAGATCTTTATGGATAAGTTTATTGGTCACAAAGTAAGGAGCATTGAGGATTTTTCAAAGGATTTTGGATTATAAGGATTGGATACAAGATGAATTGGATGGTTTAGTAGAGCCCCAAAGCGAGATGAATTGGATGGTTTAGTAGAGCCCCAAAGCTCAACTCCGTACGTCCAAATAGGTCTAATCACAGTCATGTAAATGAGTCTTTTGTAATTAATTTGGAGCTTTGTCTAGTAAATGTTGAAGTAGTCTGTAACGACGGGCAGTTTCTTGTCGTTTTAGTCTTGTATGTGGATTCCAAGTTAGTCGTTTGTCCAAGTGGAGTCCTAGGTAGCTGATCTGTTCAACAGGGATTAGTGGAATATCAATAAAGGATACTGTAGGGCAGGATGTCGTAGGTTTACGACGAAGGATATTGACGAGTAAAACTAAGAAAAATAGGAACTAATATTCGTGGAGATCTTGAGTGGTGTATCTACCTATAAGTAGGGACTTGCTGGGGGAAGATGTAATACACTAACGGAATCCATTAACAACGCCATTATGATTATTGTTACGATAGATTTTATCCTAAATAACTTTAATGACATTTATTTTTATAAAGATATTCAGTAAGCCAATTGATCTATCACCTAAGCACCTAAAGGAAGCATAGATTCATTAACAACTTGAACGAACTGGTCAACACCATATTACCACGTCCTTGACACAAATACTGCGAAAGGGTGAACGAACCGTTAATGATAGTGCTACTAACAAACGATCCCTAATATAAGACAATTCCACCTCCGGGCTATTAGTGTTGAAATCTCCTACCATCAAAGCTTTACCAGCTCTAATCATCAGGCAACCAAGTCTACTTTGTACATAATGGGCTCTGGGAGGAATATGAGCCGAAATTTCCGTGCGATCGATTATTATGTAACTATATAAAACATAGATAAAAGGGACCAGCAGACCAGAAAGTTCAATGCTCATATATTAGAACAGTTACTTAATATGGATGGTGTCTTTATATAAGAGTTTAATTGCAAAAAATTAAATTTTGTAATGGTTATCAGACAATAAACAAAACTTGATGAGAACAAAGTGTGCCTTTATTTGCACGTTCGGAGATAGCCCATTATTAAATTAAGAAGTAATTTAAATTAATTCTTCAATAGAATTTAAAAAACGTATTACAAGAAAACCACAGTATATTTTACTATATTTATAAGAACTCTATGAGAAATAAATCCAGAAAAGTAAAGCATTCCAATATCTATACAATCCATTCCAATGCTCGAATTATACTTACATAACAATATTAATGTGGATTAAATGGTAAAATGAGAACCAAATGTAAATAATTGCTTTACAGTGTTTGGAAATAAGTAAAACTTTAATATCTCTGACCTGAACTTAATAAAGCCAGGCAATAATAAAATTTTATTATACTTATTTATCAAGGGACAATGTGACACCGAATAAAGATTATTTTTCGTTTCATTAATTTTCTACATTTCTACAAAGGATTCTGTATCTCACAAGTTGAATAAATAGTAACAATAAATAAAAGCTTAGTGAACCAGAAGGCTCGGTGCCGACAACAACCAATCAAACACCTCTTTCATCCCACCCCACCAAAACCCATATCCCTTAGACTATCCCGGACACAATTCTTGTATAATCTCGGACTTTTAACTAAATGTTCAACACTTATAATATTTTTTGAAATTAGGTAATTATAAAATCCTCCTACTTGGCATGCCGCTTTAACCGTCGCACTGCTATAGATTGAACTATATTAACAGGATAAATGTTCTGAAATTCCTTCTAAATCATCATAATAATCATTTTAAATCATAATAATAATTTAATTTAATATAATATTAAATCATAATTTTTTTTTTTTTTTTTTTTTTTTTTTTGACGAATATAATACTAAACTTTATTTTAGAAAATTTTAAGGTTATGTTATCTTATATATCCTGATTTTTAAATCTTTGGAGAGTAGATCAGAACTACGAAGTTTGACGACTGAAAAATAACAAGCAGTTCCGACCTTTAATCTAGACTTTTTTTTCTCTAGACACACAATATGCAATCTAAATTATATTTCTAATAAATCAGATTTATTTTTATATAATTTAACACTGCAGTTAGTAGTGAAAAATTGTAATGATAGAACAGCTTTTATCTCGGATGATTTCAGAGTCACATATTACGGTCCAATAACTACCAAAGTCGGAAAGGAATTAAGAAAATTAGGTTTAAATCACAACTTAAAATAGATAAGCCATAGGCCACCTTATTTCTTTTTACCTAAATCCTTATAGACCATTAAAAAAACAAAACAGTGTATACGGACTAAAAATGTAATGACTGTAAAATCTATGGTAAATACAAAATAAGTAAAGATTAAAATCCCAACTTTGCTATCAATTTTAATGAAAACAACTATGAATTCAACAAAGACTCGGTAGTGAAACTAATACTAGACGTAGAAAATAGCTACTAGACGTAGAAAATAGCATAAATAATAAATATTTATGAATTATTCGACATTATAAAATCATTTAAAACCAATCCCGAATTTCGTTTGAATAGCCAGATAATTATTTACAATAGTCCCATCTGAAATTTGTTTCCAATAGAGGCAGAAAAATCTACAAGAAATATAAAAAGCTTGTATGCTTTATTATTGACATTACATTCCTCCATGAATATAACTCGGCGCACTAAGGCTATTTCCACCTTAGTGCTATGAAATCAAGTTTTAAAACAAATAAATTCAATTTAAATGTTTGCGGTTTTTCTTACAGATAACTAACTCTTCCAAGAATATTGCTATTACTAGACGCTCATAGCAAATCGTGAAGCGGCTAAACGTTTCTCTAAAACTATTGATTCGAAAAAAATAACATGACCTTACTGCCATCCTCTCGTTTATGTAACCACCTTTGTTTTCCATTAATAATTTGATTACAGGCAGCAATTTCCATAATCAAACGTTACATAAGCACAATGTCGTTGTGGTTACTTTAAGTCGATTTTATTTCACTAAGTCTATTCCAAATACGATTTTCTGTAATATTTATAAGTCATTTTGTACTCAAAAATCAAAAAAAAAAATCATATCCTTTTCAGAAGATAAACAAAACTGTATTGAAAAAATGGAATCAGTAAATTCTTTTTCATTATCCAGTTCCACACATCTTTATTTAAATGAATTATCTCATTATTTTGATTATCACTATTATATCATTATATTATTCGACACATTCTAATAATACTTTATTTCAAGTTATTTTTTGTATATTACATATTTTTTTTCTGCTATGTTTGTTGTAGATATTATATCAGTTGATTATTTATCACCCCTACTCCATTTTACCGGTATCGTTTTATTTAATCAACAAAATCAATCACTAAAAAACTATGGTGGATTTCAGCTGATGAATAACCAATGCCACCCAAGTACATACCACCTATCACCTAACAAAATCTAGAATAAACAGTCAAAAATTACCATAATGAAGGAAAATAACTCAAAATATTATTTGAAACGATTTAAGATTACAAAGATAGACGCATGTGATAGAAAAATACCCGACTTCATACAAATACTTTATAATTCTTTTTGATCGTCGACTTCAAACTACTAAAACATATAAAAGGCTTAAGGTTGAGAGGAAATGATTTAATTAAATTATGTTTTTTTATGACTTGGAAAAGATTTTATCAAAGCGGCAACTGGAAAGAAAAAAATTTACTAATTTGTGAAGGCTAAAAAACTGGCTTTCTTTTTTCTATCTAGTGTTTTTGAATTTTTAAAATAATCTTTGGACATTACTAAGGTTCGTTTCCTCAGCGATTGTCCTTGCCGTTTTACAAGAGGTAGATCTATATTACGTTTTTCTTGTTAAGACAAACCAGAAGGTCCTTAGTTGATAGGTTGGTTCCATATGTCTCTCCGTGCCTCTAGGTTCTTATGTGTGCTATCTTGCTATAACTCACCCCATCCTTATTAGTGAAAAAATCAAACGACGCTCTTATTTTGAAAAACATTAATTTCACCCTATAATTGACGTTCTTAGTTTTGTATACTTTCGCACAAATTCAACACAGCTGTTGACGCACATAAAATGTAAATTTTTACTAATATTGGATTTACTGTGTAACAAGGTTAGATAATTCTGTACCCTTTTCAAATATCATAACTTATACCTCAAGCTGTGTTAAAAAACTACTATCAATCGAAACTGAAAAAATCATAAAAAGTTTTCAATATTTAGAACATTTTAACACTGAGTGTAACTATGACATATTTATATTGTTTTCAACCCATATTGTTGCTTTTATTTTTTTTTTAAGTTTATTAATTTAATTTATAGTTATACTTTATTTTTAGAAATTTGATCACAACAAATTAATTTACACAAAATATATAATTCATACAAAGTCATTAGTAATGTAATATGTATTTCGATAGACATGTTACATAGACACATATAATATAGATTAGTCATATATAGTATTGCGTGGGATACAAGGTTTTGAAACATATGCTCGTCAAGTTAAGCTACAATTCAAGGGGAAAAAATGTACACGTAAGCATAATATTATTTTTAATTTATCTTTTCTGTTCCGATCTATTAAATCCTTATCTATACATCCAACAGGTTACCAAACGATCCTTTCATATCCTCTACACGAATGGTCGAAATTAATTTTTAAGGTTCCAAAGAATAGCATTCAATAGTCGGATTGTAACTAACGATCCTTCTGAGAATGATGAAGTGCTTCCCCAAGGTGCTAAATATAGTTGCTGGAGGTACTAATATACTTAAACAATTGCTTTTACACCGTCGAAACTGAATCACATTTGTTGGTGGGTGTCTTATAATGAATGGGGCTCAGGGTATTTGTAGTCTTTCCTTGAACCTCCGAATAGGAATAGAATTGAACCTCTGCCTTCAGGTTGGAGCTCACCGACGACATTTGCTGGAGAACGGCTTTCCCTTGGAGAAGATACCAAGTGACAGTCACCGATCGGCGTGCAACCCCGCGCTATCCTTCAACCGTAACCTTTGTCTCCTCTACAACGTTCGCACGGCCTCCGTAATTGGCTATTTCACGATTCGAAGATTCCAGGTGGCGATTGTCGCGCAATCAGGACCGTCGATACTACAAACAAGGAAGTGAAGACTATATTGTCCTCTCAGCGAGATATTATGAAGAGTTCTTAACAATATCCTTAGCAACTCTTACGCAGGATATCATGCATTTTTAAAAAAACAAAACAAAAAAATAGAATCATACAATTTAATACAATGATGAAACAGTTCTAATGAGTGTGGCACCATAACAAGGAAAAAACATTCCAACTTCTATCTAACATTGTCCTTTTAATTATAGATAGTTAAGAGAGTTGAGATGAAATTAGACCGGATAAGAAATCACCAACAACAATGCTATCTACATGAATGAAATCTTCTTATTTATTTATTTATTATTTGTTCGTTTTATTTGAAATTCAGCTTTTATCTACTCAATAAATTAACTTTTATTCCCTTATTCTTATTCCTAAAAATGAGAAATATTCAATAAGCTGAAACTGAAAATAGATAAAAAAAAAATAATAACAACAAGAAAACAAATCATATTTGGCAGAAAACACCTTTTTACGTTGGCTCTTCACAATCGAGGAATACGACTATGTGTGTCATTTTGGTAAGCATAGAGACGGTTCCAGCCGGTGACCTCAACCCAATCCGCTTGTTAACAAAATCTGTACACAGAAGAGCGTCGATTGTCAATGGTGATTCGGATAATCAAAATTTATTTTTAAAAAATATTATGTGTAAACAGCATCTTCCAACAGTTCACCTTTCGCTTTTTTAAAAGTTTCAGACTCAAACTGCCCGTCTCACTGTAAAGATTATGGGGTACCTGATGATTGATTTAGAATTATTTTTGATTTCCGTTATGGTTGATTTACCAACCTTGAAAACGATGGGTAAGGTAATGTCTGACCCGATTCACTTTTGTTTTTTAGCCACGAAATGGTTTCCATTTTGTCTTTTAATGAAAACAACTCAGGTTTCCTTTTTTTTTTTTTTATAGAATGGATGATGAAATGAAATTTTTAAAAAGAAAAAGTGATCACAAAGGCGATGTATACCTCAAAAAGAACGATTTATGACTTGATGTGAGATCTATTACCAACCAAATGATTAGGAAGATATTGAGAGAAAAAAATGAAGTGGTCTAATTAAGTATACAGTTCCCGGTACACATTACAGTAGGTATCTATAAAAGGTTCATATTTTGCAGTTTTTTTAAAAATAAATAAAGTTTCCCTTATTGATATTCAAAGGAAAAAATAATTTTGTTTTTAATTTAATATTATTTTTAAAATAATTTTAACAACACAAATAATTAATTAGACGATCAATTTTATTAAAATTATCTTCCAAAAAAAAAGGTTCTGTTAATTGAACTTTCCGATAACTGATATTCGGATAATCTACGCTCCACTGTATTTCACTTTACGATCCTAATACGAATGCTATAATTAGTTGGAACGAGTCATTCGTTTTAGTAAACGTTTCTTCAAGTGGCTATAACCTGATATTTTAAAAACATAGTTTTAACATCAATTTTCAGGTTTTATTTTCTTAATTATTGAATTCATATATTTAAAAAAACGCCTTGCAGCATGGATTCTATGTTTATCAAAAACAAAAAAAATTTACAGATTGAAAACCGGACGTTTAGTTCCGCAGAAAATTCGAAAATCAATTTTACTATTTCAGACGCTAGGGCTCACTAAAGGAGGTACATTTAGCCTTATCCCACAAGAGTTTATGACCCCAGCAGAAAAGAATATACTTTGTTAACTCTTGCTTGAATCTGTGTACGTAAACAAAAGACAGTTCTATACGTATACAAACCGATAACAAAAGTGGGAGACTTCAAATTAAAAAGGTTGTTCCTTTAGGGTACGTTTACAGATATCCTAACTTTTATATAAATGTCATTAAGTATGGATTTACATTGTGCAGGGGTGCTTTCTTTTTTTTTTTTTTTACATTCAGGACTTATAATTCAGTTGAGAGGTCTATTCCCGGTTCATCCGAGCTTGGGCAAACACAATTTGCATAACAGACATTGCGAATTAAACCAAAAGAAGAATTTCTTTACATAAGCTAATGATGCTACGGGCGGAACGATTTCTTCACTTGAAATTACTACTGAAAGGGAAAAAGGCAAAAGAATCAAGGGTTTGGTTACTCAGAGTCAGCTCAACTGAATATAGCACCCTAACCAGTGATAATAAAAGGGAAAGCGGTTTCATTTCGTATTTAGATGTACTTAAAATACAAAGAAACGTTTTTCGGCAAACGAATCATTAAAAACTTAGATAATGTCAACTTTGATAACTGGAATGAAAATATATGTTTATCAATAATGGGAGGAAGTACAAAAACAGCTTTAATATTCAAATTAATAAATTGTTTTAAAAACGCTTCAACTATTGATCAATAAATCGCTAAAACACCGGTTTTAGATATTAATCAAAGAGGGAGGAGGCCAGTTTGCAACCCATAAATATTTAAACAATTTATATTGACATTGTACTCTCAAAAGAATTTATTGAATCACTCTACATATTTTGGGAACTATCGTTTCCCATCTTCAGGATTAAACATTCTTATTAACACTATTTCCCTTTGTCATCAATTTATTTATTTTTTACATTCTATACAATTAGAAAAGGTCTTAATAACAATTTGTTACATTTCATTGTATGTTGAGGTTATATTTATTTCATTATATCGAGGTCTGACAAGTAGAAACTAGTACCGAAACGTAGGGCTACTTTGAACAAAGGCGCTTTTAAAACGAAAATCCTTCTGGCGGCCTTATTTGCAAGCTAGAATCCTCCAGTTTGTTCTAGACATTTAAGGATTATACATAGAATGAGCAGCAATTATGATAAGAGCACATATTGGCCGTCCTTGGCAGATGTAAGCCTTTTTATTATATCAGTGTTAACTGGTGTTTTTATAAACGTGTCCAAATCTCATCTGGCCTGGCATATGTGGTTGCAGGTTTGTTTCGTGTAATACATCGATCACCAATCTATTCAGCAACATTTTCTTCTTTTTTTTTTAATGTCTCTAACTGATTTCTTCAATTTTTTACATTTTATTAAACAAAAAAAAAAAAAGGCAACTTTGAACATACATTGCGTTATCGTCTGTTATGTTATTTGATGTATATGAACAATTAGCTTCATTCATATTCATAATTAAAATTTATTTCGTTGTGATGATGAACAAAAAGGAGTGAAAGACGAATGACTATTTGATTACAACCGTAGATTGTAGTTGCAAAACTCTGTGAGGTTTGCATATCTGCAAACATAAACCCCTGCAAAAATTAATCTGAAGATTTGAATAGTTTGGTGACCTCTCCGTCCAACGGAAACATATACTCGCCAGAAAAGGACAAGACAGGCCAATACAAACGACCTTGGGCTATTTGAAGGTGGGAGCTGTTGAGATCTTCGACCTGGAGTTCTGCTGTCCAGTTCAACAACCGATCGCCAACACTCTTGTGTTGCTTCCTCCGGACGGGCAGTCATCGGGACCAGCGCTACAGTGGGTGCCCCTCAAACACCGTTAGCCGCCCTTTGTCGAACTGTGGGAGTCCGCCCATCGAGATAAGCAAACAGGAAACTATCATGATAGTGTTTAGGGCACCGCCGGAAGCAGGCGTTAACCGGCATGTTACAGGGAGGATGGATAATTGAATGCAGATTGTATCGAACTGAGTATAACGTGATGTGTAATTGCTTTGGTGACATGACAAATGATTAATGCGGAGCAAATAGTTTTGATAACACACAAACTATTATATCTTCAAAATGAAATTCAGAACCTCGCCCAGGCTATAATTAAGAGAAGCAATTTCCACTATAAATTCAATATGCTTATTGATTCATCTCAAGGTATAATGTATAAAACTTATTATGCAAATTAAATTAAATGATTCTCACCGACATTTGAACAATTATTTACCCCAAAATGAACCACACAGATTTCTATAATACTGTGTTTAAATAACTAGAGGTTTAAATAATAATAATGCGGACCTTATGGATTATTTTTTCAATGGGCGAAGGTTGCCATCTCGAATTAAAGTGGAGAGAGCCCCTTTAGAAAATATTTCACCGGCTCATTCCTCCACCAGACTATTTATTCACATTTTCCTCTTTAATAATTTGAACTTCATCAATTAAGGTCATCCATATACTGCAATACCAGTAGATCTGGTCTTTGATCAACAACCCTATCCCACAGAAGTTCAGCAATCTATGATATGATAAATTATCTGGAATTCAACCCCCACTCAACATTGGTTATCCAAACCTTTAAGTATATTTTATGGAAATAGAATATAGTTGAGCGAATCGTAGAGAAGTTGGTCAGAAGGTGAAACGTCACGACGTTTCGACCTGATATGTTGAATATACAACAGACTAAATAATTAAAATTATAAATGGATAATTCTCATGTAATGAAAATAATGTTGGGTAATCTTCCATTAACTTCTCTCCCTTTAAATTGTTGTTTTTACATTGTTCTAACTTAGTTTTAGAATGGAAACTGCTTATTCCACGAGTTATTTTAATTTCATAACTTATCATATAAATATTTATAAATGTGTCCAGTATTTATTTCTTGTATAAGTATTGTACATATTTGTATTTGTATTATTGTTTTAATGTATGTAAAGTAGGGATACATTGTCATTATTCTAGGGAATTCGCGTCCCAGATTGAAGAATATTTTTCAACTCGGTTCAACAAGTTCTATGAGGAAAGAAATACATTAATGCGTGTAATATGGACATTCGAGAAAAACAAATCAGCCAACGAAAACCATGTATCTATTAAAGGAATAAAAAAAAATTAAAATATAGATTAATATCCATAAACTGATTTTTTTATTTATTATTGTTTTATTAGCTACAGTGAACTGTTTAAAAAAAAGAAAGCAAAAAAAAAAAAAAAATCCTAATCATTATTGAAGTAAACAAAAAAATCAATTTAGTAGGTAACATAAAAATATTGCACATGCATTTCAAAAGTGACACAACTCAAAAACCTGCATTAAAAAAATGTAAAATCGCACAGTATTTATAAAATCTTGAAAGTATACCTGAATCATCTTTTAATTCCAACCACAGGTGAGATGTATCAAATGTGATTTGAAGTTAATTCGAATAAAATTATACTACATAAAATTATTATATAGTACATTATATTTAAAAGAAGAAAATGAACTTTATCAGGGACAACTTGTCCACTAAGAATAACAATTTAAGATAGATTAAGACCATGGAAAAGCTATCTTTACGTCTTTCCTAGACAAGGCAATTTCTCTATTTTCTCTAGCACAACGAGTTCACGTAAAGGCAGACACAAATGACTTTATTGTGGCATAAAAAGCGAGACGAATCTGTTTACGAGTCTCCAAAAGAAGAGACCTTACAACTTCCCTCTCTTTGTTGCTTCCGTAAATATTAGATCTCCAAGACAGAAAGAACTTAGTTACACACTTCTCCTGATTACACTTTCACGTAACCCCATTTGTAAAACGAAAACATAAATCATAAAGGATGGTGTGCTTAGGTGTTAGTACAAGATATCTTAAACTTATTAGCTACCATAATTTGAACCCTTCTTAGTTACTATTAGGGATGTGTCGATTCCAAAAGTCGATTCTTGAGAAAACAATCGGAATTGAGGATCATTTTTCCAAAGTTGATTCCTAGGAAACCATTGATCCCGCTGACGTTGGCAATAGTCTTGTGATATCTAATTATATTATTATTGAACATAACTTCTTGTCATTATGACCAAGCTTCCTTATGCAAGGAACTAAAAACTAATCCCATGCAACTACAAACTAAACTTTAGTTTGTTGAAGATATTTAATCGTTATTGGAAAATGAAGAAATAAGATTACAATCTTTAATCAACGAAATGATGCTACTCTGACAATAATACCATTTTATTATACACTTTTGTTATTCCTAAAGAACGAGAGGTCCAAAAATAAAGATTAATAGTTTTCGAACCCTAAATACTCAATTAAAACAAATCTAGTGTATCTACAATGTTTAGTGAAAGAGTTTAGTTACATTTTCAATTCCTTAATTAATTAATGAAACCTTTGAATGTTTATCTTTGTAAATAAGATTTTGCGGATTTTATTATAATCTAAATTATTTACTACTTTATTTCTTGAATTATTATCGCTTTTTTTTTATCGATTGGTTTGGCTTTTCTAGCTTATTTTAGGGTTATGTTTTTAAAAAGCAAATTTGTTTTGTTTTTTCTAAACTGAGATATCATTAATAAGAATCGAGAATCGATTTCTTGGTATCGGTACCGGTATCGAAAATCGAATAATTTTAGGACCGACACATCAATGGTTACTATTAATATAATACTGTTTTATCTTAACATTTTTTATTAGAAAAAAAAATTTATTCACATATTGGTTGGTTATTTTTAGATGTTTTCTTTATCATGTTATATATATATATATATTTTTTTTTTTTTTTTTTTTTTTTTTTTTTTTTTTTTTTTTTTTTTTTTTTTTTTTTTTTTACGTTTTTTTTTTTGTCTGCCTGCCTACTCGCTTTTCCCCCATAAGTGAAGGGACAGGCTTAGTTCAGGGATCCCAAGGCTGAGTGTATATATAGTATACAGAGTATGATTATATTTTTAATATTGTTTCTCGTTTTAATATATTTTATTTTTAATTTAATTTTTTATATTGCAAAGATAGAGATTTTATTTAATCCAGTTTATATATTTTATTTTTAATTTAATTTTTTATATTGCAAAGATAGAGATTTTATTTAATCCAGTTTATTATTATTTTTTTCACATTGTATAAATGTATTCATAATCATCCATATTACTTATTGTCCTTTAGCGAAGCAGATTGAATATAAAAACAACAAAAGCTTTATTATATATAAAATAAAATAACACAATTTCTGAATGTTTTTGTAATTGTGGAAAAAATGGTAAACGTTGATAAACATCATCTTTTCGATGATAACAATATCTGCAAAGATGAGGAGAGTTGGCGGAATTTCACCATTAAACGAATACATATTACCAAAAGAGGCGTGATGTGAAGAAGCCACGCAATGAAATACAATGAAGTGAAGATATGTTAACAAATACACGAAATTGGTTACGTCATAATAAATTAGACATCATTAAGACAGACCCATATTTGTGAAAGTTTATGAGCAGGCTACGATACCTAAATGAGGACCTCCTCGAGAGAATTATAAAGGCCAGAATTACCTCAATTTAATGACTAACTAAATTTTTTTTGTTTATTTATATATAATGTAAAGTAATAATAATACTATATAATGTTCATTTATAATATAAATAGATATAAAATACTTCTTAAATAAATATAACTGTTCCATAAATCAATATATTTTTATTTAAAATTAAGTGATAGTTATTAGATAAAATCACTGGCGGGCCTGTAATAATAAAAACCTTCTACTCATTAATTATAGTTACTTAATTCTATATCTTGACACTTCTTGCTCCTCATGTTTTGCTTGTTTTATAATTATACACGTTTAATGATTAATGTATGGCTGCTTTCATTTGTGACTGTTTTGCGAAATAAAATTTCGATCTAAGTCAATGAGGCTGCAAAATGAAACAGCTTTCTAAACTGCAGGTTAAACAGGCACACACATCGCATCACTACGGTCATTCCCATACAACTTGTTGGTTTCGTAAAGTGATTGACGAAACCCGCTTAAACATCATGAGTCGTCGGTGAGAGCAAACCGAAAATAGAAATCAATGCCTTCAGCTAATATTTACAACCATAATAAACAAAGCGAATCCAAGGGTCAGAGCTAAGAGGTCGAGGATTGACTACCACGCAATAGGTCATTCCTTTCTGGCTCATTGAGGTAATAAAAGAGGGAATCTCAATGACAATGCATATTTGTAACTTCGAAGATTATTAGGGATATATTGGACATTATGCACAGAGTATATCTAATGTCTAAAATGGAGAATATTTTTTTTAAAAAAATTATTCTACTGTGAATTCGGGATTCTTTATTATATATATAAACCAGTGAGTTATGTATGATGGTATAGAAGGATCAATACAATTAGAATTGATGAATTATTTGGCTCTTCAATTGGTACTCAGTTAAGGAGTCAAAACGGAAGAAGTCATCTAAAAAATATCTAAACCTAAAAATGACAGTGTAAAGAAACGAAAGAGAGAGTTGGGTGGTTAGGTTGATACATTTCTGATCTCTACATTTATTAGTCAGATAAATAACCATTATTTTTGTTTTTCCAGTGACTGGTCGGTTTTTCTGTTCCTACTGGAAAACATTTAAATTTTTAACGTAATTTTTGAGGTTTGATGGATTATTGTAAAATTTACGGACTGTCAGATTTAGATTTGAAATTTGATCGAATATTTCAGAATTAGATAAATAACGGAACAAGTAATAATGGCATTTAGGAAATGAATAAAGATTAAAGGAAGAGCAAGATTTAATTTATACTTGTGTCCACAAGTGGAGAGACAAGTTTGGTTGGGGATCTCTAGGATGTGTGTGTATTGTAAATAAGTACGGTTGTATTTTTTTAACTTTTAATTTAAATGAATTTTTGTTTTTACTAATACTATTGTTTTGTTTTTCTAATATTCTTGAATTATTTTTTTCCCATTTTTGTTTTTGAAATTTATTTGATTGTATTTTTTTCACTTTATTTAATGTATTATATATTACAAAGTTATTTCTTTATTTTTTTTTCTTTTCATTTCATTTATTTTCATTGTACATATTTTGTGAATGGATCCATAAAGTCATCCATATAACTTGTTGCCCTCTTTGAGGCAGATTGTAATAATTCCTCAATAAAATATTTTATTTAATTAAAAAAAAAAAAAAAAACTTGCATTGAAAAGAGTTGGTTTAAAAAATTAAAAATCAAGATGAACTTCAATAGTAATTCCCAGTACGGACTAGATTATCTCATGGTAGAGATACCAGAACCAAAAGTATTGAGTGATAGTGACTTATTCCCTAAGTGTTGAGGAGCCACTATGAGAATAAAATATAAAATTTCAATACAAAGGTAAAAAAAAAACACATTCCAATCTAAATTTCAAACGGAACACTACTTAATGAATTATGTATAATCTTATATTAATACAAAGCTATTAAATAATATTACATAAATTAATGTCCAATGTCTAGACAAATTTTAAGATACTCTATTATGTTAAAATTACAAATTTCAAGGATAACTCAACGCAGGCTGAAAAGGAGCTCGTTGGTGGATCTCTTTCTCGAATCATTTAGGCAATATCACGCTTGGAGATTATGCTAATGGTTGCGGACACTTTTAAAACTTATCATGTGTTATTTTCAATGTTAAGAAATAAATACAAATAATTTATTTATAGCTATTAACATTCAACATGACCTGCTAATATTATACTTAAATCAACTTGAAATAATATAATTTTGCTGAGAATAACAATAAATGAAAAGGAAAAAATATAAACGAAGATATGCTAAGAAACCATAATTGTGTTGGATATGCACAACATATTAATTGTTCACAATCATCCCTTGCACAACATAAAATATCGAGAACGTGAACAATAATCCAGGATCTGGCATTTGGCGCGATGTTCCCACAAGATATGTTTGTTGTCCTTGGGGGCATATTCTCAACACGTTCATTTTACAGTTAATTTGTTGAAGATTCGATACCTGGAGGCAACCGATCGGGAGATAGTTAAAGGTTCGTTAATTGTAAAGGATAGAAAGCTTCTAGGTCAAGGATAGATAGAACGTTCCCTATGTACGGTCGAACCAACTTTGGCATTTGAAAGAAACCTCGCCGAGTTTGCAATAATATAAAACGATCCCTATTGGGTAGTCTGTAACCACCATCATATAAACCGAATAATCGAGAACCACGGTTCCCAAATCATGTAATTAACGGAATATTAACATTTTTCACAGTTTTTTAAATCACTTTTAAAGTATGTGTCTATGCAAAAATAAGTAATAATGGGGAAATAAATATAATTTTGAATAGTTCTTTAAGTTCCTTCTTTAATGATAACTTAAAGTATATTAAATATATGCTAGGTCATACCTTAAGCAAACCTCTCGGTTGCACCACAAGGAAGGGAATTTAGCTATGTACTTCGAGCCAACGACCCGTTGCTAATCCACTCGACATTCGGCCCCTTGGCATCGATTCATCTCCACCTTTCACTCAAACCCTAATCCGACATTTATTGTCCTTGGATCATGGATGATGTATTAAAGGAGCGAGAATCATGAGGCGTTATCATCCTAACGTCTGTTTAAACCAATCAGCACATAAACGTGAGGATGTGATAACAAAATTATGTCATTTTGTCCATCTGGATTACCAACTTATTCATTAAAACTAAAACCTGGATTTCCAACAATGCTTTTACTTCCTCTTCAATTACCTAGTAAGTGCAATTGTAGCAGGTAAAAAATATCAATAAAAAATTAGTAGATTAGATTGACAGTGAGGATGTTTGGCTATCAATCTCTGAATTTCGTTTTCAACAATAAATGATCAGTTATTTAATCTGATATAAATATATTAATCTGCTTTTTTAAAAATGATGTTTAAGAATTTCATTATATTATATTAAAATATTTTTTCACCTAATTTTATGATTGTATATCCTTTCCACCGGAAATAGAAGGCAGTAGTTAAGTAATGATATTCAGATTAACAATATCTGTTCAGAAATAAGTCTTCAAAATGTTTCACAATGATTTTCGTAGAATCGAAATAACTTAATAAGTTTGATATAATAACAGTACTTTTGGCAGATATTAATTATATGGAGGAACATGAAAGAGATATTATCTCCATTCTGATTAATTAAGAAGATAGAATACATCTTTGGCAGAGAACTGACTCTGTGTTTCTTACCAGCCGGCAATTCTGACCTGGATTCTGTCTTCAAGATTGTTTTAGTCCACGGCAAGCATTAAAATGTTTAAATTCTGCACTGAAATGTGGTAGAGCGGTGTATCAACATTGGTCTGGAAATATAAACTGAAGCAAGTTCATCCGTGTAAAAAAGTGTTCACAGATGTTCTATCAACGATCAGAATATTTTACGATTTTTAAGCAAAGTCACGAATCTGAGAGCCCTATGATGGAATAAAATATGCGCCAACACGTCAGGTCAATATGATTACTTTTTAAACATAGAGATGGCATTTATTTTAAGTTTTGTCAAACGATTTTTTTTTTATTTTTTTTTTATTTTAATATTCATAAAATAATCATAAAATTATGATGATGAAATATTGTTTTTAAAAATCAGTTGATAATAGAAGGGTTTGGTGGATGAAGAGGTAAAGTAACAAAGCACAATTTTGAATTATTTATATTAGTTTTTTTTTTCCGCAGAAATATGTTACATAGCCCTTTAATCTTGTTTTTTTTTTTTTTTTATACCTCATTTTCTAGTTTTAAAATATTCAGATTTTGCTACCTAACACTTCTTAACATAAATCCTTCATCCAATGAACTAGATTGCAGGGTTTTTTTCTTTTAATGTGACATAACCCCTTCATCCACCAAACCCTCCCTTTTATTTAGGTCATTTCACTAATTGAATCGAATTTCACTAGTCGAATCGACAACGAATTTTCGCATTTTATTGACTTACGTTGTTTCTGCATTACCGATTTTTAAAAAATACATACCAAGTACTAAGGCATATATCTTATTCCTTGGTCTCTTACAAAGACTGCAAATACCTCACGATATATATATTATATTGATACAGAGCTTTCTTCATGCAATAAATAGAAAGACAAACAAAGAATATGAAATAAGGTATTAAAAAATAAAATAACATATACTGATCGATTAAAATTAAAAGATAATATTATATCATTTAAGTGACATAATTAAGAGTAAACGTTTTAAGATGAATTCCATTATTTTTGTATCGATGATTAATTCTTACATTTTAGCAAAACTCATCTAATCCAATTGAAAAATTAAATACTTAAACTACAGGTTATTTAGACAAAGAACCTAACATTAATCAATATTTGTGTATCACTTCTTGACATAAGTCTGGAGCACATGTATACAACAGAAACTGCCTGAGCAGAAGACAAAGACGCTCGGAACTCTAATTAAACGATTAATTCTAAAACTCAGTCAAGTGGATTGCTATACAGAAACTTTTAGTTACCCAAAACCTACAATATTTTCAATCAAACAAAAGGTTCACCCAGATACGCCAGTTACAAAAACATCTGCACATACACATATCCCATGTACAGGATCACATTCATATTTCGCACAAATGATTGCACGACAATAAACAAAAAAGAGCATAAAAGGACCTGTCTGAGAAAACCAGACGAAGACTGAAAAAGAATAGCCAAAGAGATCTCCTAAGATAAAATATCAGTTAATTCAAATCAGAAGCAGATGCTGATGCTGATGGATGTTGAACTTCCCCAAGCCTAATATTTATTACATTAATTAATTAATAACTAAACTAATTAAATTGAATTAAACTAATTAAAAAGCATGATGTAAGATGATAAAAATAATTTAACAATCACAAATTATTATTTATTTTCAATTATAACATAGCAACCAGCCCTCAATCGATAAAAATTATACATAGTTGCAAAGTTTTAAAGGAAACATTTTGAGACAAGTAAAGGACCTGGACAATGCAGCAATTTTCTTGCTAAAACAGACGTCTAGAACGAATTCTTGGCAAAGAACTTTCTAGTGAAGAGTAGAGACAAAATCAAAATCACGGAACCATTTGCATTAGTTAAATTAGAAGGATGGCTTTCTATTTAAAAGGGAAACACGTCCTTAAATGCTTCATTTCCGTGCTCAACAAGTGAAATTTCTTCTCAGGAACTTATGTTCATTCATAGCACGAAGCTGAGCGTTCAATAAACCTTGTCGAGGTAAGAATCTTGAGGTCAAAGGGCAACTTTAATAGCCTCATTGAATTCAAGCATTTAATTATTGCAAATATACAGGCATTAATACTAAATTATATATAATATTCTTGTATTTTAGATTTCTTAAAATTATTAAAAATAATCAGTAATGAATTCGAATGCATAAGCGATACTTTGCTCGAGATAAGTACATTAAAATATTAAATAACAAAGTAATGAGTTACTTATAGTCACTGAGTACTTGGGACAACTGTTACGAATTGGACTAGTAGTTGCAGCTGCTCTTGTTTCTTCACGCACAGCTATAAACCAACCAGGTAATTACCTCTAAATATATATGATTTTCTTCAGACTATAACTCCATCTTATTCCTATTCTATTTATAAATAACACAATATTTGTCTTAATTCATATTCATGGCATTAATTAATTTTCAAAATGTAACATTTTGACACGTTCTAGCATGAATCAAAAATTTGCCAACAGTTTCTTATCAGAAAGTATATGGAAAATATGTTTTGTTATATCTTCAACGCTATGTAAAACTAACAAATGTCAAAATATTTTTATTTCGTTCGTTTACCGTTATATTCTAGGAGGCATAACTTGTGGTAAAATGCAAGAATTTCGTAAAAATGACACTGCTGATTTCGGTCTTTTAATTGCAGATCAAATTCGACATTTTACCAGAAGGACTTGCTGTATACAAAAGTAAACAAACGAAATATAAAATGTGATTTTTCACATTCGTTAGTCTTATGCAGCGCCGGCGATAAAACATTTGTCACTAGGACCTATTGTTAAATTAATAAATAGTTTTGAATAAAAAAAGGCACGTTTAAAACCACTATTCTATCTCGACTTTAGTTTATTTCGAATAATCGTTCATTTTTAGTTTAATTTGAGTAATTTGATACTTTCAATTCTTTTTTTTTTTTTTTTTTTTTTTTTTTTTTTTAGAACTTTTATTGAGTAAATATTACAATCTGCCACAAATGTGGGCAATAAGTAATATAGATGGCATATGATTACATTCACACGTTATGTACAAAAACAGAGAAAAAAAATTAATAGAAAAAAAAATTATATATACAAAATAAAATAAATAACAGAAAGAACTTCATATGCATGAACAATATACAAATAAATAAAATGAAATACTAAAATAAGAAAAAATAAAACATTGAGTTACATATACACACACTACAATATACACATATTTACAATACACACTCATCCTAGGGACCCCCAACCAGATCCTTCCCTCCAATTATGGAGGGACTAGCCAGGCATAGAGAGGTCCCAGCTCTTCTCTCTCAGCTGCGTCACTGGTGAAAAAAACCCAGTGGAGGCTGAGTGAGAGCGCTATAGTACTTTCAATTCTAAGAAGAAAAATTGAGAAACAATGCTAAATGTAATCAATAGTTGATTTGGATTTGACACAAACACTGATGGGTTCCAAATTCCAGAAGACGAACCTAGTGGCATTGCATGAAAGTAGATTATTGATAAACATATGCATGATCTATTGTTTTTCCCAGCCAGGGAGAAATTGAATTATTTTTTAGCTGAAATAGCTTTATTAAATATCCAACAATGGAACAACTTAAAATTAAAATTAGTATAAATAAATGTGAAAACCATTAGCAGCTATCGGTAAGGAACTGGACAAACTAACTGGCTATTGTGAGAATCGCATGAACAGCTCATATTTTATAATCAATACACCTTATACGCGGATAACAAATATATTTTTATCCCATAAAACCATGTTATATTCAATTCAAACATATCATGAAGGTTTAAAAGTTTCTAAATATCTCAAATGGTGGTCATATAATAGGTACTTTTATTTTTAACACCAGTAAGATTTAAAATAACATAATAAGCACTATATAATAATTTTCCTCAAATTTATTTAATTAATATTAATGTATTAATTGATAATGGCTCTTATCAATATTTGTAAAAAAAGATATTACAAAAATACATTTTGATAAAACTTGTTCCTTGAAAATTAACCAGAAAAAAAACTGTAAAATATTGATCACAATTCATAACTTTAATAGTTAGTAAGTTATCATACTTCGCTTATATCAAGATAAGTGATTCTATTTTTTGTGTTCATGTAGTTTTTCTTGTACATTGTACATTGTTTTCCTGCAACACTTCTTTAATTAGATCAATAAATTTTAAGAAAAAGGGCTTGGTGAACCCGAAGGTTTGATACCAACATCATCAACCTAAGTTCTCCCGTATGTTCATCCACTGTTGGGCCAAATATTCTACACAGAACTTAATTTCCGAAAACTTTTAGGCGTTATTTTTCCCTTCAGCAAACGACCAAGTGAAAGTGACGACATTTCGTATCCATAAACAACAGTAACTCGATAATAGTTTAAATCCTAATTTGTATGCAGTAAGCGCTAACTGAATAGTTTGGCGACTGACAAATAACCGTTTCCGGCCTTTATTTTCAATTAATTTTTTTCTCTGTAGATATTGTAGAGCCCAGATACCTAAACTGCTCTAAGAATTCAAATTTCATCCCTGATATATCTATTCATCGAAATAATCAAAGTCTCTAAAAATAAATGTATATTCTGTTTTAATTTTATTAATTACTAGACAAATTTCTTGAATGCCATTTATTAGCGTGTCGTGTTAAATTTAATAGTTTTCTCATCCTCACCCAACAGTGCCAAAGCTTTAGCGTAACCAAGAACCGGTATTTTATCACCATTTTTAGTACTTTTCCCGTACGCGTCACCTAAAGAAAGTACCTCAAACTTTTCGGAATAAGAAGTACCGTTACGGACTCGTTAATTAGATACTATTTTAATTAATTGATTCTTCTACAGAATTAGAAGTGCGTTGGCAAATAAAACACTAAATAAAAACGATTTTATGGAATAAGAAAGTCATGAAATTTTAAGCCTGGAAATAAACGCCATGTTTTAAACATTGCAGTAAATAATTAGCAGCAATACTTACAATTTAATTTATGATAGTAATTAAAGAATTCTTAAACAGCAGAAAGAAGGGACCAGAAGGTTCCCAAACGACCCCATTCAGCCCCCAAACTGGTAGGAGGACTATGTCCCCAAAAAGAAGGCAAACCTTCACACACAGAGCCTGCCATGGAAATTTCCAAACATGTGTCCAGCAACTGTTTGAAGAAGCATTTTATTTACTTATACAAATTATTTATATAGTTAGAAATATTACATGTGCTGATTCACACATCAAAATATTTCGAAATATTATTTTACTGATTCATAGATCTGGCCAGTGAAACTGGGTAGATGAATACCTACATTTCAAATACTTCATCTTATATCTTTATACATATAACATTTTTTTGAGAAATATAAAAAAAAAAATTTAATAAATGAAATAACTGAAGCTCTTTCACTCCGACTAAATGATAAACAAAGTGCAGTCATCACTGGTTAATAAGAAAACAATGTGTCCACTTATTTTACTTTAAAATTGTTTTTTAAATATGGAGGGAAAAATATTTCCCACCTATGAAAAATCCTTCATTATTCTTATTTCATTTTTCTGGAATCTCTTAGCTATATCTACCATATTGGCAATACTTCCTCGATCCCTCCTTTTAAATACTATTTATTTCTCCACTTCTTTAATTATCAATCTTTCGAAGATATGTAAAAATACATAGAGTATAAATGTATTAAGTGCATATACTCCAAGTTTAATTTATCATCTTCTTCATATATATAAAAACATATTGTTCTATAATCTACTGATGTATTTGTTAGAACTCCATACACCCAAACAATAATAATATTTTATTGTATTTTAAGAGTTATTCATAGAGAGCCGTTATTATTTCGGAAATAAATATTATTTATCAAAATAAAACATGAAACCGCACAGTGGCGCAAAAGTGTGGAAAACGCTCAATATTTATGCCTTTCTTAAGTATTTTCATTATGGTTGAATACTTAAATAAATGTAGCATAGGATTGGGGATATGATTTTTTTATTATTCCATGACCAGAATCTGTAATGAATACGTAATTGAAATTACACTTTTATGAAGTGAAGAAAATAAAAAGTTTTTAAGTTCTACAAAAACCATTTGAACATTACTATACAAGAGAACAGTTTTATGGAAGATTTTTATTTCGTAAAAGTAGGTATAAAGGTGACTTCTAAGTTTTCAAAGAGAACTGTCTCGTAAATTTCTTCACTCTTGTTCATTTCATTTGATCTATTAAAAAAACATATCCACCGAGCTAGGTTCCCTGTGAAGGTTCAAATCGATGTTGATGTATCTGAGAAGCAGTCATTTGTATAAATCCCGAACAAAACCGAAAACAGTTCTATTTCGTTCTATAAGATAATAATGAATACGCCCGTGTCCGGGATTGTTCAATTGGGAAACTGATAAAACTGTTTCTCAGATGCCCTTACTTAAATTTAAACCAATAAAGGCAATCTAATTTAAATATTAAAATAAGAACAACTATGAGAACAGCGATAGATTTTTAAATGGGATGCTAAATCCATCATGATTCTTTTCTTAATTTCACGGAATAAAACTACCATGAATAAAAATAACTAAAAGCTATGAAAAAGCGAAATAATTTTTTCATACTAGAATAACTCAAATGTTGCTGATGAAACATTTTTTTTTCAATGCATATCTTATAAAACCCATTATTGCTTAAAAAAAAATTATAACTTTATAATGATCACTAAACGTTTTTTATTTCACAAATTAATGTTGGATTTCTTGACTTTTATACAGATAAATAAATGAAGGGTTGTGTGGATGAAGGTGTTACGTAACAAAACACAATTTTGAGTAATTTATGTTTTTTTTTTTTTTTTTTTTTTTTTTTTTTTTTTTTTTTTTTTTTTTACAATTTCCTTTAGCAGGAAAATGTTATACAGCTCCATCTTCTTCATACCTTTTTTTCTAGTTGTATCAGATTTTTCTACCCAACACTTCTACACATAAATCTTTCATCCAATGAACTAGATTGTATTATTTTTTTTAATGTAACATAACCCCTACATCCACCAAACCCTTCAAATATTCATTTCAATAATTTTAATTAGACTATACTACACTACAATACTGCTAAATTAAAAATATTAATTTAATTTTTTTTTAAACTTGTTTTACATTATTACTTTAAACTTCGTACCATTCTAATTACTTAACATCTTGTTTAATATAATAATAATAAAAGTTTTATTCAAATGATTTAACAGTTTACAATTGCACATATTAAATATTATTGCATGTTTTGGTAATAAAATAATTTGCACTACATAGTGTGCTCAGCTAAAATGGATATAATTTGGATTGCATTTTTTTTTTTTTTTAACAATAGGAAAAAAAATAAAAACCTACAAAATAAGAAAAAAATAAAATAAATTGACAAAAACAAATACATAATAAAAATGCATAATTTATTAACTTTGTGTACGTTAGAGTTAATCAATGTTTGGGATAATTAACTTATATATTATTTTTGTTTCAATAAATTTAATTTCAGCTGAAACAATAACTTTTGGGTGTCTTATTAGGAAAATATTATTCTAGTAGTATATGGTTTGTACGTTTGTGTATGTATCTTCTTAAGGATTGCTTGTTATAACTGCCTATTGTCTGAATAATTGGATTTCCTGAATTATTTGTAGAGTTGAAAAAGTTCAATGATATAAAATCTTGTTTATTGCAAAAAGTACTAATATCGTTTTTCTACTAAATTATTCATTATTTTTACATGTTTGCCTAAAGTATATAGTCACCACATGGATGAACACTGTATTTAAAAAAATAATATTAATATCATCTTAATGCATTTTTCAAATACACGAATGCTTGTTAATTTTGTTCGTGTCAGTTAAATGACTTAACTTCTAATACCTTTATTTATTTAAATTTGAAATGAAATTCGATTCATTTTTTAATGTTATCTTGAATGATAATAGCAAAGACATAGATAAGCACACTACGAGAAGAGTTGATGACCCTCACGGAAGCCGACCCGTGGGTGTGAGATACAGTTATCGGTGCATGGCTGCCAAGGCCCACGGATCCCACTTGAAATGAATCTCAACCAGTTCTTTCTTGTCCCAGTCTCTTGGTGGGGCAAGATGATGGTAATCTGCGATATCCTGGGGGTAGATCCATCAAAATAGATCAGCTTACGTCACTTGAGGCGCAATCTTTTCAAGAGGTCCATCATTAGATCAGCCTTGCCAATTCCGCTTAATTCCCGTCTATTATTGGCATGAGTCCAAACAGATAATTTGCATTTATGAGACCAAGCCAGATGCAGTAACAAACAAAGGAAAGGTGGAAGTAAGCATAGGGCTATTGCCCTTTTTCCAATACAAATTCGATAGATACAAAACAAGATTATTAATTATTTCCAATTCTCGCCACACGCATATCTTAAGAATTATTTGAAAAAATTGTCTTAACGTTTTAACTAGGATACCAAAATGAAATCAAGTATATATTTAAAAATTTAATTACATATTCACCAAAAAGTAATTAGAAGTGGACATATTGCAAGTGGGTAGCTTTCAAGAAAAACCTTGTTGCAGGAAGAACAAAGGGATGGATGGAAGGCTGGAAGAGTGATGAAATAAGGCAATAGTTAAAAAAATATTTTGTGCATGTTTGTGCATACATTATATAATATAAAAAAGAATAATAAAACAACGTGCTAATTATGTTTTATTCAGTCTGGTCAATACCCACAATTTTGTACCATTTGGAAAAAAATAGATTAGCCGATTTTTCTCCAAAACGAGATAACTATACTGGGCCAACCCATAAGATGTCCTACACATCGAATAAAAGTAGGCATGATATCCTTTAAAACACAAAGGTATTTTTAGACATATGCATAAATATATGCATTCCATAATAATATATAGAGAATGTATAGAATTACAGGGATTGGAAAATTAATTTTAAAAAAAATCAATTTACACTGAAAACAGATACCTTCAAAGCCAGAAAACCTGAGATCAGATTTTCACAAATGGTACAGAATTGTACACCGAAACTGGAAAAAAGCATAAAAAAGTAACTATTGTTTTAAAGATACATACAAGAAATTCGACACTCCTGATATTCATAATAGGACTTCGAGATTAATGGATTAATTTGATCATAATTTATATTCACTGACTGTATATTCACAGAATACTTTGGGTTTGAAACATTACAATTAAACTTTTAAAATCAAAGAAAAATTGAGAAAAAAGTCGAAAGACTAAAAGTAAGTACAGTATTTTATATTTAAAAAATAATATGATAAGTATAATTACTTTGGTTAATTATAAAACAAACTACATTTGAAGAAAATGAAACATGAGATTTTAGCCAACTGACTTCTTTACACCAAAAAGTTTTAAAAAGGGAAGTTACTGTATCAAATGCAAATAATTATTAACTATAGAGATAATAAAAAATAATTATTTTTAAAGGAAATCAAATTATCAATGAAAGTTTTTATTATGATAAATAAATTTCAGTAAAACAATAAACAAAAGTTTAAACACCCAAGTTGTTCTATCAAGTAACTAAATATTTACTTGAGGAATGTACCTACTTCAAAAAAATAAAACTATTCTTAGAGAGGAAGTGCTGGTAAAACTACTGTCTGTATATTAAGTACACCAAACAGTCAATATTTATGTGATAAGTAAATATTTTTAAAATTTAAACATGTAATAAATCATAATTATTATCCCCTTCCTAAAAAAAATTATTATCGAATATACATCAAAAAGAAGAAACGCAAAAAAATTTCCTCCGGGCCGGATTTGAACCAGCGACCTATGGATTTCTATTGAATGAGCCAACTACAGTCCACCGCTCTACCAACTGAGCTACCAGAGGTGATAACCGGATCGGCTTGTTTCTAATCCTAAAGTTACAGGGTACTTTTAACTAAATGAATTTGGTGTTTAGATGATTTAGTTTAAAACAATGCAAGCTACAGACATAAAAACTATGTAATACATAAAAGAATGCTTTTTTTTTGTTTTTCAAAAATAGACTTTTATTAGAAAAGGTAAAATAAGGGTGGCGATATAATTCACAAAAGGAATGAATGAAAAGCAAATCACATACACAAAACATTGAAAACACTCCAATATTAGTATTATAAACAAGCAAATGGGTAAAATGCCATTACTTACTTAATTCTATGTTAATTATAAGTATTTCAACCTACTAGAAACTCTAATGCACCATATTCAAAGCCCAACACCAAATGTGCAACGGTAATTAATCACAATATCTTCAAAAAGTTTATTATCAACGTTAAACTAGGGAGGGTATATACACAACCGACAATATTATGATAAACTAACTTACAATCTTTTCTGAGGGGCGCTGCTGTTGGTTTGATAAGTGCTGCATTCTTACGTCCAAGAGCGTAGTTAAACTTTTATATACTGATTTGTAAGGTTGTGTTACAAGAAATATATACACAATCTGATTGTTATTAAAATAGTGGCATTTACAATGATTTTTTTTACTAAAATTGATCTTGATTTTAATTTTGCTCTGTATCTGTACTTTTTTTCATAGTGATATGGATTGTATTAAAATAATTATTCTTAAATTGGCTGCCATGTATTTTTTTTTCATATGTAGATCCTTTGCTTGCCAAAAAAACTTCACAAGTATAGATTTTTAATCAATAAAGTTTGATTTTAAAGGTATAACCAAATTTTTTATTTCTTAAGTTAACTCCTACTGAAAAATATATATGTGAGCCATTACTATTACTAATGACTTTCAATTATATATCTACTTATGAATATAAGTCAAAAACTTATAAAAATCTTAAATATTTTAATACATTACTTTATCATTTTTATACTAGTGAGCCATAGAAATTCTAATTTTTTTTTTTCATCCTGTAGTAAATGGCGGTATGCTAGATGTAAAAACAATGAGGTGCAGTATAAAGTAATGTTATTATTTAATATTAACATTACTTCTAAAAAACTTATAAGTAGGAGCACAATACTGAATAAACCAACATATTTGAAATCACTTATCAGGCTTCTAATTTTCTTCAATGAATTTTAATTTAATTTTCTTCTATTTCAGGTTTAATATTGAGAATATACAAAACTTACTGGCCTTTATATTAATTAAATTCTTGGTTTCAGCATCTAATTGAATTGCAGTTTTCTTACTCTCAATCGTTGTTAAACATCTTTTGCAAAAATGGAGATTTTTTTAATATATGTGTAAGTATTGAATATATGAATAGGTACATTCATTAACGACAGTTTATTATTCTGATTATTATTAATTTATGGAGGCATCAATAACTATAAAAGTGCAGTTAATTTAAGCTGTAGGATCAATTTTATTGTTTATTTGTTACCCTAAAAATTGAAGAAGAAAAATTCACTCATCATTTACTTTTATTTTTTTAACTTAACAAAACTAGTACATTACTACTATTAAGAGGAACTTATCTGCAAGTTTAGAGGTACAAACCTCCTGAAATACAAATTGAAAAAAAAAATTGATACAGTACCGGTATAAGCTTTATCAATTTTCAACTACTCACATCAAACAATAGTATGATAGAAATGTGTAAAACTATGTAAATTGTGGTTGAGACTAAACAAAACATTTTTATAATTTTTATTGAGACTGTAGGAAGTCATACCATATTTTTCATTGATAATTTTATTACTGAATAGAAAAAGTGGTTTGTTTCATATAAATAGCTATTATTAACATACACAACAGTATATTTCTTGGCCTGATTCTGTCAAATATTTGAGAGATTTCTTCTGAAATGTCATCGTTAGGGCTTATATTTGAGTCCCAATTTTAATGTGAGGTCGTTTTTCAGCTACATAGGTCATATATGAAGAAAGAATAGTGTTTCAATCATTTTTGACCTTATCATCACTTCCCTGTTGCTGAATATGCCATTATGGTGTTGATAAAATACATTTATAGTTTTCCTTACCCAATGGTCAATTTTATAATTCAACCTGCCAGCAATATTAATTTTGATTCCCAAGTACTCATGTACATTAGTCTTTTCCTAACTTGTCCCTCTACTAGTCAGAGAACTAGAAGCATTTTTGAGAGATGAGAGTACTACAACTAAGTACTTATGGTCGGGTTAATGGTCATATCTTTTTACTTCAAACCATCTTCCCATCAGTACTAGTTAGAGGTGCTTTTTACAGGGCTAAAAACACCAGCAAATAATATATTTTTCAGATAAATAGAGTCCATATTCGAATATAAACATAACAATTATACACTGTTATATATCAATTCAACTTTATTCAAGATAATTGCTGAAAATTTTAATGATTATTTTATACCAATCAAACTGCATTTTGGAAGATATTTTATTTCATTTAAAATGTGATTGTTGTTCTTTTAACCAAATGATGTATTTTTCTTTTAATTTTCCCCATAAATGTGAACTATAACTCATGTGTAGCCCCCAAAAAAGTTACATTTCATTTAATTTCTTCAATAAAGGAGTATTTTATGTTAATATATTCAATTTACTTTATTACAGCAATGTAAATAAAACTCCGTCCAAGACCCAACCCCTATCCTGTGGTGTTCCTCAGGGATCTTCACTATCACCCACGCTATTTTCTGTCTACATTAATGATCTTCCGCTTTCCATCCATCATTGTCTACACCGATGATCTTCAAATCTACTTATCCTTTCCCAACTCTGACCTATTATAAGCCACTAAAAGGATCCAGAAAGACCTGAATCGAATCTGTAACTGGGGATCGACGAACAAGCTAAATCTGAATACTGAAAAGAGATCTCGAGGCCAGAGTCAAAAGACTATTTAACTGCTTTATCAGTTTTATTTTCGGGATCCCGAGAAGCACCCACCTTTCGCAATTTTATGCTGAGTTAAAGTGGCTTATTCCTTCCAACCATTGCCAGTATTTTCTGACATCCTTTCTTTTTCAAACTGTTCAATCCCATCATCCAGCTTACATTTCCGAACTCCTTCAACTCAAATCCTCAATTCTTACCCGACAAACCCGATCCCGTCAATCAGATTTGCATACTCCCGCTAATTGGTCAGCCACTTTCGACAAATCTTTCTCAATCCGATCCTCTTCTCTGTGGAACTCCATCCCTCTCAACATTTGTCATTCAATTAACCTTTATACTTTCAAATACCACTGCTTTAACCACCTACTATCCACCCAGATCCTGTCCTCTAAAAACTGTCAATAACCACTTTTTAGTTGTTATAAACTATAATTATAAACAATTTATATTCAAGAAATCTTTCTCTTTTTGTAAAAAATTATAAATTTTCTGTTACTTTTTATTAATATCTCTTTTCTGCTCTTTTTTTATTATTATTATCTGTTACTTTGTTATGAAAATATTATTTTATTTTAAGGCTCTGAAGGCCATTAATTGTACATTATTTTTTTATTCTTAAGGGACTTAAGGTCCCAGAATAAATAAAGAACTTTATTATTATTATTAAATATAACTGCTAAATTGACTTGGTAAGTTAACACCAGAAGAATAGAAAGTCAGATGATGGGATGGAAGATTCCGAAACATGTCACATAATGATAATTGTTTAAAGAGGAGTTATTGTTTTAATAAAGAGAATTGAATATAGTTCCATTTAATTTGATAGAACCAGATATTCTTTGATGGATTTTTGATTGTGCTATGATATTTTCGGAAATAATTCTTTTAGTTCATACCTGTTGGGTCGCTATTTGCAATGCAAAAACAGTGTGATGGTATACACCATACAGCATTGTTTATTAGTACAATTAGTATTTTATTGGATACAGAAAATCTTTCAATGTCAGGAAAAATTTACCAAATTAATAAAATAGAAAATAATCAGCATATATTAAATCATTTCATCATTATTTATAAAATGAAAATCTTTATTATTATTATAATAAGTCAGTCAAAAATTATATAGTAGTTTTAATATAAAGTGGCTTTTATACTGCAAAATATCTGACAAAAGGAATATATAATAGTATTATAGTATTTTTTGGAATTCAACACAAACAGAGATATTGTATACCTGAGATATCGGGTGATCGAATTTTCCAAACATTTTATCATAATGAGGCACAAAATTAAATAAAATCATAATCTCTATTAAGATGATTATTTAATTATTAAACCAATTAAAGTTAGAAAATGTAAGATTGGTTTTGATTTGATAAAGCAATGTAACATAATGAAATATCCAAATTTTTCCATAAATTTCACTCTCAGGTTTTAGAACAATACAAATAAACATCTAATGATAATAGATTAATCATTAGATATTATCAACAAATACAAAATAATTTAAAATTGTATACAGAAAACATTACATATTATTTCTGAGAGTACTACAGTGCTATCACTTTGCTGGTATCAGAGATGGGTATATTTCTATTCGTAAATACGAATATGAATAAAAAAAAATTCACTCAGAACATTCTCTAAGAATATGGATACGAGTATATTTGTATTCACACCTGAAAATATAAATATATTTGTTTTCACTTGTATAGTTATTGAATACAGTTGAATCCACTCTTAAAAATTGTGAATGCGGTTGTGTTCACTAATATAAATAGTGAATACTGTGGTATTCACTCATATAAATTGTGAATATAACTGTAAACTTGTGTCTTTATATAAGTGCAATAATATTTACATGTTGCATCTCTTAAGCAAAGGAAATTAGACAACTATGATGTGAAGATATAGAGCATAAATTAACTGCAATAACTAATTGCTTATCACAGTTAAATTGAGCATGTACATTTGAAAAATAAAATTTTTAGCACAATTTATAAATATGAATACAACTGTATTCATAGTTAATGTGAGTGAATACAATTGTATTCACAATTTATGTGAGTGAATACAACTTATTCACAATTTATATTAGTTAACACAACCGTATTAACAATTTCTAAGAGTGAATTCAACTGTATTCAATAGCTATACAAGTGAAAACAGATATATTAATATTTTCAGGTGTGAATACAAATATATTTGTATCCATATTCTTAGAGAATGTTCTGTGTGAATTTTTATTCATATTCGTATTTACGAATAGAAATATATCCATCTCGACTATTCATATTCCCACAAGTGAATGCAATTAGATTGGTATTTAGCAATATAAATATATCCATCTCTTGGTGATATTGACATTTAATATTTAAGTTGTTTATGATTTATTATTATTGTGGTATTATAAGTAAGAAAGAAAATTAATTTTAAAGTAAACTTAGTTTCTGCAAGTCTGAAAAATGAACTAATATGAATTTCAGACTGTCACACATGTTATTTTCAGGATAGCTTAAATTAGTTTATGATGAAAATAGTATGGTTGATTGTATGATGACCTGTAATATGGTCAGGTTTAATAAAATTGGATGTGCAGTTTATTAAATTAGTTTAGGTATAATCTAATAGGATAATTTAGTTTAATTTTTATTTTTTTAGTAAACTTAAACTATTGCTGTGCTGCTATATCAGTGCCCATATTATGAGTTTACCAATAACCAATGGTAAAAGAAAATTTGTCTATTTTCAATAAATTTACAAACTACATTAATATGTTGTCAATGGTGATTAAAATACTGGTAAGTATTGTAAAATTCTATAAAAATTAGATATAGGGATGAATAGAAAATATATTTATCAAAGCTAGTTTCTATAAATGCGTTAAAAGCTTTTTTTTTTTCTTTTTTTTTTTCCTTTGTTTAGCTTGTTGCGTCTTTTAGTCTTTCATAATTCCATTTTAATATATTAGATCTGTGAAAAATGAGTACAATGTTTTATGTATATTTCAATTTATTTAACAAAGCTTATTAACAAATAATATCTGTAGCTCAGAGGTATAAAACACTACCTCACATTTCCATGACATTATGTCACTTTACAGAAGAGCAGTTTAAATCATTTTTTTTTAAAAGTTCATTTGTTCATTTCAACTGTTTATTAAATTTGTGTGTAATTCACCTTACAATGAATTAGTCTAGGACATAGTATTCTATGCCTGTAGGTAAAGTGACAAAAAGTGGAATACAAATACGAAATAACATATTTTTATTAAAAAATGGAAATAGTGTTCTATATCTCTGAGGCACACATATACAAATAACAGTATATCTATGTATAATGATACATTAAAAAATCCCTTAAGTGTAAAAGGTTTATCTAAGATTAAATAAACATTTTTAGAACTTGATTTCTGTACATTGTGTTTCTTTCTTTGACGGAATCTCTTAGTCTATTATTAATAATTGTTCTTTTTATTATTATTTATTATTTATTCAGTGCAACAGTCCTTAGAGCAGGACCAGGACCTCTTCAATAAGTCTTCTCCAACCATCTCGATCTGCGACCTTGCGGCGCCATCCTCTAACACCTGCCTGACGGAGGTCTTGGTCCACGTCTTCTAGCCATCTCAATCATGGCCACCCTCGAATTCTAAAACCTGATTTTTCTTTTAGCAATTTTCTAGGAAATCTGTCTGCAGGCATCCTCTCCACTTGTCCCAGCCACCTTAATTTCGCTTTCTTTATTTGGGCGACTATATTTGGCTCACCAAACAATGCCATTGGTCAGTGAGTTTGGGAGAGAAAAATATTTAATAATTCTTAACATCTGAAATAGTGATTAAGAGAGAAAACCATAATTATTTACATTTCCTTTTTAGGCGAATTAGATTAATAATTACATCCTTGTAGCAATCAGGGATTTTTTCTTTGTTTTAAATTTTGTTAAAGATTTCTTATATAATTTCGAGCATCTGAATAATATTTTAGAACAATAATATAAAAAGTGATCTATTTCTGACATTTTTTTATTTTTTCAAATACACAAAACATTAATCATTCCTGATGATCATTGCTTGATTGAATTGTTTTCTACGTTACACTGGTAAAGCTATTATTTGGAGTGCATAAAACTTTTAAGGATAAAGTAAATTATACCAAACCTTCAAAAAATCAGCAGTTTAAAATATAGTTTAGAATTATTGAATTTTGGTGTTTTTTAGAACTGAAGATCCAACATATGACAAGAGAAACTAGATGTCAAATAAATTCAACATCATTGGATCAATTCCAAACTATCCTGGTTCCATTCTTTTTCGAGGAATTCAGAACAAACATCTGACTGAATATCTCTACTACTTAGCTACTTGGATACATGAGGTGCGTACTCCTTCATTACCATTTCGGTCACTAGTTATTAACTTAATTTTGCTGATGATTCATGGCTTTTATCTATATATTTTTTCCGTTCATGGTTACACCACATTAATTTAAGAAAGACTGGTGTATATTGGATTCATGGATTTTATCTATATATTTTTTCCGTTCATGGTTACACCACATTAATTTAGGAAAGACTGGTGTATATTGTTCTTTTATATATATTTTGTTATTTATTTATATACAGGGTGGAACCGGATAAGTGACGAAAAATTTTTCTGTTAAACTACATTTAAAATGTAGTACAACAATGCCTGAATGAGTGTCCTATCTCTATCTGTTAGAAAGTAATGATTTTTTTCAATTAAACCCGACCTCACGTCATAAAAACACTATTTCTCAACTTGTGCCTCACTTATTTACATTTTTCACCCCATTTTCGGATTCAGCATTAAATTTCCTATAAGAGCAGAGTACGTGTAACCTTGAGTTTTACACACTTGTGACCTAAAGAATTGCTTGATCTTCACCTTATTTAGGGAAGTTACAATGTCTTATATTACTTCAATGCTCACTGCTTTTCAAAAAAACTATCCGCAAAACTGCAAATCTCACAAAAACTTGCAAATTTAATCAGCTTTCGAATGATATATAATAAACATAATGATTTTGTTTCAATTTTATGGAAAAATTCACTTTTGAAACCGAAAAAACGTGGTATTCTCATTTGGCATACAAATCATTTACTTGTGTAAATAAAACATTATGACAATCCTATAATGGAAATGCGCACTTTAAACATAATAAACTCTTCATTGGAATAAAAAGCAAAGAAAAAAAATATTGTTTAATAGATTATAAAGGAAAACTATCAATAAAGCAGCAGCAGATTAAAGGATCTTATGTTGTTACATTTATTTATTTATTATTATTATTTAGAATTTATTTTAGTAGATTTTCAATGCAATGTTTAAAATCCAATGATAATGAACATAGACCTCAATTTTGCCATTAGCTTCTGAATATAGATTGTGTTGAAGAATACTACTTTTTGAGGTGAATTTTATGGGCAGATGAGAGTGTTTTTACAGGGGAAGGCATTTCCACCATTTCATGTGGAGTATTGTTAGTTTATTCATCTTTGTATTGCTGTCGAATAGTGTTGAAAAATCATAGTTTGCCCAACAGATTGAATGATGAGATTACTAAGATTTGTTACAAAATAACCTACCACAACTTCATCACAATATTCCACCTGAAGTTCGGCAAAATATGATTTTCCAACAGATTTATCTGCCCATAAAATTCACCTCAGAAAGTTCTATTCTTCAACACAATCTGCATTCAGAAGCTAAGAGGTCTATGTTCATTATCATTGGGTTATAAACCTTACATTGAAAATCTAATTAAATAAATCCAAAATAAATAAATGTAATAACATATGATCCTTTAATCTGCTGCTGCTTTATTGATAGTTTTCCTTTATATTCTATTAAACAATATTTTTTTTCTTTGCTTTTTATTCCAATGAAGAGTTTATTATGTTTAAAGTGCGCATTTCCATTATAGGATTGTCATAATGTTTTATTTACACAAGTAAATGATTTGTATGCCAAATGAGAATACCACGTTTTTTCGGTTTCAAAAGTGAATTTTTCCATAAATTGAAACAAAATCATTACGTTTATTATATCATTCGAAAGCTGATTAAATTTTCAAGTTTTTGTGAGATTTGCAGTTCTGCGGATAGTTTTTTTGAAAAGCGGTGAGCGTTGAAGTAATATAAGACATTGTAACTTCCCTAAATAAGGTGAAGATCAAGCAGTTCTTTAGGTCACAAGTTTGTAAAACTCAAGGTTACACTTATTCTGCTCTTATAGGAAATTTAATGCTGAATCCGAAAATGGGGTGAAAAATGTAAATAAGTGAGGCACAAGTTGAGAAATAGTGTTTTTATGACGTAAGGTTGGGTTTAGTTGAAAAAAACTTGAAAAAATCATTACTTTCTAACAGATAGAGATAGGACACTCGTTCAGGCATCGTTGGACTACATTTTGAATGTAGTTTAACAGAAAATTTTTTTCGTCACTTATCCGGTTCCACCCTGTATATATATTTTGTTATTTGTTTTGTTATATTCAGCTTTAAAAACAAAGATAAGAGCCCTAAAAATTTCAGCTATCATCTCAAATGTTCTTTTAATCAAAATCAAATAGTTTTAGATAAATTATCATTTGTTTTCCCTTAGTTCTTTGACCCTTGGAAAACATTTATTTTTGTATTTCCTGGCTTTAGCTAGAAAGAAAAGCAATCTTTCCATGAGTTTTATATAAGTGATTTTGTATTTCACAATCATAACTGGCTAATATCTTTACACTCATTTATATCATATAATATAATTAAGGAGAAGATTATTGTATTTCAGCAAAATATATTGAAAAACTAACCAATCCAAGAATGTAAATACAAAAAAATTATTCCAAAAACATTTCTAGATTTTTGTTTAATTTGAAGAGAGGAGTTTTTTTACTTGATTATTAGAATAAAATATCTATTGATTCTTTATTTACTTAAGATTAAAATAGTGTTTTAAAAGTCATAGTTCTCAGAATAAGATACAATGTCCTTGTTACTTCTTGAAAGATAGGTATTCAATTCAGTTTGTTGTTTTAGCTACATATTAAGAATATTGATATTTAAAAAAAAACTATTAATTTGTTGAAAATTATGGTAAATTTTATATAAATTAATTTACTAATATTTTACATTTTTATAAACCAATTGTGAACAGTTTCAAATGATTCAGTCATATTATAAACAAATTTATATTTTTCACCAACCTTTGCTAATATCAAGATATTCTGTTCTGTCAAGCTAAACTTACCAAGTTTGATTAGATATAAATCTTTGAAAGGCAGATAGGAACAGAATAGAATAGAAAAATAATTATATTCTGGGACAAAGTCCCATAAGAATTACAAATAACTATTGAAATAAATACTATTATGTTTGGTCAGAGACATATTAAAATGAAAAAGATAATGAGAAATATTAATGATAATATATACATAAATATGCACTAACTAAAGGTATAGAGATGAAAACAAGAGAACACTCCGCCAACTAACAAGTATGAGACACCTATGGTACAATTTTTTGTGTAGTACAAAACATAGAATAATAGTTATTTATTTGACAAGAGTGTAAAGAAGTACTTTTACTCACTCGAGGCAAGGTTTACACGCACGAGCGAGCGAAGCGAAGCGAGCGCTGTAAATTGCCGAGAGTGAGTAAAATTCTTTATACTCGAGTTAAATATTACATTTTTTCTGCAACTGTTAAAAAAAAAAAATATGAACATTTTTTTAATCAACAAAAAACAGTGGACAAATTTCGGCGTTGACAGAAAGGATGGGCCCTGGGAATTCTAATAAAAGTTCATTTATTATTCTATTTTTAGAACTAATTAGTTTTGAATTTTAATTAAACAGTTGATTTAATTAAATTTTTATGCAACCTTAAATAATGGGAACATTATTCAATTAAAAACAGCTGATTAACGTTCCATTTTATTCTCTAGTGAGTAAAAGTTTAACTTTAATTCTCTAGAGTGTAAAGTAAAATTTCAGTGCCACCTTAATACAAAGTTCATTATTATTTAATTTAAAGATATATTAAAAGTATTTTAATGTTATATACCATGTAAGAAAAATTATATTGAGAGGAATCTCAATTATACAAATAGATATTGTTGGGATTCCAATAGTAGATGGCAAACCACCTTGCTAAATTTTGATCATCCAGTTAATTCATAAATCAGCTTATTTATCATGAAATTGCAACAGTAAAAATCGTGGTCATTGGTAAATAAAAGTTATGACTTTTTGGTCATAGTTGTTTGATTTTTTTTTCAATTCTCCTTCAACTTCTTATGAAGCTAATATCTAGAAAATTATATTATCTTTCAGAGAATCACGTTTTTTGTGTGGTTCTTAACATAATTTAGAGAGAGAGGGAACGAACTGAAAACTGAAACTTTATCAGATTTATTTTTCAACTTACAAGGGGACATTTGGAGTTGTAACTCACAGATTTGAATGCCGATTTGTGTGTGGGTAGTAGAGACCTATAATAGTGCAAAACTATAGTTATAGCCGCCAATGAGCATTAGGAGCCGAAAAAAAAAAAAAAAATTGAAATCACGTTTTATTTTTTTTCTCAGCTCTCAGTCAGGACAGAAAAATGATTCTTTCACGTTTCATTGCAGGTATGTATGCTATTTGATATAAAAATACTTCCGTTATGCTCAAGACTCCACCCGGCTTTAGGGCGCTCAAAAACTCCAAAAAAAATGACAAAATTCCAAGGAAATCCATTATAAAATATTGATTTTTTACCCTTTTCGAAGAGGTTAAAATTTTGAAGTTGAGATTTCATCAACGAATTCTAACGGCCATAACAACTTCTGCGTTCAACCGATTACAATAGTAATAACATCACTAAAATTAGCATACATTCTGCTTTTTATCCATGCATATAGCATTGGGATTTTACTCAATAAATTTCAAATAAGACCATTTTAAAAAAAAATATATGTAAGGGGAGTTTTTTTTTTTTTTTTTAACCAAAATCTGATATTAATTTTAGATTATTCATCGATCTTAGGGTTTCAATGCAATTTGAAATAAAAATATGGGTGAGGAAAATTTTTAAACTAAAAACTGGTATTATTTTCAGATTCCTCATCTCAAAAAACATGTAGAAACTAAATTTTGTCGAAATCAAAAATAATTTTTTTTTTTACCTTTAAAATTTTGTATGATTTTTGAAGGAAGGCAAGATGCTGTCAATTTCTGAAACAATGTAAATAATTTGTGGTATCTCACACATTTCGCCACCGATTAAAACCAAATTTTAAGGTCATCTAGAAGCCGAAAAACTGCATAATTTAGCTGTAATCCGGAGGTCGCAGGTATCCCATTATTGAGATATCTCAAGTTATAGCTGACCTCGGATTTTTTCATTCACACCAGTTTTTGTCCACTAAAATGTGGAGTGATCCCAATGTTATATACATGGATAAAAATCAAAATGTACGGTGATTTTAGTGATGTTATTACTATTGTAATCGGTTGAACGCAGCAGTTGTTATGGCCGCTAGAATTCGTTGATGAAATCTCAACTTTAAAATTTTAACCTCTTCGAAAAGGGTAAAAAATCAATATTTTTTGATTTGGATAAATTTATCTATCTTGACTGAGAGCTGAGAAAAAAAATGAAACATGATTTTCATATTTCATTTTTTTTCTCGGCTCCTAATGCTCATTGGCGGCTATAACTATAGTTTTGCATTATTATAGGTCCATACTACCCACACACAAATCGGTATTCAAATCTGTGAGTTACAACTCCAAACGTTCCCTTGTTAGTTTCCTTTTAATTTAACAAGTAATTTAAAGGCCATGGAATATTTGTAAGCAATCTAGTTTATATTTATAATATGTTAGGGTTTAACGTCCTTATTAACTCTTACTAGGACAAGAAAGAAGGGTTATCCTATTGGTTACCTATTCTAGCTAGGGTGGGAAGTTCGAGATTCATTCCATGGATCCACCACTAAATAAATAAAATAAATTCAACTCTCCTAGATTGGATTCGAGCTGGTGCCGCTGGGGTTATAAGAATGCTAAATTGCCTGACACCCCAACACGCTCGGCCACAGAAATCCTCATCAGACGTTTTATTAAATAATCACGTTATATTTTCAAATATATATTTATTACTGTTAAGTTTTTGGTAAGTCCAAGTTCATATACTAAAGATTAACCAGTATAGTATTTCTAAAATCTTGACCTTATTTTTTTAACGTCATCGCAAAATGTTGAACTTGTTATTATTTAGTATTTTCGATTTGGCATATGAAATATTTTTTTAACATGGATACTTTTGAGAGCATACTTCATAGTTTGACTTTTTGGTAACAATATAAAAGCCACACTCCGCCCCTGCTTCCGCCCGAAATACTTTTTCTTGATTATTGAACAAAAGAATGATAAATGAATGAATTTAAATAATAATATAGTAATAAAAAAATTAAAATCGAATAAATTATTCTAATATAATGTTTAGTGCTATAGAATTCTCTCCCTCGCAATGCTTATTTCCTCGGAAGAACACTCATCTTCCAACACCTTTTTTTCTCTATCGACTAATGCTCTTTAATTATATGGATGCTCATGATGAATTTCTTTCTAATATATCAGACATAAAACATTAGCCCAAATGTACAATTTTGTATTATGATGTTTTCATTTTCGTACAGATAATTTTTGATTTTCTATTTTTATTTTCATTATCATTTTTTTCAGTTTCCCCTTTACAATTTGTTATTGTATTTATTCCTATATTGACTATTTTTTTATATTTTATTAATTTACTTTTTACTGTTTCTAGTCGTTTTTCTGTTATCTTAGAATGTATAACTGTATTCACTTTTATTTATCTTGTCTTGTTTTATAAATATCTAGGCCAGATAATGTTTGATTATCTATTTCTTTTCCTTTTTTCATCTTTCTTTTTCATTTTCTCTTTTTGATGTTTTAAGTTTCTGTTTTTATCTGTTATCTTATGATGTATATCTCTATTCACTCATACTTATCTTGTTTTATTTTAAAAATCTCTGGGCCAGATATGATATTGCTTTCTCGTTATGCCATAGTATTCATAAGGGACACTGTCATAGAAAATAGTTTTCTTTCTATTCAATTCTATTCTAAAATCACTGACTTCCAAAATCTCTTGGTTTTGTCCTCCTCTGTTCATTGCGTGTCATGAACTTGGAGATCTGGTGGTGTACATACATAGACAATTCTTTCTAAATCTCTTTGTTACCGAGAACATTCCACGATGTGACATTCCCCAAGATTACAGAACAGGATCTCTCCTACTGAATAATATAAAGGAAACGTCGGCACTCCATATATAAAGTTTTTTTTTTAATTTGGAAATGTGATTTATCAACCTTACTGCATCCCTGACTATCTTCTCAACTCATATTAATGATCATCAACATTTCGATTGACTGTTTCAACAAAAAGTATCTTGTTGAATATTGGCTCAAGGTGGACCCTAGGACATAAAGGACACCCCGTTTACTAATCGCCATGGAAGGGAAGCAGACCCCGATAGCACGTGTCCTCCGGCGACCTCTCCAGAATGGAGGTCAATTGGCAGCATCTGCACTGGCTGACGTCACCCCAGTCCTTTATCTCCCCCTCCCCCACCCTCCAGTCCAGTCTCTTGTTAGTCTTTCCAGCTTCCTGTATTTGCCTGTTCCTGTTATCAATGGAGGATAGAAAACTGAATGGAAACAAATTGGATGTCATTATTGCTTATAATAATTCTTTGTTGATATAGAATCTTCTGCAATACTTATCTTTAGATAAATAATTAATCTACCATTATATGCATATTATTATAATCAGTGTATATACGTTAGATATTTATTGAAACGTATCATCTGATACTTTTTCGCTGGTTTTAATAAGTAGCAGGTAAAACTTTCAACTTTTCTCGCAGACGGATCTATTTTTTTCAACTTATCTATGGATCAAGTGTCACGTCACTTCGGTATGTAAACTCCTTCGTTTGGAAAATTCTATCTATCCCAACAAAAAAATACTCTCCAAAGTAGCTACTAAGTGGGACAAAGTAACTGCAGACACGTTTTAACAGTCAGCAATAAAGATCAATTTTATTATTAAACAACATACTTGTTTTATAACAATGAGACAATTATATTTTTGAAATTTATTTATTACGTTATATCAATTTAATTTATCCAACAACGTTCAAATTCTTTGTTCAATTTAATATTAAGTTTTTTTTTGGTAGTCAATAATAAAAAAAATATTTTTTTTTGTTTCGCGATCAGCAAAACTACTTGTAAAATCAAGTGACATTAAATTTTTAGTAGATATTTGAAGATCTAATAGCATATAATAATAATAATTAAGAAAATAAAATGCACGATTGCACGAAACTATTGTTTTTTTTGTTTTTTTTGTGGATTTTGAGAAGGCATTGATATTTTCCGTAATTTCCATTTGATTACTTCAAATGTGTATACTTCGTTATACACATAAAAGATAAACCCGTATATTCGGCAATAGAGATAAAATATCTTTACCTGATTAATTTAAATAATTCGGAAATCTCTGTTACATACATAATACGTTTTAATGCATTTATAAGAATTAACACATGACTATAATTCTATCACCTTTATTTTCATTTTATTTCAAGCGATATCGCTCATTTGCTGCAATAACGACAGAACTCAGAACCAAGCTTCTGAGTTATGCCGAGCTTTTGACTGTATAATGAAGCATTCACCGATGTAATTTTAGTCGGTAGAACGTTATATTTGAGCTTTAACTATTCACTAAGAGAAAGCAGGATATGTCACCATTGTATGTCTAGAGATCGTCCTGTACTTTATTCACAAGACTGTCCTGCAAAATTAAAGTTTTTGAGTTATGTCGTTGTTGCAGCAAATGATGGATATGGTTTACATAAATTTATTCTACTCAGATTTGTTAAACTTGCTTAGTAATATGAATGTGAACATCAATTTGAATAAAATTTTTATTTCTTTATAGGAAGGTAGTTTTGATCTGATGCCCTTTTTGCACAACTTACATTAGGCGAATGTTTCTTGTTGTTAGAACTTATGCATCGTTTAAGAATATACAATGGTTGATGTAAGTTGCTTGTACCTTTTGGCTAAATCTAGGCTGAATGTTGTCTTGTGAATGTGACAAACCTATAAGATATAAGTAAGAGCATAACAGCTGAGTAAAGGAACGACGCCACAGCACTTTGTTATTATTTGACTTTTAATCTAAGTCTTTAGAAGAAAAGAAAATTAAATAAAAATATACATAATTCTGTCGGAGAATTATAACAAGATTATATCGTCGTAAGGCGGTGACAGGGAAAAGAGAGTTAATTAAATTATTCGATTCGATTTCGTCAGTCGTGTCATAACCTCTTTATTTCAACTTCCATCTGAAATCATTGATCAAGGAGGAAAAACTTTGATTCTTTGAAATATGATTGTTAGTACAATTAAAAAAAAAAAAAAATTATCTGTAATTTTTGAGAATTCGTATCTTAAATTTATTTTCAATATTTGATATGGCTGCTGCATAAGTACATCTACAGTCTGTAGATAGCCTTGATTTTCAGAAATTACAATCTTAAATTCAAAATTTAATAATCTTTACTCTTCTACTAGTACTTCTTATCTAGCAGTATCCTTTAATGATAATTCATTGATTCCAGTTGAATAAATTAGCTGCTTAGGACCCCACATTCAAGACTAAAACGACAAAAAAACTGCCCGTCATTTTCTCCTTTTTAAACATTTACTAGATAAACGATAAACCTTCCGAATAATTATTAACTGAACCTATTCTGACATACCAATACATACATTGAGCTCTGAGGCTCTACTTAACCATCCAATTCATCTCGCATCCAATCCTTACTTTGTCTCAAACTTATCCATAAATATCTTAATGTACTATATGCTACTTATTTAGCCCAAAACAGATACCTATCCATTCATAGTAAACTCCATAACCATTCCAATTCACTGGTATCTGAATTTGGTTCTTATTCTATTCCAGATAACAATCAGAGACGTTTGAAAAGAAGATATAAAACCTCAGGACCTTCTAATATAGAACTTTTATTGATTTACAAGCAATATACAAGTCATTATGATCTTTGTTTCATATTTAATGGATGTATTTTTATTTTATTTTATACAGTAGTAAATTGCAATAAATAGCTTTTAAAAAAAAATCTTAATATAAGTGACAGTCTTAAAAAATTTTTAGAGCCCGTTTGACACTGGCAAATGAGCATTTGATATGTTTAAGTAAAGATATATCTTGGATTTAATTTGTTCCTTGCCAAAATATTTACATACCCACTATCTCAACTTATTTTTACTCCAATAATACAGTTCCTTATTCAAAAGGAAGAGGAATTTTCCCTTTTTATTATCAAAGGAAAGGGTGAGGAAGAGCGTTCACAGATATTCCAAGTAGGAGATACCAAGAGCTATTGGAAGCCTGCCCTACATCCTATTGGGAAACAGGATTAACAAACTCAATTTTTACTACAGAACAGGAACAGAATATGCTTCGATTAAAAAAGCTCATCTTCAGATACAAATAATAATATATAATTGCACGTCATACAATTATTCTGCAGCTGTTATCTTGATAATCGATAATCGATATAATTTATGGATAAGTTTGAGACAAAGAATGGATTGGACAGGAGATGAATTGGATGATTTAGTAGAGCTCCCGAGCTCAACTCGGTACGTCCGAATAGGTTTTATTACAGTAATGTAAATTATTCTCTAGTAATTAATCAGGTTTGAACGTTTATCTAGTAAATGTTGAATATATCAAAAAATCCAACTTTCCTTACAATATTATAGATTTGCCATTTTTAATTTTATTTTTTTTAAAGACCAGTAGTTTCTAACCTTTCTTACCTTACTTCCGCCTCCTGTTTATAAACAAATATTATTTGCGACGTCATCATATTATGATGGTGACGAGTGTGAACAACATTATAATTTTAAATTAATTTAGGTTATATCGCTTTATATGTTTGACCGTTGAAGGGTCTGGTAGATGAAATGGTTATATGACCTTTTTTTTAAAAATGCAATCTAGTTCATTGGAAGAAGGATATATGTGAAGAAGTGTTTGTTAGCAAAACCTGAATATTTCAGAACAATTAAAAAAAAAAAGAAATGAAGAAGATGAATGGGGTATGTAACATTTTCCTGCTAAAGGAAAATGGTCTCTTTTGTCACAAACAAATTTAACCATAAAGATCTTAATGTTCCGTATGTTACTAATTTATTCCAAACCAGATACCTATCCTTTCATATCAAACTCGATAACCCCTACAATCCACTAGTCTCTCAACTTGCTTCCTTCTCATTCTCCTCCCGAAGACCCTCTGATTCTTCTGAATAGAAGATGACCTCGGAACCTTGTAATTTAGAACTTTTATTGAAGTGCTACCAATGGGTTTACAAGCTAAGTTAGTTGTTTACAAGCTATGAACAATATCTTCTCATTTACTTCAATTATTTATTTATTATGTATATTTGTTATTTTCGACAAATTGATAAAAAAAAAAAAAGTAATTTGTGAAATCCTTGATACAGCTTCTGCAATTCAATGGTTTGAGACGTCGTGTGTTCGGTCTCGTGTGAATGACCCTTGAATCAAAAGGCTTGGGTGGACATTAAATTGGCCTTGGAATAGTTTATGTAGTGAATTGGTTTTCGTAAGATGGGAATAATTTTTACATATTTTTTCATTTATTCACATAATAGTAAAACTACTATTTACTGATAATTGAAGGGTTTGATGGGTGAAGGAGGTTTGTAACAAAACACAATTTTGAGTAATTGATGTTAATATAATATGGGAAGGATCACCTTCATAAAGCCAATGGCCTCAGCATACAAAAATGTTTTATTTAAGACGTTTCGCCCCCACCTTGAAGACGGCTGATCTTCATGCTAATAATGTAGTTGATGTTTAAAGTTTTTTTTTACACTTTCCTTTATCAGGAAAATATAACATAGCCCTCTTCATCATCTCATAGCCATCTTCTTCATATCTCTTTTTCTTGTTTTTAAATATTCAGATTTTCCTGCTTAACACTTCTGCGCAAAATTCATCATCCAATCAACTAGATTGTATTTTTAAAAAATACATTACTAATAATTGCTACCTCACTATTATTGAAGTGTATGAGGTACACGTCTCAAACCATGAGCCTTATTTGAAGTGAATGTCTTCATAATAACTTTGAATGGCCCTTACTTTTCTGAAAAACCAAGGAAGAGGTAGATAGTTAAAAAAAAAAATCCATTCAAATCCTACAACTCAATTGTGTTAAAATACTTCCAATTCTGTCCATATTTTAAAAGATATCCTTTGGGTGTGAATAACTTATTCTGCATTAGTTATTGTCACTATCTTGTAAAATACATTCCAGTATTAATGTTTGGTGTGAGCTTTCTTGATTAGATTAAATTATAATAATTAAGGAAAATAACTGCAAATTTAAACTTTATTCAACTATTCTTTCTATGATTATAATATGAATATTGCCTAAAGGGTGTCAATAGCTGTTTTTTTCACCTTATTTCAGCTCAGAGTTACAAACTAACTTATTTGCTGGACTATTTCCGTCGTTGCTCTGAGGTAAACTAGTATTGGGGCTGGGTAGTTCTTCCTTTGTACAGGAGAAGAATTGTTTCCTTTATAAAATCATAGCCAGAGTGGACTGCAGTCAGGTGGGGAGGCAGGTGAGCCTCGGTGGGCGGTGCACACGCCACCTGCCCAGTTAGCTACACCATTATCTTCGGCTACCTGCTCCAACAGCTGAGATCTTCCAGTATCCTGCCCAGGTCGGATTTCTGCAACATATGGTCTCCTAGATTTCCTTTCTTCTCCAGAATATTGCGGCAAAGATTAATAAGTCCATCTTTGGATGAAATATAACAACATATGACTTTTCAATCGTTCATAGCATAATCCTAGTGATTTTTTTTCGGATATAATTTGAGGGTCTTACTAATACAAGTGTGATTAATAGGTAATATCTGAAATCCCATATCGCACGACTTACTGAGTGAAACAAGGGGCAAAATATTTTTAACTTATTGGACAAGTACATAAGAAAATATTAGATGGCTAAGGGATATTATGGGAACACAGGAAACGAACTGGCTGATAAGTTTGCTAAAGAATCATTTACACCTATCGCTTTGGATGTTCATCTTGGAAGAATCATTGGTCTGTTCATTTCCTCGTCTCCTTTCATTAGTTCACACGCGACCAGCCAAATATGGTGTTTTAAATTCAAATTTTATCAAATGTTGTTCAAGTCGCTAGACAAGAATGTGGTATTGTTATTAGCCAAAGCAACCTTTTAACACTTAACCTACCGACGTTTCAAGTATATATATTTCTATCACAATTCCTCGGTAAAAAAACAATAATGAGACGGTTTGAATATTGAAAAAACATTTTTTATATTTTTTAAAATAAAACTAGTAGAGCAAAAAAGGAAAGTAATAAATATGCTTTACAAGAACTTCTGTTATAAAATCATACACGAATCATACGGTCATTCGAGCTGTTGAGGTTTGGTCTATCTTCTTCCAGTAAGATCCCTAAAAGTAAGTCCTGGTGATGTTATATCAATTTCTCCACGTGTAACTCTTGAATTTCTTCTCGAACTAGACATCCTGCCACCTGGTATCACTGTCATTGCACCTATTGACACAAAATTGAGGAACAATGAAGATGAAAACACTGGAATAAATAAATATATAAACGAGGATGACCACTCTGGGTGAATCCACCTTGCGTTATTCACTTTGGATGTAAATCAAAAGTGAAGCAGTGTATCTACTTACGGCTATCTTCTGAAACAGTTTCCTGCCAATAACATTTGACAGTTATCCTATATTAAAAAATGTATTTTAACTAACATAAATGTTTGGCAACTAATAAGAAAAGGACGATCTATACACAATTTTATCGCGATATTACCCTCAGTAACTACGGTTGAATGAAAAATATACGACAAAAACAATGCTCGACCAAACATGGACGAAGCAAAGCTTTTTCGAAACTAAATATTTCTTCCGAATGAATCAGCTAAATGCCACTGTGACAGGCAAACCATTCATCACATTTTTCACTACTTCCCCATTTTTTATGATGAAATGCATGACACTGAAAGGAAACAACTGGCTGTTCTAGAAAAGTGTCTGTTTAGTATTCATGTATTATGCCAGCTGCATGGTGTATGTGCAAAACAATTTCAATACATGCTCTTCTTACAGCTTTATAACGAGGGAAACAAAAAAAGAAAAAAATAGCGAAATACTCTTAGAAACGTATGCGTATCTATCCAAAATATGGATCAGATATGTTGTCTGTGACAAATAGCATCGATGATTCGAATCTAATTGTAAGATGGTGATATTCACGTAACCTCTATAGTATGTTGTATGGACCATTCCATATCGCTAAAATCCATTTTTCAATAGATTCAGCTCAGTTTTATTTTGATAAAATCACAGGCATTTGTTTTGTAGAGTTCTATCTGCGACATGAAAATCCTTTCTAGTTATGTTCATCCATTACTCTGTCAATTCGGAATTTTGATGTATTTTTTTTTTAAATAAGAGAATGGTTTGATTGATCATTCGATGGAATACTAAACTTTTACAGATCAAGTTAAAATATTTTATTTTCTTAAAAATAACTTTTTTGGACGTTTATTAAATTAGGATGGAGCTCTTTCAATTTTAGTAATTGCAGGAAGTTTTGATCAAATAGATGTGAAATATTTTAAACCAGAAATTTCATCTGAATTTATTATGGGTATCAGATGTAATCGAATTTGAGGAAAACATTTAATGAAAATTGAATGAAATAAAAATCATGTTTTTCAAATATAATTTTATTTATTAAGTAAAAATATATATATCAACAGCTCATAAGATTCATTTGTTGGTTAATTTTTTAATTAAAATAAAATATAAACATAAGATATAAGTATTTGGAGAAACTAGATATGCGATGAATTTGATGGAATCCCAAAGCTCAACTCCATATGTCCAAATATGCCTAATATTGTTCATGTTGATGAGTCTTTCTTGAATTAGGAGATGGTTATCAATTAAGTGTTGGAGTGGTCCAATTCAACGAGCAGCTTTTTGTTTTTTCAATCTTGTATGAGGATTCTGTGTTATTGTTTTGTCTTACATTTATTTATTTTTTCCATTTTATTTTATTTATTTCATGAAATTAGAATAACTTAATTGAAATATGTAGCATTTATATGCCATAGCGACTTCAGAAAAAAAAAAAAAAAAAAAAAAAAAACCCTTGGAGGGCTCCAATAACGGTTATTAGAAGTTCCAGTGAGCATCTTTTTTTTCCCCACTTGGTAGGATCATCTGAAATCGTTTAGGAAGCAAAAAGAAATTAATGGGTTTGAGTGGATGTGGAGTTTGTATTACAAGGATGGATATCTATTTCGTAAAAAATAACGAAATTTTAATAACAACAAATTAAAAATTCATCAAAGATTATGCTTCTTCTTCATCAGAATCCAGGCAAAAAAAAAAAAAGTTTGTGATTTCCATGTTATAAGCAATAATAATAAAAAAATAAAGAAGTGAAAAATGAACTGGAAATACTTCGAGAATTTTATCAAGCAAATAATAGAAGCTACATAGGAAACCAAGCTGATGATAGGAATTTGAGAAAGAACACAATGAATACCTAAAAGCTCAGGTTTTTTCAGCTGTTTGAAGTGAAGAGAGTCCTTAGGTCTTGTGCGAAGATAAATCTAAGCTCTTTGCAACCTTTTTACTGTTTCCATTTCATATATTTTAATATTTTTGACGTGTTGGTAAAAAAATATTTTAAAGCGTTCAAGTTAAAATAGCAATCAATAATCAGCGAAACATCTAGAAAATAAAATTTTCTTAGTATTTTCCGAGAACATTTTTCATAAAATTAAATAAAATATTTTAAGGATAAGGTTCCATGTGTACCCTTGAATAAGGCCTCAACAGACCCCACTTGTCCGAAGCCCATCTGTCGGCGATACTCCAGGATACGGGATGGAGCTTATCAAAAGAAGATACCGCGCCTGTCCTAAATAAATATTGTATCATAAGTTCATATATTTGGGTTGCTTTATGCCAAGCTGTGGGATTTTTCTGGTCCAGGTTATGATAAACTATCAATTATTTTAAATCTAATGTGACTACTATTAATTAATCTAAAATAATAAAATATAATTCATATCTGATTAAAAATAAAAATATGACTATTTTACATTAAATCACTGTAAGTATGTATATCATAGAGTAGTGGAAAACCTCTATTTTCTCTCAACTTTGTTTATTTCGAATGATCATTAATTGTTAATCTATATCTATTATATAAAAGAACAAGCCGTTTTTCGTTTGCGTTCACCAACCAGGAAAATTATTGAACCAATCTGTACCAATTTTTAACCATATCATCTTTATTTATCCAGGTCAGGAAAATCTACTGCTTTTCTATTATTTTGTTCTAAAAAAAGCGATAATATGTGGATATCAGTGAAGTTCAAAAACTTCCGAAAGGTGGCGGTCGCCATTCTACATGAGAGGTTACAAAGGTACGGTGTTATACGTAGTTTGAAATTGATAATAAAATTTACTGATATTCGATTAAATTAAACAGATTTAGATATGTGGTGCAACATGTGGATCCCTGTGAAGTTTGAAAATCGACCGATTTGTGGTTAACACTGCATTAGAGTTTACAATGTAAAAACTACTAAACCCCTCTGTACCAAAATTTAACTATATCATCTTCATAGTTCAAGGAGAGTTTATCAATAATGAAATTTACAATAATTAAAATTTAAATGTACAATGCTGAGTGGCAAAACGAGGTTTGCCACACTGCCTTATTCTTTTATGGTTAGAAATTAAAATCGAATCAGATGAAATAAGTTATTTTTGCCGAATAGTATCATATCAAAATTTCAATCCTTTGCTTTTTGATATTGTGTGTTAAAATATGATTCATGGGTTTTTTATTTAAGCACTGATTATGAAGAGTTATCATTATTATCATTACCTGCAAGAGTTTCTAAATAGTATCAGTCTATCTCGAGTACCAACTCATAGATTAAAATTAAAAATTCGTTGTCTATTTATGCTTTAACGTAATCATCAACCACCTAATCAGTCCAATTTTAAGTAGGTTAAAAATTACTGCTATGCGTGAAAATATTATTGAGGAAATAATCCTTAGTTGCATGCTGCAATGCAAGATTTTCATCGTTCAACAGATAATACTTCAATTATTAGTTAAAATTCTATTATTATTAAATGAGTAAGTTCTTTTACTTTTGAGAGCGCGATAGGCGATTCTTCTTTAATTATATTTATATTTAAAATATAAATACAAAATACATCATAAAATCTTAATGCTGTTTACTATGTCACTTGACTCACATTATAATTCACAGTGACTAAACATTTGGCATCAACCGGATACCCTTCCTTTAATAACTAACATCAAACTTCATACTCACCCAAATCCACATGCTTCCCATTAGATTCCTGATCATTCCCCGAAGAGTCTGAAAAGAAGATGACCTAGGAAACTTTTAATATAAATTATTCATTGGAGTGTTACCAATGGGTAGTTTCTTTACAAGGTATTGTCTGATATAATGATGTGCACTGGGCAGAGAAAGTTTGGATATTTATTTTTTTTTCGCTTTTCACTAAACTTTTTGACTGCCATCTAATCCAAAAATATTAAATCGACTTTCGTCCGAGAAAGTAACAGATTCCCAGAACGATGGAAACTTTTGTACATACTCTTCAACTATTTCCAAATACGATTTAACTTATTAATGAACGATTTCTTTCTGGTGATTTGACCAAATAAACTACTTTCAGTAACTTATTCACCATAGCCGCGAGCTAAGTTTGTAGCAATTTTCGGAGCGTTAGTGCACGGTATGTCAGGGACAGTTTTCAAAATTTTCTGCTTGAGCAATTCATTTATTTTTGGTAGACGCCCGTTCCGTGGTCTGCTGGATGCACAGCCTAATTCTTTATATAATTTTAAGTCTGTACCCACGTTTTTACTAACATTCCTCCCAATTTCCTTCACAGGATTGCCTTGATTTCGTACGGAAACAATAAACTCGTGATTGCTTTTGACACTTCCATCATGAATGCTAATCACAGACTAAAATGATTTCTAATCATAAGAATTTGTTTCTGATATTTGTCCTTAAAGTCCATATTGAGTATAATCTGTTGTTATTGTTGATATGTCCTGTTTTCTTTTATTCATTGTTTCCAGACTTTTTTTACTATAAGGGTATATTTTTTTTACTTCAACGTTTTCTGTTGATTGCTGTTGATAAGCATGCAATGATATATTATTTTAAAATTAAAGGTTAATGCTTGTTGTGTAGAATAAGTAGTTTCACTATGGGAAATTGCCTATTTTAGACAGGAGATCCATAAGAGTAAGATTTTGGCAAGTGTTTTCAGACTTTTTTTGTCCAGTGTATGTAATGATTCTGCTATTAGATGTATTTTATTGGGTTTATTGGACACGTCGATTTTTTTTTCCTTATCTATCTATGGAATAGGCGTTTATTTAATTATTAATTTAATTAAACATATATTATATAGGAATGTATTTAAAAAATAGTTCGTCAGGTTCTATGCACATGGATAATATGTGGATTGATCTCAAATTTATATTTGTAAAAATATCTTGGAAATTTCTTATTTTTAAGACGGATAAAACGTTAATAAAATTTCCTGAAATTCGTAAATCATACATAAATTAACATCCTATCGGTAGGGCTGCTAGATAAACAGTTATTCTAACCTAAAGCTTAAATTATTCTTTTCAACATTTTAATAATTATTTTTAGTAAGGAATTAAAAAATTTCTACACATCAAACTGCTGAAAGAAGATATTAAAATTTATTAAATTAATTTAAATATGAGAAAATAATATTAAAATTTATTATTTTATTTAAAAATACACCCATGAACATATTAGGAACATCCTCGCTAAATTACGACGACACATCGACACCGTTTAGTTGCCGTGTAAGGTAATAATATATGCTAACTAGTTAACTGGTGATCGTTAATAATTCCAGGATTAGATAGCAGATACTCCATGATTGATGAAGGCGATTTACTGGAATCTCTGCTGTCAGCGGCTGCTCTAAGGATCTTCCATAGTGTGTCAGATCGTGGGTTCTGTAATTAAGCCTGTACCCGGATATTTTTTTAGATATTGCTTCTGTGTTCTAGATTTTCATACTTATATTCTTTATTTCTATATTTTCGTTCGAAAGGGTGGAGTTTAAAGATGTTTCTGAAACGAAAATAGATGATAAAATGGATAACGGTACAGCGGTCTATGGGAGCGTTTATGTGTGAATAGTGATAAAGATAGAACTTCTAATCTGCCCACTGAACTTTATATATAGATCTGACATTTTCCATCATTTTCCTCTTTTTTTTTTTATTTCAAGGGTTGATATATTAATATATTCAGTTATTTTGGGTGATGATGTATTTTAACAATTAATTGGGGGGGGGGGGGGGGGGGGGGTAGTTGTTATTAAGGGTATTAGCATAGGAATGGTCGGTTAAAAAAAAAAAAAAAAAAAATCTGTTTTAAACTGAAATGTGATCAAATGAAAGTGAATAACTATTTTTTTAAAATTTTAAATATTGTTTTATCGGCCACAGCACTGATGACTATCATCAAGGCTACGAAAGAAATATACCAGATAAAATTAACCAAATATAAAATACTAAAATAAAAATAAAGATCATCTACATTACAGTATTTTTTTCTTTTTTCGAAACGTCGACATAAAAGATGATTTTTTAATTCAATGCCTCTAATTTTTTTTATTTGACTGTTCGTTCTATCTCAGATATTTACAGTCATGTTTTTTTTCTTCCTCCTTCCTTCCCATTTCTCAAAATTTAACTGTTACTCAGATGTCACTACAAGACCTCAACAGCATCGACTGCAACATCGAAATCAGATGCCTCAATCCTTCCAATCCCAGCCTCTGATCTACACATCCCATTCTTCCCGTCAAACTCCAAGGCAGGACCTCTTACATCACCTCAGATTCAACATCCAGTTCCTTCCCAAACATCTTCATCGGAAAAACACACGATCCTATATGTTATTCCCAACCATTAAATAAAGATACAATTGGTAAACCAAAACAACAGCTAAAAGATACAGTCAGACTACTTTCCCTACTCGGAATACTTTCCAAAGTCCCATTCATCGTCCCAAAATTAGCACAAAGCCCTATCATTTTGTGGAATTCGAATGGCCTTCATAATCATCGAGACTAACTTTACTTATTTTTTCATGTCTAAATCCTTCGTAAAATCCTCAACGCTGCTTATTATGTCAAAAATAAACTTATCTATAATGATCTAAATGTCCCATATCTTGATGAGTTGCATATAACAGACACCCATCCCACCATGGCAAGCTTCATACCCTCTCGAATCGACTAGTCTCCCAAACTTTCTTCTAACTCGATTCCAGATTACGCTCTGAGGCGGCTGAAAATGCTACTATTGAGTAGTTATTACAAGTCATTATAATCATATTTGTATACATTTACTTGATGTATGTATTGTATACAGATGTAGATATAAGTAAATAAATAATTTAAAAAAAAAAATCATATAATGAAAACCTTTGACTTCGTGTGATAAAAATGTCTAGTTTTTAACTATCTTAAAAAAAAGGAGGAATGTATAATTATATACTATAATTTGTGAGTAACATTTGATAAGCACTGCAGTTCGAATCGCTGTTTTTTCTGTGCTCCTGTTTTACCCATTTGAATCACAGAGGGCAGAGACGATATGGTGGTGAAAATCTATTTAATTATAAACTATTAATAATTATTAATGGATAATAGAACCGCTGTTTAATCACACGAGGTTCAGGATATTTATAGTGTTTATTCAGTTTAGACCGTCGTGGCAAACAGTTGAGTGTCCTCTCGTTTAATATACTGTTTCGATTCAAACTGGCCCGCTTCATTATTTGACCATGTTCGAGTAGTACGTACTATTTCACCAGAGGGGACGCAATGTAATTAAAAAGAAAAAATAATGATGTGATTTGGTCAATTTAATCACCTCAGTAATTTACCAGTACCCAGTTAAACCTCAGTACGAACGTTTCGTTTCAGTGCAAACCTTCATCATGGCGAAACATGATAGGCCCTAGAGCAATAAGAAGAGATGAATCTTTATGTCGAGGCAATATGATATGTATAATGACACATAATAATTAAAATCTTGTACTGTTATTATAAATTGTTTGAAAAAATTTTATTTTGATTTATTTCATTTTGTAGATTATCCGTAGAATTAAAATGTCCGCAGTTGCCATGGCACCCGATTCCCCGCACAATCCTGAGTCCCCACTATCTATAATGATACAACTATGAGGAATTGGTGGGAAATATTTGTTGTATAATATTTCTACCGGAAATAAACAAAGATTGCCAGCAGGTGCTAGTTTAAGATAGCTGAGTTCAACTTCGTTGCGTAAGTTATCCTTTTAATCATAGAGCATCCAGATCGTCGGTTGTCCAAGAAGATTGGGCGCTAGCGGTATACGATTACCTGGCAGGTGGTAGTCCGGCGGTAGTAATCTGTGATTGGGATATTTGGAAAGTTATGGAAGCGATGGCATTCACTCTGGCCTCGCCTTCAAAATAATAACAGAAAATATAGCAGTTTTAAACGGGAATTAGTCTGATTAATGTATTTATCTGACTTAATCAGTATAAATTAGACCCTATACAGGGCAGTGGTGTGAAACGAAATAATATCCTTATGGATATATGGTTTATTGGCTGTATATTAAAATATTTTATCTACATGGACATATTGGGACCCACTTTTTTAATTGTAGGTATATGTACATACCCATGGAGTTTCTACAAACATGATCGACTTTGAAAATTAGAGTAAAGAAACCAACACACACTTATTATGAACCATTGTGGACACTTTCAAGTAATAAATATATTCCAGTTAATAACATTAAGACGTTACAGCTAAACATACAAGCAAACTCGCACAAAGAACAAGCCATTATTCGTTTGCGATCACTAACCACGATTACTACTGCACCAATCTGTACCAAATTTTAACTACATCATCTTCATAGTTCAAGGAGGGTTTATTAATAATGAAATTTACAGATTTTGAATTAAATTGGTATTAAAAACCTTCGATAAATATGTGGTGCCCAGTAAAGTTGGAAAATCAACCTATAAGTGGCTAGCGCCATTCAGTAAGTGAGGTTAAAATGGTATTGTGTTATCTATAAATTGAAATTGATAATAAAATATCATTTTTTTAAAGCTAAATATATGTTTCCGACATGTGGATCCCTACGAAGTTCGAAAATCGACCGATATATCTCTAATAAAATAGTAACATAGAAATGTAGTTTATTTGGATGTCTTAAGAATTTATTTTGTCTCTTGGCATGCTTTCTACATTACAAGATTTTTATTGATAAAAAATAAAACTTTAATCATTAGTTAAAATTGTCATAGTTCTTTACTTACGTGAGTGAGGGAAGCCGCGACGGGGAATGGTAGTCTCATATTAAACATTAATAGATAAACTCCTTAGTAATACCAACAAACTTATACGAGGCCACTAGAAATATGTCAGAAAATACCTTAACTAACTTCATATCCATACAGCCACGGGAGGACCTTGGCTTTCCTGGCAATACTATACCAGTCCTCTCTGCGCAGCGCTCTCGCTCTCCAATTTCTGAAACCGAGCACTGGCTGCAATGTCTTTTTCTACATCCTGGATCAATTTTGGTGTTATAAGTCACTTCAAGTAGAACCTCTTTTTCAGTTCTGCCATCCTCCAATCTTAATTCATGACCTCCTTACTCTGCACTCCTCCATCCACCTCTTAAATACTAGAACCCAACCCATCAACCTGTACACACCTGCGCATCGAACTGCATCCTTCGAAAATTATCCGTGCTTCCTCTTTATAGAATACATTGCCCATCTCGATTCGAAAAAACTTCACTCTTACTTTCTTTAAACAAATATCATCTAGCCACGGGAGGACCTTGGCTTTTCTTTCCAATTTCTTGCAATGTCTTTTTCTACACCTCCTGAATTTTCAATCTTCCGAGCAAATGTAGAACATCTATTTCTTTACCTCCTGAATTTGAGGCAGAAAACACACCAGAGTGAGGGGAATGTAGCCTTAATTCATGACCTCCTTACTCTGCAATCCTTCATGAACATGAATATTTATGTAATACACATAATAATAGTATACACAAGACGTATCGTTTTACAAGATCTCTCATTTATTTTGTAACTCATAATTTAATTATTAATCAATTTTTATTATCATTTGTCATTATTATTTATTATTAATAATTATCATAGCCTGATTATTGTCCTATGTACTGTAATCATATATTATTCTTAGGGGACAAGTTGTCCCAGACTGAAGTTCATTTTCTTCTTCTTCTTCCTCTTCTTAATAGATGGTCCAACCATTCTATCCTTCTTCCTTTTATAAACTGGACTAAATCACCAGCTCCATATAGCTTGTACAGTTCACTATTTTTACGGGTTCTCCAGTCATCCTCTTCCACTCCAGGCACATATATCTTCTTAAGTTTTTGTTTCGACGATTCGTAATGTATTAAACATCTAAAGTAACTACTCTATAAAGAAATCGGTCGAAGAATCTCATTTTGATGTTCCGATTTGGATACTGATCTCTTTAAAGATTCAAGAATATAAACAACAACGATTTTATATGCACTATTCGTTCAAATATTGAAGACACTAAGTAATGTTCCATTTATGATATTGTATAATTCTCTGTGGGCTTAATTCCCTTGTTTTTCTTTCTTATTCATAATACCATGAAGATATAATATGTTAAAATCCTGGCCCATTATTGGTTTTATAGTTTTTATTATTATTGGGGGACATGGAACTATATTATAATGTGTGAACTATATCAACAAGTTGGCCGGGCAGGTTGGCCACGTGAGTACCAGGTGCGGACCAGCTGGCGGTGAAATCTGTTGCAGCTGCTCCACCTTTAACTGAGCCCCCAACTCTTTAAATCTTTCCTTCATCTTCTTGCCGTATTCATCCTCGGTCTTCCAGTTCTTGGCTAGGGGTCCTCTTTGCTGTGTTTGTCAACTCTAGGTAATACAGGGCAGGTGTAGCAATATTGAGCAGCTGGGTATTAGATATCGATTTATTACAAGATATACGTCCAGTATTAAAAAGAATATCGATAAATAAATAAATGTATTTTCATAAATAAAGGTGAAAATTTGTAGAGGTATACTCCTATACTATAAATAGTGTGTATACATAATTTTGTATGTATTATTGTTTTATTTGTTCATTATAAATATAAGTGGAGAGAGGAAGGTAGGCTTGAGGCTTAGGTAATAATAAATATCCCGAACTCCTGAAATATATCCTCATAATGGCTATACTTTCGTGGTACTCGCCCTAATGAAGTCGTTCAATTCTCCGAATGTATCTTCAAGCCAATTACTTTCTAAATAGCATTATGGGCTCAAAGACAGATAAGCAGATAATTGGAACTTGTTGATCGAATTTACCAAAAACTATTCCACTAGATAGAAAAAAAATGTAATAATATAATTGGAAATAATAATTGGATTGTTTTCGAAAAAGATATTGTGTTAGACGAGAAACCATTACACATTAAACTAACATTGGACCAACTGAGTCTGAACTGTTGCCACATTAAAAGGGAGCACTTGAAGGGACTAGCGGTTTCAATTTCATTATCTACCTCTCTGGAAAAACGACCACATCTAGTGTTGGCTTTTTTTTAGCAAGAGTTATATTTTGAAGGCTATGAGATTTAATTTATTAAGATCTTATATTGTTATATGAAATATTTCTTTCTTTTTTTTTTTTTTTTTTAAATAGTTTTTATTTATAAAAGTTATTAATTTATAAAATATTTTTTGAAATCCACTTGAGTATCGTATTCACTTGTATTTATTGAAAAGGATTTGTAAAATAACCCCAATATCACAGGAAAAGAGTTAACTTTTATCAAATTACTGATACAAACAAAAAACTTGTGAAACATTACCAAATTAGTCCACGAATTAATTAGAATGAGAAGAAAATAAAAAAAATATTGGATTTTATTTTCAAATGTTAAAATAAAGAATTATCGAATTTTATGGAAATGAAAGTCGTATAAATCAAAACATTATTATTTGCTTAAAGTTTCTAATAAAGTATATTAAAAAAAAGACAGGAAAAAAAAAAAAAAAAAAAAAAACCTGTACCACTAACAACCCTTGAAGGGTTTTGGGTTCAGTACTTCCGTAAGCGTCCTGTTACTGGACCAACGGTTGCGAAAGAATGTGATTCGGCCAGAATTTACGTTCAGCCGCCAGAGTTTTCCCCTGAGTTTGGGGTACCCACTTTTTTAGGTTGGGTGTGCCCCATGAGTATATCCCGACCTCATATTCCATCCACGGCCGAAATGACAGAATATAAATTTGGTGCCTTCAGTAGGGACTCGAACTTGGGCACGGGAGTATGGTAGTCAAGCGAATATAGTATATATTTATTATTATTTTACATACATTTTTTTGCATGTCTTATAATTAAAAAGTAAATTTTGGAGTTGAGAAAAAACAAACAGTACATACATACAACTCATGGAGGTTTTATCACTATCCTAGAAAAAAAATAATCTAGAACATAAGATTTATCTCTTTATTTTTATTTCCATCAGTAGAATGAGTGTAAAATCCAGGATTTTTTTATAATTTAATTTAATTTTTATTTATCATTATTTTGTTATTTTTGTAAAAATGTAATATTTTACTACAATGATTATTAACTCATGATTTCATTTTTAGGCCTTTGACAGTAAACGGAAGTTATCAAAAACGATAAAAATATTGTTTTGTTTATTTATTTTCTTTTTTTTGAATATATGATGATTATTTGTGTAAGTTGATTATCTGTGCCTCTTTCACGGATAACTGAGTACTGTAATTGATTTAAAAAAAACAAAAACGGATAGAGCTCAGAAGATCACCTAACAGGTGCCTTTTATATCTACCTAAGTATGGAAGAGATAAACCGATTGATTGAGTTAATTTTGAATTCAGGTAATTAATTTAATTTTTTTTTTTTTTTTTTTTTTGTATGTAAGTTTGAACAATAAGTATGTTCATATCTTTGGGTAAAGATCTATTTGAAATTAAATATGGTACGTTAAAAACTATGTTAACTGTCAAAGATAGAAGGGGTATTATTTTCCTCATATATATTGAACAAACATTTTTCATTTATGTTTATACAAAAATTTTTTCTTTGCGCTAAAGTTACGTCGTCAATATCCAATCATATTTCAATATTTTATTATGACGTCTTGTTTTTTAAGTTAAGATCTGTAGTCCAGGAGATGAGATAGTTGATAGTGCAGTCCTGACCGTTCTTTTCCCTGTAGTTTTGCGTGTTTCCAGCGTCATTTGTTCAAGTATTATTCGATAAGTAAATAGTATATTGAAGGTAACATTTACAGGTACACACGTAGCTTTCTGGAAGAATCAATTTAAATGCAGTAATTCTTATGTTATAGAGGAAGATGATTTTGAATAATTGTTTTCGCGTATATATCGATTGTATTCAAAAAAGCTCCCTATCTGAAACAAACATTAGATGGAAACTGAGAAGTTGTATTGCTATGACTGAATATAGAAGTACTCTCATTGTATGGTATTTTATCCATTCAGGTGGCTATTCAAGTAGTCTTGCCATCCATACAGGGTCTATGTAGTAGGACAGCCTACATGTATATTCCATCCCAGGGGATAGGCGGGAGGCGTCCAATGCCGCTCTATTGCAAAAATAAGCCCGGGAAGAGGAAAGTTTGAATGCCAACTTATGAGGAGCGGATCTGATAAAGTTGCCAAAAGGGCCTTTATGATAAAACCGTTATGAAATTAACTCATGGAGAAGGGATGGGGGGGGGGGGGAAAGGGTTGATATTGCTCTCTATGCTCTTATTTGAAATTATTTGGGTCAAGATAATATGGTCTGGGCGAAGATGAGCTCGATAAACTTGTAATCTATTATTATTGTTATAAACTTTAATTTTCCTTTGTGTGAATAAAAATTCTTTAACTCTCATGTCATTCTTTGTTAACATGGTTTAAAGTCATATTTTTGTTATATATGAAACACCACAAACCTAGTATGATTACTTAAAAAGCCTTATAGCTAAGCTTTAACTTATAACTCTGATTTATTACACAAAAGCATTTAATATTAAGTACGTTTTCATTGTAACGTGTATATTTAGATGTTAATGTGTATTTTTTTTCGATATACATAAAATATATTTATTTCTTTTGTAATGAATGGATTTCTTCTTTCTCGCTTCAAAAACGTGTTTAATGTCCTTTAGCTTGGGTGTGTGAAATAAAATTCGTAACATACAAACATACCAGAAAATTCTCAAATAAGGCTAAAAATGAGTTGGTTGAGGGATGTGCTCCGATTAAGCCACACCGCTGGGTTTCGACCTCCCACATGCACTAGCATCATTGGTTCAGTAGCAGGTGTGGATTGAAAATTAAATATTAAAAAAAAATATACATATACCCCGAAATTCTTAGTAAATATTTCTATACAATATGTCATTAACATATTTTAAATAATTATTTATAAATCTGTTCTTATCTTTTTATTGTAGTTTTAATAAAAATCCATATATTAAAATAACGTTTATATATTTTTTTTTTTTCTCCAAAATTGTATCATTAAACACTGTCTTCTAATAAAAACAGAAGATCAAATAAAAAAAATTATTAAATAAAATTATCGGATGAAACAATTATTCGGGGTCATAGTACCCTGCCAATGAAGTTAAGCTAATCATTACACTGCAAATTATGAAGATTTGCAGAGCAAGCTTCACCAGCTTATCCAGTGTGTTTCAATGGACTGAAAAAACTTCAAATCTTGAATTAATTTGCACTAATATTACAATAGGAGTATATTAATCATCTTTAGCAGTCATCATGTTCGTCGGCGTTATTATATATTTTATAACTAAAATAATTCTTTGTATAATTTCTAATTTATAAAAAAATGTGGGTATAATGTCTAATTTAAAAAGGACAATACCAGTGAAATGAAAAGAAGACAGAGAAACAGAGAGAAGTAAACAAAGAGAGGATGCGGGGAGGGGGTAGTGTTTTGACGCCGGTGGCGCTCCTGCGGCCTGGAGAGGAGGGGCTCATTCCACAAGTGTCGGTCGTAGTGTAGACATGGCATCGGGAGCTCTAGCCGGCGACACGCTCGACCTCCACCTGGTCACCCTCTTCGAGAAGTTGGAGGAAGTGAGGAGGGACCAGGTCTCTGTGAGGCTACTTCCGGCCAAGGCAGAGCTGAGGACCCTCGAGTTCTGGAGGTCTATCATATCCGAATGCCTGTCCTCCTTCTTCTATGTCTTCACCGTCAGCGGTGCCGCTGCCGGGGTCGCTTCCGGAGGCAGCACTGCCGAGACCATCCTCGCTGCTTCCTTCGCCGCGGGTTTCTCCATAGCCGCCCTCACGCAGTCATTCGGCCACGTATCAGGTGAGTGTCGACGCCTTAGCAAGTACCTGGATAATATGCTGGTTTTTGCTAATAAAAACTAATATTACTTTAAAAGCTGTACTCTTACACAAATCATTAAAAAAATCTCTGCTATTCAATGTCCTGAATGTTTCGTAAGATGTCCAAGAGGATGGATAGCAGAGGTATGAACGTTTCTCTGTTTTAATATTCTTTGTTTAAAACAATTTCTGGGATTAATTTACATTGATTTGACCTTCCCAGATCTAAAGAACGTATTGTCCTTCGTTAATCACCGCTCAGATTATAAGGAATCCAATGTATTCATTGGTAACTGATCTATCTTTGCTAAATTGTAGTTATAAATGTTTTCCTTTTTAATCTAAATATTTCTGTTGTCAACAACGTACGCGTAAGATAAGAAATATTAATTTAAGTGAGATTTATGCCTATTTACTTCAAATTTGAAGAGTACAAAATACGAAAATATTTTTGGTGGTAGCTTTGTATTTTTATGTTAAAATATAAAGGAACTATCACAATAATTATGGGAAAATCTTGTCAAATCTGTTTTTATGTTTTTTGAAACAGAGAATCTCTTGGACTAATCTGGAAAAAAAAATAAATAAATAAAATAAATTAAAAAAATAGTTTGTGTACGAATTCCCTTATATAATGATTTTTTACACTATAAATAATGTGAGACAATTGATTTCTGTCCTAGCACCAATTAAAAAAAAATAAAATTAAAAACATTAAAAACTTATGAGAAAGAACAACAGGGATATTGTTGGATATAAAATAATCAAATTAAATAATAGCTGTTAGTGAAGGTCTTCCATACAGCTTCTTTTCAGTCTTATTGTTTTAAGTTTTACGATTGTGGGTTTAGCAATCCCTTGAATGAACAATGCACTCGTTTTTTATTTATTTATTTATTTTTTATATTATGTTTTCAAGTAATAAAATAGCAAGATTTTTTGCATTCTGATGTAATCAATGCGATGGAAACAATTAATTTATAATTAATTAATTAACTCCAGTGGTTCGCGAAATAAGTAACAATTATTTGATTGGATGATCGTGTTATAAATGAATTTTTAATTTGTTTTTGAATAAATACATACTCTATATACTTAGATTTCGCTTAATTCAATTTATGTGTATTTGTAGGAACAATATTTCGGCAATTTTTTTTTTCATTTACACTACTTATTTATATCGAAATGAGTATCGTAATAAATTTCAGGTTTTACGTACTTTGTGGGTTGTATATTTTAAATATACAATTTATAATTTAATATAGAATAAAAAGTAGACACAGCCCGTTATTAAGTCTTTAAGATTTTTTTTTATGGTAGCCACAAGCATGCACGTGTCCTTTTGTCTTCTTTGTTCAGTTTATAAAAAACCGAGACACACATTTGGTAACCATTACTCATTAACAATCTAATTAATTTGTTTATTTTAGAGGGGGCCCAAATCATAATATAATGCAGTTGATCATTTCAAAATTATTGTAAATAATCTATGAAGCAAAATTGTTGATTCTGTATAATTAGCTCACAAATTAAATTCCATCAAACTGTTGTTCATGGTAAATGGTTGTAATTACAATACTTATCATTGGTCCACATTCAAAGCCGTGGCTAATATGCTCTAGATGTTGTATTAATTAATTATATTGGCGATTTGACTGGAAGAGTGGGAGTACTTTTCTAAACTATTTAATTTATTCCAGTGACAACGAATAAAGTTAAATTGAGTCGTAAAATTTTATGGTAGTTGGAATTGTTAATCTCCAGAGAGAAAAAATTGCTTTTTCGAAATATATAAGTAATATTAGAATGATTTAATTAAAAAAAAAAATTTACTTTAAGTGAAAAATACAGATATATATTGAAAAGATAATAAAGCATAACTGAAATTATATGTGAAATAAGGTACTATTTATGCTTATGGTCATTCTTTTAGAATTTCAGAAATGATATCGTGTTCTACTTACATCAATATATTTTTTTCTCAAAACTAATTTCTAAAATAATAGTTGCATTATAAGTAATGTAGGCATGTTTGCTTTAATAAGGACTCCTATGAATGCAATATTTTAAAGTTTACTTAAAATTTTTACAACGATAATTTAAGTAATACTTCATGTTTTGATTACTTAGACTATTTAAATAAATAAGTAAAAAATAAATATAATATTATTTTACGTTTTTATTTCTTAGCTAAGTCTTTTTAGAGAAAAGTTTGAGCGACTTACGATCAGTTACGATGTTTCTGAAAAAAATAAATCGAACTGTCTTTTACAACTACGTCCTTTTCTTGACATGGGTATTGTCTATTGGCTGTGATGTCTTTTTGGTGTTTTTTCACATTAAAAATGTAAATTTTGACACTCTCTAGCTCTGTTGATGTTGCTCGGATTGAAAATTTGCCGACAGTTCCCTTATCAGAAGTTCAATGGAGAATAATTTATGCTATGTGACATTTTTCGCAGGAACATATCGTTTAGGTGTTATATTATTTTTATCGAAAAAAGTCGATTATGTTTTTTAAGTGTCGGGGCTTTTTCGACACGCTTAAGCTCTGTTCGAGTAGCTCAGATTCAAATTTCGCCTGGAGTTTTTGTATCAGAAATATAATGGAGAGTGTAAAATAGTATTTGTCTCTAAGACCCACCGTTTAGGAGCTATATTAGTTTTAATGAAAAAAATCACGATTGTAACCCTACTATTTCTCAACTTTATCTCGAATAATGATTAATTGCATAATTTAATTTAATTTTTAATTAATTCTAAAATATAAATTGGGAAAAGCATTAGATTATAGATAGATATGTAGACAATCGTATTGTTTTTCTCAGTCAGGATGAAATTGATTTTTAAGTTTTGTTTTTGTTTTTTTTAATTATGAATTATCGGAAATGTTTGGGTATAGATTGATGGCAATATTGATAGTTGAAACTAAAAACTGAATACCCGTTTGAAACTGTTTATACTATAAGAATTCCCACAGAAATGTGTTTTCAATTTTTTTTTTTTTTTTTTTTGTAAATAATTAATAATAGTTGAGTGAATGGATACTGTTGTATATCTATGGAGATGTTTACATAATGCCCTATCATAACAATTTTCCTTATTCTCTGCCAGTTCCCAAAATAATCTACGGGACCTAATTCCCAGATGAGGTACAATCAGACGCTATATCTCCAGCTATACGAGATAACGTCCTGTTCTGAACCCTGTGAATGGGTTCATTTTGTCCGAGCTCCCGATGACCTGGGACAAAAAAAAAAGGGCATGAGAGCTTTCATCTGGTGCGGCGGCTTTGTGGCCGAGTCCTGTCACTGTTTGGTAACAGTTTGAAGGGCTTTCCATGGATTGGGTTCATTGTGCATCGGATTTTCTATTATCTACAAGTTTGCCTTGTTTACTTTAAAATAATCTAAATGTATAAACTTTTATTTGCCATTTATTGATAATTATTCCAGTACAGCAAATTTTAGATTATCATACTTGTTTTCTACTTGAGCATTACTTTCTTTCTATATGCCATTTACACAATATTTAATCTTAAAATCTATTTGAATTTTACTTTCTTTTTTTTTTTCATAAATTCCATTTTTTTTTTTTTTTTTTTTTTTAATATGATAGGAATGGGGATGGTGAGAGAGTGAGAGGAGAGGAATATAATGGCATAGTCTCCGCATACTTCCTCGAAGGGCGTAAAAGTCGGTTTCAATAGAGATAGCTTCTGCATCACCACGGTCCTCTTTGTATAAATATTACACGAACTAGTTCGATAACGGCCTGTAGAAATTGCAATTATTACGAAATATGTACAAGAAATTTTTAATTCAATATTATACTATTGTTATACGTTATACTTTATAAAATAATTAAGATATACTAAAAAATAAAAATAATTTTATCTAATGAAAAGAGAATGGAATGGGCGTACTGTGAATTTACCATGGGTGTATCTTTTTTTTTTTTAAATTATAATTTAGAGTTAACATATTCGAATTCACATAAATTACTCATACATTTTGACATAGATATATATTCTGGCTGGGTATCTAAAAAGCTTTAGTGTAAGGCTTCTTCACATTCATTTTGATACGCTCTAGCTCTGGCGGTGTTGTTCGGATTGAATATTAAACGGCAGTTACCTGATTTAATGGAGAATATTATTTGTTAAATAACATTTGTTGCTATAGCCTACCGTTTAGGAGCTATATTGGTTTGAATAAATAAAGTCACGTTTGAAACAGCTATTTTCTCTCAACTTTGTTTCTATCAATCATTGATTGTTAATTAATTTTAATAATTAATTTACGTAATTTGTTCCTTTTAATTCCAAAATGCAAATTGGGAAAATCGGTAAATTATAGACCATGATCTATTGTTTTTCCTAGTCAAGGAGAAATTGAGTTTAGTATTTTTCTCTATGCATGAAGGTAATAGAAGTGTCTATTAAAAAAAAGGTACAGACCGATAAACTGTTGCAAAAAGAAAAAGGTTAAGTCATTTTTCAGGAAACGATTACATCTACTACTTTTACCGATCTTGATTCTATGAAACAAATCTCTTTGTTTATTCAACTTACATAATGTCGACATTGATGATACTAAAATTACAATCGATAATCTGCCTACTGATACCTCTAAACGTTGCTATGTTACCAGATTTCTAGACGTGCTGAGCTTGCTTATTTTTTATCATAACCTTACTGATGCATTTTTATCAATTCCCTTGTAATTCAATAACACTAAGCAACTATGTATGTTGTTTAATTAGTTTATTTTAAAATAATATCTTATTTCTATTTGTCCTCTGAATATAATGTTTGAAGGTGTATGATTTTTGTTTCAATCCAATATATAATTGTTCAAAATATCCGTAAAAATCTGGATACGCTAAAGACGTAGTAACGCTCTGAATTGATTCTGGAAGCCGTCGAGTTTGTATAGTTTGTTAACTTAACTATAGTTCATTTTTCATTAACTGCATCAACTAATTTACGAAAAAAAAAGTTGAAATTCTTTTCAAATAATTCTGTGCTCTAAATTTTTCATGGGATTTCCCGGGGAATTGTTTTGATTTTTTTAGTTAGAAAACAGTGCATTAAATTACAGTTAAAACAAAATTAACGAGTAGTTAAGTAGTTACTATAAAGATTGAGTTTTAACATTTAAGTCTTATATAATCAAAGGCAGACATTTGATGTGAATTATGTAAGTAGGGCAGGATATACGGATTTGCAGGTTACTAACCTTTAGTAGCGAGATTTGAAAAGCCGAAAATTATTTTATGGGCCTGCCAATACATTGTATCACCCCTATGTATGGATTCGTATAGCTAGCTATTTAATTCCATTTTTTTTAATTTTCCTATTTATTATATACATACAATGGGTCCATGTGAATTTAGTAAAATGGAGATGTCTATGCTTTGTTCCAGCTTAAGGGTTTGTCTATTTTTTTCCAGAAACTGAGGTCAACTCAGTAATTTAGGAAGAATGTGGCCAATAAAAAAATTATGCGACCTAGATATCCGATCCTAAACGGCTAAATGGTAGCAGTTGAAGCGAGGGAAATGAATGCGGTTGAAAAATCAAGAGCCACTTAAGTGCTCCTACTTAAGAAACTTTTTGAATGCTATTATGGAAATGAGTTCTCGGCGGCACTAAGCCATCCCCCGTTTAGATTCAATAACCCCTTCCATTACCCAGCTCGATTACCTCAGGATAAACAATCCAAAGACTATTTATCGTTCAGCCACATACCAAGAACATGGCGATCTATTAGAAACATACCTATTAGTACCACTCAATGAAATCTATATTAGATGGTTCCTAGGCCATCTTTTTTACAGATACCTCGGATGGTTATCTGAAAAGGAACTGAAAGCAAATCGGGAGTGGTTTTGAGTAGGTATGAAGTTTATCATGCAAGGTTTGGTTCAAATCTAGAACATATGGGGCATTTAGATCATACTGAATAAGTTTATTTGTGACATAATAAGGAGTATTGAGGATTTTAAGAATGATTTTGGATTGTAAGGGTTGGATATATAAGAAGAATTATAAGGTTTATTAAGGCTCTAAAGATCTATTCAGTATGTCCAAGTGGGTGTAATTACTATCATGTAAATTTGTCTTTTAGAATTAATTGGAAGCTTTGAACGTTTGTCTAGTAAATGTTGGAATAGTTTGAAACGGCTAGCTGTTTCTTATCATTTAAGTTTGTATGTGGATTTTGAGTAAGACGTTTGTTCAGGTGGAGTTTAATATAATAAAATTCTAACATACCATCAAACACTTAAAAAAAAAAAAAAAAAAAAAAAAAAAAAACACTAAAAAGGAATTTCTGAGGGATCTCCTTAGATAGAAACATTTTGAAGTGCATGTGAAAAGTTGGGTAGTTACGGGGCTGACATCTCTCATGTCTGAAATAAGCTTATATTGTTATAATGTTGTACAGTTATATTGTCCTCGCATCAACTTATTGTCGCGGGTTGTTTTATCCTTAGGTTTCGTTTAAAACTAAAGATAAAATAAAAATCGTTGATTTTTTTTAAAATTTTGTTATCGACCTCCTAGAAATAAATCGAAAAACTTCAAAAATGCTTTCCGCTTTATCATGAACTCTAACGAATACATAAAATAGTTTTTATAAACCTTTCTGGTCAAAGGAACCGTGCTCTTTTAGGACGACCTTTCAAAGTTTCGTTATATATTTTGTAATTATGAAGTCGCGGAAGTGTGACAGGTCTGACAGGTTATTATAAAAATATTGCCAACATAAATTCGAATTTCAGCGTAATGCCCTCTCAGAGAACAATTGCGGAAGTAACTCTTTTTAAGTTATTTAACTTTTTTTAACACGAAAACATCATGTGATTTCTTAGCGATGTCAGAAAAACGAAATTTTCGATTCTCGAACTTCATACGTTGGTTCAAAAATAAATCAATTTTTTAACAGCAAGTACGAGTAGCATTTATCATGCAGTACATAATTCAACTACAATTATTTTTGAAAAAATCTTTTTGGGTGTATATAGTTACCCGATATAGTTTGGCAGCAATTTGTTTTTGTTATATTAATAAAGCATATATCTGTCAGTGTACAATAAAATTAATCAGTTTTGAACACATTACTATTGATTACTAGGAGATAAATATTTCAAAGGTTCTGGGTTTCATTTATTACTAATGGAATCGCAAATGTTACTGTGACGTTTCACTAAACACTGATGTTACTCTGGATGTTGTTTTAATTGTGTTTTAGATCTCAGAAACCATTATGAACACCAGTATTAAAAATGATTTTTATATAAAAGGATTATGAGGGATGCAGTCAGGATGAAAAAAACACGCCCTATTCAATTAACAATTGAGTGCCAACGTTTCGGCCAGGTTTGTAGATCTTCTACAGGGTCACCAAACCACGCAGGACACGAATCTCCTAAGAATAACAGAAATGTATTATAATATGATGCTATTTTCTTTAGTGTTTTAACTTCGTTTTAAAACTGAATTCCTATTTATTTGTTTTCCATCAGCGAATATATATCTTCCCAAATTTGACATTTAACTTGCAGTAACAATGCTTGAGAGATTTGAAGAGTATCGTTATAATTTTTTCTCCAAACTGTGTTGATCCATTACATGAAAGAAATGCTTTGCAATTAAAGATGAATAAATATCGTTTTTTTTATTATTAGGGAGAATAATCGATTTATAATAATTATATAATTAGCTATTGAAATAATTATCGCCAACATCTGTGTTATCAATCGTCTTTGGTCGTTTCTAGAATACGACTTTGGATCATCGATTTTGGATACCGTATCTTTCTTAAGAATCGGAGGAATCTAGAATCGACACATTCCTAGTGTGTTATCGTTCACTACACAGCTAAGAATCCAAGTCCAACATCCCTAGTAATCAATGTTGTGTGTATGCAATACCTCTGCAACTCTGGAACTGAATACTGGCTTTCATTTAATATTAATAATTTGACATACAATTACTATTTGATTTACAAATAGTGCTTTTGAACTATGTGTGAAATAATGTTTGAACACTGTGTTAACCGGCGAAAAAATATATTTGACGAGAAGTGTTAGCCCGTACTTGGCAGTGCAGTTGGCTTATGGTGGTAATTAATCTTTTAACCCCAATTGACTCGAAGTGAACCATCGCCTGCCTGCCGAGCTAGTTGAGGGATGTAGAAACATATATTTAGCCCTAAATTATTTCGGCTAGCGTTGGATGGATCCCGTCCGGTGTGTAATAAACTACAAAGTCGTAAAGCGATCCAATCCTTCAATCTGTCTGTTGTAACATCTATTGATCTTCTTACTTGTCAAACAATAGTTCCGCTCCCAAATCTATACATGGATTATTAAAGTTTTAATGGAATAAGTTTGGAACGGAATGTTTTTGTCAAAAACAGGACAAGGTCCTTTCCTAAATACAATTTTTACGTCCAACTTTTGCTGTCAGTTTCCATTGTTACAAAGACTATTAACGGTTTTAAAATATAAGCTGAATTGATATGAATTGAATTCAAATATTTTTGAAATATATGTTGGTTTGTTCAAATAATTAAGGTGGTTGGGAGTGCGATAAGATAAATAAGCACACTGAGGGTTGTTTTATCTTACTGTTGTATGTTGATGTTTCAAGTCTTTCACTACAAGGCTATAAAAACAAACCTGTTAGGGCTCTATTAACACTAAGACTACCATGACGGGTCAAATGAGCCTTACAGGAATCTTTGACAACAATTTCTTAGAAACATTCATTACTTTGGTTTTTAACCTTAACTAATTTTATTAAGAAATGTATAAAAAGTGTTTTTATACACTTCTCTCTTATTGTTACTTTATACCGAGAAGAAAAAAGTGTCCATATAATGTCGATAGTTTTAGTGTTTTATATATATATATACATACATACAAATGATTTGTTTCCTAGCTTTGAAGAAACCCTGCATTATAGACCGAAACGTCAGCATGTAACACCAAAATAATTCTACCCTCAGTTTCCTTATTATACCAATAACATGCTTATTTATAATATATATTTATTTATTTCTTTAATAAATATATTATCTAATAATTTGACGGGATGAATCGTGGAACGTGTATTATTGTAGTATTTAAAAATTGTAGTATCTGTTCTCTGCCAAAAAAAAACATCTTTTTCCCCGATACTTCGGAGCATAATATTGGGAAGCAAAGTAATTAAGAAAGTTAACAATTATATATTGAGTTAGCTTTTTAGATTTGATCATGAAAAGATGTAATGTTATTCAATAAATTTAAATTGTATCAAAAACATATTATGACAAAAAAATGATAGTCTTTGTGTTTTTGTTCCTATAAACTCCACCTGAAGAGCAAATAATCAATAAAATTATAGTCATACAAGCTTAACAAGGTTTTAATTAAATATGACCTTAATAAATTGAATTAAATAATTTCTGCAAATTAAATTTTGAAATTAAACGCCGATGTTAATTTTCATATTCAATCTATCAGTGTAAATCGATAGATTGTTTGGAGGGGTCACACCATTCTAAGACATTAAATGAAGTTAAAAAACTAAAAAATTGTAAAAAATGAAATTAATTTTTTTTTTGTAAGATTTATTTAATTTTAGACTAATAATAAAAAAAGAGAAATCAGTTAATTTAAATATTTTTAAATATGTATACTAGCCTTGAAAACTCATCACTTCATATATGTAATTTACAGTCGTTTGTTAGTACCTATAAAATTGTTCCTTCCTAAGAATGACTCCTTGAGTTCTTCTGGTATTGGACAACTGTGAAAATAAAAGTGTCTTCAGGTAAATTCATATTGCATGAAGAACTGTTTCTCCTCTTGCCCCGCCTAGGATGATAATTTGAAAATTGATGAGGAGCCTTTTCAATTTGCAAATCTACCTTTTATTTGCAAAGTGTTGTTCTTAAAATACAAAATGTTCTCTGATTTGGAGTGGACTACGGGAAACAGAGCTGAAGGTGTTACAATTAAGTCATTTCTTTTTTATATATTGATCCTGATCCAGAGATTATTTTTTAGGACCTCTATTATTTTTATTATTTTATGAATATTTGAGGGAGAGCAGAGTTTCGGTTACTACGTCTAATGTTCTTCATCATGTTACGTCATCCCACTCATGTGTTGAGCTCAATACCACTGCCCCCACAATAGGTATTCAACACGTCAGATGAAGGAACCTCTGTGCTGGGATAAATATAAAGGACGAAGAGATGCGATTCAGGTAGATGGGACTCAGGTAACTAGTTGACAATGAGTCAGCTGGACTGGTGCCACCATTCCTGGAAACTCCTCCTGCAGATTCCTCTTTTTTTCTCCTCCTGTTACAGTTAGCTTCTAGCATCCCTTGGAGACCTGGCGGTGCAGAAGTCCGCCCTGTTAATAACGACCATACAGGAAAAATTATTCTTTAGGATATTCTAGACCCATTAGTTGTGATTATATTCCTTTTATGTAATTATTTGTTTCTTTAATTTTCATTCTGTTAATTTATTATTAGTTGAAGTTCAAATGGGCTGCTTTTTAAGAAAAATAAGGGTAGAGAGTCCTGATTCCAAATCCGCTAGAAACAGTACACCACAATCCTATCTAGTTAGCTCTAGGCGAGGGACAACTCACTCTAGATCCTTGGATTATTCCAGAGGTCGGTTTGGGATATCCACGTGTCCTTTCCAGAGGCACACCCGTCCGCTAACCACTCCTCTAGGCAGTCATCCATAACACCATTCTTAACTTCCCGGATGTAACATCGCATTATCAAATAGATTATTTGATCATAATCGTATTATTATTTATTATCATTTTTTATCGGATAAAATCAAGTTATCATATGATAAATGATGATAGAGTCAATGTATTTCCACGTTATATGGAATATATTTGATGAGTTATTGGTGAAATAAATTGCTTAAAGAAATAAAACATATTTTTTTCATTGCTTGCTGCTTGTTAACAAACGACTATATCCTAAGTACGTCTCAAAGCTTTCTCCTTAAACAGTAACAAGCTACAATGGCTAACATTTTCGGAACCTCAACATGCATTTACAAATACATTAGGTAAATGAAAGAAAAACATAATATAGTGACATGCCATAAATAATGCCAGGATATCCACTTGTTTTAACTTCGAATCTACACGCATGATTTACGATATCTTCTTTTTTTATGGTTCTGAATTAGCTAAAATCCCTATGTAACCGCGTGTAACAACTTTATATGTAAATTGGAACAGGTTGTTTTTCGCATTTACAGGAAGGATTTAAAAGTGAAAATCTAATCATCCATTTGAGCCCACGAGGGACAGACCGAATAAGGAAAATTAAAAAAGTTTCGGTTGGGTTAGGGGAGGTGGCGGTGGGACCTAACGCGATTTGGATAGAACTTTTTTAATGGCACTCCATCATAGGAAGGGGACGTGTTATCTTATCCGTGCCGCTTCTCTGCCAGATCTGCAACTTGGCCAAGAGCGGCTTTTTTTTGGCAACTTTAGTGTATGTTCTTGCCTCATGTATTTAAACGAACAGCTATGAATATCTTCGAAAAAACCGATTGGTGCAAGAGGCTCAGAGATTCCGAGATATGTATTTCCTTCATGTTCCAAAGGATTTCGTAAGCAAGAGTTTATTTTCTTGGTTTTTCTAATCAGAGGGCAATTAGTAATTTTTTATAAAATTTTTATTTTGGCAATGTATTATAATCTACTATAATTAATTTAAGGCAATTAGCTATAATGTTAGTTCTTATTCATGCATTATTAACAGGAATAACAATGAAATAATTTAATAGAATAATATTATGATACATAAAAGATAAATAAATAAATGGATACTGAAACATAATAAAAGTAAAGTAATAATAACAAAATAAAATAAATTATTAAAAAGGGAAAAAGAAAACATTTATTAATATTTACATTCAGGACCTCTCAGATAGCTTCCCATCCCTTCCATGTGAAGGGTTAAGCATGGTTTCTCCGCGCCGCGTCACTGGTTCCTTAACCAGTGGAGGTAGAGTGAGATCGCTTGAACTGCACACATTCCAAACATAAGAGAAGCTGGCCATTACCAGGACTGCATGTCGAATTTTATAATATACCTCGAGACAATCGCCGTTTTAACCTGCGAGGAGGAATATTGGGATGTGTGCAACAGGATAAGGATTGAGTCAGAATATTTAGATGAAATATAATTACTACAAATTCGTAGCCATTGAAAATATATCAGTTTCATAAAGTTCTCAACAACTATATCGCACATGTATTTCAAAAAGTAACACAATTCAAAAACCTACATTAAAGAAATATAAAATTCTCAACCTGGTAAGAAATATCGAAAGTGTACTAGAATTATCTTTTAATCCGAACCGCAAGATCTATTAGGTAGTTATAATTCGATAAAGTTTTGACATTTCATAGAAGTCTATTGAACTTGAAAATGATAATAAATCAAAAATACACATTTTTGAGTTTTGTCACTTTTGAAATACAAGTGCGATATATTTGAATGTTACCATCAGCAATTAGCGGATTTTTTATAATTTCCAATTAATAATCAGTCCATCAAGATAAATTTTGATCTATTTTTTAGCTGTGGGAGATCTTTAATAGAAACCCACTCAAAATTCCATAATAAATTAAATTTACATAGGCAGTATTTTCAATAACAATCAGCTAATACCCAACCATTAAGTAATTGAAATATTCACACATATTTTAGCTGTTTCTCGATAAATTCTGGATTTACCCAAGTAGCGTTTTAACATTTCCCTAAATCATTGTAAAGTGTAGGGAATGGAATTATTACCGAAACCTTCCGATAAATAATTGCTAACATCATGAAGATGGGAAGAATTTATTGGGCAAATTAATTGCAAGGAAGAAAAATCGTTTTCCTTCAGTCTGTAGTCTTCCATTATTCAAGGCTCTGCCATTATTATTCCGCCCTTCGCCACTTGTGAACTCCAACGCGTGATAGCCTTTTATTAGACTCGTCATGGAATAATGGGTTAAACCATTTATAACCGAATGATCATTGCCTTTAGTCAGGCTGTACAATAATTTTATTTTTATTTTTATTATTATAATTTTTTTTTTAAGAGAACATTTCCTGATTTTTTGGGTCTGCTTCTTAAACATAACGATTTCTTTAATATAAATAAAAAAGCGAGCAATGTATAACAACCTTGAGCTTTGGGGCTCCACTAAACTTTCTAATTCTTCTCGTATACAGTCCTTACAAACCAAAAAGTAATGTCAATAACAAAATACATGAAGTAAGGAAAAAAGGAGTTATTTAATGGTGGAATAAAACAAATTGTAAAAAATGTTCTTTAAAAGTATGTATTATAAAGAATAACACATGGTTTAAGTGGACTTATTCCTACCGAACCAATTACAATAACCTCTTCAAATAATTTATTTTTTTAAATTTTGTACATCAATTTTTACCGTAATTTCAAAGATATTCCGTAACCTTTTTTATATTAAATAAACAATTTAAGATTTTTTAAATATTTTCTTTTAAAAAAACTCAGTATATTTATTGGTCTATATTGCAAGACAGCCCCATTGACTGTTCTAAGTACAATTAAAAAATATATATACATTTATTGTCAATTGAGACTAACAACAGTGAAAATCATCAAAATTCCCGACAGTCCAATAAAACAAAATCCAATATGAATTATAAAATTTCAAAATCTACAATTTTGACTGTAATTAATGGTTATGCTGTAATTTCTTGTTTAGTTCTGCTATTAATTTCTATACCACAATAAATTAAAATAAATGAAGTAATATATTTTGATATTGGAGAGTGGTATCGAATAGGGTTGAAATAAGACGGGTCCTTATGGCTTACAGTGGAGCAGTAGAGAACAGACTAATGGTCTGGTGGATTATCGCCGATAATGACCACTCAGCAATATCGGACGTCGATCTCGACTCTGCCTTCGATTCTGAACTCACTCTGTTAGCTGTTCGCTCCTTCTGGATTTATTGATCTTGCATCCTATCATCTTGGATATGTTCCAATTATAATTAATATTTACAATTTACGATTATTAGGTATATAAAAGTGTGAAAAGAAATAAAAATAATCCAAGACGTTATATATAAATTTTCATTTACTCTTGCCTGAATTTATACCTGCCTGATGGTAACTTGCTCACTTTGATGAGCTGGAGATAAAGGGATGTCGAGGATGAGCAAATATATTAAATATCTCATCCTTGTTCTTTTCATTTCATTTTCTGTCACTCCTTTGTATTTACTACAAAGGGTTGAACCTCGTATTTAAAAAAAAAAAAAGTTTTATTCGTCCATTTTAACTTTTTCAGCACCATTTTTATAACCATGATTTCTTATATTTTGTCTAAAACCTGAGAAACTTAATTAACTCGGTCATGAGGGCAATAGCCCCCGGTTCTGTGCCATTCACATTTATCCTCGAAGAACCGTCTCCATTGATTTCGACGATATAATCTTCTACACATCCGGGAATTAATTTTCGTTTTGGCTTTAGTAGTCATTAAACATCATTCGCTAATCAATTAACATATTCTTTATTTATATGAGCCATATATATTTCTAAAGCTTTAAAACATAACCATATTTTTTCTTTTTTATTTACACCTGTCACTAAAATGGGGCAAAAAACGAATTTGCTAATGATTTTCAAAAACAGGTCCGTTAGTAATGACAGACAGCAGTTCTCAACACTGTTTATGATCACTCTCCCAGTTCCTTTTCTTTCTTTTCAACTATTAAAGAAATGTCAGCCGTCACATTGCGCTATAATTTTAGATTTTCTTAACTATGGGTATAAGCAAGTACGTGGTTTTTGCTGTACGGGGGTGATTTTTTTGATCAATCCTTATACTTTTAAATTAAATTCTTTATTTTAATGTTTATTTATTTATTTTTTTTATTGAAGCAATTACACGTTTGTCACTACAGAATCCGATTCTCTTGTTACAACTGAGAGGCCTTTTTTTTTTCTTTTTTGCTATTAGGGCCTTAGAATATTATTATTCTAATGTGTAGATTCCACGTTCCTTGTAATAAATAATAAATAATTCATAAAGATTGTTGTGGATCTTTTTGTATATTGCTTTAACGTGGTCTTGGATACAAGGTTTGTATAAAATTGTGTTTGTATATTGTTCTATCAGTGCTTTTAAGATTACAATGTAACGATTCTTTAGATATATAGAACTGCCTTCTTTGAAAAATCCTTCGTCATCCGTGCTACCTCTTTTTGGAATTCCTTACCTATCCATATTCGCAAAGGTTCTTCCTTAACTTCTTTTAAACATCTTTTATTTATCCATCTTCTCGATCTTCAATCTTCCACAAAAATGTGAATGTACATAAGTGTGCTAAAATTTGTACTGTTGATTATTTTTATTTTATTTTATTTTTTTACTCAACTTTATTTTTTTATTTATTTTTTTTTGTTTATTCTCTCTTCTTTTTTTTTTTTTTCTCATAATTCAGTTTTTAATACTGATGTGCTGATTTTTAACTAATCTCAGCCAGACAATTGTACCTTTTATTGTGCACTTTAATTATTCTAAGGGGACAGTCTGTCCCAGAATAAAGTTTATTTTTCATTTCATATATTAAAGAAAGTTCATGAAAATATTAAAATTTTTGTTGACTGTTAATTTATATTTTTGCCTAGATATATTTAATATTTAGTAGCAATTAAATGATGAAATTCTTTTAATTTTTCAATAAAAAAAAAGAAATTAAGTACTTCCCAAAAAAAAAAAAAAGAAATTAAGTACTTCCCAAAAAAAAATTCTTTGTATTGAGGGCAAGTACGAACTCAATATAAGAGCAGAAAGGAGCATTATTTCTTTAGTAGCTCGATAGGAGTTAACCTCTCGTCCCTTTGTATTATTGAATCGCTTTGATACAGCAGAACCAATTTAAATCTTCTTTTACGTTATATATGTACTTTGTAGCTTGTGTATTTGGTTTTAAATTGATTCTATTATTTTCTAAAATTAACTGTTTGGATTATTTTTTTCTTAAACAAAAGAAAAAAATCATGCTAGAATATATGGTATATGCAAATAATATATATATATATATATATATATATATATATATATATATATATATATATATATATATTATTTAGAAACATTAGAATTATAGCAGTTGAATTTTAATGTACTCCATTTGATGAGCTTTGATTAATTTATCTCCTGAGACTATCCGATCTAAGATCCCAGGGAACGAGGATCCCCTTTTCTTTTTAAATGCTAACAACTTATTTGGCCGGGGAGCAAATTGCTTTTTTGCCGGACCTAATGAGACAGTTTTTTTTTTTTTTTCGGACAAGTGGAAGAGCGTACCTTGATGGACCTATTGCGAAAGGTGGTTCGAAAAAACCAGTAGAAGTTATACGTAATTTAAATTCATGAGGAGATGAAAAAAAGGCAAATAGAAAAAAAAAGGAGAATGTAAATCCTAGTCAATTTAGTTCTTCAAGACTTTTTTTAAAATTTAATTTAAATCTGGTTTTCTTACAGTTATCCATTAAAGGGGTTTAAATCTTAAAAATTAATTACCATTTAAAAGATGCAGGGAGTTAACATATTATTATTAATACATATACATACCAATACATAATAATAGAATTTTTATTTGTTCCGATTTCTTCCTAATATTATGTAATAACTTTTTTTTCTTTAATATACTTTTGAAAGAAAATTATTTTTATAATAAGCTTCTATAGTAATAAAATGCATTATTACGAATATATTGAATTATATATATTACATATTGGTATAAGAGATATTCTTTATCTAAATTTATAATTTTTATTTTTAAGGAACTTTAATTCCAAGGATTTTTAAAACTATGGTGTCGCTATGGCAACCCTTTTGTGACGTCTTTTATCCCCAAGAATGTAGCATTTTAACACGCTCTGTCTCTTTTGGCGATGAGCGAATAGAAAATTTTACAACAGTTTCTTGATCAGAAATTTAACGGGGAATATTGTTTGTAATACGTTTGTCGCTGAAACCAACAGTTAAGGAGCTATATTGGTTTGAATAAAAAGTAACTTTTGAAAATCCTTGGTTTATTTCAAATAATCATTATTTTTTATTTTATTTAATAATTAATTAAATTAATTTGATCCTTTTAATTATAACGTGTAAATTGGTAAGAGCAGTTGATTAAAGACAGACTTAGACATATCCGTCCGTAATCCACTGTCTTTCCCAGTCAGGGTGAAATTGAGTTTTTTAGTTTTGTCAAGTTATTAAAAACTACTTGAAAAATATCTTCACTGTTACTATTTAATACTTCAGTGTTAAGTTCACAAATACATAAAAGAAGCCCGCTTGTTTTTTTGTGCTGTCTTTCAACCTAATTAGCGATTAATAGATGAAAAATAACATAGGGGTAACTAGCCGGATATATCTACTTCGTTACCAAAATGAATATAATTTCAAGTTTATTTTTTTTTTGTAATTGCAATAATTTTATCAAGTGACATTGTGTCATCATATTTCTAATTTCCTCAAGACTCCATTTTTTTAATTTCAGACCCCTCCCCAGCTTAGACCTTGATGTAAATGCCGCCAACTCCTCTTCTCCAATTACAGAACCCAATCTGTAACCAAGACTCCTTGAGGGTGAATTTACCCCCCGAGGCGGCCAAAAATAAAAGAAGCTTGACAAGAGTAGATTGTGTCTCTCCAACACCTGATTAAAACGGATCGTTCTTCGGTCGTCTTGTTTTCAGTTTTCCTCCATAACTCATAAAAGTTTCCGGCGACTTTTTATCTTTTGCGATTGCAAAAGTTTTCGAGAAAAGCGGTTTAGCGGTATTATTATAATGTAGGGCCAATTGTAGTGAAAATTACACGGCCATAGTAAAGTTCGACAGTGGAGAGAAGTTGAACGATGCATTAACTGAACGCCTTGTTTAATAGGCCCCCCGAGTTCCAACCGTCTCTGTGTGGTTTTCATTGTGTTGAATATTTAACCTGTTACGGTTTGATGAGTAAGTTAAATTTACTCAACTACTTCGCACTTAAATTTACTTTTAAAATATCCGGAAATGATTTTTAAGTTAGCTAAAATTTGTTTAAAAAAATAATGATTCATATCTGATACATTTTGATGAATATGACAGTAAAAAACAAAATGGCAGAAATATATTTTATATATTTAATTTGCAGCCCAAAATATAGAATATTTTTCTTAGCACGCTTATTATTTATTATACAGTATCGAAATTTTAATTTTTTTTCGTTTAATAGTGAAATTATTACAAGTGAGTTTTATTGTATCGTATACAGAAACTTATGGGAAATGAACACGAAAAATCATAAGAATGTTTAAAAGTTTAAAAGGATGAATCTAAAAAAAAAGTCGTATTTTTTAACAGATTAAAACATACCTAAGAATGTAATTAAAAATTGGTAGACATTTGGACGCTTATTTAAAATATTGCTGTTATATTTTTTTTATTTAATGAACGAGTTATAAATCAGCTTTCATATCTTAAAGAAACTATTGTTTCAAAAAGCTGACCTTGTGTCTTACTTTGTAATGTAGTGACATCTTGCTCGACTGTTGAACTAAATTGTACGTTGAGAATATACATTATCAGAACTCTCTCAAATTTTAAAACTATTGTCAAAATATTGGTAATAATATAATAAAAAATAAAAATAATTAAATCATCATTAAAAAATGTTTAACCTACCTAATATATGTTCACACAATCACAATTTTGAGATTTATAAATTTATACATCTAAAATATGTTTTTAATGTATGTTATATATAATATAGATTATATATATATATATATATATATATATATATATATATATATATATATATATTAATTATTTCAGTCCAATTTTGTATTATTAATAATGATAGTTTTATTGATATACTTTTCAAATATGAATTTTTAAACTGCAAACAAGATCTATATTAATTTGCTTTATTTACTTATTTAAACGAAAAACAATAGATAAATATTGGTATCATAGCCAAATATTAGCATTAATAAAAATGTCTGGTTTATTTATTCTCTAATTTCCAATTTTTTTTTTTTTTCAGGTAATTTGATGAAAGATGATATTCTTAATCCAATAGCAACTGTATAATATTCTCAAAGGTATTTATGACGCTACAATTAATTTGTTTTACAAGAACCTATCAATTTTAATAATTACCTTTTAATAGACCACAAAGAATTGATTTGCGAATTCGATAGATTATTTCACTACTTGCTTTGCTTAAATTGTTTATTATTTATTATATAATTTATAATTATACACCTATATAACTAAGTAGAAGAATGGAATATTTTCATAATATACCATTGTTGTGGTATGTGCTTGAGCGTTTAATAAAAGTATTAGAAGATATAATTAGTTTTAAAAAGTCGATAATTTAATTTTTTTACTTCAGCTGATAACGTTAAAAATCTACTGTACATGATTTATGGTATTATTAATAGACTAAATATTTTGTTGAAAATCATAATTAATACAAATTAATTTGTTATAACGTGGTAGCGAATAAAAATGTTTTTTTTTTGTTTTTTTTTTCTTATCCATTCATAGGTAAATAAACAAAGACATGTGTTTTTGAGAATTTCTTTTATGACTTATTAAATTTTCTCCTTAGAAAGGTTTTTCAATACATTAACTTATCCTGGTAAGAATCTGTTCAACAAATTACCTTCTGGCGTATTAACCTCAAAATATTCTTCGCAATTAGAGAGTTCAATATAGGTAAAGCTGTTGTATACGTGATTTATAATACATCGAACATTTATAAAATGTAGTGAGTTTTGCGTACTCTAGACATTAGGTTCAACACTCAGGTGTATAACAGACGTAAAACACAGGCCGGGTTGAAATATAGGTTGAGGGAGTCTCTACTGACAACTAGGTCAAAAATTAATCTCCTAGAAGTCCTGGGTCCTGCTCTACCTCTCCTTCCACTAAATAGGCTCTGTAATTAAGTTCGGGTCTGTTTACTCTCATGTTTTCAGTTTAAGTCAGTATTAGTTAAATTTTATATGTAGGTTTGTATTTAAAATAAATATACTATCCTATGATAATATATTAACTTCAATGGTAGGGGGGGGGGGGGGGTTGTATTTCGAAATCTTTTTAATTAAATCTTGCATTTATTTTTTATGATGACGTTAGCTGGTGAAAAATCATTATTTGTCTAAGTCCTGAGGGCATATAAGCGTAGGGTACATAGAGACTGAGTTGGGCAAAATTTAATCATAGCTGTCTGACAAATGATTTCCTGGAATCAATCATCTAATTTAATAATGATTAAATCTTTCATTGATTTTTTTAGTGAACTAATGATTATTTGACTGAAATATTTGTTTATAAATAAATGTGGTAATTGATTCCAGAAGATTTGTCGTCAAATAGATATGATTAAATTTGGCCCAACTCTGCTTCGAGATCACATTTAACACGAGTCTGGTGGAATTTGTTAAGTTTTCCATAAACAAATGATCAGTCTGTGCTTATTCCATCCTACACAAAAACGGGAGGCTTTAAATTATACAGAGTTGCATAATCAAAGGGATCAGAGGAAATCAAAACTCATTTTCAATTTATCGATTTTAAGGGACTGAAAAACACTTCAAATTAAAGAGAATCGACGGTACTTAAATTAGGTTGAAAAGATTTAGATACTAATACATTTCTCTTTGGTAGCTACATCAATAAAGATTGCGTAAGAGTATGTAAAAAAGATTTTTTATTTTGCAACAAAAAATAAAGAAAGTAGAAAGTTATTTATATTGGATTGTAAAAAATGTTTGGAATGAAAAATTCAGTTTCGAAGAGGATAAAAAATTCAGATATCGAAATCCTATGAGCAGTGAGAACTTTTTTTTTTTTTTTTTTTTTTTTTTTCTAATATTGGATCCTACTTTGAGAATGTAACATGGACCTTGTGTAGCATAAAATTCTTTTCTCTCCTGGGCAGGTGTTACAGTCGAGTTCATGCAGCCACTGAAGTGTAAGCTTCTTTGTCTGTATTGTAAGCCCTTGCAACACCCGACTACAGTCTAGCAATTTTATTTATCCGTATACAATTCTTTATTTTATTTTTTAAATCGTCATAGAATGAGCGGTAATAGAAATGGACGTTAAATTAAATTTTATTATCACTTAGAATTAAAAACATATCTTGTTAGGAACTGATGGATCAGCCACTCCTATTAATAATAATAATAATATTAAAGCTTTGTTGGCATCATATTTATGAAAAAAGCCTCTCCCTTAGGAGGTAAAGTGGAGTTCAGCTCCAAAATAATTTTACAGAATAGAAATTCAGCTGAAACAATTTAAAATAAAAAATACAATATTCTTTGTAAACCACAAAAACAAAAAGAACAAAACCACCAACACAAAACAAAACTTTTTTTTTTCTTTTTCTTTCTATAGATTATTTACAATTTTGAACCAGCAGTCTCTGTCCCTGGCCACTTTCATCCAGTTGGTTCCTACTCTTCGGGTAATTTGATTCCTCCACCTACTGCCTTCCCCTGCTTCTCACTTGGACGATCGGTGTCCACTCCTATTAATATTTTGTTTTTATTCGAAGACTACTTGTTGTTGCTAATGGTTCGAAGATTGAACTAAATCAACTTTTATCTGGTTCCACGACAAGAAAGTTTTTTATGATAGTGAAATACCAGTTACTGTCATCTCTTTACACTATTTTACATTATATATACAATATATACCTTTAAAGATTTTATGCTCATCCTGTCATCCTGTCCTCCTTTATCCGTTAAATAGCGTTGAACCAATACGATACATTGCTTGGATTTCATCTGGATAATAGACACATAAATATTTAAAAACCTCTACGTCGATTTTGACTGCTCCAAAACTTTCTTGACAAACGTTATAATCCTCTGATTCGCTACAAAAACTCATCTACATCATCATAAGCAGAGCTATGTGGACTTATGGTATAGGATTATAGAGTTCCAAGAAACGATCGAATTCTTCCCGTATCCAATCACTCCTTTCTTTAATCCTTTGAAAAATCTTTAATTCCCCTTACTTTGCCACAAATGAACTGATCCACAATGATCTTAATATCCCATATCCCCTGATCTGGCTCAAACTATATACCTTTTTTTTTATAAACTAAATACTCATCTAAATCCACTTGGTTCTCAACTTCCTTCCCATTCCATTCCTGGCGATCCTCTGAGGTATCTGAAAAGTAGAAGGCATTGGGGTATTCTTCTATTGTAGATATTTCATTAGTTCCTGGTAGCTCCTCTACAAATATTTGTCATAACATTACGTTGTGTACCGAATTCTAAATCTTTCTTCTGTGTCTAACTAATGAAACGGTAATATAAACGCTTGCATAATATAACAAGAAAAAAAGGGGATATTTATTTTAGATCGAAAAATTAATGTTATATAAGAATCCAATTCGTGAAATCATAATTATATTTAATTTTTCACTTTACAATATTATACGATCTTAATATTTTCCAAACTTGTATTTAAAAGCAGGAAGGGATCTATGGTACCTTAGTTCTTTAACTAGAGTTACCTTAGTGTTTTGAGCCTTAATATCCAATCTTTATATACCTTAGAGGACCCCCTCTGCCCTTCCCCATAAATGTTTATAGGGATATAAATATAGAAGGTAGCCTTTTGCAATTTGTCTAGTTGATAGTTAAGTCGTTTCGTACATCTGGGCTCAGAATAACTTTGTGTAAAAGGGGTGTTCCTCAAGTTAGTACCCAATAACCTTGTAATAGCTGGGCGATCAATGGCGTCTTAGAGTAAAACAATTCTCATAATATAGCCATGTTCTTGGCATGATGAAAATACTAAATTGTTTTGTTTATTCTGTTTTTAAACTTTATTCATTTAAATACATACTTGAACCAGGATCCCCTTGTGGCTTCCTGCTTACTTAGCCCGATTGTTCGACCTTTTATTAGTATTGGTATAAAGTAACTATTTATCCTTTTGGTCACAACTAGGATGTATAAGACACTTTATTGCCAACAAGATTTAAATTGCATCATTGAAATACATTTTCATATTTTCTATTCTGTCTCTTAAAGCATTGAAATACTAAATCTGATATTTGTTTGGGTTTAACCTCCTTATTTACTCCAACAAGGGCAGGGATGACAGACTATCCTACAGGTTACTAACTGAAGGGTAAGAAGGCCAAGATTCGTTTCGAGGGTCCGCCACAAAGTAAGTTTTAATTCTTCCAGATGGGATTCGAACCCACTACCTTCTTTACCGAACGCGCTGAGACCCTCGCTCCAACTCACTCAGCCATTAAGTCCCCCAATTCTGATATTTGATTTAATTGTCGAGAATAATAAAGAAAATATGAACAGCAATTGGCCATATTTTGGGAAAATAAATAAATAAACAAGATTGACTTCCCTCGATGAAGTCAAGGATTGCTGTTAATAATGGTTCTAATGATCTTTTATTTACAGTAAGTAATCTTGGAAAGAGTGTTCTATTTTGATAGGATTTTTAAGACGATTACCTCCTTACTTAGTGCCTAGGACTCACTTGGTGTCGCAGACCCCTGAGAAGAGTTCTCGTGGGAATACTTCAATCTTGCGGTTGATGAATTATGGAGTCGGGCCGAGCGATTAAAGTCTTACCCTCGTTTATTTTCATTCTGGGGACCCTCTCGTTATAGCTCAGCTGCGGGTCTTCTGGAATCCATCGATGAATCGCGGTTTGTTATTCGGGAGGAATGAATCTTTTCTTGTGCAAGTATAGATTTAGGTGATAATAATGTATACATATTACAATAATTAATTATAGTTTTCGACTATTAACTAGAAGATTAATTTTGTAACATAATTTACCGAGGATTTTACATTGTAAGGAATATATTTGAAGGCAATCCATTGGCTTAGTCTGTCAATGAGAATAAATGAAATGGAAAGTAATAAACAAAGAACCTTTAACTATACAACAAATGTAGTGAAGAAAATAATTCAATAATTTAAATTACAAAAAATAAAAATAAGAATATAAAAAAACAAAATAAAAATAGGATTAAATTAAAAGTTAAAAAATAAAACTATACTTAATGACAAAATACACACATCCTAGGGATCCCCCGTCCAGACTTGTACATTGGAGTACCCCGTTGGAGGTACATTCACTTGTGGAGGTACATGCCAGATCCAAAGAAATCCCAGCGCTACTCTATCAGCTGCATCACTGGTAAAAAAAAAAAATTATTTTATACTTGGTCTTAAAATAAAAACCAAATCAAAATAAAGTTGAAGTTGAAGTATTTTTGACTTTATAGAAACATAAAAATCAGAATGAACAAGACTATTGTTTTACCTAAATGATACTTATGCCGTTGTTAAAGTACGGATGCAATTTGTGGCTTAACTTATGAGAAGAACAACCTTGAAGTAAAAAATATTGGGTATAATTTTATTAGAACCATAAAAGTATGAACATATTAGAGAATTCAATTGGCTATAAAGTGCAGAATTGCGGGACATTATCCGCTTAATATAATTCAGGTAATAGCCGCGTCACGGTTAAAATGGTCATTTAAAGTCCTTAGATTTAATAATGACCGAATTATCCCTTAAAATAAATCAGCATTCAGCCGTACTTCAGACCTCCGAGGGTTGGATCAAGGCGTAGATAGGATTGTGTTTGGCAGATCTTGTGGATTTTAAATTCGGTAGAGTGGAGGGAGATGTGTGACTAGAGATAGCTGGTTGCGTCGACGTGAACCATCGGGTTATCTAAGCATTTATTTATTTTTTAATATAATTTTTGCTATATTTTCTCAAGATCACCAAATTGGACGTATTATACATCTTACAAAATATAATGAAGTATACATATTTATATAATGCTAATAGTGAAAAGTAGCTGTGTTATAATGGACGGTAGAACGATAGTGGATGTAAATGGAAACTCCTTTTAAGATGTATTTATTATTCAGGGAGGACTAGCTCTAAGATTACAGGGAGGTCGATATTGTATTACGTTATTTTTGGTATTCTTTAACTATTTTCTCAGCTTCGGAATATTTTAAAATGAACTGTCAACCTTTTATATACCATTTAAAATCCAATCTTTCCTTAGAAATATCCTCTTAATTTTGAGTTGCTACCTTACTGTTCAAAACAGTGTGGAGATAAACAATAAACGGTGGATTTTAAAATAATAATATTTTTTTCACTTTACTTACGACTTTTTTATTATTTAGGACTTACATTCGAAGTTAAAAACACTTAAACCAATCCTTCATAAACGGTCGTCATTCAAAAGTCCGACAGTGACTTAATACATATACTAACATACTCCACACAAATATGCACAAAATATACGCCCCTTAAAAAAATAGAAATATTTCAATCGAAAATATTTTGACTAATCACGAAATTAGTACATTGTAACATTTTAATCCACACACACTTTGCTCTGATATACAAGTACCCACAGCAAACGAACGTAAAACGTTTATAGACGATTTCACGACAGACTTATGTAGATAACAACATACTCATTGACATGGCCACGACTGGCAGACCTAGAAGTATTCTCAGAAGGCTTAAAAGAAGCTGAATGAAAGATTTGCTCAATTTTTTTTTTTTTTTTTTAGCACTGTTGAGTGCTACTATCCTACACGCCTATAAGACCTGTCTTACTACACTATGAGCAAATTAATAGTAAACGGTAGGTCCCAGCAACAAATGTTATTTAACCAAAAATATTCTCCATAAAATATATCGAAAATATGTTGTCAAATTTTCAATCGGAGCTGCACCAACAGAGGTAGAGCAGGTCAAACTACGCGTTCCATCCAAATGTATCACTTTTGACCAACTAGGTCACAGGTAAAACATGTTAAAAAAAAAATTGATTTGATTTTATGGAATCCACATCCCTTTCAGATCCAGCAGAAATGAACTTTCTTTTGCATCCTTCGTTGTGGCTGTACTACACGGCTCATGGTGGATATAAACCCTGGGCGAATCCACGACGGACAATCACTCAAAAGCCTTTCCCAAAATATCGAAGGATTATTCCCTCCCCCCTCAAGCCGAGGCTATAACTCAGAGAAGAGCGCTCATATCAAGCGGAGGAGGACTGACTAATTAGCAATTACCTCTCGTCCCACGACCGTCCACCATTAGCTACCCAATTGTTGCTATCCTCTTTTTTCGGCTCTGCGTGTCCATTATCTCGCCTGGTGATGAATAGATATTTGGTAAGAAAAGTCACGTTTCTTCTCTCCGCTGAGGGCTGTATCGGTTTTTGTGAGAACCGTTCTGGGCTTTGGGAGGGGGAGGGGAGGGAAAAACAAAAGTGTATTAGGGGTAAAAAAGGGATTTGAGCACGACTACGTGTGTACTGATAACTAATAACTCATCGGATGCGAGGTACCTTCCCACGGGTGGATCACGATCGGTCGAGTGACATTCATGAGAAGTTGGGGGTTCGGATGACGGAGGAGTAAGTGTAAGATACGTAGCGTGATAGGAACCATAACTGATGGATTACCTATCCTTTAGGTTAGATTTGTGCTAAATTTAATAAACTTAATTTCTACTAATCATCCTCATATAAATTAATGAATATTTTAAATAAATAAATTTATTGGTACCTAAATATTTTTTTTCGTACTAATCAAAGACATAGACTCACTGCGCGGTAATGCTTTAAAATGGTAATTATTTAGTTCAGTTGGGAATTGGAATGCGGAGCTGTTAACCGACAGCTCTTGAATGCTCATACGAACCCTGATTTTTTTCCATTCAAAACTCAGAGTAATATATACCAGTGTTTATTCAATTACTGGTTTTATTCATTCTGGCTAATTGGGTTTTATTATAGGATGAATATCTTCTTAATAGTATAATTATTATTGATCTTCGGTGTGGCTGGTTTTAAATAATTCAAATCAAAAGTTAAAAAACATAAACAAGAAATTATGGTTGGGCTTGGTGACTTGAAGAAAAACTCAATTATTTTTCATACTTATGTATATTTTTTACAATTATGATTTTCTGATTTTTAAATAATATAAAGTAAGAGAATTATGAATATCATGAATTATTTTTCTATAGAATATTGTTATCTTTAATTAGACAGATTAGTATGTTGTGTATGTAGCAACCCAATAACGTTGGGCAGCAATATGTCTTTTATATTAATAAAGCATATCTCTCTCTCTCTTTTCTATTGATAATATTGGGTTCAGTTTATTATATCATTTATATTTTTTCTTTTCCTTGTTGAAATATCCATTTATCTTATTATCTTGTTGAATAATGGAGTTTCATCTAAACAGTTTGTTTTAATGACATAATTTTCTATTATATCGACTATGTCCTGATAGAAGTAGACTTCTCTAAATTCTTCTAATATTATAATCTGGAGTTAGTTTAACGTAATTTGTCTATTTTATCTGGGTCATTTTATTTACATGTCATATACAATGGTTTAGTTCATTATTTAATAATCCTTGGATTTGGTCCCAGCAAAGTTCTTGACGGTATGCTCTGAGAATAAATGATATCAGAAACCAAAATTACTTTAAGGAGTAATTTGCGATATGATTTACGGCACCTAGTTCTGCTAAGATTCCTAATAAAGGAGACGGTGGCAGTTTGTAAAGTTTATCCCCACCCGGAGATGGTGTGATGTGGGCTCGCACTCCTGTTCTACACAGAATATATCCGGGCAATGGAGGCTTTCCCCAAATACCTTTTCCTTGAGGACGATGCTCTGTGTTCACCTTCCTCGGATTATGGCTTTTCCCATTTTCTTACGAGAAACAGGGCTCGTTCTTTCCTCCCCTTATAGGCCCCAACAGTCGAGGGCGCGCGGATAAATGTTTTTTATAAGGTCTAGAGGAAAAAAGACCTATTTCCCTCAAGCGCTCTGAAGAAAATTTCCTTTCAAGAGATGTAATCTCGTGATTCGGTTTTTTGTGAAGAACCTCATAAAAACACCTTTGGACTCATTTATTGGGGCTAAAGCAGATAATCGGATCTGCTTGGATATGAATGAATTTTGAAACCCTGGCAAGTGTTATATATAAGAATAAATATATAAATGCACTTTTTGAAAGGTATTTTTTAACGTTTTTCTCAATTCTCTAATTATTCTAAAAATAGCATTTGCGCTATAATCGATACTTAAGGCTTTATTAGGAAGAACAAATTAACCAATCTTTCATAAGCCAAATATTACAATGCCTACTTTGATGATTAGTATTTAACTCATTTTTAAGGTAATTTGACTTATGCACTTCTTTATGAAAACAAAAAAAAATAATAAAAACAACACAGTATTTCATAGGCTTAAATAAAACTATTTTATAAAAAAAAAAAATGAAGGTTCATTGAAGGGTTTGGTGGATGAATGGGTTATCTAACAAAACAATATAGGTTTTGCTACCTAACACTTCTCCACATATCCCTTCATCCATTAAACCCGTAAATTGTGTTTTGTTACATAACCCCTTCTTCCACCAAACCCTTTATTTATTATGTCATATGATATTAAAATAGTTGTATCTTGAATGTTTTATTGTTATACTCCATCACAATAAAAATAAAAGTAAATGGTTACTCACACACATTATTTGCTCATACAGCATAGAAACATTAGAAAATACTCCCTGAGCTTTATATCAGCCCTTATACGAGGATTTGAGCAATCATTAGCATGTGACATTCAGAAGTTGCTAAGAGCATTAAGACTTTGTATAAAATCCTTTGAAAAGGGTTTGCCATGTAGATCAGCTCGGGGCGGAATGTTAATTACTTTCGACTGCTTTATACCGCAGCGGGTCCGGCAAGAATAATAAGGCTTCCAACTGCCCGCATCCTCGCATTCCTAGTCTTCCGTGGGACTTCTTGAGGAGGAGAGGGAAAGGGAAAGAGGTCAGGGAAGTTGAGGAGTACAGAACGATATTAAATTTCTGTGGGCAATGAAAGCAGTGTTAACCATCGGAAAATGCTGAAAAACATAAACATTAATCGATTCAATATTTGGATATTGACACCATCATATAATATGTGCTCATAGTATTTTCGAACAGAGTAAAAGTAAAATAGTAAAAGTCTATGGGATAGTAAAAAAATAATTTTAAAAAATGCCTTAAAGTATCTGTTTTTGAGCATCTGGTATTTCCTGAACAGTACAGGATTTCGTAAAACAAAAATAATAGCCCTACCATAAGTGCGAAATATTGACTTGTACCATTTGGGACAACTATATAACTCAAGTTTTGTCCAAAATGACATTAATACTCTCGGAAACTTATATTGGTAGTCACAGATCAAGTCAAAGGTACCATTTAAAACGCAATGAGCATTTTTAGACTTATATATCGATACAATATAAAATAGTGAGGACTGGTAGAATATTGACGATTGGAAAAATAGTTTGAAAAAAAATTAGTTTGCACTGTAAACAGAAAACTTTAAAGCGCTGCCTTGAAAATCTCTGGCCTTGAATCAGATTTTAGCCAAACTGTAGAGACATAATTTTAGGTACTTATTTATTAATTCATAACTTTAAAAATAAAAAAAAAATTATGTTTTTATAAAACGATTTTTCGGTCTATGCTTGGTTTAAATGTTTATTTTATCACATCTTTTCATATTGAATTTATTTTGCAATATGCAATATATAGTACACTTAAAATATACTGGACTCATATTACTTTGGGTTTATACAATATGCAATGATTTTCTTCTTGTTAAAACAAAGTTGTTTTTTAACGCCCCTTTATGGTAAATGGTTACAATGAAAGTAATTTGATCGAATACATAAGTTATACGATTTTTTTTCTTTCCTCTGCACGTTGCTTTGTACGGATGGAACCCCGGAGAACACTGATTGAGAACAGAAGGGAGGAAGGGCAGGTGTTGAATCAGATGCAGCAGGAAACAGGTGTAAGCCCCAGCCCAAGGGCTCTTTATTCCTTTGGGGTTTACAGGGCCACTTGTCCAGCCCCCTCTTCTTTATCATACACAGCCTTCATAATATATAAGAGAAGGAAATGGATTGCGTAGCAGGGATCTTCTTGGATATCCCTCTTCAACTATTCCTACTAGATTTTCCTTGCAAAGCTATGCTTTGATGGTAAAACAAAATAGAACAATATCAAAGAAACCTTTTTATGTTGATTCTAGTTGTAGTACGCGCTAGTTCAAATGCTTCAACGTGAAAGTGTTATCTTCCAGGGAGTTTTATGGCTTTAAATAAAAGGATACTTCAGCATCATATCGGTTCATGTTAAACCGCCTATTTGAGGAAGAAGTCTTTAGAGCGCATGATTTCCCTATACACTTTTTACAGGGTCATAGGCATTTCAATTCCTTAGAAGACACACTTTTTATATATTTATTCCAACTGAATTTGCTTTTCAGCATTTTGTTTATTATTTTAAACTGTACATCATTTAATATTTCGTTGCTTTTGCCTAAATCCAAGAAGACCTAGTTATAAAGAATGCTAGTAAAACCCTGAATAATTTAAAGTTTAAAGTGGCTAAAATTTAGACCATTGCTTTAGTTTCTAGTTCCCTTTTAAAGTTTAATTCCTATCCCAAAGCTACATGATCATCCTGTTTCTTTTTGCTCCTTTTTAAAACAATCGGATGATCGATATTGTTTAAACCCTTACCTGAAAACCCAGGTTGTTTATATATTTTCTTAAAGTTGTTTCATTACTCCTCCAATCTTGTCCTACCAATTTCTTGAATCCGTCCTAGTCAGCTGCCTTGAAGGAGATCGGTTTCACATCGAAAAACTCAACATTTTACTAGTTTTCAGATTTTTAATTACACTTAAATAATAATACATTAACAAATTTCCTTCGTTACAGACAAATGTATTCAAACTCAAATGTCTGTCTTTCACTTATTGCCTTGTTCAATTCCACTTTATCCTAGATCGCTCTCTTCATACAACCGGCTTTCCAAGAATCTATATAATCTAAATATTTGTATTATGAATAAATCATAATTATTACTTTGTCATACACCTTATATTTACTCAAAATCTCTAAAATCAGCGACAAGATTATTTTTTTAAATTTATCATAGACCTTGAACAATTCTAACGGAGAAGAGGCTTTATAGACTTTGTTAAAAACCAAGATTTTTTTATCTAACCTAAAGAACAGCTGTGAATATCTGGAATAGAACTTAACATGTGCCGGGCGAAAAAATTGTTTGCTCCGAGGAAGTACATCTGAGAGGGAAAAAACTTGTTTGGGACATTGTGAAGGGGGTGCTTTTTGTAGAGGCTATTACAATAATATTTATAACCCTCTTTTAGAGTATCATATAAATAATTTATAACTTAAATGTCGTATAATGATTCTTTATGTTCACATGTATTGGTTCTTTATTTTTTAAACGTTTTATTGCCTTTTATATAAGAAGGAATATTACTAAAAAAAAAAAAATTAGAGTATTAAAATGTGATCATAATGTGTTAAAATATAGCATTAGGTGAAAGAATATAACCAAGACGATTCTTGGTGATTGTTTTAAATAAGAACTAAAAACCAGACGTTTAAATCAATCAATTTATCAATGTGTATTTTAAATGTAAGTGTTTATTTAGTTAAGGTAAGTAGACTTGCTTTAATGCTTATATTTATGGAAAAGTGTAAAAAACATGTTTTTTATTTAAAAAATAAAAATTAATCTTCAAGCTTTTCTAGAAATGGAATCGTTGCTATTTATTATTAAGTTACCTATCGCTTTTTTTTTTTTCACTATAATTTACATCTAAAACTTCCAGTTCACCATTCAGTCGCCACCAGTTTTTTACATATATCATAAAATTGTTTTCAAACTTTAAATAAATAACATGTTATGAATGAGTATCTGTTATTTGTAACTCAACTTTAATTGTAATTCAAAATACATTGAGACAGTAATTGCTGATCGCTATTAGAAATATCTAGTTGATCTCATCCGTTACTGTGAGTCTTATATTATAGCTAGTCTGCTTCGTTGGAATAACAGAGGCCACCGTTGGGCTTGGAGAGGTGACATACTTGTCGATGGCATTTGGTAGTAAAATCAGATTCGATTTGAATATTTCAATTTTGTGAATGTGTTACAAATTTTCTTCAGAAGCTGCCTTATCATTTGATAAATATTTGTACGCCGAGGACAAGCATACATACGCTCCTCGCTCTTCCCGAATATATCTTCTGAATCCTCTCAAAGGGCCCTTGGTCTTTGCCCATATCAAATAGACACTGTTTCCCAATTATGCGAGGAATGGGCTTTGGAGTCTGTCATCGTACAAAGGCTTCCTTGAGAATGAATTTGATTTTTAGTTTCTTCCATTTTATTTATATCATATAAAATATTTTACTTCATTTCAATAGACTGAACTATTACTACATCTGCAGCAGATTAAACTTCCTTATCTTATCTTATCTTTTTTCATGTATAAATCATACAAAAACTTCATCCACTATATCCAATATTCAAAAGACGAATTGTAGTTTTTTTATCTGTGGATTATTTTTTTATGACTAACGTTTGACATTTTCAACTGTATTTAAAATCTAAGATTTTAGTTTTAGTCTTGAATAGAATTTAGGGATTTTTCTGAAATAAAGGTGAGTACAACTAGTATCACGACTTTGTATTTTATTATTAAAAGGAGATGAATTTTCTTTTTTTACCCTAAATTTGTATATTTTTTAAATAATCTTGAAAAAAAAATTAATTGTAATGTGATGCGACCACTCCAACACTTATCCGACTTAAGTTCTAATCTCCTAGCATATAATCCAAATGCTCATCTACATGACTGTTATCAAGTCTTGTTTTGGGGCTCAGAAAACTTCAATATTTCCCATGTCCAGTCCCTCCAAATTTAAGAGATGTATCTTTATTTATAAAGCTGCAAAATGCAGTAAATAGATTTTTCAAAAATAAGAAAGAGACAAAACGGAGTATTATTATATTTTATAAGCCCATGTAATTTTGAAATTGAAAAATCAAATATTGTTAATGAATTAGCAAAAAATTGTTGCCTGTGGTTTAACGTCATTAACGTGGTGTGTGATTGGAACAATTGGAGAGAATTGGAATGATTGTTGGCTCTTCCTCGTTAGACTCTTCCCATCAGCCAATTTCATTTTAAATGGAATTTTAATGAAATAAATGCCCTGCTCTTTCGCTAAATCCTTCTGTAAACTATTCTGATTTTATAAAACTTATGAAGTAACAAATATTTTCTTTCTCTTTGTAATATATGTTCTGGTTTTATTTAAATGTATATCAGTTATATCAATTGGAAACATTTGTTCAATACTGTATTTTAATTGGATATTATGTGAAAATTGAATTTCTAATTTTTATTAGTATATTTAATAATATATTTATTTCTTAATCAAGTTATTTCTTTAAAGTAATGACATTAGGTTTCTCAAAGATGACACGATATGACCACCAGAACCCCAAACCCTTTATCCTGATAATCCTGCAAATCCATCCTGAGAACAAGGTATTACCAGGGTGTGGTATGTGGTATATGTATGTACCTCTATGTTATTCTCTTATTAAACCCACTCTCTATAAACAGCTGATCTTAGGGTCAGTACAGTCGTCTAATTTATCATTATTATTGGATATATTTTTTTCATTTTTTTTTTAAAACAATTTTTATCATTATTTATGATTAGAGTAGTACCAATGGTTAGTTCCTCTGCTAGTTTTAATCATGTCATTATTTTGCATTGTATACCGCATATTTATTAGATGTATTAAAAAAATACATATATTTTTAATACAGTTGTAAATTTCTGTTAATAAAAGAGAAAAAAAAAATTCATTATTCATAATTTGTACTGTAGAGCTCTCACTCAGCCTCCACTGGGTTTTTACACTAGTGATGCAGCTGAGAGAGAAGAGCTGAGACATCTCTGTGCCAGGCTTGTCCCTCCATGAAATGTAAATTGAGAAAACTTAAGAATTTACTGTATTATAATCAGTAAATGAGTGCTTTCAAAACTATTGATTATTTAATGATAATCAAAACAATAATACGTTGTGGGTTCATGTGGTAGTGTAGTAGGGAGTGTTTAATATCTATCTCACTACCACCATTCGAAAACATTAAATGAGGTTAAAAAACAAAAAAAAATCGTACCTAATTAATAAATTTTTTTTTTTTTTTTTTTTACAGGTTTATTGAATATTAGACGAACAAAAAAAATGTTTTTAAAATATTTATATTGCCCGGAAAAGTGTTAATATACTTTTAATTATATAACATGTACATATTTTATCAATTTAAACTATATTTTTTATTAAACTTGTACATAATATTAATTATTGATTAACTACGCTTTATCGACAAGTACTATACACATGAATAAAAATATGACACACAGAAACAAAAAAAAAAAAAAAAAAAAAAATTAAGTAATCTAAATCATAATAATAATAAAATTAATATAATTTATATGTTTTTATGGTATTTGGTTTTATTCTTACTTTAAATTTATTTATATAAACACTTAGTATTCATTTATTTGTCTATTTAATGGATGTATTACTAGGTATTACCTATTGGAGAAATTGTAATAAATTTCCGAATTAGTTTCTACAAATATTTCCTTTTTAATTTTTAATTGTTTGAACAATTACGTTTAATGATGTAACATTAAACACGAAGCTACACATGATAGAATTTAGAATATTTTGAGAATTCGGTTATTTTGGGCACTTGTATATCATCTTATACGCATATTTTATTTTAACTTGACAATGGAGTAATCTGATTTATTAAGTTTGAATAAAAACAAAATACGATGGCCATATGAATATTTCTTTATCAATAATAGTTAAGTCAAAAACATAACAATAAAATGTAGATAAGCATTTGATTATAGTAGCGAAAATCCAAACAAAAATTCTTATTAAATAAATTAGGCGATTATAATACTCATTATACGTCAGGGGAGACCCTGGAGTAATTGTAATAAATAGCAGTTTTTATACTGAAGCTCTAATATAATTGATTTACATAATATATTTTTAAATTACGAGATAAATTGTCCGTGAAATTGTCGGTGCGTTAAGAGGCTGATTACGGTCATTAAGGCCCCGGAAGGGAGTGTTTTTTATATTGTAGAGGGGGGAGAGGGGGCTAGGGGAGGGAAGAGCCTTTCTTTTCTTATTCCGGGCTACATTTTTTGGATAATGCGCGGGTTTTCTACAGTAGACTTAATAAACGCATGAATACATACATAAGGTACATAATTTAAGCTAGGATGGGTCGATTAAAAGTCACGGCCAACTAGTTGGCTAGTAAAAAGGCCGATTAGTCGGCTAATTCGATTATTGCTTCGTTTAGAATTCGGAAGACATTAAAAATGTTCGAGGCGCTTCATTTACAGAAAAATAAAAGTAAAAGTCAGCTGTTCCTTTACTTAACCTAAGATAAGATATCTTGTTTATGGAAATTCTAATGAATCTTTATATGTCAGGAAAATATCTGACGATTGTAAATAAACACGTATATAAATGACTAAAATAGCAGTTTTCCTTTTCGTGTTTGTAACATAATATTACTATTCAATTAAGCCTTAATATTTTTTTATTATGACACAAAACCAAAACTGATAAAAAAAAAAATGTGCCGTAAAACGGCCTGACTTTGCATCAGTGACTGTTTTTTTTTTTTTTATTGAATCATCGAACATTAAAAAAGATAATGATATAAATAAAAAATAAAATCGATAACTTCCACAATGCTGAATAAAAAACTTAAGTAACCTACCGTAAAACGGTCTCACTTTGCACCGGTGAGTTAACTTTGAACCGAGTTCACCAAAAAGTTTTAGTCAAAGAAAAAGTGTTTTGTTGTCTAAATGAGGGATATTTTATATTTCTTACTTTCTTACGTTAGGATATTAAATATAATATATCTATATCTATACGTAGGTTACGTAAATTTTTTATGCAGTATTGTGGAAGTTATCGATTTTATTTTTTGTTTATATCATTATCTTAATGTTCGATGATTCAATACAAAAAAGAAAAAAAAAATTGTTCTTATATCTGGTTTAAATAAAATTATAATAAATTAAGGCCATGTTTTCATTTCAATCAACCTATTTTTAAACATAGAAATATAAATTAATAAAAATGACCGAATAGTTGACGCTTTTTACCGACTAATCGCCGACAAGTCGTACCGTTGCTAAAATACAGTCGAACAACTTTATAACAGAATTAATTAATAATGAATTAATAATTAATACATATAGTTATCTAAATATATAGATTATGTTGTGTATCTAATATTAAGTCTAAATATAATCCTTTATTCGCTAATTACCAAGTTATAAACTAAAGGAATTTTCCTTTACAAGCCTGGTTCAAAATTAGTTTTTATAACATAAACTCAATAGTGAGAAGAGCATACTGACAAAAAGAAAATCCTGATGAAAAACTTTATCAGCTGAGGTGAGGTATCCAATGGATTTGCCACCGTGGTGACAAGTTCTATACTGTGGGGGTTACACGTTATCTGCTGGTGTGACAACCGAGGAGGCAGTGTGAAATGGACTTGCCACTGCCGCATGTATTTTATAAACACTTTTGTTTTCTTCATTATTTTTAGTCAGAGGACATTTTGATTTACATTTTTTTTTCTATATCAATATTTTGTGATTTCGATTTTTGGAATGGAAATGTCTTTTGGCCGGTGGTCTATACTTTTTGAGTTTAAGTTTTTTTTTTATCCTCATTTTGGTTTTTACCATACTGTGGTAAATCCATTGGATACCTGTCCACATCTTATGACAAGTTTTTCTTGACGGTTATCTTTTAGTCAGGTTATCTTTAGTCCTCTTAATATTTCTTTTTTGTAAAATCAATATTTTGACATATGCTTTTTAAGGAAAATCCGTTTAGTTTGTGATGGTAATTGGCGAATAAACGATTATAATAGGATAGTTTTTGCCATTCTTAATAACCCCACACTAACTGAAATATTTGTTGAGGTGTACCTCTTTTAGTTTTGAGGTTCCATATTCCATGGTTCCTTAATTAAACTTTGTTACTGACTGGAACAGTTTCATTAAGTTTTCAGTAAGGAAGGTAAAAATATATATATATATATATATATATATATAAAACAGTAGAAAAATAAATTACCTTAGACTAAAAGGATTATTGTAACATTAATATTTATATAGATTGAGTCCAATGATAAATACGGATATCTGATGACATTAATTTATGGAGCGTTAACTTCTGATATAGATCGATGTTTGAATTCATAAGCTGTTTTAAATTGCCTACGAGAAGTATCTAGCGACAAGAAGCACCTTTTAGTTCATAAAAATGCAAATATATTCCGTAGCCCTTGCCTCCTCATATTCTTGTTTACTTATGCAAATGTCTGTAAATAGTCCGTTATGATATTACAAGCACCTGCTTATTGTGTTGACTACCTCCAGTGTTTATCTTCCCTTGGCTAATATTGTCTTCATGTATTTTCTAATAATAGCACTAATGACTTTGATGCACTGATAATATATCAACAATTATTATTATGATGGCGTTATTGTTAAAATAAGTATATAAATATGTCGCAAGGTAATATACAAAAAAAAAATTTATATTTAGTTTACTAACTGTCATGGAGGACTGTTGTGTAGGTAGCATTTAAGGGGTCAGTAGTATTTGAGATTAAAAACAAATGGTTAATTTAATAAAACGTTATTTTTATATCATTTTGACCATAAAAACGGTGAAAATAACTTTTGTTTTTCACGTATTTCGTTTATTTCTTCTGGTAAAAAGGAAGACTAAATATTAAAAAAGAACAACATTAATTAAGTATTATATAAGAGAAAAACAAGACAAACAAATTTTTTTTAACCTGTATTTTACATTTATTTTTTATATATGCAACTGTATGAATATATACACTAAGTAAGTTTTAGGAAATTATTACAATAAGATGTAAGGATCTTCTCACTAGTTGCACTTAAATAAAAGTTCTACATCGAAGGTCTTTCGGCCATTGTCTTTTCAGACGCCTCGGAGGATTATCCGTATTGAGTGAGATACAAGTTGGGAAACTATTCGATTCGAGTGGGTTTAGGGTTTACTGTGAGAGGGCAGGTATCTGGTTTGGGCCAAATCAGTAAACTATGAAACATTTTGGTTCTTTAGGGATAAGTTTATTTCGGACATAACAAGGAGTATTTAGGATTTTACAATGGCTTTTAGAGCTGGAAGGTTTAGTGGAGCCCTAACGCTCATATCAGTATTTCCATATGGGTTTAATAGAGTAAATAAGTCATTTTTAATTTATTTTGAACTTTGAACGCTTGTCATGTAAATGTTGGAGTAATCGAAAACGAAGAACAGTTTCTTATCTATTAAGCCTCGTATGAGGATTCCAAGTACGTAGTTCGTCCAGATAGCGGATCTGTTCAACGGGGATCAGTGGAGTATTTATTTTACATTATTTTTTATTTTGGTTAGCTTTTACTTTATATTCTTTATCATATTATTCGGCTGTTTTGAATCACTTTTTATTTGTCTTATAATTTCATTTTTTTTTTTTTTTTTTTTTTTTTTTTTTTTTTTTTTTTTTTTTTTTTTTTTTTTTTTTTTTTTTTTTTTTTTTTTTTTTTTTTTGCAGTTTCTTATTTTTATGTTGCATATCTGTTTTGACATCCTGATGACCATCAGTGTTATGACCGAAACGTCAGCATGAAAATTAATTTGTATAAAAATAACAGTTATTTTATTCTCAATGACTTATCACTCTTAAATTATATATATATATTTTTTATAATCTACAGTCAAATTCTATCCAAGTTGAGTGTTATTTATGGTGTTTAAGAACAAGTTTCTAATATTATTTTTAATAAATGTGGCTATATTTCCACTGCAACATTTTCCAAAATACCTACGATCTCAATACACTACTCTTCTAATGTTTCCGGTTTCATTTCTCGTATCTGTTTTTATGAATTAATTATCCAATCAACTTGACCTAACGAAGGAAAGGAAATTTAAAAAGGTAGTTATGGTAAGAAGGAACTAAAGCTCGTTTGTTTTTTAAATTTAGTCACTACTTCCTGTTGCACTAACATTTAGTACTTATTAAAATTATTTTTCTCACTATTATTGTAGATTCCTTTAATTTTTTTTATTGACTGTTTTAAACAATCAGTTAAATATTTATTCAAGAATATCTTTTGTAGTTGAATTTGTTTTTAGTTACGGCAGCTATTTTACGCCATGCTGCTTTCCAATAGAATTATCCTAAACATTATTATTTTAATTTAATGTTTTAATTTTTTCTTAATTTTAACTTTTGCTGAACTCAGTAAAGATCAAATTTCAAATGTCTGACCTAGAACCATCCTCCCATATAGGTTACTGCCGACCGCCTCAGGACGTTTAGGCTGATTACATTTTCAATTCCGTCTTGTGTGTTTATTTAAGTTCTCCATAATATTCTTTATTTTTGAAAACCATAGGATTATTTCATTGCAGTGGCCCAGTTTGGTATCAGTAAAGATTAATATGAAGTATAATTAAACAAAATCTTTACTCTTTGGTTTCTGGATTGTTGATGTGAGCTAATACCATTTTCACTTACATATATATTTTAAATTTACATTTTTTTAATATATAATTTTTTAATGATAGTATCTTCAACTGTTTTGAAATCGGTTTATTTATAATTTAATGAGACTTTATATTTATTCTCTTAAACATTTTCGTTTTTCATTTTCTGTAAGATTAATTTTTTATTGTTCATAAGAATAATTTAATGATTTATTTAGTATTTTTACTATTTTATTAAGGATTCTTACTGTTATTTCTGCTTTTATTAAATATGACAATTTTAATTCATAAAAAAAAAAAAGAAGGAGGGCGGGTCGTTTGAAAATAACGACCTTTGAAAAAAAGACGACCTGTTTAATGCCCTTTGATGTTACGCTTAGGGAAGCACCCTTTTTCCTATTGTTTGACCCATTTTATCCCATGTTTGTACGGGTTCTGCTGGATTAGAGGAGGAAACTCTTTTAAAATATTTTGAAGTTTTTCTCGCGACCAACCTTCAGGGTTGGCGACCTATTAGCTAGCAAACTAAGTTGGAAAGAAATATACTGTGACTCAGATATATTTCTTACATATTATATAAGATAATATGTACTTTGTATTGTATAAAGATAATTTATAGAAATATTCCATTTTAGCAATTAGTTAGGGAAAGTTGTGGGGGATGTCAAAGTGAATAAACAAAAACAGAGTTTGGAGAAGAAGATGATCAGGGATGCAGTCAAAGAGGAACACCACGTCTAAGAAAAAAATCTAGAATACGTGCCAACATTTCGACCTTCCTTTGCAGGTCTTCTTCAGGGCCACCGAACCACACTTGTGAGGAGACGAACGACGAACGCCAATTTGTCAAACCATTTACAAGCATAAAAAACTTAAGATTCAAAAGGTTTTTAATGTTGGTGGAAATTCAAACGTCGTGGTGCATATTGCAGTTTAATTCGTTTGTGAAAATATGTTTATTGATATGAATTCTTAACTTATATAACGACATTTTGATTTAGTAATAATTTTTGTTTGGCAGGAATAATTTTAATGATTTTATCCCCCATAAGTACCCACCACACCAACATTGTGCATTAAATTTTTTTTTCCTTAACTTACCTGGAACTGTAAAGATAATATGGTTAAAATTTGGTACAGATTGGCTTAGTTGTTTTCGTTATTACATCACAAACGTAAAAATGCCTTGTCTTTTTATATACTAGTATAGATTTATTTATATAATTTATTGCGATTCAAAGTATTCTTTATCATATTGCTACGTGTTTCCTTTGGACGGATGACTGTGCTATACAGCGCCGCGGGCAACTCATGGTACGCGTTCTGTTTGTATTGTCGAGATTGGCGGAGATTACCGTGGAATCTGTGTCGAAGTGCAGAGTCACCCGGCTTCTTCCCACGGCTTCCAGCGGCGTGGAGCTTCCAGCATTTTGTTTCCAGGAACACCATCCTGATGGAGAGGATCTGTCATCCGTATTTTTGGGCGGCCTCAGGAAAGGTCAAAATCTAACATTTGTCTGAAATTCGCTGGCATACATATCCCTCATATTTATCTTAATCAAACGCTGAACATTAAGAACAGTCAAATTTATTAAATATTTTATTATTTATCCAAAAACTTATTAAGTAGGAAACTACAGTACTTTTGAACTATATATACTTATAGTGTTTTAGTTTACAATGATATTTAATATGTCTGAAGTAACCGAGAGGAGTAAAGTTTTAAAAATAATCCACGCTTATATTACGTCCAAAAAAAAAAAAGTAATAATAATAAAATAAATTATCATTGATAGTTGGTTAATCACCTATAATTATTGTTTCTTAAATTTTTGTATTCAATTTATTTTTAAAGAAATCGTTTAAATAAAAATGTATCTAAAAACTTAAGTTAGTAAAATTTAGTGATGTAAATATTGTTTAATGAGGAATAGTATTTCTACAAATATATATATATATATATGATAGTTTTACTATCGGTTTGAGTGCGAAATGAATTGAAATGGTGAAATGAAGACTGGTTTAGAAATATTGAGCACGGTAGGCGCTTCAGTTATACCTTGCCGCATAGCAGACTGTGCCAGATTCAGGGGAAAAAATACCTACTACTTGTAAGAAACAGCCTGAAATAATGTCAAGAGGAGGTACCGATGGATTTTTTTTTATACCTTTTAGATATGTTTTACGCATTTTATATACTATATATTTTTCAGCACATTCGCTGGTTGTCTACGGTTCGATGACATAAATAAAGTTAAATAAAAAAATAGAAAATGTTGAATGATATATGCTAGTGAAAAATGACGCTTATAATATAAATATTTATTTTTTACATTTATGCACTTTTTATTAAAGAAAATTCAAATTTGTTTTTTCTTCAGTTGGCCATTATTTGATCATCGTCATTAAGTAATATTAGTATTATTGTTGGTGTCACCATATTAAGAGATGAGTTTATTTATAGTCAAATATCATCTATGGGAAGTGGGGATGGGAAGATTCGTTGAAAATTAAAACTTTTTTTTAAATGCATGAACATTCATGCAATTAAATATAATTATTTGAAAATGATAAAGTAAAAATGAGTGTGTGTTGTGGTATCCCTAATGTTCTCCAATCTTATATAGTAGCAGTTGGGTAATAATTAAAAGAAAAACATTTCACGTAATCGATGGACGCCATCTTGTCACTTTTAATTACTTTGATACCTCTGATATTATATATATTTTTCACTATCCCGTGTTTTCATTAATTTTCTCATTTACTTCTGAAGTACCTAGTCTTCTAATGTTTTCAGCTTGAAATAACCTAATATCTATTTCAATTTTTTTTTTATTTATTTATTTTTTTTTTAATTATATTTTTCTCATTTCAGAAGCAAAAGTTATAATTTGTTTTTTTGTACTTTCGATTATGACTTCCTGACGGATCAGTGTAAATCTAATATTTTATCTCCTGTATTCATTTTTTTTTTATTAAGTAATTTGTATTGATTTTATTTTATTTATAATAAAATAAAATACATTTTTTTTAAAATTTACTTTTAAAAGGTCCCTCTAATTTGAGTATCAGAAACGTCACTAATATTTTATTTCCATGATTAATATGTTGCTCTTAATTGTAATTTTATGTAAATTTTATAACTTTCTGTGTATTCTACTAAAATAAATCATTTTACAGTTTTAATTTAAGATCTTTAGTTTTAATTAAAAAAAAAAAAAAAATAATAATCATTCAATTGACTTTGGAATGGGATGCAGACAACGATGTTACATTCTGATACTTATTTCATAAGTCACTGTTATTATTTCTTTTTTTTTTTTTACTGTATCCATTCTCGAAGGGGCTGTTCTTAGTGGATTAAGGTTAAACTTAACAAATATCTTTTCATACTAATTAAAATTATTTCTTATTGAATATAGTTTACTTTTCTTCTTTTATATAATATCTTCTCTCTTATCGGTAAGATCCATTACTTCCAGGTAGCTCATGAACAGAAACACGCCAATTATCCTATCACGTAAATCCTGATGATAAAAAGAAGACCCGTGAGCACAGGAGAGGTGGGTATAGGGTTCCATGAATATTTCAACTCCCTTTGGTACTTAGTAGGGCCGCCCCCGGGAATGCATTAGTACTCGGCGGTACCTCTCTCACGGATTTACATGTTATATATCTTATTTTATGTCTTGTATGGCGGCTGTTTGTTGTACGTTAAGGGGGCACACGATTATGGCCGAATGGGAGCCAAATAAATTCTGCTAATCCTTCTAAATGTGTTATAAATTCTAGTTCTCCTAAACTGAAATCGTTAGGGTGGATGTTCTCCGAATTCCTAGACCTATAATATCCAAAGTTGCAACACTTTTATGCTTATATTAATGTTTATTTTTTAAGAAGGGGATATTAAAAAAAAAGCTAGATATGTAGCTGTTTTTTTTTTGTTTTGTTTTTTACTGTTTAATGGGCATTAAACTTCAAGAATCATTACATTTTTTTCCCATGCAGCCCTTCCTAGGGTCAGGCATAAAAGCATATCTTGTTATTTATAAGTTGTTCTACTTTTTTTGAAATCAATATAAAGTAATATACGATAGACCAGACAGTTATTGACACCCTTCAGGCAATATTCATACTTTAATTATAGAAAGAATAGTCCAATAAAGTTGAAATTTATATTTATCGCCCCTTAATAACTATATTTTAAACTAAACAAGAAAGATCACACCAAACATTAATACTGGAATGTATTAGATAGTAAAAATAACTAATTCAAAACCCGTTATTGACACCCTGAGGACATCTTTTAAATTATGGACAGAATTGAAAGTATTTTAACACAGCTGAGTTTTATGGTTGAATAGAATTTTCTTACATTTATAGTAGTAATAAATTTTTTTTTTTTTTTATTTATAAGTTAGTGTGTCAGTAACAATCTGAGGTATCCATAACTGTCTGGTTACCCTATTTAGCGGTTAACAAATAAAAAAAATGACAAAAAAAAACAAATATGAAAAACCTAATTAAATCAAAATATAAACGGTATGGGGTTGTGTATAAGGGAGGTAGATTTATGGTGATTCAGGAAATGCCAAATTCCTGAATATTCAGTTCAAATCCCTTAAACATGTTTTTTTTTTTTTTTTTTTGTTTTTTTTCTATTATAAATTTACATATGATTACAGTTATAATTATATATTTGTAATTTTCAATTTATTTTAGTTTTCTTTAACGTGTTTCAACTGTCTGGTGGTGATTGATTCGGGGCCTTTATTTCCCTCTTAAAACGTCGAGTATCGATTTTTTTTTTCTTTCCCAGTTGTAAATACTTTTTACAAAATTAATGATTAAAAAAACTGAATATACATAAAATTGTTTTTTTTTTTTTTTTTTGTTTTATGAAATAGTTAGAAACAAAACTGGAGTGTTTTTCGCATTTTTATATTCACAAATGAACCAAACTCGCTCAAAAAAGATTACTTTAGTGTCGTTGAATATTATTTTTTTTTTTTACATTTACATTAAGTGTCGTTGAATATTACATGTTAATAGTAGGTTATTTTGCTACAATAACTATAATATAGTTATATCTATATAGTTACTGTATACTACATTTTAACTGCATAAATATTCTTACATTTCTTTTCCACCTTCTCTATTGTACGTAGACCACTAAGTGGACACTATTACGAATGCAAGCTTTTGTGGCAATGCTAAACATAGTCCTTATTGTTCATAGCAGTGGGCGTAACCTAGGGTCGATTTGCGTACTGTTCCGCTCGACGAACTGCTGTTCAGACGTTTCCTGCTCTGAAAGAAGGATGCAACGCAGACTGTGTGGGCGGTATGCAAGGATCTAATTGTTCTCAGAAAAACATATATTAACTCCATAAAGTATTTCTCAGTAGCTTAAATAGATTTAAAATGTTGAATTTACAATATCATACTTTATTTTTATAATTAATATCACTGTTATATTTCCAGGTGCACAGGTGAACCCGGCTGTTAGTATTGCGATGGCATTGACACGACACATATCTTTTCTCAGAGGTGTCATGTTTGTCATATCGCAATGTGGAGGTGGTATAGCGGGCGCAGCATTGCTTTATGGGTGAGTAGTAATATTCGGTTATTTTATTGTTTGTTGTTTTATTATTGCTATTATTACTATCAATCATTGTTTGTATAATTTGTGAAACATATTATATAAGTTTTCTATTCATCATTTAAATAAACGATTTTAAAAAGAAATTTCATATTTTCTTACGATTCTTGTAAATTAAAAAAAAAAGAAGAAAACAAAATGGTATATAGTTACAATTATACGATTTTCTTAGATTTTATGAATATTTTTTATATAACCGATATTTTAAAAACATTCAATACCAATCATAAACAATATTTTTTCTAGTTTATTTATTTGATTGGTCGTTCTCGGTGATGTTGAAAGAAAAAAATATTTGTTAAAAAAAAAAAAATAAATAAATAAATATAAGAGTGATTTGGTAACACTTTTCAATGGACTCGTCCAAAAAAAAAATTTTTGTATTAACTTTTTTTCAAGGTGACATAACTATTGAAACTGAAATATTTGTTTAAAGTTAATTTCTTATGTATTATTAGAAAAAAAAAAAAAGTAACCCCTTTTTTTTTATTCTTCGTTGTTTCAAACCATTTATTTTTATCTTTAAATGACTGAGTTTTTAAAGTTTAAATGCATGGTGTTTTATTTTGACATTTAATAAAGTTGTATATTTTACAAATTTATGAAAATAATTGAACAGTTTAAAAAAAAAAAAGAAATGATCTGCGTGATGGTTGAAGTTAACAGTTACCTGAACATCTACTTGGAATAGAATAGGTCCTTTTTCAGTAACAGAATTGGAATTAATTCGAATAAATTGATAGTCGTTAACAAATATTTTTTTATTTTCTTATTTTTTCAAAAAACAAAATGTGGTACTTCTAATATATTATTATATTTAAATTTTTTACAACCAGGAAGATTTTTTTTTTTTTTTTTTGTGAAATATATAACAACAATGAATCTGTAAAATATTTTTGTATAGCGATATTATTGGATTCTCCTGTATTCGTTTGATATTATTTACGAATGTATTATTATTTTATGAAAAATATAATATTGTTAGTGAAAATATCTTAGGTAACATCGTATATGAAAAAAAAAAAAAAAATCAAGTTCATAAAAAGGGCATAAAACCCTTATCTTGTAGGGAAATGAGTCCTAAACAAAAACAAACAGAGAAAACATTTGATAATCCCCTTAGCCCCGTGTTAGGAGGGGGGGGGAGTAGCAGGAAACCACGCACACTAAGTGGATGAAGAGTTAGGAAAATCTGGAAAATTGGGTTTCCTCGACTGGAGAAGCACCGTCTCGCTTATTTCAGTTTTCCAGGCTTTTCGTAATTTAACACGGTCTTTTATATACTTCAACATCGTCTCCGAGTTTATCAAATTTATGTTTAGAAGTTTATTTTCTTGCAGTTGTAGACGCCTTGATGTATTCGAACTTGAGCAAGAAAGTTACCAACCTATATCAGTTATTAACGCTCTGATTTTGCATTCTATCTAATGTTCAGTTTCGATGCACCATCTACCGAGTTTCCATTGGGAACATGATGTTATAAAATTATTTAAGAAAAAAAAAACATTTTTTTTTAAGAATCGTTGTAACTTGGCAAAGATTTGTTCATTAAACTTCCCCCATCTCTTTTCAAGATTTATTCATATAACTAAATGATGAATATGATTCAAGCATAAAAAAATTACATATAAATTTGAAAACTTTTTGGACTTTGAGATCTCAAAAACGTAGAAACAATATTTTTACTGCAGCCCGGCAGATGACCTTAGGATTTTTTAAAGGGAGTAAAAAATCCTTAGCTATGCCGTCCTTCGGAAGGGACGTAAAATGGGGGTCCCGAGCCTGTACGATGTCAGGTACTCGTTAAAGATCCCTATCCTAATTATACCTGGATAGGCAAAATTTAGGACTCCCACCGTAGCATCGTCCGATTAGCCATAGCAGCATAAAGTGACGTTAAATGAAATAAACAAACAAACAATATTTTTACTCTAACAATTTGTTTGAAATATTGGATTGAAAAATGTCTAGAGCAAAAGCTGACAAACACCTTTATGTTCCTTTGGGAATAAGTTTGAGCGCTTAGCCCTGATAAGCTCCTCAACATTTCCTGACTTAGGACTTAATTTCCGCAGGTCCAAAGTAAAAAACGAATTATGTTGACATATAATGTGTTTATATATATATGTGTATGTGTGTAGGAATTATTTTCCATTAATTTTTAAAAAAATCATAGTTCTATTTCTCTGGCTCTTTCAGAGAATGTTTACCACTTACTATTACATTTAGTTCTAAAAGCTGACTAACCAAATATTTCAGTTGTTTTGTTTTCCTGAAATTATAATTGCAAATTTTAATAAATTTTAAGTCGATCAAAGTATTTTTTATATGTGCTTTAAAGTACTGAATCATTTAATTAAGTACAATTTTTATGTCTGAGATGGCTTTTTTTTATTAGAACTATTAATTTATATAAATAGATATTGACGTTTAATTTGATCATTCCTAATAACGTTTATGGGTTTTGATTTCCATAAAGAATTCGTTTAATATTCAATTTTCTAAATCTATAAAAACTCTGGATCACCATTTCTGAACGAGTTTTTATTTTTCAAATGGTTATAAATATTCTGCTGTTATTTAAAATGTAAATTTGCCTGTTTATAAATTGATCCAGTCATTATCCTTATAATATATCGTAAAATTAATCAGAAACAGTTATAGTGAATGATACCCGGTCTTGATTTTTTTTTTAAATTAGAAAATTCCAAATGCGATAAAAAAAAAAAAAAAAAAAAATGCGATTTAATTAATGTCAGCAGAAGGAATTGAGGATTTCGAAGACAATAGCCGTGTTATATCTTGAGAGATCTGAGGGGGTGGCGAGGGGGGGAGGAGGGCTGTCAGGACAAAATAAGCCCGAAAGGAAAGGCTGGAGAAAAGAACATCGGCCACTGGAAAATATATCACAACCAGGCAGGAAGCAGCCATATGCAATGATAAATGAAGGCAACTTTACAACAACCATAAATAATAAACGCTTCAGGATGAGTGGGAGGGAGGGACGTGTGTAGTTGGTAAGCAGTTTTAGGGAGCTTTAACAATCCGGATCGGTCTTTAATGCATACATAAATATATATATATATATATAATATATATATATATATATATATATATGTATATATATATATATATAAAATAATATATATATATATATATATTATATGATGTATATATATATATATTATAATTGTCTTACTGATATGTATTTTAATATAAATGGTTTTAAGGATATTTCATGAATCCGAAACCGGAATGAACATGTAATGAAATAAAAAAAATCCTTATTCTGTTTTTAATAAAATCTTTTAGAATAACCAAGTGGGGGAGGGAGGACTATTGGCTGCATTTATTTTATTAGTGCTTCAGATTCAGCGGTTCAACATTGTAATCATATTCTTCATTTTTCAATAACGAATGCATATTTTTAATAATTTTACGTTTCACTTAAAGTAGCAAAGCTTAATTTTTCAAGGAGAATTGTTTTGATTATGGTACCAAGCAGAGTTGATCTATTATATGAAATTCGTTCTCTGTTCCTAAAGATAAAATGTGTGTTATAACATTTTTTTTATACTCAGTAAGGAGAAGAATGGATGTGTAATAACTAGATTATCAAGTATCACAAAACATATCGATCGGTCCCTGGGAATCGACTTTAAACCATCGATTTTGCCTATGGAATCATTTCTGAAGAATTGGTGGAATCCATAATCAACATTTGGATCCGATAAACCCTTAATATACATTTACTACTATGTATAAAATAATAGTAAATTTCAAATTACATTATAAGTAGCCTAATTTGAATGGCATACTAATTTTTCAAATCGATTTAATTACCAATATTTTGGCGTTTGCTACAGTTTACCATTTACATTCGCTGTTGTATATTTAGTGTGAATGGGTGGAAAAATGATTACGATAACTAGTAAATCAACTAACCCTTGGTATTATTCCAATAAAAGTTTTATATTAACAAGTCCTTAGGCCATCTTATTTTTCGACACCTCGGAAGGTTATCGGAAATCGAGCGGGAAGTCCGTGAACTGGTGGATTCGAGTAGATATAAAGCTTAACACGAAAGGACAGAAATCAGGTCAGTAATGACAATAACTAGTTCATCAAGGCATTCCACATATTTCGTAACATGTAAAATAAAAACCTAGGTATACCCAAAAACAAGGAAGTTTACAATTTAATCAGCTAATTTATAATAGCCCACAGTATTTGAATTACAGATTTTGTAATTAATGGGAATCATCAATTAAATAATTTACTTAGTGAATTATACCTACATGCAAATTAATCTCATTAAAATAAATTTACACGGAACTGTAAATCGCACTCATGTAATATATTACCTTTACAAAAATTTAAAATAAGTTAAAATCTTTTGTTTTTTTTTATAAATATTTTCAGTTTTATATCATTTTATTGTTTAATCGACTGCCATGTTATAAATGCTTTTAATCTACAGAGCTTCTTTATCGTTTTATCTGACAATGGAAACTTCTCATTTATTTTCTTTATTATCAATTTCTTTTAATATTGATCTGTAAAATTGATGGATATATATATATATATATATATATATATACATACACACAAAAAACAACTGTATAATGTAAAATGTATATATATATATATATATATATATATATATATATATATATATATATATATATAGAGAGAGAGAGAGAGAGAGAGAGAGAGAGTAGAGTATATTACATTTTATGTAAGGTTTGAATATCTTGATTTTTAACGAATTTTAGTTTAAGACTTCCTTAATTTAAAATGGGAATAAACATACATAAATATTGCGATTTTTTATTTATATATATAGATGGTACAGAATATTTCCTCTAATACTATATGTCAGTGAGCATATTCTTATAAGATCATTAGCAACTAGAGAGGGTCAAGGGTATTTTTTACTCAACATGTTTTTTTTGGATGGGCGCGTAGCTTCCGAAGTTAGGCTTACAGCAGGGCAGTCATCAGCTCCCCTAGGTTTTATGTTATACCGACGTCCAAAAAAAAAAAAAAAAAAAAAAAAAAAGAAAAAAAAATACTGGGCTCAAGAAACATAACAAAAAAACACTCCAAGAACTCATATTCGGCTGGCGGTTTTCTGTTTTGAGATTTTTTCTTTTTGGTACGGTTTCTTTTTTCTACTCTTTTTTTTCGTTAGTTTCTTAGAACATGTTTAGGTTCTTATCCTTCCGGTATTTTTAGTGCTTCTACTTGAGCTTCTAGTGCTTAGCGGAGATCTTTGAGTGATGTAGAGTGGAATGTTATAAAAAATAAACGGTATCTTCCACATTGTAGGAAACGTTTATATCTTAAAAAGCATAAACATTATCTTTAAGAACTATTGATTTTTTCAATATTTTTATCAATTAATAAATATACTTCTAGTTTATAAATTATAAATTAAATTGTTTTAGCTTTATGATAAAATGAAAAAAAAAAATAATGATTGATAACTTCCATCATACAGGGGCTGTAGAGAACAGGGGCAAACAACACCCAGGAAACTGATTGATTCATGATTAATTATCATATTGATTGAACCACCTCTACGAAGATGGGATGCTACTCGGAATTTTAAATAATGGATTTAAAAAAGTTGTTTGATTTATTTTATACTGCATATTTGACTTCCTCGTTTAAATATACAGTGGAGTCCCGTTGAACCGGATTAGATGTGTCACCGAAGTAAGGATTTATTAATTCATTCATGAGTTACTTTTACCTCGCTATAGGTCAAAGCTTTAGAATGTAGTGTATGTATGATTAGTAATAAGAATCCCTATGTTTTCAATGTATCGATGATCTTCTGACAAATAGGATATTTTTTTATATTAGAAAATTCTTTGGGATCATTGAAAATGTCTCGAATAACTTAACCAATTGAAAACTTAATTTTTAGTAAATTAATTCTTATTAATTAAAAAGCACATTATCTTTAAATACTATTGATTTTTTCTATATTTTTATCAATTAGTAAATATACTTCTAGTTTATAAATTATAAATTAAATTGTTTTAGCTTTATGATAAAATGAAAAAAAAAAAAAATGATTGATAACTTAACTTTAATTCTTAAATTAATTCTAATAAATTCTTGTGACCATAGTTTTATCAACTCTGTTCTTCTTTCAGTTAAGTAACATAAATAGTCGTGTAAGTGATAAATATTTAAAATGCAGTTGTTAAATTTTCAACGTAGGAGAAGAGGACAGGTAAGAAGAAGGCTTAGAACATTATGTAAATCCATCCATAATCTGCAACAGCTTACTCGAGTTTCAACTTACAACCAGCTCATTTACATTTCTAATCTAAAACGATTCAGAAATGTGCCGATATACATCACGATGTCTGGTCAATTTATGCATCTGATGGAAGATTGATTTGTGTGTAATCTTCCTCTAAATTATGTTTGTGAAATCGTAAATCCATGACTAATATCTTTTCAAAATTATTTATATATTTTCACAAGCAATATACGAAGATCTATAGTTTACTAATCGCCAATTCCTCACATAATTTTAAATATACAAATTGTACTAACATATATAGTTTATATCTTACTTCTTGTTCTTGTTTTGTAAAAGCTTATGAGTTTTACAAATTAATATTTATAAATATAGGAACTATTATTTTTGAGATTTAAAGGAATATTTAGAAGAACTGTTTTTAATGTAAAATTATTACAGTTTGTGTGGTTTAATGAATTTCCGTAATATTTATATATTAACATAATATTATAACAATTATTTTAATTCATCATATAATTAAACATGAATGAATACGTTTTCCAGGAATCTTAATTGAATCTACTTAAATATTCATCAATTTATCACATAAAAATAAACTAATTAATTATGAGGATAGTATTATAAGTAGATAAACAAGTAATAGATAATTAGGTTTATTTATAATTAACTTGTATTAAAGAAATTGTCTGTGTATTAAAGAAATATTTAACAATCACAGTTTATACCACTCTGATTCTTTCAAAAGGTCTACAATTATTTGTTTATTTAGCTCTCATGAACTATTTACTTTCGAATAATCTAATATTTTACTAAAGCTATTATCTGTAACTTGCTGGAGTTTTCTGTATCCCTAAGATTATTTGCAATGATCAGTTTATATTGTTTTTTTTTTTTTTGTTTTTTTTATAGTCATCTCTTTTTACCCTCCGCTCTCTTTTTAATAAATCTGCTACATTACTTTGTACTTTGTATTAGTTCTTTAGAAACGAAATTTGGTTGAATAAAAGTTAAATTATATTTATATTAGAACTAAGAGAGCACACGTATACCGGAACACTCTGTCATGTTACTTGTTAGTTTGGTACATCTATGTTCATGAAATTTACTGTTGTGTCATTTTTACTGAACAAATCACATACCTGAAAGAGTGACATCTAGAAAATTGTGTTTTAGTTGGACCTGATATTAGATACATATCTTCACAGTTAAAAGACTTTTGGATTTTTTCCGCCGCAACAGTTCTCGCTATATGACTAAATAGAACAATTATTTTAGCCACAGATGGGAGATGGTTTTATTATGGTTGAATGAAAAAGGTAAAAATATAACTAAGTACTGAAGGTTAAGTTTTATGTTGTTCTTCATGTATTCTGAATGTGTGATATTTAAAGAAGAGTTACAAACTAAACATTGGACACAACTCAATATCCTAACCAACAAACGATGATGGCCTAAAAAACAAATTTAAATAAAAAATATTAGAGACTACGACTTTCTTCTCTTACAACAAATTTAATGCCATAAATACATTTTGCAACTTCCTAACTATACCTTTGGTGACTGACTCCCAAAAAGAAATGACAGAGGCCGATGATAGAGAGGAGCCTTGGACTGACCATCCAATAACTATTAGATAATAGAGCTAGGATACTCCAGCCGTGGGAACCTCTGCCCCCCACGACCCCTCTCACGGCCTCTGATGTCACTGTTATCCAGCCGTCTGTCGTCGCTTCCAGGTAGTTCCTCAGGCTGGCCCTTGTCTTCAGGAGGGTGTTAAGGATAAGAAAATTCTATCGAAAATTCCATGAAAAAAAAAGAATAGAAAGCCACTAGCTATTGATTACAAACCTCAGTTTCCTTGCTTTCAATGACGCAAATTATATTTCAAATAGCTAACCAATTTGATACATAAGATGCTAAGTACACAGTGAAAATAAGATTAAAGTTTCGTTAAAACTTTTGTTTAGTAATATTAATTTAGCCTGAAGACGTAGCTATTCTGGAAACTAAGCCCAATGGTGAAAAGCCGAATACAACTAGCAGATATTCCAGGACAGAAGAGACCATCTTGGGTTGTCTTAGAATCGCCCTTTGTCGATGTCCACATGACTGCCTGCTCCCTGGACTAGAAGTAAACAATCTGAGTTAAATGTGGCGAAAGCTTGACAGTCGAACGTCCTAAGTCTTCCTTGACTAGACAGGATCTGAAGACGGCTACAACATGGTTGGAGGTACTTCAGACGAGTAAATATGAATAAAACTTACAATAAATTCCGATAAAGACTACTGATGATGATCTTTTATCGGGGTCATTTACAAACAAGTCCCAAGGATATTTGGATCTAATATTTGTTTATTAAGAATGGACCTAACGAAACCAAAAGCAGCTTACAATAGTAATCTTTCATATCACACAAATCAGTAATACGGGATTAGTACATCTTTCATGTAGTATTGATGTAAACGATTCCCATGACTTAGTTAACACGGGACTTAAAATTGCTTCCATTCTGTCTTAAGGAAGGGTATTGGGAGACCCTCCCATTTACACAGATCGTGAACAGCAGAGAGGTCGGAGCAGTGATTGTTTACCCTAAGGTAATTGCAGTTGGAGCTTTCACTACTGGAGTGTAGTGTAATGTACGCCTGCGCAGTCTAGACTCAGGCTTGACTATCTCAGATTATATATGCATGATTGGTTTAATAATATATTGTTGGTGGATTAGAAGGATTGTGTATAATTCATTACAGTTGCAATTTTTTTTTTTAATTTTAATTTAATCGCGACTGGAAAAATAATTACAATCAGCAAAATTTATGATATGTGAATGAAAATCACGGAATGAGTGAGACAGCAACCAATAGTGTGCATATTCCTGATCTTCTGCTGATTTATATTATTATGCTTGAAGATCTCTAACCCATCTCCTCTTCAGCCTGGCCCTTGTCACATCAAGGATTTCCGTTGTTATGATATTTTGTTTAAGTCTGTTATAAATGACTATGTATTTAATTTATCGTGAAATCTTTTGTATTTTTTCTGAATATGGTTCGTGACAGTTGAGATGCTTAAGTCTGTATGCAAAGTTTAGTTAGAAAAGTTAGGAGGTGAGTCCGTTATTGGTCTTAACAAATTGGATTGAAAAGTCTGTTTTTCGAATATCCCTATGTCTGTGGCACATTTGCATAGTCGGTTAAGCGTAAAAATGGTACTTTGGAAAAAAGGCAATTTTTCTCAATGATTCCCGAATTAGTATTCATGCCTGTAGTAGTCTACAGTCCATTAGATTTAAATAAAGATTAAAAAAAAGTAGCTTAGTAGTATAGCCCAAAATTCACTAACCAACTTAACGCACAAAATTCACATAACCGACAATTGAGGGTTTTGATGGATGAAACAGTTATGTCACATGTTTTAAAAATTACAATGTAGTTCTATGGAGAAATGTGTTATGTGCAGAAGTGTCAGGTTGCAAAATCTGAATATTCCAAAACAACTAGAAAAAGGTATATGAAGAAGATGATGGGGCTATGAAACATTTTCGTGCTAAGGGAAAAAGAACAACTTTTGTTTTTTTGTTACATGATCCCTTCATCTACCAAGCCCTTTAATTCGCATGTACCACAGATATGTATAAGTAAATTTATATATTACATGAATTGATGTATTAATTCCCCAAAATAAATGTGAATATCCAAACTATAATTTATTGCGATTTATTTAGGAGCTTCTTTTAAAACATCTTTCAATAAAATTTTTATAATACCATCTTGGAAGCCCCTTCGTTTGCTTTGAATACATGTATTACCGACAAAGCCTCCTGTACAAAACGGAGACTTATTACATAAAAGATAAGTTGATGGTGTGATATTATCTTGTGTAGAGAGAGCGAAGCCAGATGGATGGTTCTACCCCGATGTCAATGATTCACTCATTGAGCCGTAATGATGAAGATGTGCCTGCGATTTTGGCTGAATAATCCTCCGCCATAACTCAACTCTCTTCGGTTTCAGCGCACGATTTTTATCCCTCCGCGGACCTATCGCAATTAATTGACGGTCCTACACCCACCCGAATGTAACAGTGCGTCCGATCCCACGCTTTCTAGTCCACGAGAACTTCGCATTGATTAATGATTTGTTGAAATATATAATTATTTTCTCAAATTTAGGAATTAATTCTAAAGTCTATTGTTAAAACATATATTTTTTTACTATCCCTCATTAAATCATTTTATAGATAATTATTTCCACTCAACTGTTGCAGTCATAGCTAGACAGCCTGGATTTAACTATAAAAGCGGATGATAAAAAAAAATACGGATGATTTTTCTACAAACCTTTTATGCTTATATTTTTTCTGTTATATATAACAACACCTCATTGATTTTAATCGTATGAGGAAAAAAAAAAAGCAATATTTTGTGGCTAGATGGGATATTTAATACAAAACATACTAATATTAAGTAAATTGTTTATTGAAAAAAAAAATCCTGTAATTTTTATTGTTTTAATGTTGAATATCATTGAAGGGTTTGGTAGATAAAGGGGTTTGGTTACATTAAAAAAAAAATACAATCTAAGTATTTCAAAACAGTTAGTAACAGAGATATGAAGATAAAGGGCTATGTAACATTTTCCTGCTGAAGGAAAATGTTATTAAAAAACTTTTTTTTTTTTTTTTTTGTTATATAGCTCTTTTATACACCACATTTTTCACTGTGAACGATGATTTTTATTAATTTTCCTATAAATCGATTCACGCCTACAAGTGGTGACAAGGAAAAACAAATAGCCATTAAAAGGAATCAATAATAAAAAATCTAAATGTTAATTGTTTGAAATTATGACGGTATATTGTTGTTTATATGAATTCGGATTTTAGATCCTCTCATTCTAATTTTTAATGAAGTATTTAAAATTCGAAACATTTAATTAAAATATATTCCAAATTGAAATTATATAATTTTAGAAAAAAACAAAGTATTTTTCTTAATTAACATTAATAATTATTTTTATATTCATTTATTTTCTCTTTTCTAAAACATATTAATAAAAAAGGCATTACTTAAGATAAATTAATTGATTGTTTTAAACCATTAGATTAATTTAATCATACAATTTAATAATTTACATAAATTTCTATCTAGGCTTATTTAATATAATATAAAAAAAAAAAAAAAAAAAAAGGTTTCGCAGTCGGTAGGACTCGAACCTACGCTCCCAGAGGGAATCTGATTTCTAGTCAGACGCCTTAACCACTCGGCCACGACTGCTTCCGTTCGCTACGGTCGATTTTTTTAGTTATGAATAACTATATCTTAACAATTTATTACTGAAAATTATTTTAGTATTAATATTAATAAATTATTAAAGAAATTCGGTGCAGTATAATGTGTGATTTTTTAAACATAATATTTATAAGCTTTTGTCCGCATTCTTATACTTGTCCAAATGAATTTCTCATCTTAATTTTCTGGATTTTAATTGCATTAGTGTCTTCGTCTTTTGAAATGTTTTTCCAAGCTGCTACATCAAGATGAAATAATTTTGTAATAAACTTCGTTTATAATTACATAATGGTATTACTAGTATGAAGGTAGGCGGAGAATATATCTTCTAGCGATATTGTTCGTATAAAATAAACGAGATTGGACTTTACGAGAAGAGGTTGCGAAATTAAATTTCGAGATTAGAATTAGGATTAAGGAATAAAGGACTAATTCGTTAAAGAAGTGGAAGGAAACCCCTTAAAATTGTCTCACCGTCTCAATTTGTTTTCCATTTTAGCCGCTCGCCTTTTCATTACTCCAGAAGGAAAGCTGCCTAGTTCTAATTATGTAATTAAACTTGCGGGAGGCTTTGGTGAGGTTGATGAAGTATCGACTTGAAATTATCCATCAAGTTCTTTTTTATCTTTCTTTGAGAGAAATACATTTATAAAATTGAATTGATTAATTAAAAAAAAAAAAAAAAAGGAGTCGTATATATTTAAACTCAATAATCTAGTTCGTCTGTTTATATTGGAGTTCTGGTGATGACCAGCTTGTCTGTTCTTGCTCCGAGTGGCTGTACTAAAGCGCTATCACTCAGCCTCCAATGTTTCTTTTTTTTACACCAGATCTCTTTAACCTGGCTTTACCCTCCATAAGTTGAGGAAGAGGTCTAGTTAGGGTATTCTTAGGAGAGTGTATAATGCATATAAAGTATCGCATAATCATATTCTGTTCTCTTTTTTCATTCATGTTCTCTTATTTTATTTCTTATTGCACATAGTTTGTGAATATAATCATAAAACCATCCATCCTTATTACTTATGGCCCACATTTGTGGCAGATTGTAATAATTAAGTACTCAATAAAAATTTTTATTTATCAAAAAAATATTGGTCTGTAGGCTTCAATCTTTGTAGTATTAATCCTTAATTTGTATATAAAAAATCGAAAATTTTTACATATTCCTTCATTTTAACTTTAACTAAATTACTGGTGTACTGAAAAAAAAAAAAAATACATAATTTTGAAATCGAGGAAACAAAAAATTGAAATAGGTACCTATATTGTAAACATTTTGTATATTTACATTACATAGGTGTCTAAAATATCTAATTATGAATTTTGAAAAAAAAAAAAAAAGTTAGCGTAGACAATTTATTATTTTTTGATCCTTACTCCATTATTTTTGCGATCATCAAGTTTTGGAAATATCTAAAAAAATAGACCTTTTTTTTCTAATAATGATTTGTTATGAAACGCTTTAATTCCATGAATCCTTCCATAATATGATAATCTTACATCTTTTTAAATTAATTAAAAATTGTTTCTACCGATAGACAGCTTCAAGTATGCAGCTAACAGAACAGCATTGGGAACTCTTTTTTACTAGGCTGATTGTTTGTATATATAGTATGATTCTGTCTTCTTCTTTTTTTTTTAACTATTACTTATTGTCATTGAATGAGGCAAATTGTAATATTATTCTAATAATTATTGTTTTTATAAAAAAGGAAAAAAAAAAAAATTAGTAATATCTATTTCTCTGGTTCCCCCACCCTTTGTTTTGTTCTTTTTGACTTCCTGTGTTCAAAACAGACCCTACCAATCCAGGACTTATAGTCTTTTCCTCTGCGGAAATCTATTTTGAAGAGATCCTTTGTCCCCCGTTGGCCCCTCAAAGGACCTTCAGAAAAGTGCTTGTCTTCTTTGTCATTCAGAGCTGCTGGAGGGCGCGATTTGGCAATATCCTCCCTAAAGTAGCAGGAACACGCTCCTTCAAACTGCAGTTTTGTCATTAAATTGATGGAACATTCGTTTGTTTCCAAATTACCATACCATGTGCAACATTTTACTATATGTAAAAGTATAAGAAGAAGATTATGTAAAAGCATAATTTGACATCAAATTTTTAATTTTACTTAAGTTGTTCAAAGGGGCAGAGACTATTAAGAAACTCTTCTGGATAATGGACTGTATTATTAGTACTTACTCGTACAACTAAAGGCCCATGAATCGTATTTTTACACGCAATATCAAAAATCAAAATTTTTAAAGAAATAATTATATTGATTTCATCTGGTTAGGTTCTAACCTTAAAAATATGTGATTGTATGGAAAACCTCATTTCTGCTAATCAACATTGTACATTTAAGTTTTTACAAATGCAAAACCTTCCTAGAACTATGAAAATAATGTAGTTATTACCTTTGTTGCGGAAGGGTGCTAGCCACATATCAATCGATTTTCGAACTTCAAGGAATCCACATGTCGCATCACGCATTTAAATCTTATTTAATTATTTAACTGAATATAAGTACCTAAATGTTATCAATTTCAAACTCTAGGTAACACCTTAACATTGTAACCTCTCTTGTAGAATGATGCACCACACCAATCGGTCGATTTTCAAACTTAATTGTTACCTATGTACGTATTATTTATTTTAGTAAAAAATTAATTGAAAATCAGTACATTTTTATTATTGCAATCCTTCCTGGAATTATAAGGATTATGTGGTTAAAATTTGGTACAGATTGATTCTGTAGTTTTCGAGGTTAATGATTACAAACGAAAAATGGCTTGTACTTTTATATAGATAATATGATGTATATTTTTAAATATATAAATATAAATTTTTGTTCATAAAATTAACAAATAAAAACATAAATATACTATTGAGGTGTTTATATTCTTGGACCGCTGAGTTCTTAGCTGATTACCACTTGACCCCACTTAACTACAGTTTACAGTGAATTGTGCTACGCTTCCGCAAATCAGCATCGGAGCAAGAGAGATGTGGATACATTATTGTTATTATTTTTATTATTATTATTCGATATTTTTCAATTTCAAGTTACTGACAAACAATATTAGGCATATTTAGAATTGGAAATTGTTTGAATAAATGTGTTTTGGTTATTCCAAGTGGTAGAGGTCATGTTCTAAAAAAGCTTAGTGTTTCATATTAGAAATGATGTACTACTAGAATTTAGTAAGTAATAAATAGGAACACTGGTTCAATTTCCGGGATTTCATGCGATGTGGTCGACTCTGTAACAGGTTCTACTCACTCTCGTTTGAATACCTCGTGTGCCTGAATATAAAATAGAAATTAAGGTTGTGAGAAATCACAAATGAACTTCCTACCCGTTTGGAGGAATTCGTTCCGCAACAGTAAATGTGAGCATGAAACTAGCCATGTTTTTACAAAACATTAACTATTTGTTATAACATTTTATTAAGTTATATTTGGTTCACTTAAGGGCAATAAATACTATGGATGATTATGAATATATTCATGAAATATGTACCATAAAAAAAAAAAATAATATAGCTGTCATATATATAAAATAAAATGAAACAACTTAAAAACAATAATACAGTATAAAGAAAAACAAAATTAAAAATCAAAAATGCAATCATATTGTGTATACTTTCAGCCTAGGGATCTCCGACCCCAGCCTGAGTCCCAGTGCGGCCTGTAAGTTGCTTCCCGCGTCCAAAACCCATTGGAGGCTCAATAAGAGCGCTATAGCAAGGAAAACAGAATCAGATCTTTTTCAGTGGAATTGTTTGTTTTTAAATCTATACTGCATTTACCTTCCAATTATGATTCAAGGGTTATTATGAATACTTTAATTTTATTCTATCAGCCATTAAATAACTGAAGCTTGAATTATATGCTAATCGGTACAACAATTTTTGAATCGTCACTTAATTTACACCTGTATTGCTTTCTTTTTTTTAAACTATAAATATAAATAAATAACTACTAACATTTTTTGGAGAAACATTTAGAACATCCAAATATTGGTTTTTAGTAATCAGTTAAGAATGAAATTTTATACATAAATGTTGTAAGAGTAATTACATGCACTCTACTGCTATTGTATTGGGAAGTAGAGCTGGAGTAAAGCTATTGGTGTTGGTAGTAATACTGGTATAACAAATTAAACATCACCCCTCAAAAATGTGAGACCTCTACGTATTGTCTGAGCCATATTCATTGTATATGCCGTAAATCAAAGCTGTTTCATTGTTAGAAGCCATCACCTGTAATTTTAAACTTCTGGCGATTCCATTGTAAACCGAAACTGCTCTAAAGCAACTCTTCCAATTTATGTTAACTGCGCATCTTCCTGCGTTCTGTTTAGTATTAGCAGCGGCAAAGGTTAAGGTCCTAGTTGTAGGTATCATATTATGTTTTCAAAAGCTTCAATTATTCGCCATGGTCTCATTCGAAATAAAAAATAATTTAAATAAATTTCGGTATAACTGACAATTCGTGCTTGCAATATTTTATTTTTATAAAATACATTTTTTTCTCCTATTTTCCTAAAAATTAAATTTAAATAAATAAATGATTAAAACCGTCTCCAATTATTTTTTTTTCTGCCTTTATAACTGAACTAAATGCTATAATAATATTTCTAAAAATACTTTTTTTTTTTTTAAAGCATTGAAAGGAACTTTATTTTGTTATTGTTTCATTTAAGGAGATTGATATAACTTATTATTTTTAAAAAAAGGCATAACTCCCCATTGTTCATTTTTTATTCTTTTACAACTACATGTTTCAGAGCTTGTCAATTGCTCCATCCTCAGGTTCTACAATCATTTATGTTATATTTACAATTCCTTACTATATTATTATTTCACTTTACAATATTTAAATTTTTACCTTACACTGTGATATTCTCACTTGGTCATCTTATCTTCACTGACACCACTGGGCAATGTTCAATCATTGTTTTGTTTATTTATTATCAACATTCTGGCCTATTTAATTTGGTTCCTATTAACCATTCCATTTTCATTCTATTAGCTGTATTATCACTATTATTTACATTTTTATTATTTTTAATTATTAATGATTTTATTCTTATATAGACTATTTATATTTTCAATCTATCTATTAATTTAGCATAGCTTGTACCAATTTTATGTGTATCTGTTTTGTAGTTTACAGCCTGGTTTATTGTTTTATTTATATAAATTACTTCTATTATTTTTCTATTTTTGGTTTTATTCTCATGATTTAATATAGTTGTATTTTCAAAGTCAAATTCATGTTTGAATTTGTTTGTGTTTTCACACAGTACATTCTTATTATTTTTCTCTTGGTTATTTGTTCTTTTACTGTCATATCTATGCTGGTTCACTCTTTTAATTAAATTCTGTTTGGTTTCACCTATGTAATGCATTTTACAATGTTTGCAGTTTATTTTATAAATCAGATCTTTTTTAGTCCACTTGTCCATGATTTCTGTATTTCTTATAATGTTATTAATTTTATTATTGTTATATAAAGCACCGTTAATTTTAAATAGGCCATAAACCAAATTAAATATGCCAGAATGTTGATAATAAATAAACAAAACAAGCGATTTATATAAATGAAACAATAGACCATGCTGTAAACTACAAAACAGATACACATAAAATTGGTACAAGCTATGCTAAATTGATAGATAGATTGAAAATATAAATAGTCTATATAAGAATAAAATCATTAATAATTAAAAATAATAAAAATGTGAATAATAGTGATAATACAGCTAATAAAATGAAAATGGAATGGTTAATAGGAACCAAATTAAATAGGCCAGAATGTTGATAATAAATAAACAAAACAATGATTGAACATTGCCCAGTAGTGTCAGTGTAGATAAGATGACCAAGTGAGAATATCACAGTGTAAGGTAAAAATTTAAATATTGTAAAGTGAAATAATAATATAGTAAGGAATTTTAAATATAACATAAATGACTGTAGAACCTGAGGATGGAGCAATTGACAAGCTCTGAAACATGTAGTAGTAAATGAATAAAAAATGAACAATGGGGAGTTATGCCTTTTTTAAAAATAATAATTTATTTTGTAAAACTTTTGAGTCAAATTCAGTATTATAAATTTAAGTTGTGAAAAAAAACAAAAAACTTTCCAACCCACGAGTTAAAACACTTAAATATTAATAAAAAGCGACTATAAATTATATAGCTGGTATAGCGAAAGGCGGAATAGTTGAATAAATAATTTATTATTCAACGGGAGTAATAACTTTTATATTCGGAGGCAAGACATGAGCCTGAAGCCATATTGCTTCCAAGGGCCGCCACAATTAAATTCCTCTGGAGCCAGTAGACGCCTGCCATTTGTTCAACACAAGTTAGGGACTACTTCTTGTGCTTTTTCTTCCTTACAACACTTCTCTTACACTTTCTTGTAAAGATCTACCTTTTAAAACTACTTAGAAGTTTTAAATCGTTTAAACTAGCTAACCAAATCCCATATTCAAGATTACATATACTATTCAATCAATCCAAGTTTCAGTGTAACAAAAGCACCACTGAGATACAGCAAAGTGGAATATAACAGACCGAGGTAAATAGTGGTTGTTTAGGTTAATTAAAGCACTCGACTATTTGCAATGTCCATATTTCCAACAGTAAAAAATAAAAGAAAAAAACAGTAATGAAAAAAGTGAAATTATTTAGAAAAATTATTAAAATAATTAGAAATAATAAATAATAGTCATCATATGATTAGTAGAAGGTGCCATAAAAAATTAATGGTTTTCTTACTAATATAAAAATTATATAGATTTTTCACAGTTTCATTTAATATTTTTTTTCTCTATTTCTTAGCTTTACGGGGTTTCGACGGTATCGGGTTCTACATATGGGTATTTTGTATGTCACTGCTGCTAATGAAACAATTGTTTATTTTATTTAAATTGTTATTGTACAATTTGTTTGGGAAATGTTTACTTTTTTTGTGTGCGATTCTGTGCGGCCATTTCTCACCACGCCTTAGCGACCGCAACTTCATATTGAACCTACACATTATTGCCTCGGAGATGTTGAACCATTGGCCCAGAACTGATGGAAGTCAAGAAGTGCTATGTCCATAGGTTTACTAACGGGTTTGCACGATGCCAATTAAAGAGACAATAGTCAGGGCTAGTTGTCTTGGGCCAGTTAGGTGATTGTCTGAGGCCTATCCAGATAAACGAGGACTTGTTCATTCGGCGAAACTATTGGTGACGAAAAATGGTGGAGTGCCCATCGTCTTTTTTGTCTCGTGATGAGTTGAAAGTAATGTGTAAGGTTCTTTTTCAAGAATTTGTCGCTGAGGTTTAGGAAATTCAAGAGGAAGAGTTAAATAAGAAGAGGAGAGGGAGGAAAAGGAAATGGCTTTTGAAAATAGACAGTCATGGAGGGTCATCTCAATGGGTAAAGTAATTACGAATGGAGGATACATTGAGATATAAAGCATGTTTAAAGATGATTCCGGAGAGTTTTAACGAACTATTGCAGCATGTTGAAACTAAAATACCTAAACAAGATACTATAATGACTAAAGCACTGCCTCCTTAGTTAAAATTATATGTAACACTATCTTTCCTTACTATAGGAAATAGTGACAGAAGTCTAAATCGATTCTTCCGAGTGTAAAAACCTGCAATATCTGATTTGTTGATCCAAATCCACAGTTGGCACTTTTCTGTTGTCTTGCGTACTCAATGTAAAATGTCTTTATCTTACATTTTAACTCTGCTACACCGAATCATTCAATGTTTAAATTTTCGGTCATTACAGCAAGTGCTGTTTAGCGAGCATGCTTCTTATACAACTCCGTGAATTTAAATTCAAATCATCACTCCATTTAGGAGCCATAGTTTTTAAGTAAACAATAGAAAACATTAAAATAAACACTCCAATTAAAAACACCCACGTAGCAGTCTCAACTGACACAAGCAGACAGGGACAAAACGAGAGATCTGCTGCCCTCCAACATTCACACGTCTTGATAGACCGGTGGGGCGTCAGATGTGGAAATTAATTTGAGGAAAAGGATAATTTTGATTTCTCTCTTCCACCCAAAATCTAATTAATCTCTTTCATGAGCCAATTATCAATGAGTTTGTGGTACCAATATGACGATAAAAAGGCAATGACTAGGGAATCCTGACTTCCTTGCATATTTCTTTTTCCAGCAGCCTTATATGCTTAATAGTTAATGTGAACTATTTCATGAGCTTAAGATAAAAAAAAAATTTTTCTGTGCAGTTCTTAATATTTAGGGAACTAGTTCCAGGTGTATTTATTTTTTAAAATAAATATAAATTACAATAAATGTAATATTTGATAATATGTAAATTACATAAATAACTAGTCGAAAAAAATTATCACTATTGCTATTAATGTTGTGGGAAATGTCATTATCAATATGGGAGTTGGGTTTGGCATTTGGTATCCATTTGTCCGAGTGGAATGTAGGAGATGAGATGCCCCCAGGGGTTGATATTATGCGGCCCTTTCCCAGGTAGTCCCATCCCCATCCCGACTCCCACCCCCTCCCCCAGCAATTTGCTTAGCATGTCTTAGTACAAATGTAATTAGTCTATCCCTATATCAGTTTAAGAGCCTTGTATATCAGCCAGAAACGTAATTTCCAACTGAAATTGTCAACACATTCGCCCGTGTAATTAAAAATAAAATAAGAGTATACATTGTTTTAAAATTTCAAGGGCAATTATAATTATATTATTCTAGAACTTGTTTTTTTTAGATTGGTATCTTATAAGTAAATCTGTCGCCTGTAAAACGCCGTGGATTTAGAAGACGTTGAAGTGCTTTGGGGCTAAACTGGGAAACCTTACAGTGAAGTCTTGTTCACCTTCAAACACAATCACATATTTTAAATCGTGAAAGGTTACTTCGATATATATATATATATTAGGGATGTGTCGATTCTTGATTCAATCGATTTCTTGAGGAAAGAATCTGTATCGGTTGCCCCAAAGTCGATACCTAGGAACTGGTCGATACCACTGACTTTGGTGATAGTTTTATAATAATTATGTAACTATTTATTATTCATCATTCCAACGGAAAAAAACGATATATTTTCATTATTCTTAAGAATAATTTAATAATTAAATTAAACATAATTTAATTCTTAATAAATTTAAAACAATTATCTGTGTCATATTTCAGTTGGTTAAAGATACGTATTCTCAATTGAAGAAATAGGCTTTCAACTTAATGCTGCAGAAGCTGGAGTAGGCGAAACAGGCTAGGCGATTCATACAAAAATAAAAAGGCAAAGTTCGCAAAAACGCATTTATCTAGGTAAATATTTAGTAGTTAAAATCCAAGTTTGCCTTTTAAATGTTTTTTTTGGACAGCTCTATATCCTCAACCAATTAATCTACAGAGCTGGGGTTAGGCTTAAATTGTCACACATTTAGTGTTCTTTAAAATAGTAAATTTGTTGTGTCAAGCAAATTTACATGCTTCACAAGATATAAGAGAAAACATGAAAATATGGCTCAAATTTCGTGGTTTTTCGAGTACCAAAAAAAAAATCGCTCCACGTTTTGAGGGCTGCAAACTTAAATTTTAACTACCCCTTTGGGTCCTAACAAAATATTAAAAAATTGTAGATACGTGCGTTTTTTCGAACTTCGGTGTATAATTTGACTGGGTTAAAAGCAATGCAGCCACACATTATTTTATTATTGATTGTTGTTATTCTCGAAAGGTTTTTATTTTTCCATAATATTTATTTTTCATTTTATTACATTACTGGTTTTCGAATCCTAAAATACAACATCCACAGAAATATCAGTACATTCTCTAGTCCAGTGTTCTGTAAAATTTTATGTTAGCATTAAAGATTCCCTAAGTAATGAATTATATATTTGAAATTTTTATCTTCTTAATTTTTATTTATTTTTTTTTATATGTTGGCAGAATTATGATTAACTAATATAATACATGTTATATGTAATAAATATTATTTGTTTTTTACTTATTTATTCCGTGAATAATTATTGTGTTATTTGATTTTTTTTTAAGCTCTCAGATGTATCCTTTTTTATAATAGCAATTTATTTTTCAATAAAGGTATCGGTACGGAGAATCGATAATCGAAACATTTTAGGACATATTATGTTATATTATATTATATATATATATAATAATTATAATAATTATTTATTCACGTTTAAGCTGTAATTTCAGCTCAAAGGTAAATATTGGAGATAATTTTGTTGTCATTCGATGGAGCTCTCGTGTATTCCGTAATATTATTACCGGCCTACCTTTATATACATTTTTAGTTAATTAAAACATTTTATATTCTCTTTAGTTAATTAGGCCCTCAGTCTGTTTTGGGCGAATTGAACTCCTACGCAACCGATCCTATCGCTTTGTGTATATTTTATGTTTAACTCTTCAAATATATTCACTGTTGTTTAATACAAGGCGGGAATCGTTATTTGCTTAATAATTATAATATATCAATTGAATGTTATTGTTTTTGTCATAGACTATAAATTGATGTAATCTACATTGTTGCTTGCCTTTAAAAAAATATGTAATTAATTAAAAATGTTGAACCTCACATCATCACTTCATATCAAATTTAAAAAAATCCTCATTATTAGATGCATGGTAAAAACCCCTTGAACGATAAAAATATGGTTTTTGAATACATCATATTTTTAAATACAATTAACGTGGTCTTAAAATATTGTTTCGTTTTTACAAGCATGTTTACTAAATTCTATAAAAATCCATCGATGTATTTATTAAGAATAATCAAATGTTTGTTTCCCAAAAAATATGAGAAAAATATTTTAATTTAAAATTATACCATCAAGCGTTTCTAAAGTGAATAATTAGGTACATTATATTTCCTATATATTTTTTAATTTGATACATTTTACTATTAATCATTGTACCGTTTGAAAATGTAAAAAGGTTGAAAAATTGTATTCATCATTTTTTTTTTTTTTTTTTATTGTTTATTGTTTTTTTTTATTTTCACCGACTAAACTACACTTGCGTTAAATACCTGTAAGGCAAGGTGGAGACCACAGAGAGATGACAACAGTTTATCATTATTTTAGTTTATTCGTTAGTTGAGATCTCTATTCCAACTTCTTTTTAGCTTTCGGTATGTACCTTGTACTCATGTCTTGTATAAGTCTTGTTGATCATGTAGATGTCGTCAAATTTAACTGTATTTTATATCATGTGTTACTGCACCTGTGAGTTATTTAGATTTATTTAAATTTGTATGCAGTTTTCTGTTCTTGAGTAGTTACTATTGCGATTATACGATGAGATATGGTGCTGGTGACTGAAATATTTATTGACCCTTTTTTTTATGTGAGAATATTAATTATCAAGTATTCACATGCAACCGTTTGCAAGGACTTTTTTCGTCGAAATGTAAAAGCAGCGGCCCCCCAAAAAGCATTTTATATCCGAGTATAAGAAAAAGGAAGTTTTACACTCCCTGAACATTTTAAAGAAAATCTTCGAAACGAAGAAAATGCAGTCAAAAGATTAATTGTATTTTTAAAAGTGGCTAACTTTTTAACAACAGTACCTGAGATGTTGCCAATGGTTATATTCAATAGTGACAATAAATAATGATAAAATCTAAATTAGCGTTTGTCGGAGTTACTTCAGGTACGGAAGAAGTAGGAACCGAATATGAACTAATACTTTTACTGTCGTTTATTCAAAAATCAATGGTGAGAATAAAAAAAAAAATCTATGTAAATGTTTGAAATTCCTGATGATTCGGCAGACTGATTGGTGTTTGGCAATCAAAATCAGGAGTGTCTATCCCGGTTGGCATTAATTATGAAAGGCTTTGTACAGGAGTAATCAAACTTCTAACCGGCCGCGGTGATAAACCCTCTGGGATAATATTCTATCATGTTCATTTGTCGTTAAATTTATTGATTTATTAATGGCATTTATATATGTATTATCATTTCATTATTTTGGATTATTTTTCATTTATAATGTCAGCATTCATTTTTCCAATGATGCAACTTGATTATGTTTTTAAATTGCCCTTCGCCGTGTGAATATGATCGCTTGGACTGGGACAATGTCGCAAGACGCTGCCTCAGGAACTTGAAGATAACAGAGTAATGACCTTAACCAACTACGATAAGCCCTTCACGGACCTTCACATCTCATCTTCAACAATATATTACATTTTTTTAAAAATTATTATTAATTTTTAATAATTGGGTTAACAAATATGTACATAATTTATTAAACATATTTGAAATTATTTTGTTTTACATTGAATTCGGAATCCTGTGTTTAAATTTCTAATTGTATTACATTTATAATATATCGGACTATTCTGTATCATATATTCTCTCGTTATTATTTTAAATGAGCATATACTATATCATATCTAATATAATTAATTACATGTAACATGTAAACCATGCTATATAAATATTATGTTATTTTCTTATGAAGTGTACGCTCGAAAATTTAAGGATTTTTGGATGAAAATTTGTTGCAAATTTAAAGAAAAACATTCAATTTTCAAATTGAAATAAATTAATTAAAATGAAAATCAGAACTACGTACAAGATGTGTCAATCCAAAATGTAAATATCTTCCAAATCTATAATCTACTACTAACAATTTACATTTACAATCAATCATATTACTTAAATTAATACTTTAATTAAATAATTAAATAATGATAATTTGAAATAAACAAAGTTGTAAGAAAGAAAGTAGGGGTATCAAACGTGTCTTTTTTCATTCGGATAACTATAGCTCCTAAACGGTAGGTTCTAGCGACAATTACTATATAGCAAAAAATATTTTCCAATTCATTTCTGTTAAGGAAACTATCGGCTAATTTTCATTCCGAGCAACTCTATAACAGAGCTTGTTTTTTTGTGAAACATTATACATTATAACGTTATACATTTTGGGTGTGAAATAAATCTTATTCATAAAATATACATATCTATGTCAAAAATAAGAAATAAAAATAACTCTTAAATTCACTGAGAAAATACTTTTAACAAAGAATCATGGGTATATCAAGTTTTTCTATAGATATAAGATGGTTTCTATTGTGGGAATACGTTTCTTTACTTCTCGGTCGGTTTTTGTTTTAATGAAAAAATCAGACTATCTAAGGTACACTCGGAAAATATTTTTGTGAACATTTCTAAGATTGATTGATCCGTATAATGTTGTAACGTGTCAGGTTGATGAAGAACGCTGATATTTCCTCCTCGAAGAGCATTCACCTGCCCCCTGGGATCCAACCTCCTAATTAAGATCTGCACTTCCGCCCCGTGACGCCCTACTATCTGATCCCATCAGCTAATTGATCTTCCTCGGGGACAGAGGACGACCCCAGGGAACTACGGAGACAATGTGAGAACGCAGCTGTCTCTCGCCGGATCGGCGAACGCATCGGGAACCCTGCGAGTCTCAAAGGTCTATTGTGCCTTTGCTTTTGGGGCATAGGATGACCGTTGGATGCTTTGTCAAGTTTTTTCCCTCCCACCTATGGTCTTATCCTCTCCTCAATAAAAGGGTCGTACCTTCTGTCTTCGAAGAATGTTCTGCTTCAACTTTACCTACGTAGATCTACCATTGTTTCCTTTGATAGAAGGTACGAAACGCTCTTCTTTCCATTCACGTCAATGTTAAAAACGATGTCCCTGGTTAGAAACTATTTTTCCCTTTGGAGGCTTCTGTTGTTCCTCTGGTGTCTCTCGGTTTCGGAAACATTATTAAGGACTCTCCGAACCAAATGAACACTCCTGAAAGCCTTTTGGAAATGTTTAACGAGACCGTATTATAAAAATCCCTAATGTAATTGAACAAAAAAATATTAAATAAAATCCAATTAGTTCAATTTAATTTCAAATTAAAATATTTTTTTATATTAGTTTATTAGCATTGATATAACAAGTAGACTGTTTTGGAAAGTAAACCTAGACCCTGATGGTATTTAAGATTCTAAAATTATTTTTCGGAATTTCATTTGATTTACAAAATTAGGTTCTCTAGAAAAATTATCCTTGTATACATTGACATCCAACCTTAACGTCAAACTGAAAAATTGACATATTTAGGACTACCTTAACTATAAGAAAGACATGGAGCCCAAAAATTAGGACAAAAATGTTAATTACAGCTCAAGCTGCTGCTATTCTCCATACTTAAAAACGTTCAAAATTAGCTCTCAAACAGAGGCTCAATATTGATTCTCACTGTTTAAAAATCCTTTGGGTTTACGCATCCTAAATTTATAGACCGGCTAAGAGAACGGAAATACACAATCAAAAGCAAAATTTACGAATTTTAAAGACATTTTCATGTCAAATCACGAAGACACACTAATGAACAGGTACAGATTATGACAATATATAGATGAGTGTTATGATTTTCTAATCTCTAAGATATTATTTGTTATGATCATTTCTGATAATTGTACCGTTGAGTATTGATTGCCTCCTGTCTTCTCTTTTTTGTTATATTAAATTTTCTGGTTGCCAGTATAGTTGGATATTAACTTGTATTAGAAAAAAAATTGTGTATATAAGCAGTGTTTTTCTGTAATGGTATGTGTCTTTATGAAATCTGATAGCTCCAAAATTTTTCAAAAGGCCTGTAATGAAGTACACTCACCATCGCGTAGATAGTATTGTAAGCATTATACTATTATTTTAAACTCCTAATTTTAACTAAGTAAAATAATACTATCTAGGTTACCAAACAAAGTTGACAAATGTTTTTCTGATCTCGAAAAATCCAACCAAAGATCCTTAGTGACCGAAACTTTCCTCTACCAAAGCTTCTTGTGGCGGGGATTTTTTTTTTTTTACAGCTCAGGCTTAAAATGGCGTAAACTCCTTACTTAGTGAAATGGCTTAACTTCTGGCAGCGAAGTTCCGATAATCAATAGCCCCGTTGACTGGCCTATCGTTAGAATAAAGGAATTTTCGGTTGGTATAATTTTATAAAAATGTGTCGGTAGATTTCATGGAAACTCATGAATATACATTTAATAAATAAAATTAGAAATGGTTATATGATTTATGATCGTGGTATACCTTTAACCAAAAGGGACATTTATATGTCGTGTTTGACTCATTCCATTAATATCAATTTTTATGTTTAAAATTATATTTTATATACCTATCGTTGAGTAGTGAGTGTGGTCACATTCGGTTAGTGACTTAGTAATCAAATACTGAATAGATTCACAAATCAACGTTTATTTTGTTAATATTTTTACTTTATTTTTTTCATTTCATTATGTCTCTGACCAGATGTTACTGCTTTTAATTCTAAAGGGACTTTGTCCCAGAGTAACGTTATTTTTCTATTCTATTCTATTCTATTCTATAAGTTCCTTGTTCAGTTTTAATTCAGTCGATTTGTTGTATCCTATCAACGGATTAAACTTGAACTCTAATTTCACCTTGGACGATTTTATTTTGAAATTCCTCGGTTTCTGTAGAACTGTATAATAATTTATTACACGACCTTTTTAAAATTTTTGCGAATGATGGTAGCAGATAATTCATTTTTTTTTTCTTTTAGTTCAAGGTTCTCTAAAATTTGTAAGTAAATTAAGAGATCATTAAGACATTTTATTTAATTTTTGTAACCGCTAAATTTAATCTTTTTATTAATGTATTTCTCGTTTAGGATTCAGACAAAAATAGTGTAAAGCGCCCTTCAAACTTCAAGAATAAGGCTGGAACTCCGTGAGTACGACTTCGCCGAAGAAGTCCAAGACAAAACGTGGAAGCTGTTAGAGGTCTAATTAATTACTATTGTTATTGAGGGTAATGGAGGTGAAAACACCATCATGACCCCCCCTTCTTAAAATTTTAAAGAGGGGCTGCCACGGGGCCCCCTAACATCCCCTTTTTTTCCTTGTTAAATACCATAATCCTCTCTCTTCTCGTTTCATCGGCGCAATTCTAATTCGTTGAATAAATTGTCGAGTCCTTTTTCCACCTTTAGTGTTCTTAAAGAGCTCTTTCTTGAGGTAGAAAAAAACTTTTTCAAAGATAAAGAGACTCGGACTGGATTCTCTTATTACACTGGCAGTAGTCAGCTACGAAAATTTGTTCAATTATAAAAAAATTCATGACTAACCGTATTGAGTTCAAAAGATATTTAAAATATGGATTATTTTTCAATGAGGGTCATTATTATAGATGGAGGTAAATTCTATTAGTTTTGACGTTATTTAATAATGTCGTATATGTGGGGAAAGATATCTGAATCGGGAGGGCTTAACCCTCTAAGGCTAAAAATATTGCCTTCGTGGAATACCTAATTTTTTATTTATTTATTTTATTTTATTATTTTTTTAAAGGCTTTACTGTACATGAATAATATAATTTTTATTTATTTATTTTATTTTATTTTTTTACACTACCACGCCATTTAGTATGCATAGTTAAAAATAATCTTGAAAATCTTCAAACCACTCTGGCTCGTGAACCTTAAAGGTTTAAAGGGGAACGTTAGTATTATTTTTCTTATAATAACATTTTCTTATAATATCCTTGTTATCACCTTAGGGATATTGCTACGTATATTCATATCTATCCAATTTCCATTTTCAGTTTTTCATTGATAGGACCTAAAAAACATCAAAAGAAAAGATAATGCTAAAAGAAAATGTGATGAATACTTTCTTTTCTGCTTTTTAAACCTTACATATATATATATATATATATATATATATATATATATATATATATATATATATATATATATAGTTAAATAAGCTTACTCCAACTTAGACTTTTAAAAAAAAGGTTTATTTCAAATTACAATAAATATGACACTTGTGCCTAACAATGACTGACTATAGCTATAAGACGTGTCGAACTGACCACTACAATCCTAGCTTACTTCTATTTTCCGTCCTAAAAGACGAGGTCATATATAGGGGTTGTTATCGGAGTGAATAAGGAAGCGAAGGGTGAAGGAATTGTGTAAGGAGTGATGACCTTTTACAAAGATTATATTAATGATTATATTAATGATTGGTCTTAGCTATCGGTGTGAAAGTAAATAGTGAAATAAGGAATTGTGTAAGGAGTGATGACCTTTTACAAAGATTGCTGTTTTAGCTATCGGTGTGAAAGTAAATTGTGAGATAAGGAATTGTGTAAGGAGTGATGACCTTTTACAAAGGTTACTGTTATAAATATATATATATATATATACATATTTATATATATATATGTATATATATAATTAACTATTTTACAATAATCGGACTACAGGTCCCTTACATTTTTAATTTTTTTTTTTTTTTTTTTCCGCCGAGCAGCTCAGTATCCTGGTGTCTGAGCTGGCAAGCACTTGCTGCAGGAGTCGGTGGGCTTACTGGCCTGGAGTTTTCGGGGTGCCCAGTTTTTGGTGTGTATTTGTCAAATTTTGTATTATTAATGACTGGATGTGTGCCAATGTCGGGAAAGATGTTTAAGAATGGTATTGTTTTTCCAGTTCTGAAGAGGATCCCATTAAATAAGGGGTCGAAACGTAAAAAAGAGAGGAGAGAGGAGAAGGAAGAAAGAAAGTGTGTATATGTACAAAATGGATAAATAATAATATTGTTTGAACAAAATTTTGATAAATGTAAGGGACCTGTAGCCCGATTATTGTAAAATAGTTAATTATATAATTTCTAAGGGTCGACAAAATATAATTTTGATATATATATATATATAAAGGAGTTTTTAAAGTATCTTTAAGGTTAACTAGAAAATAGTAAGTTGATGAAATATTTTATTTTAAAGGAAGATCGTACGTAAGTACTTACGTTATTCAGAAATGAAGCCTTATCGCTTTTTGTGACCAAATTATCGTTTTATTTTATTTAAAATTATTTTGTATAAATTTATTTATTTATGTGTTATTTATAAGAGCTGAGGAAATGGGAGAAGTGATTATCGACGCTCTTATCGTTAGTCGCCGCTCTAGTCTCCGCTCTACTCGCAGCTCCAATATAAACACTACAGTGACAAACATAGGAAGGTTTTCACAGCTCCGCTAGTATCGCCGCTCTTCTCGCTTATCGCAGCTCCAACATAAACGGGCCCTTACGTAGAAACAAAATTGTAGCTCCATGGCTACGAAATGATAATAAATGCCTGCTCATATTAATTATATATAATATTAAAATATCTAATTTTTAACAATTTTATAATATTCCATTGTTTTTTTTAGGTATGTATCCAGCGTTATATGCCATTTAAAGACGTAAGTCATAATTTATTATTATTTTTTAAAATTTAGCGTACAGAAATTTAATATTTAAGTGAGGTGTTGAATTCGAAAACCAGCAAATGAATTGGAAAAAGTCCAATTTTTTTTTTCTGTATAGTTTTTAGTTTTTCTACTGGATCATCTTTAAGTGAAAGGCTGTCTTAAAAAAATATTTAAATCATATTGAAAACGGACATAAAAAAATAATTTCTCTTCCTAATCCAGTCATTTTAAAAAATGGACTTCTGCGCTTCAAGTATAGTCAAATATTTTTAACATTATTGCTATTATTGAATATAAAATTTAATCTTTCTACACCTTCTCCTTTATAGTCAAATATTTTTAACATTATTGCTATTTATTGAATATAAAATTTAATCTTTCTACACCTTCTCCTTTATCACGTATTATTTATCATTTGAATTGTTACTTTAGTAATTTTAAGCTCAAATTGATTTCAGTCTTGTACAGTTTTGTGGTTCTCTAGCTTTATTTCAACACTCGATTATAATGGTAGGTTTTAGGAACATTCCTATTAGGTAAAACATAATCAAGGAATTTTAAATAAGATTTAATTATGATTCATAAACAAATATGTATTCATTTATTGAGAGTATAATAAAACATTATTATGATTCATCCGTTAATGGTAGGGTTTTTTCGCTTATACAATGAGGCAGACAGAACATTAACATGTCAGTGCATTGGGAGACAGACACCAGGCCGTATCCATTAACAGCTATTACATAGTCAGTGGAGGTTGATAATGTATTCTTCGGCTACGCTCCACATCTGCCACGACCTTTCGGAATCATCAGGCACGCTCTTCTTCAGGCGTATTCAACATCTGCTTTCACTAATTGTCTCCTCTTTCCTCTCTCCCCTCTAAGACATCATTAATAACACATTTCTGGATGAACCATCCTCGCTTGTTCTCAGTTTAGAGCTCACTTAATGGTTTTAAAAATTACTGGGTTGAATTTGGTGCCTTGTGGAATGCCTCAAAATAAATGTTTTAATAACAGCAGATAAAATATTGTGTTAGTGAGCTTTGATTGATTGGATTACCTGTGCTTTAATGCAACACATTTCAATATAATTAGGTTTGATGGGTTAGTTGTCACTTATGTTGGAATTCTTTTGATTCAAAAAGTGGTTTAAAATATCAAACATTTCTCATTAGTTCTAAAACATACAAAAATGTCAAAACATCAATACTTTGCTGCATGGATTATATATGCATATATGTATATATGTGTACATATATATATATACTTCTGGCAGGTATCAGGGCCTAGAGCTGTAGAGTAGGATATCATTTCGGTTTTCCCTTTGAAATGTTGGTTTTTTCTGTTCCTACGCGAAAGCAATTTTAAATGGGGCTGTTAAAAATATTTATCTGGTCATTTAAACAAAAATCTATATTGGTTTTGTAGGATTTTATTATTTCTAATGATTCAGAAATTTTCAATTTTAGACTATTTTCTACTTTATGTATTAGTTTCACTCCCTAGGCTTTGTTGAATTTATATTTATTTTCATTTAAATGAAAAGCGAAGTTGGAATTCTGCGACTTACTATTGTAACGCTCTTATATATTCTTTTAATCTTCGATTTACTGATCGTACATTTTTCTCCCGTGTATTTAGCTCCACAGCCATTACATTTATAGCATTTTTTTTAGAAAGTTTCACTCACCACCCTCAGGTGCGTATCAACATCTTTGATTCCTTATTTTGCATTTACAAAAAAAAAAAAATAAGATATATAATCTACATATCAAAGTGCTGAGATTTAGAAATTGTATGTTTATATAACTGATGATGAATATTTGCCATTTTCAAATAAAAAGAATTCCAATAGAAGTAGAAAAAAATAAATCAATGGTAAGAACTGATTGTAATTTAGGTGGTTGTATACTTATACATATATATATGAACAAATCTTCATATATATATATATATATATATATATATATATATATATATATATATATATATATATATATGTATGTACAAGAAACAATGAAGACTAAATAGTTTGTTTTTTTTACAATTCTGTCTTTTTTTTTGAGCTACTGGCCATCTTCAAAGAATATTCCTCAACCTTGTCCTGTTGAGATATCCAATACTGATTCGACATACCCCTAGTTGAAGGGTACGAGAGAACTGTCGACTAATTTGTAAAATTCGGCTGAACTCAATTAGGTCGGAAGCTGTCAGTAGAACGAGCGGACATATCGATCGGGTTGCTATATTGTGTCCTCAGCCGCTAAGACTTCCTTCTTCCCGCCTCTGGAAATTTCTACCAATATTTCGACTCGCTTAATCGAAAAGTTCTTCAGCCCCCTGTTTAGTATTCATAGGTCTTAGCCCTTAGGGACATAAATATCGGGAATTTGACAGGGAGTTGCCAGTTCTGAAACCACTTCTTTGTTTGCAGACCCAGTATCCAATATCGGTTCAAGATCTCCTCAGCAAATACGCGGATTCCCTTTCTTTGATGAAAACTTTTTTATTTTCATTGAAATTTAAATTCTGTTTGTAAGGGACATTGAAGGATTTAATTTGCCGTTTGAGAAAATTAGAAGTTATCAAACGTATATATGTAGTTTGTTTTGTTTTTTCTTCTGATTTAGCTAACTTTATCTGTATCCAGTTTTATTATTCTCCTGTTGCAATTAAGAATTATGTTATTTGCCACTTTTATAATTCTATAAACATACAATAATTCATAACTTCAGCAATTTTATCTACAAACCGTATATTAATTTAAAAACCGTAAGCCAAGATAACTATCAACACCTATGAAAGCAAAGCGAAAGAGCTTCTTGAACATATTGTTTCATTGAGTGAACTGTGAAGTATTAGGAAGGAATGGAAGATGACAGTTTACTAACTAATCAGATAAATAGACTATCCCTTAGGTTTTCTCTCTGACTAGTTAATTCTTATGTTTTTCTGTTCCCTCAAGAAACAAAGTCTTTAAATTAAAAATACCAACGTAAGTGGCAAAAAATTCATGTTCTAACACCTCATCTGATTTTATTAAATTTCATCATGCATACCTCAACTCATTTTCCAGTTAGTTGTCTGATACTTTGTGGATATTTTTATTGTTTTGGGCTTAGGGTTTTTTTTTTTTTTACTGCTTGTGTGAATCGAATGTCCACTGCTATGTCCTGGGCAGAATGTTTTCAAGATGATGATAATTTTGATAAATCTTTATTACTAGAACCATACATTATTTAACTACCTACAGTTTATTATTGGATATCATACCTTTAAAAAAACAGGTGAATTCCTAAAGACAAGATTAAAAACTATAGAGATAGTCACATATTCTTGTAGCTTTAACGTCTTAAATGTTCGTTTCTAAAAATATAAATCTTATATACATTTTTAATTTTACATTTTATACTTATTTCTCAAGCTCCGTTGTAGGTTTTTATCACAACTGTGCATAGCTATGTGATAGATGTGGGATCTATACAAGTGATTCAGCAGTATATAATATTTATATACCTTATAACGAGAATCTACTCGTTATCTCTCAAAGTAGATGTATGCCTGCGAAAAGTTGTTTCGCAACATTAGTCTTTCACATGCCCGACATGCTATTATTGCATTGACTAGATGGTCTAATGATTGTTGACTTTCAATTTGATATTTGTGGATTATGTTAAAAAATTTCGCAAATTAAGATTAAAGTCACTAGAAGTTGTTTTACATGTTTATGTATGATGTTAAATCCATTATGTGAATTCCAATGAATCCAGATTACAGGAGTCATCATGAGCCCCATCCTCCTCCCCTCAATCCCCCGCCCACAGCCCACAGCCGAAGGAGTACAGCTATCGACAAGGCTAACCTGATTAAAGCAATGAGGGTTGGCTTCAACCCAAACCGCGGCTTCAGTTCCCGGAACGCTCCCAGACAGCCCAATTAGAAATGTTAATGGATTTAGTGGCGTGTGTCTAAGGTTGCCTTTAATCAAATCTGTTCGGGAACAGTGTGTCGCTATGTCGGGGTGTCTCTTGTCGGGCTATTTAGCTCATAACATTCATTTGGAAACTCAGCCATGTCTCTCCACAATCCATAGGATTCTGTTTAGGATAATTTGAATCAATGGAAGAACCCAATTCCTATAATAAATTTAACTGTATTTATTGTCACGATAAATAAAGAATTGATGTTCGGTTTGCTTAAAATCTATAGCAGTCCCATATTTTAATTTATCAATATGATATGATTGAGATCCTTGCTGGAATTTCTAATGGATTCTGGGTTTCATGGACGGATATAAGAGAAAACATTGAACTGCAAATGATACTAAGGGATAAAGGCAAATCAATTAAAAAAAAAAAAAATTTTATGTAAATATATCGGTGCCTTTAGATGTTAAATATCTGAAAATCTAAATACTCTAATGATGCATTTAAAACAACCTGTTAGCTAAGGCATGAATATGTCATTAGATTCTTCATCGAGGTCCTATTCTGTTCTCAGTGTTTATTCTTTGGTATAAGTTATTATCGTTATAACCATTAATTTAAATGTTCATTTTATTATACAATTATTTGTTGTACGTCTATGTGTGATGAAAAATTACATATAAGAGTATTTGTTTTGGAGCTTGGTCTCGCTTCCGGGGATATCTAGAACCGAGGTGTTCGTTACCACTAGATTCTTTATTTCAGTTAGGAAGAAATACTACTTATTTCATCTATCGTAACAGTGATACCTGCTAATCACCCCAAAATTTTTCAATTAAGGGATTTGTATTCAATTTTTATTTGATACTAGATATATTACTAACTACACGTCCCTACAAAAAATATGTAGTTCTCATAGAGTTCCTTGTTTGGAGCAATGTATGTTTGATTATCCCCTAGAGCGGCCACTTATAGTTTATGATATTAACTATATCATAAACAATATCCAGATCTTGTTCTATCAGTACTTGCACCAGTAATATTATTATACGGTTTCTTTCAGATTAGATTTGGTATATTGTCGTATACTTAGTTGACTCGACTTATAGGACTGTGCCAAGTTAATCAGGGTTTATGAACAGAGTGACAATTATCGAAGCCGAGATAAGTCAGCACTTGAGATAATTGTTCATCAACAATCGACATGGGATTCAGAACTGTACTGCCGACCTGTGCTGAACTGTTTCGCTGAGCGCTGTCGCATTACAGTTCCTCCATCCCTTCAGAGATCAACAACTGCCAATTGCTCCAGTTAATTCGACAACGGTGAAGAGGCTGGACTGCCGGGTTCTTTGTAGCCGCCGAAGGTATTAAGGTGGTCATCCGTCAAAATGGGCTTTCCAGTATAAGCCCTCCTCAGCAATTTCGCCTTTGTCCAGTCATAGAACCATTGATCCATGAAATAGCCTACTTTCAAAGAGGGTACTTCGAAACATGAAGAAGTTGTTATTGTGTGTAGGAATAAAAAAAAAAAAAATAAGTTGGATCTTAAAGCTTTAGTGAACATCAAGGGAGAAAAAACAAAATTCTTCAATAAATTTTATTACTATCAGTACTATTTGGCTACTGTCAAAAGTACAGAAGAATAATTGAATTTTTCAGAATTGAATTAAGTAAATTACTTACTACGACATAAAATCATTTAAATCATTCCTTAAGCACACCCTACATCGGATGTTCCGATAGCTTTGAAAATGCCCTGAATGTAAACAAAATTTAGAGATTAGTTTCAGGATTAATCCAATTAAATTATTTTAAGGAAATGTCAGTTTTTTAGTTTTGTTTTACTTGACTGTTTATTGGCCGTATGGTGAAAGGGCGATGATAATCAAATTTGGCACCCATAAATTTAATTAAAGATATTTATTGAATTTTCAACATAATGGAGTTATAAAATAAATATAATGAATAATCAAATTCTTAAACAGTAAATAAACTGTTAGCGTAACACTGCCAGGGCGCGCCTACTGGAGTGCCGTACCGATTAACTTGGTTAACCAATACTGTTAACTATTATATATTAACATCGATTCTTATTGTCGTTAGTTGTAATGGGAGTAATATAACCTAAAATTAATTAATTAATAATTCAATTTTTTATTTGAAGCTTTACGCTTAGAAAATAAATAAATAAAAAAATAATTAATAAATAAAACTAAATTTGGAGAAATGAACTTTTAGGTTATCATTATAATTCTTCATCAGTCGTTTCACCTACTTAGATCTCTCAGTTTATACATGTCATTACATTTTTTGAATTTAAACATTAGTGGTTTCCGGGGATATCTTTCCTAACGCCTCAAAAGATCATCGGGAAACGAGTGTGAAGCTAATTAAGTATAAATAGCTTTGAGTAGTTATTGAATTTTTTATAAAATGATTGGTATCTAGTTTAAGTCAAAACCAGGTGGAATTTATTTGTGACTACGAAGATTTGTTGAGCGATTTTAGATAATAAGGATTTAATATGATAATGTAATTAACAGATGAATCTGATAGTTTAATTGAAGAATAAAAAAAAATTCACTCATAAATCTCTTTATAAATTGTTCGGAATATAATAAGAAAGAACCCTATGTTTATGACTGATATCAAATTCAGTACTTTGAATAACATTTTTTTTTTAATCACATAATAAAAAAAAATATTCCGTTTATGCATAAGTAAACAGTAAATACAGTTAATGTTGTATTCATGACAATAACAATAACATTGCTGCATGCATAACATATTTGTGTTGATTTTATATAATCATCTGTATTTTTTTTAAAAGACATACATGAAGTATTAATATTGAGCTGTTTTTATAAACAAGCTATTATTATCGAATGAACATGAAAGAAAAAATATTTGTCATCGTTAGGACAAACTCATCAAAGGAAGCTTTAAAGAAGAAACTGGCTTCGGATGATTGGTCCTCTTCAATAGCCTTATTACAACAGCCTCCTCCTCATGGAATGCCTTTCATCATCTTCCATAATGTCCTCAAGAAGAAAGGACCATCTGCTGCCTCCACAAATACCTATAATTAACTCTATTAAGGATTAGTATTCAACATATTTTATATATTGAGAGAAACGGTTTGTAATCTCCGGTTTCCTTTGAGCCAATTATGATGATTGACTTAGCAAGGATACGTGTTGATTGTTACAAAATTCTTTCGTTTCGAATAAAAGGTGTTATAACTCTAAAGACGATTTGTGTATTTAAAACTTTTTTCTCCTCACCCTATGTATAAAACCATATTATGTGTTTTATATTATATAACATAAATTAAAAAAGCAAAAAAACATTATTATTAGTGATAGAAGAAATTGTGTTTGAAGTATTAGAATGTCCAATGTTCTTTCCAATGTTGTATTGTTTGGCAATTTTCGAATCTTTAAAATATTTCTCTTTTTGTATGTGATATTTGTATTTTTTTTTATGTTGACATAAAAGAATATACTGAGTGCAACTCTATCGTTAAAATACATGAAAAAAGCAAAAAACAAATGTAATAAATATTGTAAAAAAAAAAAAAAATGTTATTGATAGTGTATTTTCAACTAACAAAGAAAAAATAAAGTTTTAAAAATGTTTTTAATAATAAAATCCTCTTTTCAATCAGGAGTGATACCTTAAAAACGTTTACAGTGGTTCGTTTGTTGGCGCTTAATATCTTTATGTATTTCGAAAAGTGCAGGAAGGACTTGTTATCCTTGTCATGATTTATTCTGTAGGTCTACCACGAGATAAATATTATCCCGCCCAGGTGGGTTTCGAACTCACAATATTCTGTGACCCTCGCCCAGACGCGCTCAGTCATCGAATTAACAATTTAAATTCATATGATAAAAACTTAAAATTTTTAATTGTCATGAGACAGACATAACTTTAATTTGTTTAAAAAAAAATAAAATAGCTGACGGTTTGTGGCAGCTGACAGATCCGTAACAATTCACTCACATACACACAGAATAAAACACTCAAAAGTTATTTTTCCTCAGTTAAGGATATCCCTTTTATAGAGACTGGGTGAGCCCCAGGCGTATCCCTCAACCTAAGGGTCTATCCTCGGCTTTTATGATAGATTAAATAATTTTTTGCCTAAGCTGGATCCAAACATGGTTCCTGGAGTTAGAAGTCCAAAATCCTAACTACTAAATTGTCTCTCCACCCAACCGATTATAGACTCAGCAACGTTTTTAAGGCTACTTGTGCCTCAGGAATTTGACCCCAGATTTGATTCCTACCCAATAGAACAGGTAAAACATTTTCATAAATTTTCATACATACACAACTACGCCCAACCTCTGTTTACCCATTCCTTTTCATTTTATGAATTCCTACAAATCTTTAAATATGTTTGTGAAATTTAACGTTTTACTGTATGATCGCCTGGTTTATCAGTAAAATTGATTCTTTAGATTTTGTTGCATCATTCAGTTGGTTTATGAATGAGGAATATTGGAAAGTTATAGTGAACCCTCTAAGGTTACGTAGAAACGAATAGAATTCAACCAACCAATCAAATCTGCATAATTCGTGGCAGATATACAAAACCCGAGCCCCCAACTGTCGGTGGTGATTACCGATTGTAGCAGAGCAATAATATCTACCGGCATTGAAGGCGGGAAGGTAGATGCTAACTAAATTGATAGGGGAAATCCCCGCCGGTTCGTAGAGGAACACTGATAAGCCTAATCTAAAATGGGCCCAGCTTTGTGACACAGCCATCTCGATTCGTGCCAGATATCGATTTATTTCTAAACAGGTATCGAATCCTCTGCTTTGGAGGTGATGTTTTATCCATCTCTCTGTGCACAACTTCTTATCGGAAGACAGCAGCGGTCAGGCCAACTTTATCTTGTTCTAATCAGCTTTTGTCTCTCCTTCTGGTATCTGAGGACTAGAGAATCGAAAAAGAAAAATATATATACTATAATATGCATAATATAATAATTCAGTCTAACTCTAATTTTTTTTTTTTTTTTTTTAAATAATTGATAGAATTTTAAATATGATATATGTTACACCAAAGTGAATGAATGGTCATAATTTTTGCTTATTTTTGTATTATATCTCTATAAATCAGTAAATTATCTCACCGATAAACAAAAGCTAATTTCCATTTTTCATTGAAAAAAGAAACAGTTAAACGGCCAAAAGAAGAATATTTTTTTCTGTTTGGGGTAACAATTGTTTGAAGAGAGCACTAAAACCAGTGTTGACTCCTATTGTTCTTGTCAGAGGTCTCATTCTGAAGAAAACAAAAGGTTTCTTATCCCAACATTCGACCACATCTACACCCCCATAATAGACATGGACCGATTCCCTCCCTTCCATTATATATATATATATATATATATATATATATATATATATATATATATATATATATATATATATAAATATTCACATAACTAATTCATCGAACATAATAAATGACATACCCCCTACAATCGACATTTAATTACGTTAATGGAGAGGTTAGAAATGAAAGATTGGTTTAGGTTAGTGCTGTAGTAGTAGTATTATTACAATATATAATCAAATACGTTAACATTTGCATTAAACAAAATTTTAGTCTCACATAAAATAAATTATTTTTTAATTAAAATGAATTTTATAATTAATGAAAAATTACAATGAATTGTTTATTTTTAAAAGAACACTTAAGGAACTTAACTGCACTAGTTTTTATAAACGAATATACAAAGATATTTACTTCTTAGATTCATCTTATTTCACCTCGTATTTTTTTAATTTTATGATTCATATGTATCCATCTCCAATGACTGATATGTAACAAGACCATGGGATCATTTTCTTTAATGAATAAAGCTATTTTATTTTTATTATAATAGTTCATTGCAGTAATTATTCGATATTTCATTGGCGAATTTCCTTACCTCCAAAAGCTTCTTATCCATGCGACTTCCTGATTTCGATATCTCGATACGTTTCTTTCGTATTTTCTTGTTAATTTAACGTTATTATTTTTCTTATTATTTATTTGGCATAACCGGGGAATGTTTACCTTGAACTTTAATTCCTTGCAAACTAGTGCTTATGCCATAACTAGAGTTTTAATATAAAATAGCATTTTTAAAATGTTAATTATTAAAGTAACAGTGTTTATTATTATGTTGCTCCCCCGATGCTTTGAACGATCTGAACATCTTTATACTTAGTTTTATAGTACAAAGATATAAGCCATGAAATTCAATTATAGGGCCAGATTTCGGCTATTTATATTTATTTATAAGTTATATTTTTAGTTCTAGAGCGAATGCAGCGAGTTGAATTTAACAGTCGTGATTTACATACAGCTGGATAGCAGCAGTAAAATATCTTGTAACCTGTGGTAAAAGTATAACCTAAACATTCTGAACTGGGCAGTCGACGAAGAACACAGGCTTCACTTTACGATTGGAATTTTCAGTCATATATAAGGTCTTACATAAGTTTATTTGATTTTTTTTTTAATTAATGTATTTTAAGTAATTGAAAAAATATTCTTTTTACTAACAGAAATTATTTAAAAAAAAAAAAAAAAAAAAAAAAAAATTAAAATAGCAGTTTTTCGCCCTTAAAATCCAATTCACACACATACGCATAAACTTCATATTTCTGTTTTTAGTTTGTTAGTTAATTTGGTGTAGTTGTTTTTGTCTGATGGATATCTGGTCCTGTGCCACCTAGCTCTTGCTTTTCTCTTTTCTCTCAGTAGTATGCGAAGATGTTGTGGGGCAGTCGACGAAGAACACAGGCTTCACTTTACGATTGGAATTTTCAGTCATATATAAGGTCTTACATAAGTTTATTTGATTTTTTTTTTAATTAATGTATTTTAAGTAATTGAAAAAATATTCTTTTACTAACAGAAATTATTTGGAACAAGATTTGATTCAAAAAAAAAAAAAAAAAAAAAAAAAAAATTAAAATAGCTTCATGATTGACGCATATCAATCAAGAACAAGCATATAAGGTCAATTGACCTGAAATGACTCACTGGCACATAAGCTACGAAGGAGTTGAGAAACTGTGCGTCATGAATATTGCTTTCTCTATTAATGGAAATTTCGATAGAAATGTTTATATTGAAGCAAAAACACTGAAATTGAATAGATAGAGTGTGAGGGGGAATAAATCTAATGGAAAAGCCGGTGGTAAATTCCGATTATAAGCGGACAGACGTTGACAGTGGCACACTAGGGATTATCAAGAGTTGTGGGATCGGGCGGATAAAATCCCCTCCCCCCGCACCCCGTCAGCTGCCCCTCCCAACTTACTCAAATACCCTTTCAGCAACAATCTACTTCTCTATATCTCTTTTAGGCCCTACTTACTAGGCTCTATCAAGAATCCTCAGTCTGTAGGTCCAAGTTTGAAAGGAAGGATATCCGAATCGGTAAAGTATTTCGGAAACAAACTTTTTTATTTATCGAGAAGTGCTTTGCTTAGAACCGTCCTGAAAATTAAATTCAACAATACTTTGTGTAATGTCACTGAGAATAATCAATGCTCTATAATAGAAACCACATAAATAGATGGTTTCAAATTATTATTATTTTTTTTTTATTGTTAATTTACTGTCATGTATCATTTATTGATTGTAAAATATAAACTGTGATAATATCAGGTTATTCCAATTAAAACTTAAATTTTTTAATTAAAAATAATGAAATATGAGAGAGTAAATAATATCTACTCAAAAACTTGAATACAAATATATATATATATATATATATATATTGTTTACAATATTTTATGACTAAGCCATATTTTCAAGCCCTGGAATTAACTATAATAATAATTTATAAAAAAATATATATGTATCATTATATGTAGAAACTAAAACGCATCAATACTTTATTAGTTAATTTAATTAAATATTAAAGAGAAGCCTTCCATTATCAATTTCCTATAAGTAATGTCCATCTTATGACAAAATCAATACAACTGTTTATCAAATAATGTTAACTTTTTTTCGAATAAAATTTTTTTAGTTATTATTCCTAATCGAAAAAATAATTTTTGCTCATTTCTAGTCTAAATAGTCCCATGGTTGTTTCCTGTCGAAGTAGAGCTTATTACATGTACCAGTTAAATTTTAACCGAAAATATTTTTAATTTATTAGTTATTAGTTAGATATTAGTTACGTATATATTATTAAAATTTTATTGGTGTAATACTGCTCAATTTTATGATGGTTAAAGAATTGAAAAAAAATTGGCATATTTATTTCTTTTTCTAGTTGGTTTTTGAAAAAAATTTCTTTAGTTTGAATACTACATATTATGTTACATAATTAAAAATATTTCATTCGTATTCATAAGTAAATATCTATTCCGTCTTAGGGGTGTTAAACATAAAATGATTATATATAGCGTGAAGAATTGATGATGGGAAGTGGATATCAGTTATTGGTGCTATTAGCTGGATATAAATGACTTCTTTCACGGACTGGGAGCCCTTGACAGAATAAAGGACCAAGCACTAAGGACCCTTTCACAGTTTGATATATCCCCGTTCTGGCTGGAAGGTCCTGGAGGAAGTAGGACTGGAGTGAGGGAGGAAACGGTAGCATGTGCTTCCTAGGCATCTGTTAGTCTAATTTTATTGGGGCTCCTTCTTCTCCAGCATTATTCCTTGCAGAATCTTAGCAATATTGGACTAAACTCTTTCCTCATCTGGGGTATGTACTGATTCTTGATAGCAGCTCTAGAGCGAATATGGAACTAATCTAGGATTAGTTAAGATTCAAAAAGTACTTCAAACTTCTTATGATAACATTAGAATCTTTATTAATTCTGGAACAAGTCCTTTTTAAAAAATATATATATAATGAGAGAGAGCTCTATTCTTAGAGCATTAGATTAATAAGCCCTAAATTCTAACTTCGCTAACTATCTAAATAAATAATTCAATTAAGACTTGGGAGTGAAAATAATACATCTAGTAAAAAATAGCCTAAAATTAAATATTTTTCATTGGAAATAATAAATTCGTTCCAAACCAATCCAGATTTTTGTTTATAAGACCAGATAAACCTTTCCAATTGGAACGAAAAATCCAATTAGTCATAGGGAAAAAAAAAATTAAAAATTTAACCTACCTCGCCCTTCCCCTTCCTCCATGGGTATATTTCATATATACTTATGATCTCCTTAGTACCCACCAATATATTTGATTCCTGTCTTACATTTTGAAAACGTTAGTATATATAATCCTTTTTTGTATGTTGTAAATTATGTATGTTTTAGAACTGAAGATGAATGTTTAGTATTGTAAAATAGTTTTCTAATAAAATGATTCCAATAGAATTGACAATTAATTTATCAATCTTAATTAAAAAAAATTGTGCTGTGACGAATATCTTCAATTTAAAAAATTAAAAAAGTTGATTTATTATAAAATTATCAATTCACTATTAATACTAATTATTTAATTATTACAATTAATATTGATAAATTACTTATCAATAATATAACCTTCATTGTTCATTATTAATTATCTTTAACTTTAATTCAGTTTACATGTGCAATGTTCATCTTCTTGGTCTTATAGGATAGGGAAGTTTTAAGCATTATGAGAATACTTCACCTGAGTGAATCTTAGTGTTAAGTTATGCATATAGTCACTTTATGAGAACTCAACTCTCTCTATTTAGTTCTCGGATTTCGTAGTTCTCAGTTCTACGTGTAACCCAAACCCATTGAGGGCCGAGAGGTGCCTGGGAATCGATATGGGGTGTCGTATATCGGTGTCTCAGATCTGTTCTGTCCTCTCTTCTGCACAATACCCGGAGAAATATGAACATAGTAGAGGAAATTCACCCCTCATACAATTTATTACGTTTTTAAATATTTGAAATTAATAAATAGTTTGTGAATTTTAGGTATTTTTATGAAATTAAGCTAACTGGATATTATATTATAAAAAAATAAATAAATAAATAATTCCAATAAACAGGGTTGGTTAAATTGATAAAAGAAGAAAATTGTGTCATTTTTGGTAAACTTGGAAACTTTTCCGACCTGAATGGCAGTTCGTTATAGACTGGAAAAACTCCTCTTAATCGCCGATATCTTGGAAAAACTACGCACCGTCAGCGGTGAGATGTGGAAACCCACTTTTTCTCCGGACCCGCCTTATATAGGCCAGTCGGAAAACCCTGAGCTGAATATTAATTTTGAGGGGTAAGCCGGCAAATTTTTCTCTCTCCCTCTGCCTAGACAATATCATAAAAACACTCAATGGAGGCCATTTTTCTTGTAGGCTTTCGTCATCCAATGGCCGCACAAAAGCTTATAAATAATGCCGCTGTAAGGAGTTGTATTCATTCTTGCCTTCCTTACATCATGTAACATACTATATTTATGCATCAAGTAAAATCTATTTTTTTTTCTTTAGTCATAAAGCCTTATTACAAAAATATATAATTGTAGTTGCTACACTGTTAATGTACTTAAGTAAGAATAAAATCTATCACAATAATTTTTCAATGTGCACTCATTCTCCACCACCTTGTTATAAATATCATTCAACTGTGGCAACCTTTAATAAAAAAACCAAAAAAAAAAAAAAAAAAACCAATATCCCCCTGAACGGGACAACAATAGATCATGGACATTATGTATATATATAATCTACTGCTTTTTCCAATTTACATTTTACTATCAAAAGGATGAAATTAATTAAATTAAATTAACAATTAATGATTATTCGAAATAAACAAAGTTGAGATAAAATATCGGTTTCAAACGTGACATTTTTCATTCAAACCAATATAGCTCCTAAACGGTAAGTCCTAGTTACAAATGTTATATAACAAAAAAGATTTTCCATTATTTGCCTGATAATTGGTTTGCTGACAAATTTTTGGTCCGTGTACCTCCATAAGATCTAGAGCGTGTAAAAATGTTACATATTTCTGGGTAAAAAAAAATTACAAACAAAAACTATAGGCCCCCTTTCTATAAGAAATATCCATGTCAAAAATATATTAATTTAATAACGAATAGCTACCTTTGTTTTGTTTTCATTTAATAACTGTTTAAATGTCGAATCTTTGATTTGAGGTTATGTAATAGAAAACTCCTTGAATAAATTTATGGATTTTAATTCAAATTAAAATACAATGCGTTTTTTATTACTTTTCTTATTACTTACTTTTCTCTCAGTTTTTTCAAGTAAATGTTATTGTTGTACTTACTCTTGATTTACAGCTGTTCTACTGCCCGAGGTATTCTATTTACGACTCCTGTCTCCCGCTGACCGAAGGGTGATATACGACCCTCCCTCAACTGAAGAGGGTAATGGAAAACGGCCGTGAAAATTTCACCCCGCCTCAGTTACAGTCACCCTCTCTGCGAGACGTTTATGGGATCATAAAAATCGGCCCTTAGCCCAGCCTGGCACGAATTCTTCGGAGGTTCCTAGCAGTTCGTGGGAACCGGCCGTGACCTTTCTATGTAAACATCTCCGGGGCCTACCCGGCGCTAGGAACGCGGTGTTCCTCAAGGGTCAGTCCTCGCCACCTTTTTATTTATAATTTTCACTTATCACTCTGTGGGAAATCTCTCTCGGAATGGTATAACTATGCTGGAACTGATCTTCTAGGGTCACGGGACATACTTCTTTTACGTGTCGTAAGAGTATTTTTATCGACAGAATACCTGGAAGGTTGTTTTTTGTGTTTGGGATAAATGTGGCATTTCTGTAACATTAGTTTGATCTTTAAAAGTGTCCGTTTCCTTGAAACGCCTGGGATACCATAACCGCATAACCTTGTTAGTTCTCTTGTTCAGGGGCTGAATAGCTTAAATATCAGTCAGCAGGGCATTTTTAAAACCGGCATTTTTAAAAGTTCATTTTTATACTTTGAACTTTACCCGCTAACACCTACGTTCCCTTTTTTCAAAATGGACGCATACAGTGTCCCATGTTTCTAAATCTTTATATTATTATTATAGGAGAATTATCTCTTGGAGTATCCTGCCAGGTATATAATACGAAGTAACAAAAATGATTAATACATAAAATTAATTCTAATTTCAATATTAAGTTCTATAATTCTGATGTATATAGTTAATTTAAGTGTTTGAATTAATTTTTGAAAAAATTAAAACTTAAAGAATTTTTTTTTCAAATTAAAACCATTACTTTTTTTATTTTTATTAACGCTCTAGGATTTAAACGTTTTGACTATATGGTAAATTAAAATGTTTTATAGATAAACGAACGAAAATGTTTGGTTACTTTATGTTTTTCTGAAATATATTTACACAAATGTATATTCTTAAAATAATTTGCATATATTATTCTACCATCTTTATTTTATTAATAGAATAGAGAAACGCTTTATTGAAACAATGTTGCCATCTTCATTGTGCTGCTACAAACAGAAGCATAACTATTAATCTGTTCAAAGATAATAATTATTTTTAAATACAAATATTTTTTCCCGAACTTTTCATTATATTGGGTAACACATGGTTAATTGATAAATGATATAGTAGAATCAAAGTGCGGTATGTATTGATATTATTAATCTCACATACAGTTAATTAAAATTTCCGTTGGAATTGTAAAATTTAATTACTATTGTAATTACAAAATGTAATTATCCCGTTTACCCACAGTTATTTTCCCTGGTAATATTAATAAAACGTAATATTGTATAGTGGTTGAAAAGATCATTTTCTGAAGTTCATTAAATTCATTGGAGCCAAGGTAATAACTGAAGCCACTGGAAATGTTTTATTACTTTTTTTTTTATTTCTTATTCCCTTGGCCTTCGCTTCTCCTTCCCCCCCCCCCCTGCAATGGACTAGTTAGAGAATAAATCCTCTCAAGAAAGGAACCTTTTACAATCTTATTTATACCCGTTTAGTCAAAGGTTACTGGCTGATTCCGAGCTGTTTTAAAAAAAAATATTTTTACTCTGATCCTTCCTCACTGGTGGAGGGTACTTGTTCCTTGAAAGGAATTCGATTATTTTATTTAATAAATAACCTTTTCTGAGTTTATGTTCAGCCTTTTGATCCTTAGTATTATTTTTTTAATTTCATTTCAGCATGAAAGGTATTCCAAAACAAAATAGAACAAAATAAATAAAAATAAAAAGATTGATCAATAGGACATAGTTAAAAGTAATATATTAAGAATATATACACAAATCACTGAATGCGAGACACACAAAAACAAATATAAAAATTATAGTGATAAACGTTATTTTTCTCAAACATTATCAACTTCCTACAGGAAGTGTAATCGAACAAAACAATTCTTATTTTTAGTTATTTTACGTGATATTAATCTCGTCTCTTCAAGGATTTGATTTTAAAGAAATATCGATCCCTCATCTTTTATTTACAATATTATTAAGTTTAATTAATACAAATGTACCATATCCCCGCCAAAATAATATCGACTTATCACAGTGAAACATTTTTCCGTCACCACTGGACAGTTAATTTCGAAATGAAAAAAAAAAAAAATTAACCTTCTTAATGATCTTAAAGTACGGACCCTCTATATTATGACTTGCACAATTGTTTACTGGTTACTGATAGCCCATTGGATTTATACACAAAATATAAAAAAATAAATAAAAAATAAAAACTTGGTTCGTTAGGTGGGCCCGTAAATGTATGTTTTTAATCCTGAAAAACTAGTGTGATTTGTGTAGTACTCGAAAAACCGCGATATTTTACCACTACTTTCAGTTTTTCGCTTATAGATGGGAAACTATGAGGTTTTTGGAAATATGCATTTTTGCACTTTTAATGAGAACAAAATATTTGACAATTTAAGCCAAATGCAGCTCCGTAGGTCAATTGCTTTGAACAAATTTGAAATTTGCTGTTCGAATCAAGTTACCGGTTGCATACTGACGAACGTACTGGTTTCACAATGACATCTTCCATAGTTAGCAAACTTGAAAGGAGCATTGATAAGATTTAATTTCAGATCGAAACACTACATGTAGGCCTAACGGTTTTCTCAGAATTAGGAAAAGATTGAAAAGTAGGAATCGGATTTGGAAGTAAAGTGATTCACCGTAACACGTCAACATTTTACTTAATAAACTTCTGTTTTATAAAGAAAATGCAGAATACATAAGATTTCGAAGAGCGAACAAAACACTTATACTTCTTTAAATATGCAAATATAGTTTAAAAAGCAGGCAAATGCCAGCCAATGTGGGAACATGTTTTGGTAGGTACCTACCTAGAATATAGGGGGAGTTTAGGAAAATTTAATTAGCTCTAATTTGAGATCTGTTGTGCCTAATATTTTTCTCAGAAATGGGAAAGATTGGAAAAAAGGAAACTTCGTCAACTAAAACAGCCCCTGAGCCAGCGAATGTCAAGACCTGTTCTTTACGTAAATTTAATGAACGTAAACCGAAAACAATAATTTCAGTAATCAATGATATAGATATACATTAAGTCCTAAAACTATCTGACTACCTACACGATGTACTTTCGATCGTTATGAATCTCATGAACCTTTATAAATTAAGCACATATGATACATATATTATAACATAATAATAATAACAGAATAATCGATTAATAACAATAGTAGGTTTCATATTGTGTTAAATTATTATTTATCGATTCTTCAAGATGTCTTTACTATATACTTTATACGAGTATATAGTCAGGTTCGTCTATTATCGATCTGTACATGAAATAGTAAATGTATTTTTTTTTTAATTATAAAACCATTTATAAAAATATTTATTATTTATATAAGTTTTTAAATCTATAAACATTTATAAAACCTATAAAAATATTGGCTATAAATCCCAGGTTCTCTTCTGCTTTGAATAAGGTATTGATCAGTTTGTTCTTATATCTTCACTTCCTTCTCCTTTATACCATCAACTTCTAGAGCTCTGTTGAATCATTGCTCCGTTCAGGATGGAATAGAAGAGCTTTGTCGGAGGATGGCAGAACCGATAAGGATTAAAGGAGGATCAAAAGAACTGATGTAGGCAGAACATTGCCACAATAGGATGGTCCACAATGGACAGCAGCGTTCAGCGATGTTTGTCGCCCGATCCCATGACCGATCTTCCTACGTGACTCCCAGAGTGAGCCGCAGATTAGGTCGTTCAGGGGGGGAGTACTGAGTCAAAGCCCTCATATGTTTTGGAGTTACGTTTCATTTATATTTGAATTTCGTTATTACTGATAAAGGAGGAAAAAATAATTAACATCTAATATTTTAGAAATGTTCTTGGGGTTGAGCAATAAAATAGCATCTTATTTTGGGGACATTTCGAGTCTATAATGTTCCGATAATCATGCTCTTAGTAGGAATGTCCTTGTATTCTTCGCACTCGCCTGCATTCTGTTTGATTCTTAATTTCTTTATCGCTGTGATTGCGTGAGGTATGTGTGTTGATCTAATTTCTCCATAAAATCTCATTTTTTCTGTTTTTTTCGATATAGATATTTTCTAATATTGACTTAGTATGTTAATATGGATATATTTTTTTGATTGTTACTATTAGATGTTTAATAAGGTTCTTGAGGTTCAGCTAATAAAATAATAACTTATTTTGCCGATGTTTCGAGACTATATTGTTCTCATAATCATGATAGTTCGGTATTAAGTCATTTTATAATTTACACAATATAAATTATATATGAGAGTGAACCTGAATTATACGTTGAACATAAACTGCCTTGAAAGATCGAAACTAATAAAAAAAAAAAAAAAAAAATCTTTTCGTGATAAAATAACAATATACTAATGAAGGAATGGTGATTCGGATCCCAATATATACTCTAGATAAACAATTACGTAAAACAAATTAAAAAAACAATAAATTTTATTTCCATATATGCATATAAAACACACGTAAGCCCTTTAAAGGACTTATTTCACTTCGTTGCTAAGAGCATTAAACATTCTCTAAAACAGATTTTACGAAGAAAATATCTTAAGTTATATAAAACATTGCCGTGTTCGTTTTAACATTTATATACTCTTAATAAATTATTTTTAATATAACAAGAATGATAATAATTACAATATACGATTATTTTCGAAAATATTGAATTGAAAAATATTGTCCTTGATCTTCTCTAAGTTCCATCGACTAACATAAGAAGTAAGCGTGTCTGGTGTTAATTCTAACGGCCTTTGAATTAATTAGGAATATAATTTTAGAATGTCGGATGCCTTACATTCTAGAGCGATAAAACGTCCTTCATGATTCATAAATAAATCATGAAAAGGAGAAAAACCGATAAAAAATAAACCAAATCACTGGAATATGTTTCTTCCTCTTCATAGAGTCACTTTAAAGACAACCCTTTCATACACAGATACAGATACTTAGTTATATTCTTCTGGTTGAGTGAATGTTTTGTTTTATTCTTTGTTTTGTTTCGACTTTTTATATGAATATTAGGTTTAAATTACATGTATGTATATAAGTATAAATTAGGAATTCCAAAGGCCATCTTCTTTTCAGACGCTTGGAAGGTTATCGGGAACTAGTGGATCAGAGTGAGTATTTAGCTTATCATGGAAGAGTATGTACCTAGTTTGGGCCAATTCAGCAATGATGGAATAATTAGTTTTTAAATATGTGACATAAACATTTGTGACATAATTAAGGATTTCACAAAGCGTTTTGAATTGTGTAGTTTGCATACGAGAAGAATTATACGGTTTAGTGGAGTCCCAATGCTCAGCTCTATAAATCCATATAAGTTGAATTACTATCCTTAAGTTAGACAGTTACTGTCAAGCAAATAAGTGTTTAGTAATTAATTAGAAGCTTTAAACGTTTGTCTAGTATATATCGGACTAGTCTATAATAGCGAGGAGTTTCTTGCCATCTAGTCTTGTTGGTGGATTCCAAGTTAGACGTTTGTCCAGATGGATCCCTGGGTAGTGGATCTATGCATCATGGGTTAGAGGAATAATATTAAAGGAAGTAGGTTAACGACAAAGATTAGTAAAAATGAATTATGTTTAATAAATAAATTTTATGTACACATACCAGACTTGAAAGACAAGAAACCGCTCGTCATTTCTGACTACCCCAATATTTACTAGACAAGTGTTCAAAGCTCCCAATAAATTACAAATGACAAAATTTAAACCCATTTGGATATATGAAGTTAAGCTTTAAGGCTCCACTAAACACTTCAGTTCTCCTCGTATCCAATGAACCAAAATCCTTCGTAAAATGAAACAACAAACTTATCTTAAAGATCTCATTGTTCCATATGTTGCTGATGTGGCACAAACCAGATACCTTTCCTTATATAGTAAACACCATAACCACTAGAATCCGCTAGTCTCCCAACTTGTTTCACACTTTCCGATGACCCTCCGAGGCGTCTGAATAGAAAACTGCTATGAGACCTTCTAAGATAGAACTTTTATTGTAGTGTTACCATGGAGTAGATCTTTATATGTTATTGACATGTCATTATAATCATTTTTCAACGAATTTCCTTGTTGTATATAATTTATACAATTGTAAATATCATAGTACATTGTATGTATTCAGGAATCCATGGAATTTAATTAGGTACAGTTTTCATTGAAACTAAATTCGCATAATGAATGGAGGAATGAGTTAAATTATAAGCTCATTTGTTATATTTGGACTAATCTCAAATGTTTCTAATTAACAGAAAGCAATTATGTAGGATTTACTGTTTGTGTCCGGCGGAAGCACCGTGTGCTGCTAACCCCGCTAAATTTTGTAACAGCTGCACGTTATCAAATCTAATTCTCATATTTATTCCAGTGTATTTAGTATTCTAAATATAAATACAATATAAATGTCCTTTAATAATTTATTAATATGTTTCTATGTGCGATAAATACAATAAAAAATTCAATTTCTCCCTGAATAGGTAAGATCATAGATGTTTACCTATAATCTATTGCTTTTCCAAATTTTCATCTTAGAATTAAAAGGATTAGATTACTTAAACTAATAATTAAATTACATTGAAAATTATTGATTATTCGAAATAAAAAAAGTAGAGAGAAAATAGGCGTTTCGAACTAGACTTTTTTCATTCATATAGCTTCTAAACGGTATTATATTATGTTGTATTATTATATAATAAAAATAATTTATTGTTATTTGTAAGGATATTACATTAATAATAATAGTAATATATACGCTTGCCTGACCGTACTCAAGACAGTTTATAATATAATACTACAGAAGGAAGAGTTCAGCTGTTGAATAGAAAGATTATTTTTTGTTTTTCTTTTGCGTGGAGCAGCTGCCACATCACCTGGCAGGTTGCGCGTGTGGTCCAGACAGATTTCTAGTTCTGATGGACTCATCTCTCCGCCTGACGACTATCCAAAGATAGTTGAATTCTGTTGAAAAAAAATATCAAATATGGTTTATACATGGTTAAAATAACTATTTGTATGATTTTGGATTAACAGTATACATTTTTTTCCTGCTTTTCTTATTTATAGCAATTTTACTTATCTGTTAAGGAAATTCCTCGACCTCTTTTTTTTTTTCAATTTTCTTGTAAGTGTAAAACGTTCTTATATTTTTAATGAATTTTTTTGTATTAGGGTCATATTTTATTGTTAATTGTTGGCGTTTAAAAGATGTGTTATAAAATCATGTATTTCAGAAAAAAAATGTATATCCGTTAGTTAATTAGCAGTAATTAAAGCTTAGTTTTTAAAAGATTAAATTTTAATGTCTTGTAGACCAGAGGCGCCTTCAGAAGGCGAGAGCGTGTACTAGTCATTTTGTACTAATTATTTATTAGGATGAAAAAAAATCAGGAAATTTAAAAATTTAAAATGTGTGTGTGTTATACTTTTATTTTATTTTTATTCCAATTTTTCTGACATTTTAAAAAAAAAGTTGACCTTAGTTAGACAGTGTTTTATGGCGATTTTCATAATTTCAGTTGTAAATCATTAATAATTGCCGACTTGGTTGGAAACATTTCACCTTTAGTTAATAAATTATTTTTCCCACAGTGCCTCGGATCCCGGAGGGGGCCATCCATCGAAAGGATTCTGTTCCAAATAAATACGGTAGCGGAGGATGTTCCCTTCGTGTTCTCACGATTAACCTTTCACGAAATTAAACGAAATGCTGAGAAAGTTTGGGTTAGTTGTGTCTCAATTCTATAGAGCGAATCATAGATTCGTTACATAAGTCTATTATGATTATATTACCTAAATTATTTAATATGTTATTTAGTGTATATTTTCCACTTGGTATAAAGGTGCAATCTTTATAAACTACAAGAAACTGCCAGTCGTTTTTGACTTGTCAAAATTTACCAGAAAAACGTTCAAACCTTCTGATCAATTACAAGAGACTCATTTACATGACTGTAATTAGACCTATTTGGACATACGAAGTTAAGCTTTGGGTATCCACTGACCCAGCCAATTCGTATTCAATCCTTTCAATATAAAATCCTCAATGCTCCTTATTTTGTCGAAAACAAACTTTTCATTAAGATCTTAATGTTCCGTATGCTTATATAGCCCAAACCACATACCTATCTTATCATAGTAAGCTCCATAACCATTGAAATCCACTAATACCTTAACTTGTAGGCTTTTCCAGATTAACCTCCGAGGTGTCTGAAAAAGATCCTCTAATATAAGAGTTTTATTGAAGTTCTACCATTGTGAGGTAGTTTCACAAGAAATTGACTTGTCATTATGAGTGCTATCTTCACATTTACCAGTTGTATTTTATTATATACAGTTGTCAATTTCAATTAATAGCTAAAAAAAACAAAAAAAAAACTTCCTAATGCCGTGGGTTTAATTAACAAGATCACTAATTTGATTTATATTTAATTAATTAAGCATATTTCATAAACCAACAGATCTTGATAGATACAATATTCAGAAAAGTAAGCATTATTTAAATAAATATCGATACATTAGATACGTTAGATTATCTACGTGGTCATTATCCAATGCTTGGACTATTCGCAATGCTCATATGATAATATCCTTAAACATTAGAATTCTTTTTTATTTTTAACAGGAAAATGAGTTAATCTGATAGGTCCATAATTATAGTTTGCAGCGAAACATACTCTTAAATTCTATTAAATCCATTGTAAGTTGCATCTTCTTGAAAGAATTAAAATATAAATCCTAAACGTTATAAATAACTAATTTTTATTGAATAGATTAGAACTTATTTTAAGTTACATTTTTTAAATTTCGTTAATAATTAATCCAAAGTTAATCCATTCCAAAAAAGTATATGATCACGAGATCAGATGTTAATATGGCCTTGGCTTGATCTGTCCGATTCCCTGCCAAATATCACTGCTAAGATCATTTAGACGGTCGACCAAACCGTTTTGCTCTGGATTAACTTTTGTATCCAGGAGTTGTCTCCTAATTTTTTTTTTTTTTTTCTATTGCCAACCAGAACCTTGGCCATACGGTCCTAGTTAGGTGGTCATTCAGCCGCGTATCCTATTCAACTCCGGGGTTTCATTAGGGGTTTTCTGCACTTTCTATGGTGTTTTGTATTTAACCTAGGAAATATTGAACAATAGTATGCCTCTAGTTGAAATTTTTTGCGAGGAAAAACTTTATTTAAGAATACATTTTTTTTATAATTATATTGAATAATGTGTGTGTAGAAAAGTGTATAAAATAGTAAACAACAAAACGAATAAAAAACGGTATGTTAGATATAATAAAAAATCATATACCATTGAGGTTTAAGTTATACTTTATATGTTGCTAGAAGTTCTACTAATTATAATATTTTCGAAACTTTTTATGGAGTTGCATAGTTTTGAAACGAAATGTTAATAAATTGACCCTTGATCAAAGAGGTCCTAGAAAGAATTTTTGTCAATAAAGGCTAATAGTCTAAAAATGAATGTAATAAATATTTATGTAATATTTAAGTATTAATACTATTAGAATTTCAAACTACGATTAGTTAATTATATATGTATCTCTTGAATAAAATATAATATTTTCCGTTGTTAGTGTGAGGCAAGCCCTCAGTTAATCATTTATGAGGTAGATAAGTATAACTAGCAACTGCCATTTATTATTTTATTTTTAAATATCTTGTACTGCAATTTTAGTCAGTATACTAATATGAAAGGATAAATCTAGTTGTAAATAAAAATTATAAAAAAGCTGTTTAATAATTACAGAGAAAAACAATATCATAAAATTTAATAATATTATTTTTTTGCATATTTTGAAAATGTAGTATTCTTCGCCATTTTAAATATTTGAAATCAGATTCGGTTTAAATTAAAATTAAAAAAAAAAATCTTACATTTTTTTCTTATTACATTTTATAATATTGTATTTCCCTGTAATTATTAAATAGCTTTTTTTAAATCTGAAATTTTAAACATTATTTGAGGCTATGAGAGCAAAAGTGGCCTAACCCACAAAATAAAAAAAAATTTAATTTAGTAATTTTTTGCAACTATAACGCCATCTGGTGGTGTTAATGTGTTTGAAAAATTGGTTCACATTGCACCACCATGTAAACCAATTTTTCAAACACATTTACACTACCAGATGGCGTTATAGTTGCCAAAAATTACTAAATCAGATTTTTTTATATTTTGTGGGTTAGGCCACTTTTGCTCTCATAGCCTCATTTCTTCGTTGAAAGTTGACCAGACGTTAAGGGTTTCCGAAATAATGATTTTATAAATCGGATTTACCGCTGTATCCATCATTATTTGAGTTGTTTGACTTTTTTTCACCATTTTGACATTTATCAATCTACCTGCGATTATTTTAATATATAATATATTAATATATAATGGTTCAAACAATATTAACAAAAAATGTTAGGCCTTCTGATCTACTTCTTAAAAGTTTTCTTTTTTAGACAATTATATGCTTTTAATTTGAGGCTTAAACATATACTTAAATTTTGCAATGAAAATTGGGGTTTTCGGATCTGTCTAAGAATACCCATTCACATAATATATAGTATTTCTTTCACCCATAGCCCTAGCCTAGATTTAAGAGCCGAGCCCCTAACCCATAAATAATAGCATGTATCATAGATCCTAGGGGAGACTAGACCTATGGTAGATGTTAAGTGGCAACATACCGCACCCTATAACCATGTGTCTAGTCACATCTGTGCCTCTATTGGCTTCGAGTGCCATGGATATCCTCTTCTCTATTAGCTCTTTCGGCGGATGAGTCAATCATATTGAAATAAGGGTTCAGTCATTCGAGCTTAATTTCGTTATTATTTTTATGAGCAGCGTTTTGGTACATGTTAATAATATAGTTTGTTATGTAAAAGGCTCCGTTATATATATGTATGTATATGGGACATTCTACCATTTTGTCGGCATTTCGACGTTGTGGTTCCATTAGAAAAAAGTTGTGAAAAAAAAAGTTTTTCTTTATTATGATCTTTATAGCAGTCTACAGGAATTCCTATTTAATGGAAGAATGACCTATTTTATTTTTAGTTTAATACCAAAACATACATTTTCCTCATAATTACCATTTTTTATCAGTTTGTTGGAACATGGGTTATTTCAAAGAATGTTTTGTTGTGAATACCTTCTTTATTATTTTCTCCAACATTCTAAGAAGCTTTTATTTTATGTTTTATTTTTTTGGCTCTACAGACCTTGCAGAAGCTTTTATATAATATATTCAATGTTATTTTAAAACATATTTGTATATACACTGAGAGGAAAAAAATTCTACCATATTAATTATTTAATTTTCTCAGCTTTATGTTTCATTCTTTTTAAGAGGTTTAGGTCCCTCTTCATCATACAAAACTGGTATAAAGTATATACTATACTATAGTATACATAAACTAGTATATAGTATATATACACTAGTATCTGGTATATATAGTGATAGACAAAACTATAACTAGGTAATATCAAACGTATTAGGATTATTTAAAAAAATTAATTAAATAAAAGCAATCACTACAAAAAAATTCCGTCGATTTTAAATTTAAGAAATTTTTAGTTAACAACGTCTAGTTTTTTTCTTTTGTCCAAGCTTATGTTGGGTGAACTTACTGCAGGTGTATTAAAAAATATTTTGCGGTAATCATGGTTTGAGTAAAATTCAAACTCGCTCAATTAATAGCATGTATTAAGGCTATGGATATTATCTATTTTAAACCGCCAAAAAATGCCGGATAAAAAAAAAAAAATCAATTACTTTTTGTTATTGAAAGTCACGCATCCATATTTTTTTTTCTTTTCACTTAAAACTGGTATACGTACATTGGACTTGGTATACTAATAGAGAAGACGATAGTAATAAAATTTATAAGTTAAATCTTCTATAATGCCAACTTTTCGACCTACCTTCAAGGCTGGTTTTTCTTATAGCCCTGACGAAGGCTTGCAATTCAAGCCGAAACGTCGGCACCGTACTCCTCAACCATCTTTTTTTAAGATCTTTAAGTCTTGTTGTTGGGTCGTAACGATTCCCTACTCTAACTAGGGCAACTATTTTAGCTAGAGTTTGAAATTCGAGATTCGTTTCATGGAAGAGCCATGAAATAAAAATTAACTCTCAAAGGCAGTATTCGAACTAGGAAAGAATGGTAAGGTTCCCACTGCCTTAAATTTCTCCTCAACCCTTAATGTTTAAATAAAAAAGTATAAATATAAAATATACAATTTTTGTTTTCATTGTAGAGTATTACCTTGAGATTAGTATTAACTAAAGCTACCTATTAATATTTTGAATTAATAAAATTGAAGGGCACACGTATCCTTATCTCAATCCTTAATTAAACCAAACTTTACGCCCGCTTAATAATACTCCCTGGCAATTTTCCCCGGAATTAAATCCGTTGAATTAGAGCGTGTAAAATAGCCTTTAAGCATACGATAACAATACGCCCGCCCAATATCAGTTTTCAGTTGGGAACGGCAATTTCACCGTTAATCTTTCCGGCAAGCTCCACAAATTTTTAACGTATGGTTGAAGTTTCTAAATATCTTCGATTTTACTTTTGCTAGTATCAGAGTTATCTATTATATTTTATAAATTTAGAGTTATTTATAAGTAATTCCAATAAACATGAAAAAAATTCTTACTGACCTCTTGGAAGACCTTGTGTCCAAGACACTCCCAAAATGGATGCTTTTCTTTTTACATTGCTCAGTTGAGCTCCCTAAAATTAGTTGGAAATTCTTTCTGTATTAACTGGTTTTATAAAAAAAAGAAATGTAGGTTTCTTGGGTAAAGAACATTTTAAAATTAGTAGAAAATATCTTATTGGGTTTTAGTGACACTACTTCTTATACTTAAAACAGCTACATATTAATAGATTCTTAGAATTGTTTCTCAAATACTTTTTAGTAACTAGACCGCCTTTGACAACCTTGGCATCTACCTTAACGAAAAACAGTATTTAGTTCACTTAAGTTCAACAGACAAACCAAATAGAGATTTTATCAAACAGATCAACACATAAGTAATGTAGGTAAATTTTTATAATACTTTATGGATGCAGTATTAATATTATAACTCTGTAATATAAGGTATTAAAGTTAGGTGTACTAATTCTGATTCGGAGGAATTTTTACAGATTATTTTATACTGGAAACAATCACAACCAATAATCGAGAACCCATTGTGTATTAATAAATACTTGTAAAGTAAAAGTAACCGATTTCCAAGTTCAACCATACAGGCTGATTTTTTTTTCATATATTTTTCAATTTGTGACATTCCAAAATGTATAAAAAATCAAATGCGACCTCAATGAATTGGCTTGCGCCTGTTTGTAGTTTTAATATATTTTATTTTTTTGTATATCTTTTAATATTTTTAAAAAATAAATTATTTTTTTAATTAACAAGGTTTATTTCAATATTTTTCTCATGCAAACCAAAAAACTGCAATGCTAATGCTCCATTGAGTATTTTTTGAGGCTGAAGTTTACTTCTTAAAACTTTATGAAAATATTATTAAAATTTTGTGTTCCTTTTCTGAATTTTTAATTCCTTTCGTTATGTTAATTTCACTTATAATCTTACTGTAAAGTGTTTAAGTTTGTTGAATAGGATGGCCATAACATACTTTCCCTCTTTCGTTTTCCCTGCCAACATTGATATGTAATTACACAAATTACATTTTTTTTGTTTAATTTAATGTTAAGATTTTTAAATTGTATACTGAAATGGTGTTGTATATTGAAAATTGGCAGTTTCCTCTCTGTATAAGGTATCTCTCATAGTTACATTACAATATCTGACGGCGCCAGTCGGTTAGTGGCTGGTATTCTGCACCAGAGAGGTTCTATTTAGAACGGTACAATTTGCCTAATGGACGCCCGGGTATACGCCATCGACGATCCGTCAAAAAAACTCCACTTCTCTCCCACAACGCTAGACAGAAGCGCAGAGGAGTTGGGAGTGCGGACACGTAGGGGCCTAAGAGGCGTGACTTCGGCGCACTCTGACAGATGGTCGGTTCTTGTTTCCTACGTACGGACGGAAACCCGTGCCACACGACAGGAAATAAAATATAAACAGGAGATTTTAACATTAGTCGTTTCTTTTTTTTTTTTTTTTTTTTTTTAAAGGAGTTGGGTGGTTGATCCTGCCCGGAAGACCGCTTTTAGGTATCGTTGATTTACGATCGATTGCGTTGCAAGTCATTAAACATAAATGCATTAGTATTTAGTTTTATTTAATTTTTTAAATATTTTAATAATGATTAAAAAAAAATTTCATAGCGTTCTTTACTCTCAAAGTTAATATATTTTTTAAAGTCTTATCTATTAAGATATCTTCCTACTTCTAGTTTTTCAGTCACAAAATATTTTTTTTTCTTGTTATCATTTATTATGATATATACTCATACGAATTACGAAAAATTCATAAATTTTGATTGCTTTAGAAAACTTCTTTATTTTTTTTTTATTATTGATTATTATTTATTGATATTTTCAGCTATATATATTATATACGACACGTAAATTTGTGGATAGTAATTATAGTGACATATCAATAATATGTAAAGAACTACTCATTAGTAGCAATTCAATAAAAGTTTTACTTTAGAAGGTCTCTTGGCCACTTTCAGTCCAGATAGCTCGAAGAATTGTTGGATAAGAGTGGTTATGTAGTTTACTATGAAATGATAGGTATCTGATGGTTAAGATCTTTATGGATAAGTTTGTTTGTGACATAATTGGAAGCATTGAGGATCGGTTAAAAAATTGAGAAAAAAATTATGACCTACTTGTAATTTAGAAAATATAAAATGGCCTATTGAATTTGCTATGGTTCTATTACATATCAAAGGTTGAGCAAGTCGCACTTTTACGCCTGAAATATAAATATTCAAGAAGTAAAAAAGGTTTAGCTTTCAGAGCTACTAACGTATCTTTTAGGCTTAAATATTTTATACGTGAACTTCCTTTTTATGAAGCCGAAGAGGAAATTTTATCATTATTTAAAAATGAATTCTTTCATATTTCAAACATTAAAATTAATTAAATAAAGAATATTTCTAAATGGTTTAATATTTGGGATTAATAATAATATTGGATTGTATACTAATTAAGTCGAGATATTATCTCTCATTAGGATTAGGTTTAAGAACATAAGACCCATCTTAGCGATAATTAGCCGAGCTAAAGGTATATTTAATTTAGTAGTTAAAAATCTTTTAGATTTTTAAAAGCGGCTGGCGGTGCCAGCGCACCCCCTCCACTGCTTACAGATCTCCATAGCCCTATAGATAAGGGAAAAGAAGAGAGAAAATATTCCTTTTCTTTTCTGATCTAAGCCCCAAGCTGAGGAGGCTAATTAGGATAATTAAGGTATAAAGCTTCCTTTACATCGGGGACCTGTGGGAGGAGGAGTTGCCTCTATCTCTTCAGGATCAGGGATCTTAGGCATGCTCAACGTCCTGTATACTCAAAGTTTGATAAATTTGAGTGCTAGTGGAGCCCACCAGCCTCAAAAATAAATTCAAGAGGTGTGAATTTATTATAGTTGAATATATTTAGTTAAATCCTATTAACCCTTAATTACCCCCTGTGCTTTCTGAGGAAAATTTATTTTACTAATTATTGTTTATTATACCAATATAATATAGGCCTATACCTTTGCTGATATAGGCACCACTGATTATGAAGGGGAACATTCTGACACTGATTTAAGTTATAAAAGCTATCTCCAGTTTCACTCCATCAACTGTCATGGCAGGCCGTGGATTTGTGGTGATTTTCGATCTTTGTATTTCATTTATTTTCACCCTTATGTCGTCAATGTTTTTTTTATCTGTTGATTACACCTTATACTTTAGTGGAAAATAGCCAAAATCATATATAAACTATATTGACATGCAATTTACAAAGAGACAAAAATCATAAAGAAAGAAAAACTAAACTAGTAAATAAGTAAAGAATGCAGAGATGCTGATAGATGATTGTAGACAAAAGAGCTACAATTCTTCCTCAACGTAACCACATTTACAAAAATTATTCCATAAAATTATTTAAATAAACAAGTATAAAAATAAATGTAAAGTTTATATAAAGCTAAGAAGAAAAACCTTTTAATTATGCAAAACATTCACGTTTTTTTTATTGTGGGTATCACTATTCGGTGGATAATTGTTTATGGATTCAGAATGAAAGTCCTGAATAAATAGTGCTAATAACAGTTTATTAGTTGATAATAAATATTATACTATCGTGAGAAATTTTTAAAATAAAAATACAATTCAAAATAATATACAACACGCCGTTATCATACCGAAGGTTATTGTTTAAAGAAACATATGTTTCTTATAACATATCATTATGAATACTGTTGTAAGATATATGTACATGATCCTGCTAGAACTAATTGTTATGCCCCTCACTGATAAGATTTTTTTTTTTATACCAGCATTTTAAATTATTTTATAGAGGTTTCATCCTTTCGAAGATGTTACAGACCTTGTTACAGAACAATCAATATTTTTATTTTTATTTTTTTTCTTATTTTTTATCTATTTCTTTGTCTATTGTTTAAACCAGCAGAAAAGTTGCTAGTCAAAACTATACATTTACTATGAATTGAAAGACTAATCGAAGGAGTATTTCCTAGTGGGCACTTGTTTTCGTATTTTTTAGTGAAGAAAAAAGAAAAATAGGAATAGTTCCTCATTCAAGTTTTTTTTATATCTTCGTTGAAAATTCTGAAAAATAATCAGTTGTGAACATCTGTATAATTAATTTAGTGCACTGTCTATATTGTTGAGGATGAGTTATGGACCAAAGTATTGTTGAAATTTTGAAGACATAGTGTGTTGTTATTAGACGTGTGCAGTCATGTATAAAAAATAAACAATAAGAAGCAATTGAAAAATACCTATATAGGTGATTCTTATTGACCTTTTCCTTGCATTATGCCCTTAACCAGGCAATTTCATTTTCTATTTCAATTTCATTTCAGTCAGAAAGTCTTTCGCTGGACATTGTTTTTTACAAATGGCTATATAATAAAAACGGTCAAAACATTGTTTCACAAGTAAATAAAAAATCTTAAATTATTATTATTTTAAAACAGTTTTTTTTTGTTTTTTTATTCCATCTATGTATTTATTTATATTTACTACTTTATACGTTACATAGAACAAGTAAATTTGAGGAAAATAACTATAATACCATATCAATAGATAAGATCTACTCATTAGTAGCACATAAATAAAAGTTTCACATTAGAAGGTTTCTTGGCCATCTTTTCAGACGCCTAAGAGTGTTATCGAGAATCGAGTTAGCAAGTTGGTAGACGAGTACAAAAAGTTTGTAAGAAAGATATATCCCAAAAATCTGAGGACAGCAGTAAGCAAGCTAACCTTTAATAATATTCCCATGATCATAATTTCACAATATAGAGTATCCGAACTATAAACTAGAACTGGACCGGAGTTAAACTGTTTAAGTTCAAAGGCTTAGGTCCTCATAGCTTTAAAGATAATCTAGTTAGTAATTCCATCTATTGAGAGGTTTAGTTACGTAATTGAGAAACTTCAAAACTTTACTCAAAGCTCACCGAAATACTATTTATATAATTGAGTGAAAATTTTGCGAATATAGAGTTTATGAGGGTGGCTTCTACTGAAAAATAACTCCGAAAGGCAGGTGAGTAAGGACATAAAAGGAAGACAGTCCCTGAAGAAATCTGGCCTTCGAGGAATGCGGCAGCTGCTTCAACACCTGCTACAGCTGCAACAGGTCCCCTTCGGGCGGGCAGCTCAGAGCACAGATTTGAATAGATTTTCTTCGTTCAAAAACTTTAGTTGTTTTTTGGAATTATTTCTGTCTGCCCGTTTTTGTTTTATTCTGTCTGCCGAGGCCTTCTCATACGATTACGAGGAAAAAATCTTAATAAACCAGTCACCATTAATGAAGGAGCCACACTAGTGGTTTGGACTACTTTTTTTTTTAATATAGCTTTCCTGTAAAAATATAAAACGAATTAATAATTGAAAAAAATAGTATTTATTACTTTTTGTAATATTATTATTAATAAATTCGGCTATTCTGTCACTTAAATTTGACACTATTTAATACAACTTTTTTTTTTTCAATTGTTATATATAAATTCAAATTTGCTGCCTTTAATTTTTGGATTTAGTCAATATAACATTTAATTAATACTATATTCATTTTTCTTTAAAAAATAAATATGTAAACATTCTTTTTCTGATTATTTTCATTAATTAATTTTATTATTTTTTTTTTTTACAGGTAAGAATATCTTCCAGTTCTGCAGTTAAATAATAAGTAGTTAATACTGAAGTTTTGAGCTCAATCAATGTAAGTTTTAATTTTCATTTACTTAACCCCTTCTACGGCCGCTTAAGAAAAGGAATAACAACGTTTTGAAATCTTAAAAAATTGATGTTAAAAATGATGAATGCTCTAGAAAATCAATAGGACATCGGTATTATTTCTCAAATAAATGTTAAACTTCCATTTTCCATTTGATTTAAAAATATTTCTGTTGGATGCTTATCGTCTCCATCTGTCCCAAACCTCTTTTATCTATAAAAATCCTTGTTCGGTGGTTTTTGAAGATACCTAAACAACTATTTCTCTTTTTCCTAATATTATATCAAATGTAGCTATAAGACTGGAAGTCTAGGTCAAATAGACCTATATTCTGCTGGAATTTCTGACCTTGAAGTGTTTGATCGGTCGAAATTTAGAGGTATGGTGAAATCTTGATCCCCACTAACAAAAATTAAAACCAGTCGAAAATCCACGACGAAAGCGAAAAAGAAAGGGCTATTGGCTGGTCTCAGGAATTATTGGAAACAAAAGAAAGCATCCAAAGGAACTTGTAATAAGCGCTCCTAGGTGGACTTAAAAAAAATTAAAAAAATCAAATGTACATGGTTTTTGTTCCAGTTAGTGGATGAATAGTAGAGCTTTAATAAATTTACATTAAATGGTTGTACAGTTGTACGTATGTGTGTGATATATATATAATTATTTTAAAAAGATGAAACTTGGACTAAACATGGACTCACGAGGTTTAAAACTGATGTTATTTTTCTGTTTAAATACCACTTTTCAGCATATTAATAATATAATAATTTAACAAATACTTACAGCTGCCCTGTTATGAAGTTTCTAAACTCCGAACCGACATCTGATGATAACAGAGAGGATCCAGGAGCAAACAAAATTACACTTAAAGGATAATAGCCCTAAATGGTAAAGTGGAGAGCCGTTACACAATTACTGGGACGGTCTTGAGGACCTTTGTGCCAAGCTCATTGTCTTCCCTCTATATTGCCGAGCTAGGATATCTTTCCAATAGGATTCCTGCTTTATGGTTGAAATTTACCGAGTTATCGGTGAGCTTGAACTAGAGAGAAACTGGAAGGAGTATTGGTTCAGAGTAACAAAAGGGGGGTTTCCTCTAACCTTACAGTAAAGTTCTCTCGAAATCAGTTCATATAAGAGTATACTTATATTACTATAGGAATAAAGCTAGTAATATACAATATATTAAATAAACTGGTATATTTGTGGTCACACGGAATAAATTGTTTAGTATAAAACTATGACTTTTCAGTACAGGACTTTTTTTTTTACTAAGCTATTGCTCTTGGGAATTTTTAATTTTTTTTTTTAAACTGATGTTCTATTTACATCAATGTGACGCAAGTAGCAAGAAGTAGAATCATGAGTTAAGAATTTCTTCATCATGTCAGACTTTTATCAAATTTCTTTTCTTTTTTTTCCCGTTAAATTTCTCGCTGATATCCCTTTATCAATGGCTTAAACAATTAGTTTCATTGTATTTTTATAACCCCAAATTTATGTGATATGTAAATTCAACGTTAAGAAAATCAGTATGCTAAAACCCACTGAGTTAATCCGAGAGTTAAAAACCTTAGAATTCAGACGGTGGGACAATAAGACCTCTGATACCTGCTCACACCCATTTGCCAATACTATAGTTTTCGAGAAAATTCACACCACACATATATACATATAAATATATATTTTTTTTTGTTTACTTTGAAATTTTAAAAATTGGTTTTAACGTTGTTTGGCAAGTAAAAACCTCATTTAGGCCATTTTTCTTACTATTTTACTTTCAATGTTTCTTTCTACCCACTTTCATATTCTATAATGCACACCATGCCCATAGAGTTTTAAACACTTAATTATTAATTAAATGCAAATGCTGTAGAAGCAAATAGCACAAGCCACAGAAAATTCCACAGAAAATGGTGGCTTTCAATTATGTTCATGGCTGATAATAGATAATGGAAAGCATTTAAATAATTCATTTTTTTATGTGAAATATTGCTTAAAATTAAGAAATATTTTACTTTTAACTTATTACTAGTTTAACATTTACTTTTTTGTTTTTGTATTAAAAGTTTGCCATTTATTTTTTATTTCTGTATTAATTTATCATGTATACAGGGTGTCTCAGGCATAGTGTAGAATGGCGCAGAAACTAGTTTCATATCTCAGTCTGTTGACGAGATAGAATTTTTTTTGTTTTTATTTTTAAAATCTTTATTGCTTCTGAACAATGGCAGTTTTCTCTACTTTGGTTTAGCGTAGAAACAAAAGCGATGATATTTTCTTAATCAGCATAAAATTTTCTAAAATATGACATAGGTCTAGTAATTTTAAATTCACTTTAAGAGGGCCTTTTAACGCATTAAGAGTGTTTTTCATCAGAAAAACTTCTGTTAGACTCAAAAGGTGAAGTGCAATTGTATCATGAGTTACACCACCAAAAAGGTAACTAAATTCCGCAGTTTTGGGGAAATTTGACGGCTTCTAGGGTGGTGCTCCAGTGGGGAGTGAGAAATTTTCAAAAAATATTAAAAATTTAAGTTTTAATAAATGTTTTGTATTTTGCGCGTTAAATGACCCCCCTAAAAGTGAATTTAAAATAACTAGACCTATGTCATATTTTAGAAAATTCAATGCTGATTAAGAAAATATCATCGCTTTTGTTTCTACGCTAAACCAAAGTAGAGAAAAGTGCCATTATTCAGAAACAATAAAGATTTTGAAAATAAAAACAAAAAAAATTCTATCTCCTCAACAGATTGAGATATGAAACTAGTTTCTGCGCCAAAACTGAAACTAGTATGCAGCATTACCAATTTTTTTTTTTTTACACTATGTCTGGAACACCCTGTATAGTTAGATCTTTTAGGTAAATATTTCTCGTTTAGTTTGTAAACAATTTTCTTATTTTATTTTATTTTTGTTAAAATAATTTTAAATTGTATAACAGCTCACAACTCTTTGCTCTAAAATCGTATTTATAAAGTAATAAAAAACATTCATTCATACTTAATTATTAATTATTATAGAATCATATGAAATAAATTTTAAGACACCAAAGACAAAAGTAAACGCTTTGGTTTTATCAGATACTGACACTTAAGTTGCATAAATTTGAAACAATATTTAAAATTTTGTTGTATGTTTAGGGCTCAACGTGGGTAATATCAAATTTATAAGTTTTATTCTTTCAATTTTTTTATGAATAGCTAACTTATTTATTAATATTTTCCTAGACTTTTTTTAAGGATATTAAATATTTAGAAATTAATTTTTTTTAAATTTTATTTATTTTTTTAATATTAATAGCATTTATTGAGGATAATACTGTTCTCGTCTTGAAGAACACCCAAGGTCTTCGAAAGCAACCTTCACTGGAATTAATTATAATCTTTAAAGCTTGTCCCAAGTTCACCGGCTGGCCATGGATGGTATCATTAGTCTAAATCTGAGTATAAAACCGTATTAATTTATAGTTTATTAATTATGCATAAACCTTTCATACATATCAATAAAACTTTAGATCGCTTCTCATTAATAATTTTCTATTTATGTTTCGTCCAAAGGAAATATATCCCTCTTAATGCAATTTAATAATTTTCCATTCAATACAATACTTCCATATATTTGCAGTATTAACTAAAATAATTTTAAATTTTTATTGTAAATGTCTGAAGTTAAAATTATTAAAAGGAAACAGATTCACATTCTGTGATAAATCTTGAGGGAATAAGAACATAATACTTTGAAAAAATAAATAAAAAAACTAGACACATCTTGTTATAAGTTTTCTTTTTACTTAAATTACTTTTAATAAGTTTTCGCTCAGTGGAAGAGCTAGAAAAAAAAAAAAAAAGAAAGTGAAATCTAACTAGCAAAAAAATTTGCAGTGTCACGCAATATTTTTCTAAGAATACTCGGAAGATATTACAATATGGGTTACAAGAAAATTTTGATTAAATATAAACCAGAGCTCAATTTGATCCCCCCCCCCCCTCAACTGTATTTTATTACAGAAAGTTTTTAATCGGATATTCTAATCCGAAGAGTCATCAAGTTGGCTTTATGGAGCGCTGGTGTAATGTCACCATTACCATTTACTTAACTCAATTATACTGAGAAAGTGTTTCAGAAACTTCAAAATTTTATTCAAAGTTCTCCCCCGGCTTCGGTACTCTTAAGTGCTTCTGCGTCATTAATTATGATTAATAAATAGTATTTTCCCTCCGGTGGGGTTTCAGGGTTTTCCGTTTACTTTGGTTGTATATAAATAACCAAGTATAAATAAGTATACTATAGTATAAGTATTTTCACTTATAATGATTTTTTTTTCCTTTTTTTTACATAATAATTTTATTGACAACTTTATATATTTATTTACATCTAGTCAGCTAACAATAAAAACAACAAACATGATCAAGGCGACGTAAGGAGAGGAGTCTGTTATCAGTCTTAGGAATTTATATTGAAACTTTTTAAATTTTAAATGTTTTAACACTTACTAACAGTTAAAGAACCTTAAAACTAGGTTAACTATTCATACATTTAAATTCTAGAACTATTATTCCATGCATTAATTTCCTCTATTCTGGGAATTTATAGTACTAAACTAAATGGATTTCGATTCCTAAACCATTATTAAAAACGCAAGCATGATTTAAAAAGCAATTTTTCCTTGGAACTCATATTTAAACATCCAAGGTCTAAAATATTCAAAAGCTACCTATTTTTATAAATTAGGTTTCTTTATGTTTTTTCAACTTTACAATTTGTAATTGTTAGGCCAATAATTGTCATATTGCCATACTATTTAGTACATTAGAGTTTTTATTAAACAAGAGGGGAATTAAAGCTTAATATAATATTTACTCAATTCTTTGATCTTTAAAGCATTTAAAATAAAAATGTGTTTATTTATACGAGGAGGTTAAGTCCAGATCCAAAAACCTAAACCTATTGAGAGTGCCAGTGACTAGAGGACCTAGAAAAAATTTTACATTCTAGTTATTTTTCTGATGTTTTTATTCAATCAATAATAACACTTTTTAAACATATAAGAGTGTTTGTGCTTTATTTTATCGCATAATTACTACATTGGCCTATTAATTTGAGCGATTAACAAAGCGCTTTTGAAATAACAAATTCCCAGGAATATTAATTAATTATAATTTTATTTTTTAATTTTTTTCATTTTTTTTGTTTGATTTAACCATATTATTACTGTTTTACCTATTAACTTATAGGTTTTTGAGCTATCTTGCTGATTAATCTTAATTTCCCGGGACTTTATGAATTAGGGAATATCGCTGGCAATATTTTCCTCGATTTAAAATCCCCTGGAATTTTACATCACGTATACTTTTAAATTTTACTGGCGAATAATATATCTCTAAAAAATAAATAAATAAAACGAACATAATGCTGTTAAACGAACCAGGAACAGACCATTATTCCTACAATAAGAGGTTCACTAAAGCCAGTAAAGAAAAGCAATTCACTATTGTACTGCCAGAATTTATTTTTCTTTCAAGGAAAGAGACTGCTTTATTAGTAATATATATAAAGATTGCGGTTTAACAGAAAGGAGTTAAAAATTTTAATTAATATCAGGTTAAAAAATAATAACACGTGTTATCACCATTAATTAAACTCAATTTTTTAAAATTAATGATGTTTTTTGAATCTGAGTTAAGTAGGTTTTAAATTGAATTCCCAAGAGATGTATTTGTACGTTTAAATTGTGGACTTACGCAGATTGGATACTTAAGTCTATGTATTTAAAAACATTTTCGATGAAGAAAAAAGGATTTTATATAAGTCTATAAGGTAAGTATTCTGATTCAATGATTTAAACTATGAAAATAAGGTTGTTAGCAATAAATATTCAAATTGAATGTCTTTGTTTTTATATATTTATATTTATATGAATTTTTTTTTACTCTCCAACGTCCTAATTTTTCTAAATCTCGGACAACGATCGTGGGAGCCGGTGATGGATTAGGTACGTCCTGCGTAAAGAAGACGGATGCCCCAGTGCCCTTCCTATCTGCAGCCAACGGTACTTACCGGTCTGAGCGGTCTTTTAATGTCTAGTCCCAGCTATTATCTTCGCAATAGCTTCGTGTTTCATTAATTTGCAACACATTTTGTATTCAATTAAATTTTTAATTAATTATAAATCAACCCATCCAATAATACATATCATGTAGTTAATGAAGAAAGGCATATATAAAAAATTTAAAAAAATCAATCCGGTTTTTGTATTTTCTCAAAATTTATTATTGTGTCTTGGTTTGCGGATACATTTCTTTTAAATAAGAAATCAACAAAAATATTTATATATTTTTTTTTACTGTTAATAATCCAGTGTCAGAATAAACTGTTACAATATTCTTGTTTCTATATTAATCATTAAATAAAATAGCCCAGGCGATGTGTTTCGGGGGAAACTCCCTTCTTTAGGTTATAAAAATATTTTAAAATATATATTAAAAAAAAGTAGAAAAACACCTTTTGAGTTCAAGGTTCAAAGCTAATTTCCCTGTACTATTTGTGATTAGTTTACATTTTTAACACAGTTACACCAAAATCAACCAACAATTTTTGTTTTGTTTTTTTGACACATTTCAGAGTAGAAATAGGAATATTTTGACTTAAAAAATCCTATCTTGACCAAAATCTAATTATCTACAACTTTTACTATATAACATTTTTTGATTGGATCATTCAGTTTTGTGTTATAGACTCTCAAAAATGACCAAAACTAGCTTTTTGAGAAAGTTGGCAAAATTCGTCGATTTTTGACAATTGATTTTGGCTAAACACCAAAATCATATTCAGCTTAAGGAATGTCTTTAGACGCATAATTTAATATGCTTTAATTTTGTAGATAACACATTTTAATATTAAAAGCATTTTTGTATATGCTTTTTTTTTGAAAAATATAAAAAAAGTGCAAAACGTTTGAGTTTTTTGGCTCCCCAAAAATTTTCCCTTATCAAATTAAGTTACATTTTTGATATTTTACTCTCACGACTCACCTGGACCATGAACGATAAAAACATGAAACCTACCTACTCTTCCTTTTGCAAGGCACAATTTGCAAGGCACAATACTTTTGGATTTGACTGGACTAAGTGGGAACTTTATAACAAAGTTGTGCTATCATTGCATTGTCATTGGTCCTTAACACTTAAAAATTTTCAAATTAATCAGATTTCTGGAAATCGGTGAAATTTACAACGAAAGATTCCGTTACATACAGGTCAAGTTAATAAAACATGATGAATGTTTGAAAATTTAAAAATAATTCATTACAGTAATCATTACTACCCATAAATGTAAAATGCTATTATATATTTTTGGTTAACTAAATACATGAGGTAATTTATATGGTCATAAATATTAAATATTTTATAGATGAATTATGTTTTTACATTTGCAATTATTCTTTTAGCTATATGGGAGTATCCAAAAACAAAACAAAAAAAAACACTCGAATGTCTCCCTTGCTGAAAAGAACAATAGATCATAGATATGTCTAATCTACTGCTTTTCCTATTTACATTTTAGAATCTAAAGGATCAAATTACCTAAATTAAATTCAGAATCAATGATTATTTGAAATAAACGAAGTAGAGAACAGCAAGGGTTTCAAACTCTATTTTTTTCATTTAAACTAATATAGCTCCTAAACGGTTGTGACAAATGTTATTCAACAAAAAATATTCTCCATTAAATGTTTGACAAGGAAACTGTCATCAAATGTTCCATCAGAGCAACACCAACAGAACTAGGGCGTGTCAAAATGATACATTTTTGAATGTGAAAAAAAACGTTACAGCAAAAAAGTATATTAAAGGGATTGTTGAGGTTTTGACTCGAACAGTTATTATCATTATGATTTACTGAGTTCAGTTTATTATAATTCCATAATTCATAATAATGTGTAAATATCATTACATATATATTATTCTGGCTCTGTGCGGGTTTATTCCATGTATTTGCCGTTTTTCGTTTATCACATCCTGATTTATGATATTTTCAAACGTTTTTACATCTCCCATTCAAATATTACCTTGGATTTGAATTTGAATGAGATTCGAACTGTATGAAAGACCTTCGAATACATGAAAGTTACGAGGTAATTTTTTTTTTCTCTTTTGAAATTTATTTCCCAATATGGTATAAAAGGTAGGTAGTGTAATTGGATAATAAAGGCGAACATAAGAGCCTTATAAAAGACATATCAAAGCTTATTCTGTTCCTGTCAAGCTCAGCATTCAGTTTGCCTCCTCCTACAAAGGCCCCTTTGCAAATCATTACTAGCCTGCTTTGTCAACAATTCCACTCGGATCCGAATTTGTAACTTGATTTCAATTCCTCCTTTTGCTAACAGTTCTACATGTTTATTTTGTGTGTAGATGTTACATTGAATTACACCGTACTTCCCCTCAGATATATGTATTTCGAAAATGTAGTAATAGCAAAGTCAGATGGCATACAATATTTTGGCATTTATTTGGAATAACTACTGATATAGGGTTCATAGAATGTAAAACAGAAGATTAAAAATGTGCTCTTTTCATTTGTGACCGCGAATATTTGTTCGTTTCACAAAATTCTGTAAATACTATAAAAATGCCATTTGCACTAAGATTTATTAGATACTTTATGGTCTTATTAAAAGCATAACTTAACCTTTTTTTCACATATAACAATTTAGCAACCTTTATTTCAAACACCGATTTAAAAAATACAAATATTATATTCAGTTTTATATTATTTAAACTACAGTATTGCAATATTCTGGCATATAAAACTATGTGTAAATAGTTGTTTGAATGACACCTAATAAATATATATTTGTTTAATGAGGTTCTTGAGGTTCTGTCAATAAATAAAAACAAACTATTTTGGCGACGTTTCGAGACTATGGTATTTACAATAGATACCAATAGCATATCCACCAGTAATATTGGCATGATTATGAGAACAATATAGTCTCGAAACGTCGCCAAAATAGTTTGTTTTTATTTATTGACTGAACCTCAAGAACCTTATTAAAAATAATAGTTTAAATAGTGTGTAATATTTGATCGTCTTTGTCCCTATGACAAAATACAGTTCGGTACATGTTTTATTTATTGTTTTTAGTTTAATAAGATGTATCCTATTTTATTTATTTCTTTCTAAGAACCAATTTATAAATGATTTGATTTATTTAGGACAGACTTGTACTCGTAGGGCCATGCTGTTCTCATTCTTTTGTTACCTATGGTTTCTATTAGTACCACTGGAGCCCTTACCACCAGGCCTGCGAAAGAAATAAAGGAAGGAATAAGATTGGGCCGAGCTCTGCGCTGAGGGTTGGCTCTCAATCCGGGGCACAATTATCTGTCAGCCCCCAGTTCTCTATTTATCAGCAGCTCCTACTGTCCTCGTATTCCTCTCCAGTATCTCATTCCAAGGGAGGTCTGGAGTCCTTGGTTGGAAGATGGCTGGTTATATCCAAACAATAAACCCTTCACTATGAAACAGATTAGAAAAATAAAAGAAAATTATGCTTAGAAGTTTTTAATTTATTCATTCATTGGTGAATCGTTATTCCCATCATCAAGGATACAATTACCAAGTAATCCATAAAACACTGTTCTCTTTTAACCAACCGGATTGGGACCGAGATAGGCTCGGATGAAAAAATCTTTGGTCAATCGAAACCTAAAAAAAGTAAGGGAAATAAATAAGATAAAATAACGTAGAACAATTGAGGAAACGCATATGTATATTTAATTACAAAACAATACTTATAACGTATGCAATACTAGTATACTCAAGTAAGCTTTTGCATTTGTAAATCCAAAAATCACTAAATTCCTTTTTTTTAAATCTCTCCGCACGATCTCTCCTTTGTCTAAAACCCATAAAATCGAATGATCTATTAGCCCTTCTCCAGAAAAATCGTCCAAAAAGTGTCTAATATCTTGTATGGCAGTCAAATGTTTTTTGTAAAAAAAATAAATAAATAACTCATACTTAATACAATTAAATTAAACAATAGAAGGCATGGTTGAACCCGGTACCGAGTGCAAGTAAAATTATTAATTTCTATATTAGGTTAAACTTCGATACGCTTAGAATAATTTTCATAACCGAATCAGTTAAATATTCTGATTATAATTAATATTCATTATTATATAATATTCAAGTTGGTAATTATATCGTTGCAGACCTAGAGAATGGAGTTCCGCTCTTCCCTCTCAATCGAGATTGAATTGGTTAGTAAGCAGTAGTTATACCTTCTTCCGTATCTAAAGTAGATAAGGACGTTATCTCACAACAGACAGTGTGTATATATATTTAGAGGGGAGAGAGAAAGTTACTGTTCTTTTCAAAATTTATGATTTAATTTAATAAAATTTTAATTAATTGTTACTGTAATATTACTAAGTATTATGGATTGAGATACATTCTTCTTGTTATTTCTGCTTTTGCTTATTCATAAATAAGTAGTTCTCACAAATATTTATTCTCAGTTTCCGATATGGCTCCGAAGCATGGCAATATTCCGTTCCCCTGTCAACAGTTGTAATCCTGGGAGATCAGGGTGGCATTTAGATTGAGATCTGAAGCAGAGGATCGTAAAGGATTATCAAGGATTCGAGAAGCCAACTGAGCATCCGTAGCCTCAAGCTATCATTTAAAAAAAAAAAAATTAAAGCCAAAATTAAAGTAATCGTTGGACTATTGCGCTTACAAAATTGTCTTTGAACAATTAAAACATTTTTTTTTTCAAAAATGTTTATTCAAATTTATAAATATTTTACCAAGGCGCTTATGCAATTGTTTTATCTTTATTTTTTTTTATTGCTCCTACTAGTATTTAAGTATTTTATTTTTAAAATTCATATAGCATATAAAATATATTTAGCGTGTATATATGTACGTAGCCTAAGCTTATTCCAGTTCTTCTTGATTACTTTTTAGATTTTATCCGCTTTAGTTTAGTCTGTTGTGTAATTTTTATCACCTAAGATTTTGAGCAAAATCTCTTCGATAATATTATTTCCGCTGAATGTTCTAATACTATTTATTTTTATAACGATTCCTTTTTTATATCTTATAGATGCGGCGAGATATTTTAATTTTTTTTTTTTTTTTTTTTAAATACCGAAATAATAGCTTAGATTCATCTACATATAAACAAAAGAAATTTAAAACTGTTGGTCTCTATTATTTGTGTAAAAGCTTTAAACGAAATGAGTCGAGGGTGATAGAATTTATTCTGTGTACAAAAGAGCTCTGTGGAGCACTCATAAGATTAGATCTTGCTGTCGTCTGCTTGACCTTCTCAATTCGGGGAGATGAAAACTTTTCGGAATATTATCTTCGAAAATATCTTTCTCTGAAACTAGTCTTCTCAAGACAAAACTTACCATCCCTACAACATATAACGAAAAAGTGTTCTTACAGGGTTTGTTATTTATGAAATTATTTTTGTTGTTTCTTGTGCTTGAGTGTAGTTAATGTAACTAAAACACACTCTTAATGTGACAGATAACATTAGAAATTAAAGAACCCAATTAAAAAAATTATTTTACATTATATGTATATGTTTATATAGCAAGAAAATACTTAAATAGAAAATACGTGGTGTGACAAAAAGCTTCATTATATTAAGCGATCAAGTTAATTATTGTATTTATTCGTTTGCCTGCAAAACTATACAGAAGCTTTAAACTTCATGGAAATCGTTACTGGGCTTTTGCAACACTCAGGCGTTGTCCCATTTCCTCGAGTTAAGAGCTACTTAGGGTCGATTCATGCCCTTGCATAAATCGATTTATATCTCGACTACTAGGAATAGTAGCCTAGAAATGAATGCCCCACGGCGAGATATGGCCCCGCTCCTGATAATTTTTATATCTGTGTAGCCCTTTATCACTGACCTTATCGTGAGCACTTCCTACCGCGAGAGGTCGCTAGCATCTCGCCTCTCATTCTGGATGAGGGAATGTTCTGAGATAGGAATGGTGGATTCACTATGCAAGTAGGTCTTTATAGTCGATATGTCCTGAGGTATGATTTAATTCTTAATCTCTCAATCGATTATCGATGTATAATTTTGTAATCAATCAAAAATCATTCTATCAGTTTCTACTTGAACGATTTATTCTGAGGAACTCGCCCAGGAAGAAACATAACTAGACGCTACATTCTTTCTTCTAAAGTCTCACCAAAAATAAAAAAATAACTAACTGGGAATCCTAAAAATAAAAGACGACTACAGAAAATAAATTCTTTCAAATAACTGCTCATGAGAATTCTAACAATATCTTGAAATTTAAAAATTTATTACTTTTTTTGCCTGACACTAAAACATTTTCATTTTAATAATCATGAATTAATTATGTAACAATATCCTTACAAAACAGTATATTGAACCTTTGTAGTGGTAGCAAACATGTCGTAATATTTGGCTGCAATAATTATTATAACTCGTTAAAACTGTCCACACCCCGAAAACCCAGTAGGCTTCTAAATATTTAGATCCTAGCGATTTATATTAGGTCTAACTATTACTATGAGTTATGAGTGCCTCTTTAATTCTATATGTAACGTAAAAATATAGAATAGGATAGAAAAATCATTTCATTGCAGGACAAAGTCTGTTCAGAATAATAAAGAAGAAATAAAATTAAAGCTGACCGACGAAGTAATGAAGATAAATGGAAATAATAAGGAAACTAAATAATAAAATACGATCTATTGGTGAAAAGAGAGAAAAAGTACATTTGTATGTATGCAGTACATTGTACACATTTGTAAAAAATCACTAAAAGCCATGTATATAAAATAAATCCTAGGAGCATAAACTAAATATTGAAAAGTAATAAATTAGGATTGATGAATTAATTGCCACTTTTATTGGAATTATTTTATCAGAAAACAAGTTTCGAATGCTAAACAAACATTCATCTTCAGTTCTCAAGAGGTCTAAGATAACAGTTTTCTCTTAGACCTCTTGAGAACTGAAGATGAATGTTTAGCATTCGAAACTTGTTTTCTAATAAAATAATTCCAATAAAAGTGGCAATAAATTCATCAATCCTAATTTTACTGATCCTTCTTTACCATCATCCGTACCTCAAGTGAAAGTAATTAATGTTAAAATACTTAAAATCCGGAAACTTCTTCATTTCGATTAAGACGATAGCAAGCAAGCGCTTGTTGGGGTAAGAAAGGATTCTGGAAAAAGAGGCATTTGAATATGCGAAGGAAATTATCTTGTCTGATTTAGGGATTGAGAGTATTCCAAAGGCTAGTTGAGCGTAAGGGAACTGAGCTTTTGAGTGCAGTTCTATCAGATTGTAAGTAGTATAGGTTGGGAAAAACTTATTGACTTTTAATGAGCATTTTGTGTGTGTGTGTGTGTGTGTGTGTGTGTGTGTGTGTGTGTGTGTGTGTGTGTGTGTGTGTGTGTGTGTGTGTGTGTGTGTATTTGTTTAATTGCTCAATAATCGTCCATAATTCATAATTATTTCTTAATAAATTCGTTTATGATTCTATCAGTGTTTTTCTCCTTTATTTTTATAAATAATATTAAAAAAGATGGCTGAGGCCACAGTCAATAAAAGCACTATATTAAATTGCTGGGTTATTTGGCCAACGTTACAAATAACATTTTCTTTTGATTTCTTATGTTAGCTAACGCTGAATCCAAATGAAATTCCTTTGAATAATTTAATTTACTGTATCACTGCCTGATTGATTCTGAGTATACATCATGTGTGGACATATGATTGAATTCCCACGGTGTCGCAATACTTGTATCTCCTATGATTTTATTGCAGCTGGAGTTTGTGAACTATCAATGAGTAAACAATCAGAGGGAGTAGTATTTACGTTTATACATTCCCTCAGGGCTCCTCAAAGGGACTTTTATCATAATGATTGCCTGCTTTCAATAAATAATTAGCTAATTTAGTCAGCAAGGTAGAAATAAATGAAACTAGATAAATAAATAAATAAATGGAAATCCTTTGACGGGTTCACTAGACCTGAAGTCTATCAGCCTTTCTTGATCCTGGGTGTGTCAAAGCCTTTGGGCCCAAGCTCTCTCTAACAAGAAATTTCTTGACCCGACCCCTTTTGGTCTAAAGGTATATATTTTTAATGGAATTAACTTTTACCTTTGACCAGAATTCAACTACTTTTTGTTAGATTTCTTAGAAAAACAAAACAATTTTTGTTCATCTTTTAGTTTGAAAATGGACCTTATAACAACCTATTTTTGTTTGTAGTTTTCTTCTCTTAGTGAGATAAATAATCTTGAATACTGTTGTGTTATTTTTTAATTATTTTGTTCGTATAATTTTTTATTCACAAATTTACTATTATAAACTTGTGTACATAGATGTTGAAATAATAATAGGGGTGAATAATCATAAAATCCTAACAGATTTTAGTGTCTGAACTACCTAAGAGGAAATGTTTCTTTATAGGTGGAAATAATTTATTAAGAGCTTACTTTAAGTTAAGTTTAGGTTCCCCTAAAAAAAAAAAAATGATTTATAAAAATATTTTTGTACGAATCTTCTTCCAGATATTTTATAAAACTCAAATTACTTCACAAGTACAGGTACAATATAGAAATACCTTTAAAAATTTTATAATATTATTCATAAAACTTTTTTTAAATTTAAATCCTTTGATTTATGGTAAATCTTTTATCCATTAATATGTTTACAAATTTCAATGGTGTCTATTATTACTACTAATACTATATTGTTGATTGGCAGTATCTTTGTCAATTTTGTTGTAATAGGTTGTTCAAAAGGGGAAATAAAATATCTAGTAAGAGAACTTATCTGATAGATTAAAAAAAAAAAAATTATAAGAAAGAAAAAAAAAATTAAAGAGAGAGATAAAAGCGTTTTACTGAATTTATTTTACAATCTGCACTTTATGGCAATAAGTGATATAGCAATGAATCATTTCACGCAATATGTTCAATGAAAATAAATAAAATAAAAAAAAAAATCTTAATTTTATCAATTATAAAATTAACTATAATAATTATTAATCATATAAAATAAATGAATAATAAACTGAAAACTGGAATAACAAATTTAAATACAATCACTTAACATATACAATAGATAAAGTATCGCGGAGAACTCTTAACAAGCTTGTCCTTCCAGTCATTGGAGTATAACCCTGTCCCAGGAAATCCCACTGTTGCTCTCTAAACTACATCAAATCTAGTGTAGGCTGAAGTAATCCGTAAAACAGATTTTTTTTTTTTTTAATTCTTACATACATTTACAAAATTATTGAATTTTTATTATTATTGGGTTTAATAAGATTTTGAATGATCAATGTCACCAGCCTTCAGTTAGTTAATAATCGTGTAATACTCATAGGTTCTTTTGTATAAATGTTGACAAAAGCTTATATTATACTGTTCTAAAAAAATATGTATATATGTAAAATTAAAATAAACCATGAATATTATAAGTTTTTGCGTTATGCGAATATTCATTTGTATCATTTAGGAGTTACGTTTACTCTAGAAATATTTTCAAAGCGCGTATATTGTTAAAATCTGGCTCCATTTTCTCCAGTTAAGATCTCCAGCATCGTTATCTTAGACAGAACTTTATGGTGCCGGTTCATTTCCTTTTTACTCCCGATAAGATGTCAGATGTAAGGTTGCGATTTTACTACGGACTTGGACCATTTGTTACTGTCCCAGGAGGGAGTTCTTTCATCGGGTCCCGAGTGGGGAATAAACAACAGCTAATTTCCTCAACAGTTCGCGAGATGTTTATTCCAGCCATCCTCTTCCCCCCACCCCTCGCCTTTCACAAATTACAAGATATATCAGATGCCTGTAGTAACCAAGCTGATATCTCCTAGCGAGAGTTTTTGATGACGAGGAATCTGGTTTTGCTGTTAGCATATCTCGACAAAACAGACGTCTCTATCCTACTAAAAAATTTTACTTCTTTAGAGAATCCAATTAAAACTTTAGACAATATTGCGACAGTAAATACTTCTATTGATCCATTCTGTTAAAATTATATGGTGCTTTTAAATTTTGTAATTGTAATATTGATGCCTGAGTGAATGAATCGATGTCTGTATTTATTGCTATGCTCCTGTTTTGGCACAGACTAGGTGCATATAACTTTATAAAAAAGTCAATAACCTTTCGAATTCATTAAAACTCGTTTGTATGTCAACATACTATTATTGTTTGTATCTCAACATACTACATACAGACATTCTACTTCGAATACCTATCAGGGGCGTCTGAATAGAAGATAGTCTTAGGACCTTCTAATATTAAATTATCTAACTCCTACCAATAGATAAACTAGTTTCAATCAGTATTTGCTTTTCAAGTCATTGTTACATTATCCCTCACATTTACTGTAAGTATAATTTATAGAGCAGGTGCAATAGCTCAGTGTGTTACGCACTGGACTCTTAATGATTAAGCTTTTAGTCAAATGATCATTAGTTAACTAAACAATCGATTGGAAGATTTAATCATGATTAAATTAGGTAATTTATTCAAGGAAATTAGTTATCAAATAGCTATACTTAAATTTTGATTAAATTTTTGATATGATTAAATTTTTCCCAACTCTGAGTACATCAATATCAAAGAATTAAACCCAAGACTCTTCATGGGCAGTTTTTTTTTTTATGTTATTCTAAATTCAAAAAAATAATAATAATAAAAGAACTTGTCGTAACTAAAGTCGATGAATTATTGATAAAATATGATAATATTAATTCTTTAATAAATGTGTGCGAATTCATGATTCTTCAATATATAAGTGCGTAAGCCTATATCACCACATAATGCGCCATATGCTTTGGCATGTGCTTATCTTGCTATAATGTGACCCTATTCTCACGTATCTTGTATCCTGGATAAGCAAAATATCGCTTGAGACTCACTGACATCTTAACATTTGAGAATGTTTATTTGCATTAAGTGATAGTATAGATTAAAAAAAAAAGATATGTGTATATATATATACGAGTATATATATATATATATATATATATATATATATATATATATATATATAAACTTGCGATGCGCATGACGGTATAGAAGGATCATAATAATTAGAATGGACTAGTTTTGATTGATTAATATTTATAGGAAGCCGTTCTGCTTTGCCTTTTCAAGTGAGTGCCGACATGTTTGATTTCTTGTTTTAAATTTTGAAAATTAATATCAATATTATGTACATCGAAATGATTTTGTTTTGAATTTTGAGTATATTTTTAAAACTAGTAGTGTATGATTTAAAAAAATCATATACTTGTTTCAATCCCGATCCCTAGTCGATTCTGCTGAAATCGAGTATAAATTTGTTATAACTTACCTCAGTAAATAAATTTTCTATCTACAGCTGAACTCGAACTTGGTCACGTGACCAGGGTTCAGAGTTTGCTGAACTACTTACTCCACTCCAACCTCAAATATACATGAATAAAAATATATGAAATTAGGAGTTAATTTCAAAATTATTAATATAATTATTTAAGATAATAATTTGTAATTACTACATTTTATATACTTATACAAACACACGCATAAATGCACAGAGCTGTTTTTTTTTTTCCTGGTATTTTTCAATGCAAATGAGTTTATAAGGATTGAAATATTTGACATAATTCCAAGTTGATTTTTTAATATCTACTTAATATACTATTCTTTACATTTAAAAATATCAATAAATAAATTCTTTAAAAAATGGTTTATTCTTGTATTGAATTTTTTTAATACCATATATGTGATAAATTGAGTTGGTATGGGTTGCTTAATAGTTGCGATATTTCTTTTGTTTTTACACATACATATTTTAAATATAATTTATGCTTAACAATTCAGTTCGTAATTATTATTTTTTAATATTTTTTTTTTTAAATTTGGCCATTATATTTTTCTGCCGCGAAAGGAATATAATTATGAAAAACTAATTTAAATCTCTTTATTATCTTCGGTCGGGAGGAACATCTTTTTGAGGAATGTTCAGAGGCAATTTTATGCTTAATCAAGTACAATGATCCCCTTTATAAAAAGCATTTTAGGAATTTTCATTCACCATTTATTTTTTAATAGTTTAAAATCCGTTGAGCCTCTCATTTTATTTCTTAGATACAGATAATATGCTCTATTTTAAACTCTAAAGTAGGCTGATAACTATCATTAAAGTTAATTTAAAGCAATTCAAACCAGGGAAATAGAAAAAAATAAAAGTATATTGCGTCGTAAAACTTGGTAGGAAATTGGCCGGGCAATCCATTATGTCAGAGAATTGAGTCAAATTTAACTTAAATTTGACAAATAACAAATTGAAAACAATAAACTTTTCCTCTCGCGGGTCATTGCCGATAAAAATGTAATTTCAGGAAGATGGACCTAGCAGAAGATTCCACCATTCGCCTGTTTCTAGGGTATAAAGATTTACAATTTAGAACCACTTCCTTCATACTTATTTTAACATCACTTTTACTAAATTATTAAAATAAGACCTAACTAATACCTGTAGAGATAATACTTGATTAGAAAATTAATTAATTAAGAAAATTAAGAAAATCAGATTGCAGTCGCTATCAATGCTTTCTGTAGTTCTTTATCATAAAGTTTCTTACTTATGTTTTTTTTCATTGATGTCATGATGATGGACATACTGGTAAATTTATACAAAAAATGCAAGAAAATGCCCAACGAAAACTAAAAAAAAGTTTGTCGAGGGATCTCCTCGGATACAAACTTTTTAAAGATCATGGTTGGAGCAAGTACCGCAAAATGCTGACCTCATGCCTGCCTGATATGCCAGACATATTGTCATCGCATCTGCTTATTGTCATGAGTTGAGTGATAGGTGTGGGTTAAAATTTAGGACAGAAGAAAAGTCAAGATGGCGTCAGCTGAGGTAATGTAAAATGACATAAAATAAAGTAAAAAGCCGTTGGTGACTTTTGAGATGAATTGCATTTGGAAAATACATAACGTTTACATCAACATTGTTTCTTCACATATTAATCCCAAGTTTGCTATTTATTTTTTTTTTCATGAGTCGAAATTTATTTATACTAAAAATAATAGCAGAGGCACCTGCGATAAATAAGGACACTATTTTTCAGATCTGCCAGGATCTGACGATTTTTGAGGCCGAAGGACATCCTTGGCCCCTCTTCTTCCAGAATTAAAATTAGTTTTCGTCCTTAAAGATGCTGTTTGAACATGGCCGAAGTTTTATTTATTGAAGATTTATTTTCAATATATTTTGATTAAATTTTTCTTTTGTTTCCGATTCATAAATAAAAATCAGCATGGTTTTTTCATTGTCGTTGATGAAAATTTTTATTTATACATATTTATGTAGGTATGGTGATGGGTACGACAGAAGGCTATCTGTATGCTATGAGACACAGACTACAAGTTGGGAACAGATGGTGCACATCTCACCCTCGTTGCAATTCATCGGATATAGCCAGCATGGAGGTGGGGGCTAGGAGCATCCTGATGAGCCCATTGTATTTGCCACATGGTAATCCAATGTAAACTCTATCTAAGGCTGTTTTATCATCTGGTCAGCTGTGGGATATTCGTCATTTCCAACTCATCTGCCAATCCTCTTAGAACCTTTGATCCCTTTCGTTTGAGGGATTTCTATGTTTTGCTGCCCGAGTGGAAGATTATATAAGTTTATTCACTTTTGAAATCTGGTGGACGGATTAACCGATATAAATAGGTAGATTGCGTCTTTGTAACAAGCTGTAGGTTGAAAAATTTGTTAACATTTATTGCATCTCCCTTTTACTTTAAAACAATATCTTGAGAATAATATAACTGGTATACATGGTTATCTATAATTTATTGCGAAATGTTTTATTGTTATTGTGAACCCTTAGCAGTAAGACCATTCAGTGTCGAACCTCCTAGTGTAATGTTAAGACAGAACTTGTATTTAAATCTTAGAGCTGAAAGTAAGTTACGAATTCCTGGCTATATATCAATCTTTTCTGGCAGAAGAAAAATGCTTCCTGCTACTTCGATGCAGGTAAGGTTGCAAGTAGTTGTTGCGAGTGAAAAGAAGAAAGTCTGCGAGAATAAGCCTATTCTGCAACTTTAGTTCTTTCTAGCTGTCTAAATTGTTTGTTTGTTGTAAACTATATACTTTAGTTTCTTTCCTGCATTATTTTCAAATCCTTAATACTATTCAGTGATATTATATATGCCTGAGCAGTAAGAGAGTGATTTCTTTGGGATTAGATTCCAACAAAGATACCAAGAATTACAATCCAACAAAGATACCAAATGACAATTTAAAAAATACCAAAAACTAAAATTGTCCATTCATGGAACAGTATATACAAACAGCATTGTAGCAACTTATACAGAATGAATAGTCAGTCACCAAAATTTAAGCGAAAACATTTATTTTGGGATTTTATATAATTTTATCTTTATATATCAGATACGACATGATCTAATTCTATATTTTTACTTGAGGTACGCATGATGATTTAATTCATCAATCCTAATTCTATATTTTTCTTTCTCTATCTTATTATTGTGGGTATTGTTTGTATTAACCCCTATACTCTGGGCGTATTGCATGATCTTTGTATTGTAAGATCCTTGGACGACTGCGAGTTCTTTCTTTTACTTGTAGGTCCAGCTTCCATTGTCTTCATGGGTTCTCTCATTAATTTATTCCACTGACATGTCCAAAACATTTAAGTTGCCTGTTTTTCATGATTGCATTTCTAGTCGTTCTCTAATCCTTTCAATCCTGTAGCAATCTCGCCTGGATTTTCTTATTGCTTTTCGTCAGAATCTCATCTCAGCAGCAGTTACATAAATATGAATCGAAAGGTTCTAATTTTTTCTTAATGTTAGCATTATCCTCCCACATACGCCTCGGTTCACCTCTTAATTGTTTACCCGTCTCTTGAGAAAACAATAGAGACCAATATATCCATTCATAGGAAGCAACTAAAACGCCCCTTCGTGTTTGCAGTATCATTGACCCATAGAAATAGCTGAACCGAGCTCTGATCAGATTATAGCCCCTAGACGAAGGACTATGATAGCCTCATAGACAGCTTAGCACCACAGCGACCCCACAATAAAAAGCCACAGAGAGCGGAGCAGATGGGGCAGGGACAAAGGCTGCACTTGCCCTTCACAGACAGGATCGACTACAGATGACCCTTTGTCCGATGATGGCACCTCACCCTTTGCCACTTGTACCTCCGAGGGGGTGATAATTTTCGAATCGGGCTATTAAATTATTATTATGTGGTCTGTGGGGGGCGTCATACAAAGGCTAGGAAACAATGTGGTCCATCAGTCGGGCTGGGGGTGCGAGGGATCTCTGATTTGTGACACCATTTTTTTTAAAGCTGTCATAAATAATAAAATGGTGGATTAGAAACATCTTTGATACTAAGGATCGGTTTCTAATTTCATAAATAGTTAACTAATATTATGTTAAGCCATGTTTGTCACTTCGGATATCTTAGTTATTTATGAATTTGAACTACTGTCCCAGCACTATTTTATGATGTGAGCTTTAGGCTGACGAATCCGTTAGAAAAATAAATAAATAATAAAATAAAAAGAACAGAGAAAAACTATCAGGAAACTTCATACCCAGTGCGGTTACAGGCTACAAACAATTAAAACAACGGAAAAGTTTTCAAACATCGAAATTGATATTGAAAAAAGGAGAATGAAATTCGACTACCAGAAAATCAACTGACGAAAATAATAATAGATTATGTAACTTCACTCAAGAATCAACACCTTGGCTAAATGAAATTCGAAAGGACGTCAAAAAATAAAAACATAAGACCAGCCGACATTTTAGAAAGAATCATCTTTAGACACAAAGTAGACAAATGTGAAACTGTACCAGAGCAACCAAAACAAAGACAATACAGACCAAACTGGTCAGAAGAGTGTAAACAAGCCTTTTCGGAAAAAATGAAGGCCTATTGGAAGAATACGATGAACCCAAAGAAAAATTAATGGAGTTAATTGCTGAACGTCTTCCATTTCTGGGGAGAATTCGCGGGGGAAAAAAAAATTATAAAATAGGAATTGCTTTAAATGCACTTCTTCATACTGTGTGACCAACCCGTAAAAAAAAAAAAATAGAATTGTAAATTATCATTTATGACCTTAACCCAAAATTCACTTCTTTACCGAGACTAAAGCCCTTATACAATACCTTTATACCCATACTAGCGCAAGATAAAGTTTAATTAAAATGATTAAACCTACATCTGGAGGCTCGTTGGCGAAGGTCTTAGCGTGTCTTAGCTTTCGGTATGGAAGGTCTAGGGTTCGAATCCAAACTAGGCGGGTTAATATTTATTCTAAGGCAGACCCACGAAATGAATAGTAACCTTCCCACCCTGGCTAGAATAGGTTGATAACCTATCCTTTCCGTTATAGTTGGAGAACATAAGGACGTTCTGAATATTCTGTTAATTAATTAATTAACATAGCTCCAACAAATTGTTATCTCCTATTAAATAAAACTGTCAATTCATATTTTTTTGTTCACAGCCATGAAGGGGTGATTCTTAACATAACAAGTTATTTTTTTCACGAATGAAAATGCCAAATATTAATGATGGAAATACTTGACTAAATTTGCTGATACAGATGTCGACTGACTTTATTATCGAATTATTGAAATTTATAAAGTAGTATTTTCTATACGTAATCATTAATTATTTTTTAAAAGTATAATAGTCTTATTTGCTAATTAAAATAACCAGTTTTGACAATTCCTATTGACTATCCAATGTTTACATTAATTAAAAAGCCCTTCCATCTTTCTATACCTTCTCATAACAAATTGAAGCTCTAGTTGGCTCTCTAGGCTGATCTAGGATTCTTCGTTGCTCGGGGGTTGTGTTTTTACGGGGACCCTCGAAGGGATAATAAACCCGGGCTACGGGAATACAACTTAGGGGATGTATTTTGTGGGTAGAGCTAGCCTAGTAAAAACAGAAGAATAAATAGAACTCAGGGGGTTTCATATCTAGTAGGCATTGATAATGTAATAAAAGTGTTTTTATATATGTATATTTACCCTCATAATATATTTTTAATACTGTATTAATAATTTTTATGTAGAAATCGTTAGATGTGAATAACCTAGGATATAATGATATCTTTCGTTCGAAAAAAAAACGAACAGTAACAGTGTTGTGCTGTTTTACTTTTAAATCTTTCTTTTTAATTGTAATTAATTGTTTATTGTTCTTATCTCATACTCAAATCTTCTTCATATCCCTGTAGAAGGACCAAAATGTAGGCTAACATGAAACAGCATATTTATATGGTTTTTCTTGGATCATACTCCTAACCCACGTAATATTAATTATTTTGTCAATTTAAGTACTATTCGTTAAAAATTCAAAAGCATTCATTCAAATTAAAGTTTTAATTCATAAAAATGAAGATGGGGCAAAAATGGATTATTACAACAAACCAAACAGCTCAAATGAAACTATCTGTAATATTTCAGGCTTGTGTTATTTGAAATGACATGTAATAAGTTGTTAATTCTTAAATTGCAATATATCATGTCAAAAATTGTTTACTTTGACATTTTAAATTCATTTATTGAAATAATAAATTATTGATATTACTAAAAATTAAATATCAAGAAGTTGAACCGTAAGTTAGTTATCTTTCAAAACTGAACAAAACTCTACTTAGTTAAATTAGGATTGATGAATTAATTACCACTTCTAATGGAATTATTTTATTAGAATACTAGTAAATTAAAAATATTAGTTAAATTAAACTTACTTACCCCTTCCCCTTCCCAGGATGGGTATATCTCAGATATATGTTAGTTCTCCTCAGGTGGGTACCAATATTTGATTTCTTGTCTTATGCTTTGAAGGTGTTGTATGTTTTAGAACTGAAGTTGAATGTTTAGTATTCGAAACTAGTATTATAATAAAATGATTCCAATAGAAGCAGCAATTAATTTATCAATCCTAATTGTACTGATTTTATTTTTTATACCATCGTGCGTACCTCGAGTGATCACGTTAGTTATCCTTCAAAACTGAACATGTCCATTTCAGAAAATGTTTAAAAAAATAACGAAAAACCTACACCAGTCCTCCTGCTGTTAAATGCAGAGCAATTATATTATTTAAATGTTTTATAGTTGTCTACTATATCAGAAAGGAGTAGACAAGAAAGTATATCAGAGCGTGCACCTCGTAAGGATTTGTCAGAAAATAAAAGAAAAAATCTTTCGACCGAATGTGAACATTCGTTTTTAACGATAACTCTATATGTTTAGTAACTAATTTTGGATATTTTTCACACTACAATTTAGCTTGTGTGAATAATGAAGCAAAGAAACTTTCTAAACATTTTTGTAATATTTTTTCTAAAATTTTAAAATAATAGTTATTTTGGACTTCTGTTTGAAAGGGTTTGGTGTATCCTCTCTGTTGGTTAGGGCTGAAAACAGAGCCATTAGGACTCCAGTCACGTCCTACAACAGCTTAAGATTGGACTGGGCTGGACTAAGTACCAAGGGTTAGAGCAGCAGTAACTCAAGGGTCCCCGGTGGACCCGGTGCAATAGTCGACGATTAACATCTGATGATCATTATAGCAGTGAACAAGTGTACTATCTGATAAGATCTTTTGTACTTATTAGCGTATATTTGGGGTTTTAACAGTTTTACTAATTAGTGGGGGGTGGGGGGGGGGGGGGGGGGGGAGGTGGAGATGGTAATCCTCCGCTAAGAGGAGCAGATGACTAGCTCTCAATGGGACTACTTTGTCTCTGATTGCTCTATCTGTAATCTGTTGCGGTTGTTTGCCTCCTTTGTCCGTACCAGATCCTTTGATTCCGCCTAACAGGGCAGGTTCAGTTAATCTTTCCTGATTTCATCATATCTTCATTTGTAATAAAATACAAAAGAAACATAATTATCAAATTTCATTAAGATCGGACCAGCCGTTCTCAATTTAGAAATTTAGCCCCCCCCCCCACCCCCCTCTAATTAGTAAAACAGTTAAAACCCCAAATATACGCTAATAAGTACAAAAGAAACATAATTATCAAATTTCATTAAGATCGGACCAGCCGTTCTCAATTTAGAAATTTAGCTACAAAGTACAACAAGAAACCCCCCCCCCCAATTTAAAATTTAGACCCCCCCCCCCCCCCCCCCCCCCCCCCCCCTCTAATTAGTAAAACAGTTAAAACCCCAAATATACGCTAATAAGTACAAAAGAAACATAATTATCAAATTTCATTAAGATCGGACCAGCCGTTCTCAATTTAGAAATTTAGCCCCCCCCCCCCCCCCACCCCCCCCTCTAATTAGTAAAACAGTTAAAACCCCAAATATACGCTAATAAGTACAAAAAGAAACATAATTATCAAATTTCATTAAGATCGGACCAGCCGTTCTCAATTTAGAAATTTAGCCCCCCCCCCCCACCCCCCTCTAATTAGTAAAACAGTTAAAACCCCAAATATACGCTAATAAGTACAAAAGAAACATAATTATCAAATTTCATTAAGATCGGACCAGCCGTTCTCAATTTAGAAATTTAGCCCCCCCCCCCCCAGCCCCCTCTAATTAGTAAAACAGTAAAAACCCCAAATATACGCTAATAAGTACAAAAGAAACATAATTATCAAATTTCATTAAGATCGGACCAGCCGTTCTCAATTTAGAAATTTAGCCCCCCCCCCCCCCCCCCCTCTAATTAGTAAAACAGTTAAAACCCCAAATATACGCTAATAAGTACAAAAGAAACATAATTATCAAATTTCATTAAGATCGGACCAGCCGTTCTCAATTTAGAAATTTAGCCCCCCCCCCCCCCCCCCTCTAATTAGTAAAACAGTTAAAACCCCAAATATACGCTAAAAGTACAAAAGAAACATAATTATCAAATTTCATTAAGATCGGACCAGCCGTTCTCAATTTAGAAATTTAGCCCCCCCCCCCCCCCCCTCTAATTAGTAAAACACGTTTAAACCCCAAATATACGCTAATAAGTACAAAAGAAACATAATTATCAAATTTCATTAAGATCGGACCAGCCGTTCTCAATTTAGAAATTTAGCCCCCCCCTCTAATTAGTAAAACAGTTAAAACCCCAAATATACGCTAAAAAGTACAAAAGAAACATAATTATCAAATTTCATTAAGATCGGACCAGCCGTTCTCAATTTAGAAATTTAGCCCCCCCCCCACCCCCCTCTAATTAGTAAAACAGTTAAAACCCCAAATATACGCTAATAAGTACAAAAGAAACATAATTATCAAATTTCATTAAGATCGGACCAGCCGTTCTCAATTTAGAAATTTTTATTAGTAAAACACAGTTAAAACCCCAAATATACGCTAAAAAGTACAAAAGAAACATAATTATCCCCCCCCCCCCCCCCTCTACCCTTAGTAAAACAGTTAAAACCCCAAATATACGCTAATAAGTACAAAAGAAACATAATTATCAAATTTCATTAAGATCGGACCAGCCGAAAGCCCCCCCCCCACCCCCCCTCTAATATAAAACGTTAAAACCCCAAATATACGCTAATAAGTACAAAAGAAACATAATTATCAAATTTCATTAAGATCGGACCAGCCGTTCTCAATTTAGAAATTTAGAAACATAATTATCAAATTTCCCCCCCCCCCCCCCCCCCCCCCCTAATTAGTAAAACAGTTAAAACCCCAAATATACGCTAAAAAAGTACAAAAGAAACATAATTATCAAATTTCATTAAGATCGGACCAGCCGTTCTCAATTTAGAAATTTAGCCCCCCCCCCCCCCCACCCCCCCTCTAATTAGTAAAACAGTTAAAACCCCAAATATACGCTAATAAGTACAAAAGAAACATAATTATCAAATTTCATTAAGATCGGACCAGCCGTTCTCAATTTAGAAATTTAGCCCCCCCCCCCCTCACCCCCCCTCTAATTAGTAAAACAGTTAAAACCCCAAATATACGCTAATAAGTACAAAAGAAACATAATTATCAAATTTCATTAAGATCGGACCAGCCGTTCTCAATTTAGAAATATACCCCCCACTCCTCTCTCTAAGAAAAAGATGGCGATAGTTCAAAACCGTTAACAATAAGAGAAAACTTAAAACTTAAATGGTGGAGGTGAAAACTGATATTCCGATATTTATTTGCCTATTTAATGGAAGAAATATTGTAATCGAATTAAATATTTGAATAATTCATGCCTTGAATTACAAGTAATCGAAATCTGTAATCCAATTATGTAATCCGTAATTGAATTACATTGTAATCCCAATTGAATTACTTTGTGGGAATACTGTAATTCATACCCGATGTATTTCGATTACATCTGTTTGAAATATAATGTAATGCAATTGTAATCGGATTACAATGTAATTGAATTTTGCCCAACTCTGGCTTATAGCTCACGAAATGCTAATCTAGAGTTTTGGGTTGCGTAAAACTTACGGTTACTTACTAACAAAATCATTGCGAAAATGCTTAGGCTGATTAATATGAAAATTGTATATTTAATGATTCAATAAACATATTTTTTTAGATGCTTTAAGGTAGAATTCTCGTGAATCGATTAGTAGCCCAAATAACCCCTGGTTATTGTCTTACAGACCTTGTCATCGTTATTTTGAATTTCGAGAGGAATTAGAAGTTTTTATCCTCCTCTTTTTTCTTTTTTTTTTTTAAATAATAAATATTCTAAAATGTACTGACAGAAAAAAAAGATTTTAACATTACCTTCCAATATTTTCTCTCATTTTTTTTTTTTTTTCATTCTATACTAACGATTGTATTTATTTAAAATAAATTCGTTTATTTACTATTATTATTATCGCCTTTACAAATATTTTAATATAGGGGCAATACGGACCTTCCGGCTATACTTTTCCTCTATCCACCAAAATTATTAACTGAAGATGCATTGGCCTAGGAGCTTATTGTCGTTTTTTAACTAATAATATGAAATCAACTGTCTTACAAAATTAATGGAATTACTCTAAGTAATAAATATTAATAATAACAAATATTTAAAATAATTATGTTTCCTTTAGTACAGAAAAATTTTCTCTATTTTTAATAAATCATTCTTATATCGGAACTTCACCATATAAATCTGGAAGTGTGTAAGTAGCGATAAAACTATTTTAGCTGGCCCAGTTTAATTAGAGCAGGCTCTTCCCCCTATCATCGGGCGATTAATTACACTTCGATTCGGGCATATTGGTATAAAAAATCGATTGTGTGGGGGCGGAAGTTGGGATATCCGTGGCAGTGGCTCGGTTATGAACCCCCCACCTCCTCCCAAAGTCCATAGATCAACTGAAACTAAGCCGCTCCTTGCTTGGCTAGTCAACTTGCCCCTTATTGCCCTCAGAGCTGCTTTCCTGTTCCTGAAGTTGTTGCAGTATAACTTAACTACCGCTGCTGACATGACTCCTAGTGTGTTCAGTTTCAGATATATTGAAGGCATTACTGCTGCTACTTCAAACAACCTAAGCTGCATCCAAAGATTTTGATCGGTCAAAAAATATTATAATATTGCACATTATTCATTCTCTTTAGTGTTTAATAAAATCAAATTAGTGCTTCAAAAATCAATGTTAAACAATCTTTGTATGTTAGCAGTGGCTTTAAGTCCATCTAGAACATTAGTTTAGTGTAAAAATATTTAAGCCTGCAGTCAAAGTTCGGTCAAGGGATAAGTTAAGTTTTTGAGAACGGATATAACGTTTAATATTTTATCATTATTATTTATTTATTTATTTTTTTTTTTAAATATGTATAAACATAATTCATGCTATAGAGATTTTTTTTTAAATTACAGAAACCTTATTATTATATTTCCCAAAGCGATTGAATTTTAATTTGAAAAAAATAATAACAAAATGAGAAAAAAGTCGTGTTTGAAAAATAGACTAGAACTCATAAATTATTTTTTTCTTATTTAATATTATTACAGAAGTGATCGAATTAATTAAAAATTGTTAACTCTTAAACACAGTATGCAAGTATTTTGTTTTACTTAATACATTTTTTTTTTCAATTTTAATGTCACAGATATCTTTTCGAACCACTGAACTAAATGTAAGGAAAATCCTAAAAATATAATTTCTGAACCACATATGATTGGAGTAGTCTTAAAAAACTGTAATTTTTCCGAGGTATCTTTCCGCACTACATAACTAAATTGAAGGCAAAAGCAAAAATAACTTTTCTAAATCACAACTAAAATTTAAAAGAAGTCTGATTATTGAAGCTAAGTTGCATCACGAATTTTGCTTGATATTTAGTTTTGGAGAAATTAGTGCCAAATATATTTTTTTTAATATGTTTTTGGATTTTGTCCTTGTAATGTGTTCCTGCATAAATATTCGTCTTTTATTCTGCTAATAATGTTATTCTTTTTTTTTTATTTATTAGTATAAATTAATTTACTAGCAGGTTAGTGTAATTAGAACACAATTTTTTTTAGATTGGGATCTTGTTTCTTATGTTATAGATATCCTCTTTGCAGACATGTATTGTAGAATTTGTTTTGTATTTTTTCGTGTTCATTAATCTAACTTTTACCATGAATCCTTTTTTTTTTCCTTACTGTGCCAAGAAAGATTCCTCAATGAAATTTATACAGAACAATCTAAGGGCTGTAGGTTGTTTTCCAAAGTAAATTCACCGTAGCTGTTGGAGCCGTCAGTGAAGCAGTCCATTAAACGGCTAGATAAGACAAGAAGCTAAGTGGTCCGTTCTGGAATTCAATTCTTTCCCGGTGACAATCCCTTCTTATAATTTAGGCTTGCCTAAGTGAGTTTTCTTCTGTTCTGGAACCACCCGTCTATTGATACATCTTGTCTCCTCGGGGTAATCCGATCTCCGTCTTGTCGATGAAAGGGGCACGTGTCACCGTCTCCCGCGGGGCTCATTTTATTAAGAGGCCTACAATAGCCTCTTAAAGGAATCTTAGAGAAAACCAATGCATCAAGAGTGTGTCTGGAATTTTTTATCGTGACCCCATCAAGATCAAGTTAAATTGTTTATATTAATTAAAGGTTTTATTACTAGTTTCTGTAGCCTTGGATAGAATCTTTAAAAAGTGGGTACCTGATCCTTCAACCCTTTAGTAGAAATTCTGACCTGATTTATCTCCTGAAATAAAACGTTAAGTGAAGAATCTTTATTTCCATATCAAGTATACATTGCCGGTTAAAAGTTTTAGAGCAACCTGAGCCAAAATAGGTAAATTTAAAAGTTTAATATCCCCCCCTATTTTTCTCTATATTTTTTCCTTTTATTTACTAGTAAAACAACTATCTCTCTCTTTTGAGTTTTTCTCCACAATACATAGATTCAGAGATATTCCATGTTGGAAAAAAAGGACTTATTTAATAAAAATCGAATTAAATTTGAAATGGTTCAACAAAAAATCCTATTGCCTTCATTTGACACCTCTCAGTAGATTTTCTTTTTTATATTTTTAAACCCAAATTTCAATTTTTTTTAATCCAAGGTTTTTCTCTTGGCAAACGAAATGGTCGGTACACATATAGAAAAAAAGTTTGTTTTAAATTATGTATTGAAAGCTAAATGTTAATAATATCTGTTAAAGGCAGATGAACTATATAGGTCTTGGGCTAACCTACATATCTGTGTTGAATTTTATATATATCCAATTATTTTTCACTGAATAGAAAACTTTTAAATGTTCTGAAATCGTTTCATAGTGTTGTCAATCTTTTGACCGGCAGTGTAAGTACGCCATAACGACATCTTCAGGGATTGCAGTTCTGAAGATTTGTATAGTTATTTTTTATTTATTTTATGTTAGCTATTTTCAATTTATAATTATCTAGGCATTCACCATTCACATAAAAATTATTTTCCATCGATTTTTTTTTACGAAAGATTCATTCAACTATCATTAGTTCTATTGGCAATAATGCTTTTTTTCAAAAATACTGAAAACTGAATTTCCTCCCCCTTAGTTTCTATAGTTGTCATTGGTGGTACAACAGAACAGGAGGAGAGAGACTAGGCGGTTCTAAAAACTCCCTATTCAGATCCTTATTTTTTTTCGCTGAAATTTCTCTCAAAACATAATTTTTAGACTTTTTTAATGATAAGAACTGTTTATGGTTACTTCTTAGTTCTACTGAACCCCAAAAATATTATAGCTTGACATTGGGCTAGTAAGGGGAGATAAGAGGGGAAGGTTGGAGCAGTTCCTTGTCCACGCTTCCTGCCTTAGGTCCTTTTTGATATATTTGATGTCCATGTATATTTTTTTAACTATGCGGATTCCTATATATTTACTAGTATATATATTATGGCCTATTACATTATTGAAATATGTTATAGCGCTGATCTTTCTGCGCATTAATATTACTGTTCTATTTTTTTTAAATACCTTCAACCGACCGCGAAACCAAATAAGAGCTTGGAGAACCCATAAAGGTACACTATAGACATAGCATATCGATTTCATAAAAGGAAATATGAAATTGATCCTGTTACTTCAGATCAGTCGGTCAGGATCTGGGAGGCGTTGCATCGGACCAGGTCTGAACACAGCTTGATTGGTTGATCTTGAAAGTTATGCACCTGCTTTATCGATAGTTCGGAATTTACTTTTCACCTGCCTTCATAATTTGTAATAGTTTTACTACTGTGATCTTTATCTGGCTTTTTCTTTGTCTACCATGGATAGTTAATTAAACTGATAATGTACTTTTTTTTTTTTTAAATACAATAAAAAAAATTAGTATGAAAAATGTTTATGTTGTGACAATAAACGTCTTGATCATTAGCTCTTAAACTACTAAATATTGCTCTTAAAATGAGTTTAAGAAGGAAATTACATGACTTCGTGTTATTTATTTATTGGTTAGTACTTGCAATAATATAATCTGGACTATATAGAATGTCGCCATTTTTTTTCATTTTGGTCATTTTTAAGTATTTTGTTTATACTTGCTTAAATGCACAGCGATTATTATACGCTCTACCACAAAACTAAAGACCAGCCTCTAACGTAAAGTCAATACAGCATTGCACAGCATTTAAATAGATTGATAAGATTCTATTAAAGAAAAAAAACTTCAAACATTTTTAAATGTGGTACATACATATTAATCTTTAACAATTTCAGTAGCTACCTTCACCATATTAAAAGAAAAAAAATAAGTGCTTGGTACACCATAACTTTTTTTTTTTTACTGATTAGTAATATTAGAATAAAACATAAAAATACAATAAGTTCTTCAATGAAGGAGTTACTTTTATTGATCAATAACGGTATAATAAACAGCATTTAAACTCCTCTTTACCATATTAAAAGTATAAACAAGTGACATGTTTCGGGAAACAAGGTCCCATCATCAGACTTTAAAATGATTTCTTGGTGTTAACACACCGTGTCTGTTTCTCTTTTACATAGTCAATAGAATCAAAATTAATTGACTATGTAAAAGAGAAACAGACACGGTGTGTTAACACCAAGAAATCATTTTAAAGTCTGATAATGGGACCTTGTTTCCCGAAACATGTCACTTGTTTATACTTTTAATAAAGAGGAGGTTAAATGCTGTTTATTATACTGTTATTGATCAATAAAAATACAATATTCTATACTGAATATCTATTGAATAAATATATACCTATTAATATGCTAAATATTTTGAATATATTCTCACGGAATATCTAGTAGGTTTTGGGTTTTAGTGGAGTATTGATGACAATAATTGTTACTTTATATCTTTCTTTCGTGATAAATATTGTATTTTTTTTTTTTAGAACTTATTAAAACTGCTGTATTTTGCTTTTGTACTTATATTTTTGATCAGCTGTTCAAATGTGTCTTTATTCAGCTGTTTTAATAGTACGCTCCATTTTCTTCAGTATGTGTTGATCTGTTGATTTCGTTTTCTTCAGTTGTGGTATTGAGGAAAATCTCAGCAAAATATGTGCTCCAACGTAGCACCTAGATCTGGTCACAAAACCACATAAATGCCTCAGAATGTTATCCAGTTATAGTAGAAGACACTTATACCTTTCTTTCGTTATATAAATATAATATAAAGAATATACTATACCTTCTTCCTTTTTCCTTGTATTCAAAGAGGTATATCAAATATGAGAACAAGATTAAAAATACCATTAGGCAAATTACCATCGTTTATCTTTATTATTTTTTTTACGTTTAAAACTTTCATTCGCTTTTACTGATTTGTTATGTTATGCTAGATCTCTCATCCAGCTCCTCTTCAGACTTCATTCTTTGTTAGATGATAAATTAAAGACCACGGTTTCAGAATTACTGGCTATGAAGACAATTCAGTTTCAAGTATTCCCTTTCTTCATAGTCATAAACAATGACTTTTAAGGCCGTTACTCTACTCTTAGAGATTACTCAGGATAGTAAGTCCAGTTCGATTATTACCCCAATTGATCGATGGACACGTCAATTCCTATCCCACTTTTTCTATTCCGGCTAATTAGACGGACTCCCACTTCCAGGTAGAGGGGAACACCTGGCCATCCTAATCCTTATCCCCCTATTTTTTGCTGGCCATAACCCGCCAGCTGCTGGGGATCCTTTAAATATTTATACGCTCTGATTTCTCTAAGGGCCTATTGTTTTAGGGAGAAGCTTTTGTTTATATCCACACCGCCCTCTACCTACGCTGTCGGCAAATATTTTCCTTATGTCGGCTTCTGGATTGTTCCATTGCTCTTGTTTCGCGTTAAGGGGGGAATATTTGTATGGAAATCATCTTTATTATTGTAAATTCCTTTTGGTAATTGTTACGAGGGGAGGTTTGGGTATGTAGACATTTAAATCATTAAACGAACTAATAACAAATTTCAAACAATAAATCAATAAATAAACATGTTTATTTCCTTTGTTTTTAGTGATTTAAAAATTTGATTAGCTGTTCTGGAGATTATGATAATGTACACTATTTCCACAATATTTGAATAAATTGCCATTTAAGCTGTTTTATTTTAAAGGATTTATGAGCGAAAAACAGCTGAATCGTGAAAGGTAAACCCTCTTAGAAATGGTAGAACATATATAGTTTACAAATTAGGTGGCTGATAAAAATTTCTTTGTTGCCGTACTTTTCCAGCAAAGCGGTGGAATGTTTCAGATTTGCTGTTATAGGTCAAGGTTTCGCAACGACTTTAAATTGTTGCTATGTTATCTGTGCTTGTTGATTAGTTTTAAGTGACTATTATTATTGCAGTTGAGTATATTTATAAAGACTTCAACTTTTGTTGTAAAAAAAGTAAAAATGGTGATAACTAACCTAAAACCACTGCAAACTGATACTCAAATTGATACTTAATCTATAATAAAATTAAATTTGCTGGAAAAAGGTAAATATATAGCAGATACATTACCATTCATTATTAACTCCGTTAGGTACGGCGAACAAAGCATAGAATAGGACGAACTAATAAGTATTTTTTCTCAACCGTCCTAATTTTGTGATATTAACTATCTGTACTTTTAGTTTTGTAGTAATGGAATATGTACAGATTTATGTTCAGTTCTTTTATTGTTTCATCCTATTTTTTTATTTCAAATATTACAGTCATAATACACTTGCATTGAGGGAAATAAAAATTGTTGTACTTGGTTGACAAGATACTATTTAGTGAAAAGTCTTAGCCTACCATATTCAATCCCAGTGTGTCCTGTAATTTAATTGTATCTTTTTCGTTCATCTACTGAAGGTTTAAAACACACTTATTTGCTAAGAAAATTAGAGCGAAATGATTCTCCATTTTCACCTGATTGAAATATTTCTCTGCTTCTGCATTGAGAAAATCAAAGGCGTTGTCAAAGATTATTATTTTATATATTCTTTATATTTCTTTTTTTGTAGTAATTATATAATAAACTATGCATATATTAATTTTTCCCTTTCATGTTGTAGGGTTACTGTGCCGCAGAGACAAGGTAGCCTCCCAGCGGCTGCAGCACAACTCCCCGCTCACCTCTCGCCTTGGGAGCGCCTCGGGCTGGAGCTGATTCTCACCTTCGTCGTAGTCTTCACCTATTTCGTTTCGATGGACAGCCACAGGAGATGGTTAGGAGGAACTTCCTTGGCCATTGGGTCCGCCTACCTGGCAGCCAGCATTGTGTCTGTGAGTATCATCAATCCAACTTTCTACTTATTCTACTTATAGAGATAAAGTATATTAGTGATTCCAACTTTCAGCAGTACAAGGATTTTTTAATGAATTTTGAGTTATTTTAAAAATTCTAAGCATCGGATTAAGTCCATTAAATTTGAACTTTTTGATGGTGCGGTATCTAATAAATGTGTGACCTAAGTTTACGTACAAGAGTATGTCTTATGGTTGCAGGTTATTTAAAAAAAAAAAAAAAAAAAAAAAAAAAAAAAAAAAAAAAAAAAAAAAAAAAAAAAAAAAAAAAAAAAACCTCTTTTTTCTATTACCTTATGATATTTTTTAATTTTTAATACATTCCGTAATTGAATGGTTGATTGGAGAAACAACATAAGTCATAGCATTAATATATCGACTCATGTTGTTTCTGGAAACAGTGATTCAAATATTGTCTTTCTGTTATTATAAATTTATAATAAAACGGGACAAAGAGCAAATAATTTTCCTCCGCGGAACTAATGGACTATTAGGATACCAGAGAGAGACCTGGACCGAACGGTAGGGACAGGTGGAATTCGGAAGGGCCTTGTACATCATCCTCGAGTTTGAAAGTTGTAACAAACTGCTTGGGCATAGTTCCCCCAAGAATTCAATTAATGGCTGCCAAATATCTTTACCCATCTTCTCTAGGTTATTAAGTCATCAACTTATCCCCGGAACACTTATCTCTCGTGTCGAGTTTATATCTTGAGGTTTTGTGATTTATATGTAACGTGTTGGCTGTGCTAGCGAAGTTTAGAGCTGGGTATTTGTTATTTCGAGTTTAGCGGTATCGTTATTAAATCTTCCTATACATTTCAGTTAGTCAAATAGTATTCTTGTTTGAACTAGAAATGCTTTGCTTTCAATTAAGTTTTTGATCAGGTTTAAATAAAACAGCATGTTTAATCTCGTTAAAACTCAGAAGAAAAAAACTCAATACCTCTCTGACTGGGAAAAACAATATAACATGGATATATCTATCTATAATCAACTGTTTTTCCAAATTACATTTTATAATTAAAAGAATCAAATTACTTAAATAAATTAAACAATTAATGATTATTCGAAATGAACTAAGTTGAGAGATAATAGGCGTTTCAAAATCGCCTTTTTTCATTCAAACCAATAGAGCTCCTAAATGGTAAGTAGTCCTAGCGGCAAATGCTGTATAAGAAAATTTATTTTTCATTAATTTCTTATAAGGCAACAATCAGCAAATTTTCGATGCGAGCAACGCCAATAGAGGTAGAGCGTGTCAAAAAATCCCTATAGCTCATGAAATGTGAGCAAACGTAATTTTTTTTATTCAAACCAATACAGCTCCTAAACGGTAGGCCCTATAGATACATATATGTATTACCAAAAATATTCTCTACTAAATTTCTAACAAGGAAATTATATTTCTGATCAGAGCAACACCAACTGTTGCTAGACCGTGTCAAAATCTTAAATTGTTGAATGTAATAAAAACGTTACTCCAAAAAAGTATCTAGCCAAAAGACAAATCCGTCTCAAAACTTTCTAGATCAACAAATTCAGAATTTATTTTATTCTATATATTTAAATACAATGGACACTATAACAGAACAGTATGGATTTTCTGGCTTATATTTTACAACAGTCGGCTGATGAACCAAGCAATTGGAACTAGAACAATATTACCCTGTATAACCCTTTGAGATCAAGCGGGCTGTATGAATGCACTGGATGTATGTGCTGCTGCCTCTCTGATAGTCAATTGTTTAGAATCCATCCCTAGCTCGCAGGTTATAGAGATAATCATTGAATTATAAACTTATAACTGTAATATATATGAAATTAACACATTTTACATTTTATTTTTTACAATTAGATGATCAAGGATTCCGAGGAAATAGGTAGTAAGGAATAAATAAACAGACGGTTATTAAAAAAACAAAAAAAAAAAAAAAAACTTGAGGGTAGGTAATTTAGCTGTTATAGTCTTTGATTGATTTAGTTATACCCAATTTCACCTCTACGTAGTTTGACTAGATAACAATAATTAGGGCCCTAACATTTTTTAAATCGCCACTTTAAACTGATAAACATGGATTACAATTTTTTTTTAAATTTTAATACATGAAATTTGCCCCGAAATACGATTCTTTGTATAAGCATAAATTAAGTAAAAAAGTAAACAAGATAGACAGACAACTTTCATAATTTTCGTTATAGTACAGTGGAATGGAGGAGAATTTTTCCATTTTAACTTTTTTCATAGCGGATATTAAAAAAATATATATTCTGTTTTCCGTTACAAATTTGTTACAATTGAAGCTCAACCTGCAGAACTATATTTTTTAATGGAGTTGGTTTAATTTAAAATAATTTCGTAACGTCTGAAACAGTACTTTTCACCAAATCAAAGTATGTAAATGTTACTTTTCAGTGTTGCTGAAAGTGTGAATAATTATTGAGTGTATAGTTCAAAAGCATCAAAGGTCCATTGATGAAATAAAAGCCGTCGTAAATCTAATGCATTTTTTAAAAGAATCGTCAAACATTATAATGAAATATTGGGGAAAAAAAAGAATTGTTTAACTTACATTTAGTATTCTTACATAAATCTTTGTGATGAAGGTAGTAACCATAAATTAAATAATTAAATATAAAAGCAATAGTAAATTTTCCACGCAAAATTCAGATTGTTTTTACTTTAATTTGAACAATTAATGGTCATGGTTTAAATAAATGAATCAATAAAAGCGTTGAATAATGTCTAAATGAACAATTTACATTTGTTAAGTTATAAATTAACAAAGGTTAAAGCAAAAGTTCCGGGGCAGTGTAGGTATAATGGAGAGAATTATAGGGTTCATCCTTTGGGGTGTTAAGGCTAGATAGCAGCACCGGACCATGCAAATCACCCCCAGGCAGGCAATTCATTTTATTCCATTTGTTAGATACATTGTTTCCTCCCCATGTCTCTGATTTACAATATTTCCGACTCTTAGGGTTTTCCTGAAGCTTTCATTTTGTAAAAAAAAAAGTATTTCAAACAATAACAGATATGTTTTTATGTCTTCTATATTACATTTAAAAAAAGAAACATGTCACTTAATTTCATGTTAAAAAGCTTTGTATGTATTATGGTACTTACTTCTATAAATAATTGTTAGTTCTCAAGACAACTAGTAATCGAATTGTGAAACAATATATCCATTTTTATTATTTAATAATATGAACATACTTGAAGGTAGAGAAAGATTAAAGATTACTTAATAAGGTTTAATTAATACAAAATTATGTGTAAGTTCAGTTAATTTCAAATTGAGGAAAAATTAGTATTAATATCAATAATTTATTATCATGTTATTATTGTATATTAAAACAGTTATATCAACATGATAGCTTGTCATGCTAAATTAGATAATGCAATTAATTTTTCCTTTAAATAATTGAAAATTGCACTGCATAGCTACAAATGGGTAGTTCTTTGCAAGCTATTGATATATTATTGTTATCATTTTCCACAAATTTACTTGATTTATATATTGTATATAGTAAATATTAATAAACAATTATTATTAACTATTTTAAAAGCACTAAAGATTTAGTTAATAAAGGAATCTTTTGCATGTGAGTTTTGTTACATTTATGTTTATTTCCAGATGCCCTTCTTAAATCCAGCGAGAGCATTAGGACTTGCATTTGTTCTGAACAAGTGGGAAAACCATTGGGTAAGTGTTCTTATTTTACTATAAATTTATCCTTTAAACATTTTATTTGTTGTTACTGAATTAATTAAATATTTTGATAATTACTCTTAACACTTCATTATAAGAAAGGATAAAGTCTTGTAAACACAAGATTAAGCTGTGTAATAGATACATGTTAAAACTGCAGTTTTTCCCTCATACCAAGTGTAAACTGAGTAAAATCTTACTTAATCACTTGAAAAAAGTTTATGGATTAGTATTTTTATTTACTTATTACTATATTAATAAATAAAATAAAATTACTTCAATAATTCTTGATTTAGGTTTTTAAATAGCAAAATTAAAAAATTGAATTTTTATTATATGCAACGGAGCATTTTTTAAAATATTACTTTGATACATATTGTTCTCTAAGAATATCATGTATGCATGGGTGATAGTAAATTTATGTCATTCTGTAAATTTTTACATTCAGAGACTTGTTATTTTAGTATTAACTACATTAACAATTCATAAAACAAAGGCATTGATGACCCTAGGGTTTTATGCCTATAAACCCCAACAAACAAACAAACAACAATTCATAAAATAAAATCCTAACATAATGAAAAAAAATGTGAATGTCTTTTTGTATTAGTCTTGTAACATTTATTACAATGTTTATTAGAACTTGTTTACAATACTTACAACAGTCGTAACATGTCATGGGTACAGTTCCCATATGGGTCAGTTGGTATTTACTTCATTGCGGTCCTGAAAAGTAATCTTGAATTCCCACCCTGGCTAGAATCGGTTGGTAACTGGTAGGATAACCCGTCCTTCCTGCTGCAGTTGAAGTACATAGGGATATTAAGCCCCGAAACACAAACAAATAATATATCTTTTTTCATTACCATTGTATGTAAATGAGTTCTATAATAAAACAAAAATGTTACAATCAAATTAAAAACAACATTGTAACTTAACATTTACTATATATTGCCCTAGTTTGTAAGCTTATTTATTTTTTTTTTACAAATTTAAACTATAACATGAAAATTAATTTTTACAGGTTTATTGGTTTGGACCCATCATTGGTGGATTAGCAGCTGGTCTCATTTACGAATTCATTTTCAACCCTAGGAGGCACTTTAAGAGATCCAAGGATTCGATTGATGGAGGTTGGTATTTATATTTGAATTATACTTTTATAATTAATTACTTACGTCTATTAAAAAAATATATATATTAGTTATATTAATAAGCAATGCTTTGAAAATTTAAGTAAATATAGAAACAAGAAAATTTAAAACATCTATATTATCCCAATCTTTATTACTTTACATCAATAATATTGAGAATTAGTGTCCAAATAGTTTTTTTTTTTTTTTTAATAGTTTTCAATAATTGTAAAAATTGTCAGATCTGCGATATAATAGCCATGTTATCTATGCCCCTCTTTACATTTGAAGGATACATAGAGAAAAGAACCTCAGTTAATAGAATCAGAGAGGCTATTACCCCTAAGTAGACAGGCTGATTTCGCTTTTCCTTCAATACAAACAATCTTTTAGATTAGTTTTCTTGTTCTGAAGATTATTTTACTGCTCTATTCATTCCCTTTTTTTAAAGCCATTTGTCATTTATTTGTTTGTGTTGCATTCAAGGTAGTCTCCAAAGAATGGTAGCAATGACACAATTGTTGATAATTATTGTGGATGATTGCAATTTCATATCAACTTTGAGCAATTTCTTTTTCTTTGTTTATTTTTAGACCCGCTGAAGATATAAAGTTTGTGAATATTATAAAATTTGTATTTATTGATAAAATGTTGTTAAAAATCAAAAGAAGCAAGAAGGTCAAAATAAAGGCTATCATTTCTTGTTAACAATCAAGTTGTTCCATTAAGAAGGAAAAAAAAATGACAATTAAATTCATATACAATATTTAGTCAATCTATGAATAGATTTTTTAATAAAAATTTAAGTAATTTTATATTTATTTGTGCCTTCCAGAAAAAATAATTTTTTTTTTTAAATATATGTTTAATTTTTATTAGTGATATATTCTTATCAGTGGTATTTGGTTACAGATTCATCTAGTATTCATTCTGATGAAGACACTTATGATGAACTTGATAAACCGAGGTCAACCTATAATACCCTGAGGCCTGTTCAACCCGGTGCTGATGTCTACAGACCTGTCGGCAATTCATCATCTCCTTCAGGTATTGCTAAATGGCAATAATATATGTGTAGATCAGATTCTTATTTAATCCTTAGTTCATAATTTGAAAAAAAAATGGATTAACATTTATTGATGAATCAATTTATTAAAGGACCTATTCAAGATAATTAATTTTCTTTTATAAATCAATCTAAAAGTATTCTTCTTATATTTTTAAGAAGTATTTTAAAAATATTTTCATTAAAATTTAATAACTTTAATTTTTCAGGTGGTAATCAGTCATACTGCGCTGCTAACATGGTCCAAGCAAGCCTTTATGCTGCTCCTCCTTGCAAGCTTGATCGAGTAGAATCATTATACGGTGGCACAAAGTCTCTCTACTGCAAATCTCCTCCACTAACAAGAGCGAATCTCAACCGATCGCAGTCTGTATATTCTAAAACTACAGGCCCACCAATGCTCCATAGGAATGACAATGGTGTACCAAGACCTGGACCCCTTATTCCTGCTCAGAGTTTGTACCCAATGAGGCTTAACTCCAATGGAAGTGCCAACTCCTCTGTTGCTGCTAATCAGAACCAACAAAATCAACAAAGGCTTGGTGCTGAAGGGATATATGGTACACGACAGGCAAATGGTGGTGACAGAGTGTACAGGAAACTACCAGGTCGGCCAGAATCAGTCTATGGACAGAGGCAAGAACCATCAGATGGTGTGTACCAGTATCAACAGCCTCCAGCTCCAAGAGGTGCAGCAAACTATGCTCCTGTACCGAAACCTGTGCCTGCTTATCTACCTATGCAGCCCCAGCAAAGGCAAGAAGATGTAGGTTTACCTGCTCAAGCTCCTCCTCCATACATACGTAATGAGCATCGTGAATCTCCAAATTCTCAGCAACAATCATCACAAACCCAACAACAGCAGCAACAACAACAACAGCAGCAGCAGCAACAACAGCAGCAGCAACAGCAGCAGCAACAGCAACTTCAGCAACAGCAGCAATCCCAGCATCAACATCCACATCAATTCAGAGAATCACCTCAACAGCAATTCAGGGAATCTCCTCCACAACAATACAGGGAAACTCCCCCTCAACAACAACAACAACAACAACAACAATACCGTGACTCACCGAATCCTCAATATCGTGAATCGACAAATCCCCAGTATATTCATCGACAGGAGCAGCAGGCCAGGGATTCCCCAAGCCAGCAATATTGACCCAAGTACATATACTTCCCCAAGTCAATCAGTGCCAGTAATGTGCGCTGTTTGAGGGTATAGGATCAACTCAACCCGCAATGGGTTGATCATAAAGACTGTTTTGAATTAGCTTTATAATGCAAATTTCAAATTCAGAATGATGAAACAATACCTCTGCTAAATTTTAAATTTAGCAAATACTATATACTATGCTGTGACGTTAGTAGGACTTTGATCAAAAAATATTTATTGTACAAGAAAAAGGTACATTATTGTCGCACTACTATTACATATTTTTATTAAATAAATCAATATTTTCACAATATTTGTCCCTTTTCATTTTTTAATTAAAAACATTTCTTATATCTTTTTCCAAAAATAATTTTTATTAATTTCTTTTTAGAAAATGTTATAATTTGAGTCATTTTTTGATCATGCCTTGTACAAAATGAGAGATTGTAAATATGTAAATTTTAGAATTTAAGATATATTTCTAATAAAAGACTTACTATGCAGGGAAGAACCGATGTTAAAAAATAGGTTATATTAAAAGAAGACAATGAAAATGAAAGAATATAATTAATTTATTATTTTGTTGTTATTGCATATTTGCTGTTAGTTGAGATTTCCTTTATATTTTTTATAATGGACAATGAAGTTCATAGTTTAGTGTTTAGAAAATATGTCAATAATTGTTTGATATAAAATGTTGACATACTTCATTAAGATTCTGTATAAAAGACTATAAGAGTATTTTGTGCTCTTTTTAATTGTCATATACGGTCAACCTATATTTGTTGAGACATTGTATATAAATCATTTGATAGGTGTTACTTTAAAGACACTTGTAAATATACCTTAAGTGTATCTTAACTAAATCAGGGAGAGGAGCCAACTGAAGTACCATTTAGTAGGAAAAAGAACCAAAGTTTATTTATTTTAAATAATAAATAAGCCAGTATATAGGCCATAATTGTTCTTTGATATTGAGAATTAAAGCTTCAAACTAATTAAATTCAAATCTGTAAAAAAAAAAGAAGAATGTTTTATATAATTTTTATTTATTCAGGTAATATCTAACTTATTGTATTTATCGAAATTTTGTTTTATATTATCTTTGTTATGGATACTTTATTATTTATTAATTTTTAAGATGTTTCGATAGATTTGATCTGCTGGTCTGAACCATTAATTAAATAATATATAATGCACTAGGCTTTCAAAAGTGAAATGTATATCCTATATCTCATATTATTGTATGAATGTTTATTGGCAATTTTTGTTTTAAAAAATAAATGTATAAATTAATGACAGTATACTGAAGAAAAAAACTTTAGCTTAAAAATAATATGTAGATAATATTTCTTTCCCTACCAATTATATTATATCATGTGAATTTTATAATAAAGAAAGCAATGAAATATTTATGTTGTTTTACTAATTACCTAAAACATTTTTTTTTTTTTTTTTTTTTTATTGTTAATTTTAAAATGTATCATACAAAGAAGATAATATAACCTTACTACTATTGAACATGTATAAGTGTAAAAGACTTAATAAAGAAGGCGATTCTATGAGAGCTGTCAGGATGGATAAATTTTGGCTATTTTATTTAAAGAAGTAAAAAAAAAATAAATAAAAAAAAATAATAAAATAAAAAAAAAAAATAGAAAGAAAATGGAGGATAAGTATATTAAACGACAAGAACAAAAAGACTCCTGAAAAGTATCACCTTTAGAATATTTTAATAGTAAGTTATGAGTGTATCCCAAATCTTGGAAATCTCAAGAATAATTTAGTAGAAATGATTCATTAATTAAAAAAAGCAAAACAATAAAACCCATTTTATTCAATAAATTGATTAATAAATATATATTTGGGTTTGGAGGTTAACAAACACTGCTGTTATTTTATATCTATTTATTAACAGAACAATGAAAATAATGCTTTTCCAAACACTTTGAAAGAAACATTAGAATAAATAAAAAGTTTTAACAAATAATATCAAATAAACAAAAGTTTTAATTATGAAATGTAAATTATGTATTAATACATTTCATATCTAATAAATAGTTAATCCAATATTTTGTTATTCCTCCTACTCATACAAAAGAATCAATGATAAATGAATTTAATTAGTTAGCATATTATATTTTTCAATATGAAGATATTAATGCTTTTCCAAACACTTTGAAAGAAACATTAGAGTGGTCTATCAATATTATTAATACACACAGCTATTTAATTACTACTTATCAAACTTCTCATACTGCTGAGGCTTAGTCTGCACACAGTGTACCACATTGTCAGCATATTAGAAAAAATATACAGAGAACGAAATCTATAAGTAATGAAATTATTTGGTAAGAGATTGAAGGTGGACAAAACAATGTTGAAAAAAACTTAGGAAGGATATGAAACTTTAATGTTGCCTAAAATCAGAGAAATGCGTGCTTTCAAAGTATATAATTTTTCTTTTTATAAAGTAACTAGTTTTGTACATAAACTTAATAACAGAAGATATTTTAGAGTTTTACTAACAATTTATAAACTTGTTTTATCCAAACAATTTTCAAGACCTCTCAATTCCAACAAATAAATTTTGAACATTAACCCTCAAAATGCATTCTGTAAAAGGAATCAAGGAAGCAACTATAGTTTAAAATTTTGACACAAGAGAGCAGCACTATCCAGTCACAAGATCCACAGTCAAAGTTACGGCTGAAAATTTTATTTTGTAACAGGATATTAGGAGTGCACAGGAGCTCCAGTAGTAGAGGAAACAAGCTAGTGCTGCGATCTAGTGGCAGAAGCTAACACTTCAGTAGTTGTAGCGTCTGCCGCCAGGGGCAGCACTATCGACCCACCTGGTGGTCTTACAGTTGAGCTCCTGTGTTCTCATAATATCCTAATACAAAATAAAATTTTCCAGCCAGAATTTGACCGGGAATATCCGGCTGTATTGTGCTGCTTCTTGTGGCAGTAATACAAACTAAAATAAGGTTTCTTGATCTGTGCTGCTCTCTAGTGGCAATTTTAAAAACTAAACAGCTAAAATACATTTTTAACTGAAATTTATTAAATATTGTATTCTGTTGTGCTTACTACGCCAGATATTGAATATAATTTAAAATTATTGTTCAAAAATTTTAAGCTATGAAGTTATTATGTGAAATAATAATAATAATGGCTTATTATTTCAATAACTAAGAAAAATAATATCCCCTTTTCCCTCCTAAAGTTACATCCAGAAATTTACATTTTTTGTGTTCAGTGAATCTTTATGGTTCCTTTTAAAATAGGTAATGGAATCCTTCCTAATTCATTGAAGGAATTAAATGAGATGAACTTATGAATTCAATACATATAAGCATACATGCTTTTGAATGATAAAAATGTTTTTAAACTATTAGTTTCTGAAATCAATCAAAGACATTAATTGATGTTGCTGTAAAAACCAGGATAAGAAACAATGATTTTTTTTTTTTGCTTGTTAATGAATAGGCATTGGTTCTGGATTAAAAAAAAAATGCTATATTATGAAATATTACACACTTAATCGTGATGATTTATTTGATTTTAATAAATTATTAATGTTTGAAGATGATTTGTGTAATACGCAACTGTTAATTTATACTGTTTTATTAACTTGTTGACTTCTTTTGTTGATATCTCTGTTGTACCTTTTGGTGTAGCACTATTTGTTGTTGTATATTAGTAATAAGCCAGAAAAATCATTCAGCCTTGTAGGAGGTCCTCAATCCTCAGGACATCAGATGTTTTTCATTTTTTTTTTTTAGTTTGCCAGGATATAGGTAGGCTTTGTAATAAAATAGAAAAAATTGTTCGCAACAATATATTTTTTTCTTAACTATTTATATACTATTAAATACATCATATTAATTTGTTTTTAAAGTTACACAAACTAAAGATGTTAAATTATAAATACAAATAGTATCAGAAAAATATTAAAAAATATATATAAATGGCATTTACACAAATAGTTTAAAGAATAAATGTAAATTACTTTGGTATTTTGTGTGAATGACTACATTTTTGTGCAGGCATCGACAGGGACATAAAAAGCCCTTTAAAAACAAATAAAATAAATAATTAAATCAAAACATGTACATTAACAATTAAGATAACACCAGTTAATTATTTTTTATTTTGTTCTGGTAAAACCTATACTTTTTTTTCTATGAGGCTAGACAAAAATACGATCTATATATCTATGTGTGCACAACATAAATAACATTAGAATACATTTCTGCCTCCTAAAATAGATACTCTGATTTTTTTTTTTTTTTTTTTTTTTTTTAAATACTATAAAATAGAAGAAGAAACAGTGATATAATTTCTTTCAGTTTTTAAATATACTTTATAGGTTATACTAAATAGATTTTAAGAGAAAAATAATTGTTATTGATTTGTAAAGTATGAAATGTTTTTATTTTAGTTTTATTCAATGTACCAATGAGTGAGTATATATATATATATATATATATATATATATATATATATATATATATATATATATATATATATATATATATATATATATATATATATATCCTAGGCAGATCATTTTTTATATGAATCTGCCTGCTGTTAAGTTTTTGATTTATTAATTGAATATTTAGAAAGTTTATTTTTAATGAAACTTATCTAGAACTTGTTACAAAAGATTAAATATGAATTTTTCTGAAAAAAAGAAAGATAATTTAGAAAAGCAAAACAGATGTTCTCACTCCAACAACTACAGTAACTAAATTTTTGTAAATAGAACTTTCATTTTTAAACAGTATCAGTAAAATAAAAATTAAGAAAAATCATATCATGCTTGACAATCAATAAACGTAATTAAATTTTCACTTATAAATCACAGCTAGTCAAAGCTTTAACAATTGAAGACGTAAAACACTAACTCTTAGAGCAACAGTAATTTTAGAATAGAATCTCTAACGATTTGTAACAGGAAAGTGATCTCAAAGGATATTCTCTATAACTACAACGCTATAATCTTTATTTTTTTCTTTAAATATAACTCTTCTTTATCTATACATCGAAATTTAACTCATAATAATTTCTTAAATTATATGTTTATATATAACTTTACATAACATTTACAAACATAACACTCCATCCACTTTTTATTTGGCAAAGCGGAACCAAAGGAAAAAAATGAAAAATACACAGCGTAAGCGAAAGAAAAAAAAATTATATACAAAAAGTGAAAGAAAAAAAAAATTGTACTGGAGATTCCATGGTAACAAGATGGTGTAACCACTTTGGTGTTGTTAAACTCTCTCATATTCCTAACGTGGAAACCCAGGGGTTTGTTAAATACATAAATCTAACCCAGGTGTTTCCATTTATTTACATAAATAATAGATTCTAATAATCAAATCGAGATATAGAAGTATCTTCATTCTAACATCTGTTAGACATTAGGATATATACATATCCTCAATTCTACACAAAGAAAGAAAAAAATTTTTTTTGTTAATACACATTACTGAGAAAACTGCATTTAGGAGATTACAGTTTTAGTTGTGAAGGAATGAGAAAGTTTTAAATGTTAGAAGCATCTGTGTTATAGTCTTTGAGAAGCTCTCGAAGCCTTAGTATCTCCCTCGATGCCGTTGCGATTTCCGATTGGAGGGCTAACTCTTTTTCTCTCAGACGCTTGATCTCTCTTTGGCAGGTCTGGAACAAATAAAATAAAATTCAAATAAAGTATAGATTAAGAAAATATCATGAATATATATTTCTAAGGGCCAAATGATGAGCATATCAGGCTTATTAAAATCTGATATAGATTTACTGTCTCCAAGTTTCAACTAATACAAAACTAAAAAAAAATATTTTCTAAATTTAAATTTAGGCAAGTGACAAAAAAATGGTTTTGGAATGTTTCTTATTATATTAAAAACCCTTAAAAATATAAATTTTTCATGTCAAAGTAAGCAGATCGAATAGTTATCTTTCAAAACTGAATATGTCAACTTTAGGTCGAAATTTTTATTTTCTTATAAAGACTTACAAGCTGCACAAACTACTATACATTTTTTCCGTTGGTAGACATCTATCAAGGATATATACAAGTGTTTTGGATTTAACAGGAGGAGGAGGAGGGCTGGTGTAGGTTTTTTGCTCTTTTTTAAACGTTGTCTGAAGTGGACACGTTCAGTTTTGAAAGATAACTCCTCACTTTAAATTAATTAAATACTGAGCTTCCTCAGGATGGTTTTCATTTATGTACAAATGGGATATGGAAGATGAATAATCTGTTGAAGAACAATAACAACAGCCAAATATGAAGTGACTGAGTATGCATCGTTGTTGATATGAAAAATCGTGAAACTTAAGATGAAACCTTAAAAAGCTAGATATTAATCAAATACATTAAAATTAATAAATTTACAATTGTCAATAACTTGTTAGCGATCACAAACTTGACACTTTACCAACTGGTTATATTTTTACTACCGACATAGTACAAACCAGAACTAATATATCCAGCAGATAAAATGTAATACAAATAATTTAAAAACTATATTTCTTAAAGTGTAAACAAAATTATTAGTGAAATAATCTTGATGCCTCTCCTAGTTTATCTTACTTTCTAAAAGTAATACATGATATTGAAATTAATTAATTAATATCTCATGTTTGAAAATATTTTGTATTGTATGAATTGTTAATTTCAGGGGTGAAAAAAATAAAATATGAGTGGATAAAAAAAAGAATTGAGTGATAAACAATCGGACTAGGATTTGAATTTTGAGGTCTGTAAGAGATAGCAATTATATCCTTGCAGTCCCAAACATGCCATACAGCTATTGACTGATTTTCATCATTGCAGATTTTACTAACTAGATTTTAAAATTAAGTTATAAAAACTTATTTTTAAAATACATACAAGATATAGAATAGAGCAATAAAAAAAATCCTTTGAAAATGAGAGCTTATGAATAGGGAATAAAAAAATAAAAAAATAAATAAATGCAGTAGTATAATAAAAGAGAATACAAGTAGTATGATTAGTTCAGGACTGAATATCATTATGTACTCCAACTAGGGCAGGAAGGGCGGGTTATCCTACAGGTTACCAACCTATTGTAGTGTAGGGTGGGAAGGCTGATTCATTTTGTGGGACTAATGCAAAATAAATATTAACCAATCCAATTGGGAATCGAACCTAGAACATTCTGTACTAAGTGCTCTGAGACCTTCAACCCAACAAGCTCAATCATCGCATCTCTCAAAATAAATTAGCAATTTAATTAATCAATAAAATTATATTATATCCACTCATTTTTTTTTAATGTTGATATAAAACATCGATATGTATGTAGTGATATAAACAAATAACATTTAAATATTTAATATAATAGGTTTAAATGAAGCAGCCAATAAAGCAGATATCTTGCTATAATCAAGCACACTATACGCTTTTCCTTATTAACACATAATGAAAATAAATAATGTTTGTAACTGTCCGTTTTAAACTTCAGGTGATCTAAAATTTATAGCTACAATGGATTAAACTGTTATAGATAACATTCATTGTTAATAAAATTAAATATCAATCTAACTTTCCAAATAATAAGGTAAAATATAAAATCTTCCATTTCTTTTTTCTTATTTGACATGAATATGTCTTTTGCTTGGGAGTCTACTACTTTTTTGGTGTAAAGTTTTTTTTACAGTCAAAAATGTAACAATTTGACAAGCTCTAGCTCTGTTGATGTTACTCGCATCGAAAATTTGTCGATCGTTTTCTCATCATAAATTTAATGGAAAATAATTTTTGTAATAAGTCACGTATGCGTAATTTTTTTTCATTGATGGAGCTTTTTTGACACCCTCTAGCTCTGTTGGTGTTGCTCATTTTGAAAATTTGATTCCTGTTCCTTGTCAGAAATTTAATGGGGAATATTTTTTAGTAGAATAGTTTGTTGCTAGGATCTACCATTTAGGAGCTATATTGGATTAAATGAAAAAAGTCACTTTCTGTATACATTTTTTAAGTGTTGGGGCTTTTTTGATATGCTCTATTTCCAATGGTGTTGCTCGGATCAAAAATTTGCCAACAGTTTTCATATCAGAAACTTAATGGTTCGTTTTTAGCATTTATCGTTAGGACCAACCATCAGGATCTATATTGATTTGAATGAAAAAAGTCACATTTGAATCCACAATTTCCTCGCAACTTGTTTATTTCAAATAATCATTGATTTTTAATTTAATTTAATTAATAATTTAACCTTTTAATTCTAAAATGTAAATTGGGAAAAGCAGTAGATTATAGTTAGATATATCTATGATCTAATGTTTTTCCTAGTCAGGGAGAATTTTATATATGAGCTTAGGAAAAAATGTATTGATAGAGGTAACCTCAAGCAGATATAGCCAATATTTTTAATTAAGAGTGACTTTACAAACAGAATGATCACTATTGCTCACCTGAAGTTTATTTATTTAATTTTCTCAATCCATAGTTAACATTCCTGAACTGAATAATAGGCATAAAATAGTTAGACGAAATGAAAATATTAAAACAAAACATTTCCATCACACTAACTAGTGCTCGGTTGAATTTAGAAGCATGTTCATATAAGAATACAATTTTGTAGTCGTGAGTGCGAACAGTGTGTGATTAGAGGCGGTTTATATTTATTTAAATTATTATTTTATTAGGTTAATTTGCCTCGCTCTTACCTGAGATCCACTTCCTCGTGAATAGTGCCAGACTGAAAGCCATTACTAATATAGGGATTTTTGTGACACGCCAACAAATCAGTTATTAAATTGTGTTTGGCTCCTATCATTGTAATTACACTAGTAAAAATGATTCAAATAGGAGTTGCAATGAGACCAATGAAACTTGGAATAAATTTTCTCTATTTCTCTTGGAAATTTCACAATTTTACTAATAAATTATTAATATTGATATTTAATTTGAATGGGATAACTCTTCTATTTATTATAACTGTACAATGACATGTTTTGGGACTTCTATTCCCATCTTCACGATATTTATTTCTGTGATTTTACACATTGTCAACTATAATAAAAGGCACTATTTAAAGTCCAAATACACAATGCCAAAAAACACAAGATGTACATAGTGCATTAGTACTTTGAATAGGTTCTTCTATGAGTAAAATCACAGCAATAAGTATTGTCAAGATGGGAATAGAAGTCCCGAAACATGTCATAAATTCATAATAAATAGAGGAGTTATGCCATTTAAATTGAATAAACAAATCAACCTCCTTCAACAAAAATTGAAATTATTATTATTATTAAAGAATTCATGGGCAAATAACATCAATTAGGACTGATGAATTATTAACTATTTTTAGAGGATTTTTTTTTTTTTTTAAACCAGTTTCAAATGTTAAACATTCATTAAAAATTTAAGGAGCCAAAATGGAAGAGTTTTTAAAAAATATCAGGACCTAGGGTAGAATTCTAAAAGCCGTTCCATTTTTTATCCTTAGAACTGACTATGAGAGTTTAAAATCCAAAACTAGTCTTCGAAAAAAAAAAAAAAAATTCCAATTGAAGTATCAAATTGTTAATCAATCCTAATTGTATTAATCCTTCTACACCATCATGCATTACTCAAGTGAGATAATCCTTTCCCCAAAAAACATAATAATTACAAAGTGGCCATTAAATTAACTAATTTAAAAGAAACATTTAGAAGCGGTATGCCATTATAGGTTGGATTTCGATAGTTTTAATTAATTATACAAATATTTCAGATAAATGTTCTCGAGACCGGATAAAATCAAATCAAATTTTGTTCTAATGTTATAATTTTTATCTACAAATAGTTGGCCAAATGTACGTGATAAAAAAAAATATATAAATCGCTAATTATTATACAAATATTGATTTTGAGTAATTTATTTGTGCTAACTCTAAATAAAACATCAGTTTTTTTGTCAGTGTTTTTGTATTCATTATTATTATAATTATCAAACGGTTGATCAATCCCAGTCAAAATTCTGAATTGTCATAATTGTTTTTATTTTATTTTATTTTTTAATTTCTTCAACAGGCTTCCAAAATACAATGGAAAAACTATTTATTATAAAAGTCTTTGTTTGTATTATTTGTTGAGAAAATAAGAGCTATATCTTTATTATTATCATTATTATTTAAAATAACTTACTACAACACCTTATTTATACAAATATTTTATATTTTTCATAATAGCAAAAAGTGGCCTAGCTAAAACATAATTCTTAATTTTCAAAAAATACATTTAAACCATTAATTAAAAACATTTGAATTAGGTTGATAAAGTGTTTTAAAAAACATTTTCCTAAATGGTAATAAATTATAAATATATCCTTATTAATTAATTACTTTTGAATTAGGTTGATAAAGTGTTTTAAAAAACATTTTCCGAAATTGTAATAAATTATAAATATATCCTTATTAATTAATTAATTTGATATTAATGATTATTATCACAAACAGTTCTCAAATAATCTATAAAAATCACTGATTTGCAGTATTACTTGATGGTAGAGTATCTTTAATTAATAATAACTAAATTAAAGACCTTTCATTGTTCCAAACAACACCTATAAATTTTAATGATGACATGTATGTTTTAAAAAATAAACACAACAAAAGAGCCAAACAACTGCAATTATTAGTGTTGGTATTTCAAAGAGCGCTACTTACAACATTCTGCCTGAGAAGATGGAGCTTGTCACACTTTAGCCTGGTCACTTCTTGACTGAGATCTGCGACTGGGTCTAGGCACAGTGTGCAAGGCTTACTGTTCTCCGAAGAGCTCATGCTTTCGAGACCAGTGTCTGAATCGTTGTTCTCCAGCTCAACACTGTTCAACGACGAGCAATCACTCTCTGACACTCGACTGTAAGCATAATACAAAACTATCAAAATCAGATATGTATAATAAATAATTTAAAAAATCTACAAAAATAAATTTAAAAAAAAAAAAATCGAAGAGCTTTCTTAATATTAAAATATTTACCTATTTAGTCTCTGAGTGTGAATATCAGGACTGGAAACAGGTGAAGATGGAGAACTCTTTTTACCGAAAGTGCTACTCCTAGATACAGGGTTGCCATTCTGAAAAAAACATAAATCAACATATTTAAACAACAATCAAAGTCTATGAAAAAATCATATAATTTACTATTATAAACTATTAAAATACTCTAATGCATTACATTTTCAATGAAAAATCCAATAAGTTAACATCGAATAAAGTAATATCAAACGAAGTGAAATGAAATATAAAAATCTGAACAATAAACCTACTGACATTTCATGTATACCTATTTTGATGACAATTTCTTGGTAAAAAACCAAAAATAAGAGAGGAGTGGATATTAAAAATTATTATTAGACATATTTTTTAATAAAAGTATTCAAGTCAGAAAGTAAACTAATGAATATTTTTTCTAAAAAGTCCAAAAAGGGTCATTTGATCCATCATGATAGGTTTAGTGTTAATTCTGAGGCATATTATTCCTCAAGAATAATATAAATCTGAAGTAAGATGGTAGAATAGTCTGGTTACAATTATTTTATAAAAAGATAATAATAGATATAAACCACGAGACATGAAAGAGTAGTACATTAGTAATTACAAATGAAAGTAATCGCAATTGAAAGTAGATCTTTGAATATAAATAGAGCACAAACAAATACATAGTAATACTTAATGAATAAAATGCCAACTTTTTCTTTTTAAATATATGACTTTTAAAACCATTTAGAAGCTATTTATGGATTCAACATAATGAACTCACTATTTGTGGTGGTGTATCTTGCTCATGCTTCTTGACCTCCTGCGACCTAACCCTTGCAATCAGAGCTTTTCTCACAGTGTCGATAAACCTTGATCCGGGCCCTGATTCAGATTTTGGTGTTTCTGAAGCAAACTCTTCAGCACCAACAAACTCTCGTGATTTTTCTTTCAATTCAGTCACTAGACTTTCAAGGAGACTTGACCTTGTTCTCAACTGAAATTAATTTTTAAAATTAATAAATAAAGAAATATTGCAAAACCTGAATATTTTAAAGAAATTTTTCAATTTAGGCGATTTTTGTAATTAATGGAACTTACTTCAAGTTGGGCGAATTTGTGCGCTTTATAGCAAGCAGATTCAGCAGCAATTAGTTTATCGAGAAGGAATTCTCGAAGATCCGGACCTTTCATAAAGACTGGTGGGTTCGGAAGAGACGGCCCGAACATAGGGACATCATCTCGTGCTGTGATGCTAACTCTATACCTATGAAAAAAAATTGGGGATTATAAATGATACTATTTACAATAAATATTATAGAACTACATGATTGTATTGAATTTCAATTCTTACCTTGTATTAGGAGTGTTGGGTTCAATTGCTTGAACTATAATAAAGGCATGAAGGAAATGAGAAGCGATCATATCTGGGCTGAATGGAGTGTTCTTTTCTTGAAAAACTATAGCAACAATATCATTACCTGAAAAATAAACAAATGGATTAAATTCAATGCTCAATCGAAGAAAATAATTTAAAAAATCAACTTCCTAAGCAATGTAAATTCACACAAGTTTCATAGAACACTTACGATCTACTAACAAATATTATACATACACGATCCCATCAGACAGATATATAGAGAACTCTATAGCAGGTTCAAAGGATATATTGTAAGACATAAACTCTAATTTCAAAACCCAATTAAGTCCAACTGAATGACTAAAAACTTTTATTCTATTCTATATTAGTGGGTTACAGTCCATAAAGGACCAGGACCTCTGCACACACTTTTTTCAACTTATCTCTGTCAGCGGCCAGGTTCCTCCAATTCTGGATATTTAATCGCCGTACATACCCTTCCACACCATCCACCCATATTTGCCTGGGCCTGCCCTCTTCTGTTTCTCCTGGGGCTCCAGTCCATATTTTCCTTGGCAGTCTTTGAAAGCTCAAAGAATGGAATCCCATTCTTTCTAAATGAGTCAACCATCACAACCTCATTTTTTTTTTTTTTATAACATTGACAATATCTGTTTTATCACAAAGTGACTAAAAAGTAATCTTTATAAATCTAAGGCGAGAAGTTCGTGACTGACTTCCATAATATTTATTCAGTAACTGTTATAGCACCATAATACTTGGTGAAGATGTAACCTAAAAGACCAAGCGGCTCAGGACAAAAAAGAAGTGGTCATCTAATAATCGCATGCACTAGATTAGTTCGCTCCATGGAAAATGAAGTTACAAGGGATTGATATGGTAATTCAACCAGAAAAAATTATAGGAGGCGCTCCACCAAATCGACCCGACCTGCAATGCATCTGCGAGATCGATTCCGATGCTTCACTTCGACTTTCATATTTATCGATAGCTCTTTCCTAGAACCTCACATGTAAACATCCACTTCTACATTATCAACTTGGGTTGTGTTGTTTAGTTTGTTATATTGATATTTTGTTTTTTTAAATGTAAAAAGGTGAAACAGAAGTTAGCAACGTGAATTTTAGTGTTTTATACATTGAAGTTTCTTATTTCCTCTTCCCTAATGTATGAAAGTGTAACACATGCTAACAACATTAGCTTCTACATGAATTTGGTGTTTTACATATTTATATTTTGTTATTTCTGCTTCCCTTACCATAAATGAGAAATTTTCAGTTTACATATTGTATGAATGGATTCTTTGTTATCTATATTACTTATTGCCATAAGGTGTGACAGATTGTAATATTAATTCAATAAAACACATCAATCTAAAAAGAAATCTGAGAAAGTATATCAGAAGTTAAATATTTCCTTATTTCCACTTCCCTAATGTGAGAAAATACAGAAGAAATTTACAACACAACTTTCAACATGGATTTTGTTTTATGTATTTATAATTCGTTATTTCCACTTCCCTAATGTAAGAAAGTTTATCAGAAGTTAACATTACTTATGATTTAGTATTATATTAATTCTGATTTACTATAATATTAATTCAACATTGATTTAGTGTTTTATATTTGGATGAAAAGATATTTCTATAACTTTTTTCCCTCCTTTAATTATATCAGATATTGCCCTAAATGTTAAGATTGTTTGAAAAGAATAAAACTAAAAAAAATTATTACCACAAACTATAAGAACCTTCCACAAAAATAATAAAATAAATACATTATCATACGTTACCTATATGCCTTTTCCTTTGTAATTGTTGTGGGTCGTTGTCGGTGTACGGGAGAAGGGTTGAAACATGGAAAATGATTTCAGCGCTTTTATGCACCTGGTACACGGCTTCGTCTCCAGTCTGCCCGAACTGGGTGTCCAAGCCTCCACGATACCTGTTGAGGATTACATAAAAATTAATTAAGTACAAGAGCAATACGGTTGAAATAATATTAGAACTTCAGAATAAATTCAAAATTACGATGAACCCAAATTATTTCTACAAAATTATAACAATATTTTATTTCAACAGTTTAAAAGAATTAATATCTCTTTGTAATTAAAATATCTCATATCAGTACAATTATTAAGAAATTATTGATCAATATTTTGATTATATAAACTATTGAATTAAAGTAACAACCGTCCTTTAGTGGTTTTGATTCTGGTTGTAGAAAGGCAAACAATTTCACAAAGATATTATATTAATATTATGGTTTTTATTATAGCACAATAAAAATATCCAACCAAAGAAAAACTTGAACTTTTTCCCTATTTCGACCCCTCGTAAAATCAAGAATTCTCTTTACTATGATCTAAATAAAGATGAAAAAAAGAAAAGAAAATAAAGTTTATTCTGGGACTACTTGACCCCTAAGAATTACGTAAGAGTACAATATGTAGAGAAATCTTCTGCCTCAGATAATTGATTACTAATAATATTATAAGTTACAAATTAAAGAGATACAACTTAAGTATACTATTATAATATCTATAATATAAATATTAAAATTTTACATTTGCTCTCAGAAGATTGAAAATTCAGGAGGTAAAGAAATAGATGATATTTGAAGGAAGTTAGAGAGGAGCATTTTCAAATTAAGAAAGGCAAGAAATTCGATAAAGAGGAAGCAAGTATGATAAAGAATTTTTGAAGGATGCAGTTTGATGCACAGGAGTGTACAGGTTGATGGGTTGTACTCTAGTATTTAAGAGGTGGATGGTGAACACAGAGTAAGGAGGTCATGCATATATGTGGGTTTTTTGGTTTCTAAGGATTGAAATATGAATGCACCTATGAAATATTGACATCGGAAATTGGAGTTTCGAGCTCACCAGGCACTATAATATAAACTGTACATTATGATCATATATCATATTACAGAATTCTTATAGATAGGATAATAAACCCAAACCTCCTATAAACCAAACCTACTAATTTGAAATATTTTTTCCAAAACAATTATAAAACATCTCTAATAATTATAATCTTACCTTATATTGATTGTTGGAGAACTTATAATAAGTAGTAAACATTTTCTAGTGCTTACACAAATCTTATACTCACCCTTTGTGGTACTTGAGGTTGATCCTGGAGCCTAGACAGGATAGGAACTCCTCAAATGCAGGGCTAGCCCCCCTGTTCGAGAACAGTTCTTCCTCGGTCGTCTGGCCCATCTTCTGTAGCAGCACTCCAAACTTGTAATGCCTCACTATGGAGTGCTCATCATACGCAGCGATGAGCCTTGAAGCTCTGGGAGCAAGCACAGGCTCGAGGCTGCTAAGCGAAAGATCAGCACAGACTGCCTATTGAGACAAAAAAAATATTTTGTACAGATAAAGAGTAGGAAATAAGTTGTAAATTAGTTTCAATATGAAAATTGATAAGGTATGAAATGGATAACCAGAGAACTGATCTGTCAGGATAACTTTAAAGATAGCATACATGATAGTTAACAAGAATTAGAAAAATCATTTATATTTAGTGTCAAAAATAATTTACAGTCACTATTTCAGTGATTAAACCATGATGAGGACTGAGGAACACATAGTCACATAAATATAGACAAAATAAAGATCTTAAATTTTTTTTATTTGTGTACTTTGTCAAAATTCAAGTGGGTTTTGTGCTGTTTAGCATTGACAATCTCGGAAATGGAACATTGTTGCCTGTGAGTAATTATTTCATAAATTAAAGGTTTGTGAAGAAATTATCTAATAAACTTGCAGTTTTAATGTTTCTAAGAAAATATACATAAATAAAACAAAAAGAAACATAGAAACTACGCACTTTGCTTCCGATAATCTTGAACACATACAAATGTGGTGTTTATCTAGGTACAACCAAAGAATTGTAACAACAATTCCTACGGAAAAAATTTAAAAATTAGTTGATAGTTACCTTTGCTACGGTAATGGGCGGGGTGTTGGTGGATGGTATGACTGTTTGGAGGGTGCCCGTCCTGAGCCTGAGCAGCACCCTCGTCTGCTCATCGTTTGGTTCATGCTTAAGGGACAGTAGCACTGGTCCAAGCACTTCATCCCAGCCTGTGAAGTTGGTGTGCTCCTGCAACAGAAAGGCGGCAATAAGGAAGGGGGCAAACCATGACCTTTTCAAAGGTCAATGTCTCCAATCTAGCTTGGAGCTATCTATCTATTTATCTACAGTTAATATTCAATTATTTAATGTTTTGTTATCAATTAATAGTATTATAAACATTTTATACTCATTAAATAATTATTAAGAGCATCATCAAGGATATTCTAAAAAGTATTCATGAAACTCATTATGTCTTAACAGAGGTATGCCTACACATCATGCCCTCATAAATATATAACTTACTCTGTAAATATCTATTTAATGAAATATATTGATAATCTTAATAGTTAATATCACAAACATCTAACTAACTTAAAGATTATATTGTTACTGTTTCTAAGGCAAGCAATAGAATGAAACAAAAACTGTGATAGTAATATGGTACAGTATTTTGTCAGGTATCAGCTAGGGTTCAAGGATAATAAAATAAATGTTATATAATAGTTTTATTTTAACCAAATTATACGTAAGAAAATAACAATATTTATAACATGTGATAGGATAGCCAACTTTAATGTAACTGTCATCTTCAATTACTGTTTCTAGAAATGGCAAAACATCCACTAGTCAGTTTTTTGCTTATAAATAATTAGTAATTAGAATGAATGGATTGTATATTGTAACATTGTATTGTATGAATTGTAACGTCAATGCTAGTTCTTCAACCTATAAAATTAAATAATAAACCACAATCAAAAACAAATATTGTGTTGAGAACAATAATTCAGTATTTCAACAAGACATTTACATCTAAATTTATTAACTATAAACATAATACATATCAAGCGCTTTATAAATCTCTCAGTCACGAACGAGCCTTTCCACATTACATGACAGAATTCTTCCTGTTGTTTTCTAGAGAATTACCGTGCGACGGTCTACTCAGTCAAAGAGGCCAATTTTGGTCCAACGGATCACGGAAATAAATCACGCCATCTTGTCAAGCACGATAAACCGCTAATTGAAGTTAATTTATGAGCTCGCTTAGGAATGAACAGAAAAATTTTAAACAAGTTCCAGCAAAACCAACATCACTCCGTTGATATTTAAACATGCCCTACAAACAGTAAAACGAGAACTCATTTAAAAATATAATTAATACAATTTCCTACGTGGGAGTACCCCTGCTCTACTTCGGGTAAGGTATCTTTTGACACCATTCCTGTAATCTCTTTACCATAATTATAGTTCATTTATTATTGAATAATATGGGTCTAATATGCTTGTATTTATAAATAATAATAGTGTGGGCACGCCGATGGCAAAATCCATTGGTTTTAAAGAGCAATGATGTGCTAATTAAAAATGATTTTTTTTCCCTAATTGTAATTTCCTTTTACCAGTTGTTAAAAAACAACTAAGATTGAAAAAAATACTACAGGTTTTATCCTTTCCTTTTCCGAACTTAAGGCGTAGGTTTTAAAGCTTGTTAGTTATAAGACTAATTAAAGTAAAACCTTAGATAGCTATACAATCCTTGTAGGTTAGCTGTCAATTGCTTACTAACATACAGCTATTTTAATGAAATTATGAAGTCTCGTATGCTTTTTAATCAATTTAATTAAATAAATAATTTAGGTTTCAAACGAATATTTTCTTTAAAAAATTATGACATTTATACATATTCAATAAAATAAATTTAAATGGAAGATATTAAATAAAAAACTTGAAAAAATGTAAAGCTTGTAACTTGTGTAATCAGATGAATGAAGTAAGACGTAAGTATTAAATAGAACAATTATTCTATGCATGTTTTTTTCTAAATCAGTCTCCGTTACTTTTTTAATTAAAGTAACTGTTATAACATGACAGAAATTATCTGTTTCTATCTGCTTATTGAAATTAACAGTTTTGCCATTCTCAAGTTCCAACTTGCGGAAGACCACTTTCCAACCGGCTTTAATAAGGAAACACTAAAGTTCGAAGCAGGGTTCACTCAACTTTAAGAAGAAAGTAGTCCCGGAAGCTCTGTCCAAAACGTTGACTTATAAATATCAAGCAAAAAAGTTTTGAGGAGTTTTATAAAATCATGACCTACAAGAAAGGGTAGTATCTGACGTAATCCGAATACTTAGAGCTTATATTGATTTTCGTGACGGGTGTATTATTACTAAGTACTAAAAGATTTATCTAGGAACCAATGAGTAGACTTTTTTTAATTTTGTTTCTGGGCTATTAGGATGGAATTGGAAAGTGAAAATCAGGGAAAATTTCCATTAATATAATTCCGAATGTATCGAAAAAAAAATACTCAGGAGTAAAAAATATAACAAAAGTAAACGGAGAGGGATACTAAGACGGATAGACAGACACAAACTGCGCCGGGGGTCGTTTGAGTCTATTGTAGCCGGCCTTGGTTCTGCTTAATGACCCATTCAAAACTCAATCTGTCCCCTGCTTTATTTTTTTTTTGTTTTTCTTTTTATATATTTTTTTTCAAACCAGGTGTTCAACTTCAAAGGAAAGTTCCGACGAAATGACCACAGTAAGCGTATAGCGTTATTTGATCGCTTTTTTTCCTCCACATTTAGCAACAGGTTGAACTGTACCAATTATTCTTGATGTTTTTTCATTTCTCTTGAACTGCTTATCAAAACGGTTCTGAAGTGTTATAAAAACATTAACTTAAATTATAACTAGACTTTTTTCCTGGTTGTTTCAAAAATCCTATAAGAAAAGATATTTCGAAACTAGCTCCAAGAAGACAAATATTTAGAATGACGAAGACGATAATAGTAGACCCACACTAGGCCTGGTAGTCTTTTAAGACAATGCTGACGCACCGACAAGAGTCATGTTACCAACAGTTACTCTCTTTTAAGGCACGAGCGGCCTTGTAATGCGTCAACAACAATGACAACTTCCCACTTCAATATACAAACAATTTTCCTAGCAGTTTTATAAAAACAAATGATGCACGGGTATATACCGATATACTGTTTATGTATGTTCATGCATATTTGTAGTTACAAATTTGTAATAATAATTACCTAATGAACTAAGAAAAATACATTAAATATTTTATTTTATATGACTGTAAAAAATAAATAAATAAAAGGTAAATAATGGTGTTTATTTACTTTTTTTTAAAATTTTATATTATTAAAAATCATAAATTTATGTTCTTTAAGTATTTAAAATCTAAAATGACTTTAATCAGAGACACTTAAGGCTAAAATTAAAATTTTATACTTTTATAAAAAAAATAAAAAAATAATATGTTAGAAAAAGTATAAATTACACGGTTTGATCCAGCAGTTCTATTTCATTTTAAATCCACTTTCTAACTTTAATTAACTGCTTTAATTATAACTATATTTCTATTAAATATATAATTAACTGAGCAGTGTTTTATTTTTATTGTATAGTATTGTGAAAGTAAAACTTTCTACATATAAATAGTTAATTATTACGCTTTGTGCAAATTATAAAGCCTGATCAGTTTAACTTGAGTTAGAAAGTTAGTTATGCGGAATGGTACACCTGGTGCGCCTGCCGGAGTCGAGATCGCTTTTGAATAGTCGCCTAGTAATTACAACAATCTTAACATTCGAGATAAAACTAAAAAACAGAACACAAAAACATAAGAAGTTAATTTGATAAAAAAGGTGTCAACTATACCGCGCTATGTAATATCCGAGAATTCGATATTCAGAATCAGAAAATATGGCAGTGTCGATACAACTTTATCAAATAGCAATAATTTAATATAGAATGAAAACTTCACAGTGTTATAAATTAAAAGAAATATATAATACAAAATTTCATCGTTTTCTTTTTATTATTTATTATGAAATGTTACATGCGGTGAAGAAGTAACGAGGAACTCCAGCCAATAAGAACCAGTTTTCCAACCGGCTGGAGCCATCTAAATTTCTTCCTGTAGCAACTGGAGAAAGTGCAATTGGTTCTTGGAATTATCTATTACCTCTACACTAATTTTCTCGTTCTATATATAAAACTATATATATGGTATATTCCGTAAGAAAAAAGTATGACATAATATACAAGTATTATCATAACTTTATAGAATATGGAAATATAGAAATTTTAGTGCCATATAAAAAAAAATGTAACGATAATTATCTCGTAGAATGTTTTAAAAATAATTAAATTCATATAAACTGATAAAAACAGAAAATTTAAGATTAGTTGTTTTATAATTTAAGAGAGGATATTGAAAGTATGAATATAACATTTTATTTTATTTGGGCTCGAGGTCCTCGTGTACTTACTAAAGGGCAAGAAGGTTGGGTTATCCTGCACGTTATCTATCTATTCTAAACCCTGGAAGGTCGAAATTCTTTCAGTGGAATGAATAAATGAATTTTTTTTTTTTAACAGAATTTGGATGTTTTTAAACTGATATTCACTCAGAACTTTTTTTTGCTATTATTTTACTAAAACGACAAGAAATTGCTTGAAGTTTTCGACTCCTTTGATATTTACTATTCAAATCCTCCAACTAGTTAAAAAAAAATTATTTACGTGATAGTAATTAGACATATTTGGACATAAGGAGTAGAACTTTGTGGCACCACTAAACAATCCAATTAATCCCGTATTCAATCCTTACAATCCAAAATGCTTCGAAGCATCCTCAATGCTCTTTACATTGTCTCAAATAGATTAAATAATGATCTTAATGTTCCACATGTTGCCGTTTTAGCCCAAACATAACTATGCTTTCATAGAAGCTCCATTACTACTGAAATCCCCTAATATCTCAACTTGATTTCACTTTTATTCTAATCAACCCTCCGAGGGTTATGAAAAGAAGATGGTCTCGGGCCTGCAAATATAGGACTTTTATTAAAGTGTTACAAGCAATTGACATGAAATTTATATTTCTCCCTACATTTATATTTATCGATAAAACATTCCTCCAGTAGACAAATGCTGCAGAAGACCAATGCCCCTAATATTTTCTTCCATTAACTTATTTACAATTTTTTTCTAGTGCACTTCTACCATCTATTTTCCATCAAAACAGTTCCTTAGGAAATCTTAATTTTCTCTCTTTCCTAATAATTTATATAATTTGCATCCTATTTAGAACCATTTTAAAACTGACAATCAATATGAATTGAGAAATTATAATGCAAGTTATTTATATTATGTAAGCTAAAGATCCTTGGAGAAGTGCACAATGCCCAAACTGATTCGACCTTTCTTTTATTGAACAGATTCCAAAGAACAGAACAAGAAAGAGGAAGCAGAGCATTGCGCCAGAACTACAATTATTCTCTCCTCACCATGGGAGAGTTCCCAGGCCAGCAGATGTACGTATTGTTTGTTTTTATACCCAACTAGAGGTTAACATATTTTCTCACTATTTCAAGTTAAAAAAAAAATTGTTATTAAAGTTTTAAATAAATTTGGGAAAGTTCACTTTAAAATTAGTTAGCGAATGGATCCCCGGACCACTGGATACATGCTTACCTCAGCTAATACACAATTTAACATATAAACGATTAGTTTTCTTATTAATTATACACTTGTTTTGTTGTTAATTTTTATTGTATATTAAAATTACTGAATTTAGTTAATTAGATGGTTATTTATAAGTAAACATACATGGAACGAGAGGCATGACGAGGTACAGTATTCAGTGGTACCTACCTACCTACCTATGATGACATTGACATTTGTATATAACTATAGAAACTTATTATACAATTTATGAAGCACTACAGAGCCACGTGGTTCAGGAATTTTCTTCCTATCTTCAGGCTGAACCATCTTATTATATTCCAATACTATAATTTTTCGTTTCTACTAGAAATATCGTCAAACCTAATAAAATGTTAATACATTTTGTAAACTTTATACTTGAACCATGCTGTCAAGTGTTTCTAATAAAAACGAAAAATGATTTGTAATGACAGTAATAATTGCTTGAGGTACGCACGATGGTATAGAAGGATCCAATTAGGATTGATAAATTAATTACCACTTCTATTGGGATATTGATGTTAGAAGACCAGTTCCGAATAAACGTTTATCGGTGCTACAAACATACTAAAGATTCAAAACTTCAGCACTTTGATAGATATACATACATATACATATATATATATATATATATAATATTTATCGATAACTTTATTTTTTGACTTTTTTATAATGTTCTATATGTTTTTCGCCTGAGAAAAAGAAAGAGAAATTTAGAATTTCTAATAAGGTCTTCTAATAAAATTAGGTCTTCATCATCGACCTAAGCCCTAATAGGTTTCAATAAGCGAAGTGTCTATTTTTCTTGTATGTTCCTTAAGTGGAGAGTAGTACAATTTATATCATAATTTTTATCACTAATAAAACGGATTAATTATGTGAATGCATCTATATAATTTCACATTTTGGTTTCATTTTATTTTTCTACAAACCACTTAAAAGTTCAGAGATGACCTAGATAAATATACTATCGATTGGACAAGATGACAGATCCGAGTCGGACCTGAATGAGAGCACGGCGACGATAAACACAATTGCATCGCTAGTTGAGCGTTAAACGACCCATTGTTTCCTTTTCATTATTTGTTTTTACAAAACCACACTTTTTCCACGATAATGAACCTTGCAACAGGATACAATATTAAGCGGTTTTAAAACTGAATCCGTCCATAATGGCTCATTATACAACTGCGTCGAGTTGACTTTTTACGAAGACGAATTTGTAATTACTCCAACAAAAACATTGGAAATGCCGATTGAAACCATTGCCTGATACCTATGATTTTTTTTTCTCGCATATTTTTCGTTTGATTTATTTTTTTTAATTTTATTAGCAATTTTTCAAGGTCATGTATATTAAGAGAACTAATATGTGTGGAATCAGAAATTAGGAAGGTGATAACAATAAGTTAGGTGATCCCTGGTGCCTCACTAGTTCAGATACTTCACAATTATTTATTTTATAGTTACAATAATAAAGATAAAACTATTTCATACCTCTTGGCTAAGCTTCCATCAGCCTTTGCCTACGACTATGACAATCCGATACAATAAAACAATAAAGTTAATTTTTAGAAATAACAAAAACCGACTTCATGATTAAACCTACAAGTACAAACTTACACTAAAAATTCGTAAATAATATTTTAATAACTTAAAAAAAAAAAAAAATCATTTAAGAACAATCAACGAAATTGCCGATACTTATATACTTATTCACAATTTATGATCAGCTATTTCTGAAGTCGGTGCCAGTTAAGAAAGGTAGTTTAATCCTGCTTTTGCAACAAACTTTCTACACTTCTTTACAATTACCAGCTTTCTTTTGATTTCTGTATGTTTTATTTGATACTAGATCCAAAAATAACTGAGCATAAAAGCGCTGAGTTGATTTCAATAAAATTGTTATGGGACCGCCTCTGAAGTATGACATATCATCAAAATCGGTTCAGAAGTGACAGAATGATTGCGAAACAAATATAAAAAAATAAATACAGTGGAGTTAAGAGCCTTCTCCTTTTTGAAGCCGGTCAATAAATAACGCATTATTATTAACAACCCCTACACAATCCCATTGTTAGTTTTTCTCTCTTGATCAAACCCTTCATTCAATTAATAATTTCTGAAACCAACCATCCGTAACTCCTAAGGTAAGTTATGACCCTGACAGAACTGATTTATTGTAGCAGAAGACCAGATGAGATCCGCACAAGTATAGAATAGACAGGATATTTAATACCGATCGGGAGACACAAGAGCCAGCGTGAGAACAGTCCTGGGAACTAGACCCCAGCGGGGGCGGACTGGTTCTGGAGGCTCCAGTTGTCCACTCACTGGAGGGATCTCTGGTCAAACACCTCGCATTTTAACCTTCATATACTAACACACTTTGTAAACCACTGTGGATCTAGATTCATCTATATCATATGCTTCCATCTAGTTGGATCCATCGCGATCGGCCGCTTCTTAACGACTCCATAACATACACCAAGATATTTAATCCAGAATATAATAGAAATCTTTACTAGGCTATGCTCTTTGATGATGTGTTACCTGACTATCGACAAATTAGAGCCATAAAACAATAAAGATCCCACTTCAGCACCTTACAGAATCTTTATATTCAGAATATCTAAGTAGTTCAAAACGAAATCTCTGCAGGAGTGTTCCACTTTTCGGAAAGTATGGAAGAAGAATAAAAAACATAGAGGAATCATACTATTATTGTGCAAAACATTAAATAAGTATGATTAATTGGATTCAAGTTAAAAATAAAATTATGGATCCGTAAAGAAGACGATTTAAAACATCATCAATACATTACGTTACAGGGGAGTAGAAGTATATTAGGATATCTCATAGTAAGCATGATGGTATAGAAGGAGCAATACAATGCTATAAAAGTGTAAACTGTTCCACGTTTCGGAAACAGTTTCTAAGTGGACTCCTTCTAGAGAGCCCGCAACGATCTACAGTATCGAAGTGCCTTCTTAACTTCGAGGTTGAAGTATAACATACTGAGGTATCAACATAACCTTACCAATTCTGCTTCAATTATCCCTAATATTCCTAATTTTAATATTTGAATTGTTTCTTCTTAACATAAGCGAAACTAGCACAGACTTTAATGGTGGCTATAGGATACATTAGACATGTGATAAAAAGTGGTAAGGAGAAAGAAAATAATAATTTCCTTGGCTTTAGTAAAATCCAGGGAGAGTAGTTTATAGCGGAGACGAACAACAAAAAGTAATAATTTACTTTTCAAAAAAGTTTAGTTCCCTATTCTTTCCATAGTATGAAAAAATATCGATGGTAGGTCACAACACTATTCAAAATGTGATAAGGTAATTTGGTCGGAAGGAGGGGCTAGCTTCACTCGGAAACTAGTATCCATTTTCATTTTAAAAAAGAAGTTGGTTTCATTTTAGCTGCGGTCGGGAAGACCTTCAGAGCCAGGCACGACCCGATCGAAGGGAGCGATTATGCCCTACCTGACGACGATAGGCGATAAAGGGCAAGCCGGATGAGGTAGGACCTTTAACCGAGGATCGAGCGGCGGCCCCAAAACAAGATACTTAGCTTTTATTTACTACTCCCCTGTCCTTTCCCGGGACGGGGATAAGTACCACCATAAATCCCCAAGGGCAACCTCCCCCCTGAATAAAATCCCTTTACATCATCTCCACTACAAGGGACTGAAATTCCTCGGCTCAACCCCTCGGTACCGCTCGTCTGAAATTTCCGCAGGAATCTTTCCTTTGAGTGTTCTGTACCGCAGTATTTTATATACCTCTATGTACTTGGAATCAGTTAAATAATATTTTAATGATAAAAATTGAGAATGAAATGCGATTGCAAGAATTAAGAGATTTATTCTTCTTGTTTATATATTGCACATCTTATGGCTTACACGCTAACTCCCAAGATACATGAACAAATAAAAACTATAACAATCTACAAAATTAATTATTTAAATAAAAAGTTTAAAAAAATTAAAAAACAAATCGAATAAATCCAACCAAAATAGCCAACTAAAACTAATAATATTATAACATTTTAAAGGAAAACCACCGTGGAACAAAATTATCTCAAAAATTGATATAAATGTAATTATATTTGTTTTGTTTTTTAATTGTTAATTTATCGATTCTTAAAAAATAACATTGGAGGAATTGGCCAATTGAAGCATACCCACAGCTACTTTCTGGATGTTAAACCACTCTTTAAATGCAGCTAATTAAAAAAAAAAATCAAACCATGAAATGCATCCTGAGGAATCCAAACATAGCAACAAGTGGAGACGTTGTGAAGAATCATGATATTTCAAGATTGTTTAATAGACCAATGCACAATCATATAATGAACTATTTAAAAGTAATTAATGTTTACAAAAAGTTGTAGTTTTTTATAAGAATCGTGTTCCTGATCTAATGCAGTTATACACGGAACTATAAAATATGTAAAGAAATAAATATAAAACATTGGAGATTACTTCCTAGAAAATTTTTGAAATTGGTTCGTTATTAAAAAAAAAAAAATAATATTTAAATTTTGATCATTTTCAATAGAAGTAAATTGAATTACAGGTGACAAAACCCGGCTCCTATGAAACCCTTTGAGTGCACACAAGATAAAAAAAAACAACAAACAAGAAAGAAGCGCCCTGACCAAACAAAAAGTTTTAAAAAAAATTGTGCAGTAAGCGACACAAAGAACGACGGGAGGGGGGTGAGAGGGGGGGGGGGGTATTGTGAGACTGACTGCATCAGCGGCCCCGATTGTTCTCTACAGTTTTCGAACGGAACAAAAGTTTACACTCTTCCACAATGGCCTTCGGCGAAATTGCTTGTGTACGGTGGGTGGCGTTTTATGATGAGGTGGAACAGCGAGTTTGAAGCGACAGTCATTGTATTTTTAAGGGGGCGACATCTTATTCTCTATTCATATCTTTAATCTTTTAGGCAGTATTAGTACTTAAAAATAATTTGGAATTAACAAACAAGTATTAAATTATTACATAAAACGATAGATTAGCCATTAAGAAATTAAGTATCCAAAACTCTATTTGCACCGCATTGGTGCAAGATAAAACATGGCAAGACTATCTCAAAAACAGCTAACACTTATCTGGATATAAAAATGCAAAAGTAGTCTATCTATTACACCTATACTCCAGAATAATTTTTTCACCCCAAAACACATTACTAAACAAATTAGTTTACGAAATACTGAAATGGGAAATCATTGAGTTATTTCCAACTTAATTTACTCTCCTTCATTTTGAAGGGTTTCAGAAGTTCGATTTTGATCATTCAATGGGTATTAGGTAAGATCTCATCAGACGTTTGCGGTCAGTTGAATAACCCATAAGCCATAATTTAGTACGTAATAAAAACCTATATAACTCTTTGAAACCAGCATATTGCAGCTTATCTATCAAAGAAATTACGCATCATTCTTCAATTCATGTTCTCACTCCGCAATTATTTGCTTTCTAGGTGATTATAAAATTAGCAGGAAAAAAGAGCAGAAATAAAATTATATTTCAACTCTTGCTTGTTGTTGGAAGTCCTGCTTATCTACCCCCAGGACCGCCACTGATGAAAATATATGGGTTTAAATGAATCGAACGAAATTTGAGCTCATTAAGTCCCAAATAACAGGGGGAGTTATAGTTCAATCAGCAGATCAGTTCTGACCCAAAAACTATAAAATACTTCAAATTTCTCGATTATTAATCAGTCACTATTCACATCATACAAAAATAGAGATATTACCCCTCTTTTTATTGGCCCAATTTCAGGCTGACCAAATAGGGATACCAGATCTCACGTTTGAGTTCAGGAAGGTAACGTTCAATCAAATGAACAGCTCAGTGATATTAAACTCATTTACTTATTATTTATGGAATTGGAAAGCAGAAGACATTCAAGGGCTTAACATATTGGACCTTTGAAAGCTTGAAGATTTAAGTTACGGAGCGGGTTGTAAGAGAGAAGGGACCTTGGCAGCTGGTACCGTTACCTGGACCGCATGCCAGTACTTCGTTACAGTAACCTGTTACAGTTACAGGTATTCAAGAAATTACTGTTGATTTCTACACTTGTACAAAAATAGTTTAATTTGCAAACAGGTTTTTAATGTTCTTAAAGTTCGGATGGGATGAATATTATAGTTATAAATACGAAATCTAAAATAATTGTCGGGATAAGGTATGTAGGTGAACTAGATGTAGGAATAAGAATAATAATGAATTACATAACCAATATATAACGATTCTACATAACAACAATCAACCAATAATTGAAGGGCTTGGAGGATAATTTAAAAGGTGAAGGGGTTATGTCACATTTGAAAAAAAATTTAATCTACTTCATTGAATGAAGGATTTCTGTGCAGAAGTGTTAGGTAGCAAAATCTGAATATTTCAAAACAACTAGAAAAACGGATATGAAACACAGAAGGGGTATGCAGCATTTTCTTGCCAAAGGAAAATGTAAAAAAAAAAGAAAGAAGTTTTTAATATAAATTACTCAAAATTGTTTAGTTACAAATTTCTTTTGTACACCAAACCCTTCAAATGCGAATAGTTTGTCTCTGCTTTTGTCACAAAAAACATAGACATAAAAGCCGCCTAGAAAACGATATATTACCATTAACTTGGCAAACATTACAAGGAGAAAACAAAAATGAGCAGGATGACAGATCTCCTCCCGTTGATTATCAAATATAGTTGGAATCAAATTCCCTATTTGTAAATATTATTTTGTGGGGCCCGCCGGCAGAGTGCTTCCTCCACACTGTTCATGTAGTAGGAGTACCTTCAGGCGACTTAGACCGTCCAGGTATGACAAAGAAGACAGATCTTAGAATGCTGAAAGGAAAAAAGAGACCTTTATTCCTCTATAATTGTTTATTTGTTTGATTTAAAAAAAAAATAAAGTCAAAGACTTGAAAAAAACGAAACAAAAACAATTGTGGGACAAGTGCGATTCCAGATTTAATCAAACAAATAAAAATAGAAACATAATTGTGCTAAAAAAGTATGGTTTAAATTAATCAGAATGTTCATTCCTAAAAGCAAAATGTTCAACGTCAGGTTCTATTCTTCGAAAACTTCCTGGTAAGCGATCTTCCTCCATATGCAAGCCATTTAGACTGGCCATTAAAGTTCTCTCCGCACGCTATAAATAATGGTAAGATATAGTGGCGATTTACTAGAATTAGTAAAGACAGTTCCTAGTTTCATCTTTAATAAATAGTGAATCGCAATTTCCAAGGCCGGTTTTTGATATTTGAACAAGATTATTTTAAGCATGAGGAACCTAATAATAGTACACATATTAATTTCGGTTCGTTGTTTAAAAATGAGCCTCTTAAAAATTATCATACCCAATAGCCGAAGGAGTTATGATACAAAATTGTTACTGTTCTTATACGTAATTCATTTATAAATTTTTTTGAATTTTTGAATTTCTTAAATTTTAATTTTATAGATATTTAACAACTATTATAAAAATACTCAAAAAATAAACTTTAAATTGCCATCCTACATTTTTTAAATGTATATTCTAATTATAGCATAAGTAATCAACCTTAATATATGCTTTCATTTTATGAATTAGAACCGTATTAATGTAATAGAATATTTTTAAAAAATGACATTTTTTAAACAAAAAAATAAAATTAAAAATATAACCCATAGTGGTGCACTGCCATTTCCCATTTATCAGCCAGCTGCTTTAATTCCACGCAGGTACCATATTTTGGGATGGGCATCGAAAAATTTCTGAAACATTGTTTCTGCTTCTTGAAATATTTTATATTTTTTCCAAGACAAGAAGTGGGCTATGTATCGAAACAAATACAGATCTGGTGGACCAAAGTTCGTACTTTAAAAAAGTGGGTGATGAAGTATTTCGATACCTTCAAGATGTTTGAATTAAAGTTTTCCTAGGTTTGATGAGAATTATGCAGCTTTGTCTTGCTGGAACAGAATTCTTTTGCGGTTGACTAAGGCTGGATAACGCAGCGACAGTTTCCAGTAAATGTCATCCAATAAAGTTCAGATTTTATTGTACTTCCATCAAGAACAAATCGATGGATTACGCCTTCACAGTTCCAAAAACCACCCTTCTTCTTTTTCCAGTTCTTATCTAACTTATATATTTTTAAACCAATGCCGCGCGTTTGGAACGTATGCGGCGGCTGAACAAGGTTTTTTTTCCAGTCATGTTGCTTTTTCAATAAAATTGATTGTACTAACGCTTTATCTAGGCAGTTCATTGTTGATAAATAAGCTTAGATTAGTGTTCTTAAGAGAGAATAAATTGTCAGTAAACAATAAATAAGATAAATGTGTTTATAGTTTTTGGGATCTATGCAATTGACGAAGCATCATTTTTTATCCTGTTAAATCCTAGCGAGGAACAGACAGGAATGTCAATCCTGGTTCAGCACTCTCTTACGCTGAGAGGCACTCCAGGGGAATTTTGAAAGAAGAAGAAGGATATTAGCAAAATGATTTTTACTAGCGTTAGATTTGATACAATAAAGGCTTACTAACCTGCCCTAAAAAGTGGTGCCTGTAGTAGGTGGGCTCTGGAGTGGGTATGGGTTCGGGTCCAGGCTGGCTGCCTCTCCGGTCCTCTCCAGTGTCACCCCAATAGCCTGCTGGAGGGAGGACTAGGCTGGGGTACGGCCCTGGAGTCTCCAGCAGCCGCTCGAGTACCTCTCTACTGGAGGTGCTCGTCGTGGAGTCACTCCTCTCTGCTGCCCGCCGTTCTTCCCTCGAGCTCTGAAACAATATTACATAAGATAAGAATTAAATGATTTATTTATGCCTCCTTAATTAAAGAAGTTGAGAATATTTACGAGATCTTAATACTTAACGATTTTCTTTTTTACTAAATACATTGTCTCAATTCGTTCCGCGGGAGGAGTATTTGGGTCGATTTTTAATATTAGATTGTTGAAAATGATAATCAATCACTGTTAAATGAGTTAAGGGGAACGGGATGGGCAAATATTAATGAATTGATGTCAAAGAGGCATTCGATTCTGTTGTTCGCTTGCACTGAATAATGCCACAAGTTTCTTCTGATTGATTGTCTTATTGTTCAGGCTCCGCAGCCCAGGCTTTGTCTTAAGATTTACGAAGAGAAGATTGTCGGTTGTGATGGAGTTTAATTATCATGTATTAGTATTATGTCAAAATGTAACTTGTTTTTAGGAAGACATATAGCCAACGGAGACGCCTAGATTATCAGAGTAAGCAATCTTAAAATGCCGCGAAAACAAAACAAGATACTTCCAACCCGATTATTAATTGGTTATTAGTAAAGTAAGAAGACAAATAAGCACTTTTATTTTGCATCTTAGTGGACAGCCAATTAAAGTAAGAGAAACTTCTACAAGGCTAACTTAGAAAGAAAGAAATTATCATCTGGCATGGCTAGAAGCTGTACTAGAAAGTAAGAGCAGCTCTCGAAAGTAACATTTCCTGGCATCCAGGCATCATTACACAAGAACTCCACTTGCCGAAAACAGATGTGGCTCCAACACAAGGAGTAATAACCTCAAAGGACTACCTTGCGACCCGCCATCAGGGCAGCCCACTGCTACGTGAAGCTATTCCAGGCAGATCCGCGTCTCCTTTCTACGCTAAAAAAGATCGGAGATCAACGTTCTTGGGTTGCTCTCAGAACGAGGAACCGGATGTTGACACGTTATATCATAACTGCGCGGAGAAACGTTTCTACAAAGGAGTTCAATTATAATATAAAGGTTTCTTCTAATGTATTTGTATTAATAGGTTCAATTGATTTTTAGAAATCTGAACTTTGCCATTTTAATATTTGTCATCTCCTTCAAATGGGAATAAATTTGGATTGTTCTGTTTCAGGACTTTAAATATCAAATATGCAATCCTAAATTCATCTATATACTACTGAAGTTTAAACATTATCAATGAAGAAATATTAATCTTTTTTTTAAATGTTTGTACAAAGTATTAGATTATTGCAACAAAGAAAATAGCGATTGGGGGAGAGTGGATAGAAACGAGATAAAGATGGCCATGGAGATAGCAACAGGTGGGAAATATAACAATACAGTTAGTGGCCAGGGTCAGAACAGGAAGGGCACGCACAGAGTGCGCACCGAATCGATTTCGGTGGCAGTGGAGGAATACAATGTTGACAGCCCTGATACAGTAATCTTTCATTTATAAACAGTTATAGTTTTCTATTAGGTACATCGTTCAAAACCGTTACTTTAATCATGCCTTCAGAGAAAGCATAGCTAATTTTGTTCAGCAAATCAGTTGTAGATAATTTTCCTATATTATATTTATTATTGTAGAGGGTGAGGACTTAACATAAGAAATAGAATTTTAAGAAAAATTTTGAAAATTGTATTAAAAGGTTGAAAAACTTTCATATGCTTACATATAACTGAAAATTAAACGGTTCCTAAATGGCTTATTTCCATAGCTAACAAGTTATAGTAAAGTTTAAAACTGAAACAAAATATCAGTTGAAAAATAAAACAACGGCGAAACAATCATTACAACAAATCCTTCAACAGGCAACTTAAGCATACTAGCAACTCTAAACATTTTTCAAAACAATAATTTTTGTTTGTTAGTGAAGTGAATGTTGACCAGGGCCAAGGATGACTTGCGACCTCAACATCCTCAAACTTTCTCGATAACTTGGGCTCATTACCGAGAGGGTCACACACAAGGAATAAGCCGTACCCTAGCATTAGCAGGAGAACATAGAAGGTACCATCATTATTGATACCGGAGGGTTCGGAAAAAAATGCAATCACCAGGCTGGGCAACACACTCTTTTCGAAGGAAACAAAAGGAGCATGATTACCTATAATTAAGTAGCCATTGGGAGAAAGCAAAGGCGGGAACCTTCTTCCTTCGGACTTGAGGAAGTGTTGGCTGTTGTGCAACCTGCTCCCGGTCACGTGTGCTCTCAGCTATGGTTTCTAGTAATTTAAAATGAGGAAAAAAAAAAAAAAAAAAAAAAAAAAAATCAAGACTTTTTTTTATAACAGAAATTAACTAGACAATATGGTGCCTGCAACTGTCCCATACATCTCCTATCGTTGAATTCGATTTCACTTTTAGTGTTTTTGTCTCTGATGGAAGTAAACTTACAAAACAGGAAAAGGGGTACGAAAAATTTTATAATAATGAATGTATACTCTGTTTATATTAACTTCAGATTTCGTAAAAAAAACAGTACAATCCATTTTAGTTTTTTCATTGGAACGCCACTAAACCTTCCAATTCTTCTTGTATACAATCCTCACAATACAAAATCCTTCGTAAAATCCTCAATGCTCATATTAATGTCAATGATCATATTTTTTAATCTTAATCATAACGATCTAGATGTTCCATATGTTACAGATTTGGCCCAAACAAGAAATATATCCCCTTCATGATAAGCTACATACCCACTCGAATCCACTGCTCTCCCAACTTTCTTCTCACTGTCTATTCCCGATAACCCTCAGAGATATCTGAAAAGAATGGCCTAGAGACTTACTAATGTAGAACAGTTATTGAAGTACTCCTAATGGATAGTTCTTCACACATTTATTATATGACATTGTAATCATTTTACCGCACAGTAACTTCTTGTAAATTTTCTATTCAGTTAAAAATATCAATAAAATTAAAATTAAAAAATACAGAAAAATCTTTTTTCCTTATTTTTCTTATTCCTTTCCTAGGCGTTTCGGCCGTACTAGGTTTTCCTGGCAGAGAGGGTGACGGTAATTAACTGCTTATCACTAATTCCACACTGTTATAAGCTAGATTCGAAAACAAAATCTTCCATCTTTGCTGTAAAATTTTGTTACTGATTATTAAGCTTAAAAATTTTCATTACTTCTTCTTTTTTAGTATATTTTTAGAATGGTACTACATTAGAAAGGAGAAAAGAAATATTCTTCTTCCTAGTTAATGATAAAAAAAAATAATCACATGCATCTGTTTGAGATGACTTAGAAAGATCATAATTTTATCTAGACCTAATCTTCAGACTCATCCCATATATCCTTTTACAAGACTCTTCCTCTCATACATTACACAATATGTTACTTCCATTATTTAACTAAGCGGAACCAGATTAAGCAATGACATTTTCCACGGGGAGACGATGACGGATGCCCGAGACACTCGAGGACCGAAGTGCCTTTAGGTCAATAAGTTCTTACTTAGGACCTAAGTCCTAGTTTCTTTCTTGTCCTGACCAATTTCCTTCCACTCTTCCCCCCCCCTCTTTCTCCTTTAACTGATCTTCCGTAAAAGCACCTTCTACTTCGATCAATGTTGGTGACACACTTTCTTGTCCACTTATCGTTAACTTACAACGAATTAAATTCTTCAGAAGAGTACTTTAACCATGCGTATTTTCTGTAAATATTGTTAGATGTTCTTATTTAGTAATTTGTATGTTTGAATGATAAATCTATGCTCAGAAAATATTATTTTTTCATAATATTTTTGTTATTTAAATCCGTCACCAGAGAAGAGCAACTTTTTCTTCTGAAGACAAGGCACAAGGCCGATTCTGATACAACAGAACTATTTAAGCAAATCTCTCTTACAGCAATTTTTCGAAATTTTATAGCAATTCCAGGTTTCAATCGTAATCTTGTTTGATAGAATTTGTTTTTACGCCTTAAAGCCTTCATTTCGCCGGTATATCGCATGGAAATCAGCTCAGTTGTAGCAAGTCGACAAAGGATCACATTCGTGGTACGTGGACAAAACTGGCTGTAGAAGGATTTCTTTTTCCCAAAACCTATTTTGGAAAAAGATCCAGCACGAAATTGTATCTTAAAGGATAAAATCTTGGAACTAGTTTTGGCCAAAAAGTACTTATAGCATGTGACTGCTTAGGCGTCGACGTATATGTTTTTTTGATGAGGATACATATAAGATAATTTGTATGTAGTTTATTTTGTTAAGTTGTAAAAATAATTTTAAAAACATCTTAATTTTTTTATAGAACAATTGATGTTGGGGATTTAAGGGTATAAGTGTGATAAAAAAATAAATTAAAATTAGTTTCTGGTTGCTATTTCAGCAATTCTTAACTGTTACTAAAAAAAATTTTTTTTTATATAGAACTTTTATTGAGTAATTATTGCTGAGTGAGAGCGCTATAGAACATTCACGCCGGAAAGAGTTGATAAGCTGGCCATTGCCAGAACTCCATAATAAATAAATTTTACAAAAGATCTATGGGCCACTGCCGTTTTAGTCTGCGAGGTGGGTTATCAGGATGGGTAGAGCTGGATAAAGATCGAGCCTGAGGGGTTACTAAAAATTACAAACCCTAAACTGTTTTATAGCAATTTATCGTTATTTATCAAGGCGACATAATTGAACGCTTAATTTCAACTTTATTTTTAAACTATTATTTGTTTTGGCTGCCAACCTTTCCATCAGTAACTTACTTAGTTTGTAATAATTTTTAAGAATCTTCTATTTACAAATAATATGAACCTATTAATATAATGAAAAGGTTAGTTCAGGATATGAGAGAAGGAAAAATAGAACATTTCGGCGTGGTTCAGCCTCCATTATACCCCGGATAACCTTTCCTATAATTTATTCTAGGGTCAATAATATTCCCTCTACCAAGCTAACACCCACCTTTCCTAATATCCTTTCAATAATAAAACTATTATAATATCTCCAACTTTCATTTTAATATAAAAATAACTATTTTTCAAAGAAATAATCAATTTTCAATTGGATTTACACTTATACATTATAAAAGGTTAAAACAGGTTGATAGTATATTTGCAAAAAGTAAAAATATATAATTAATCCGTTCAAGTTTTAAAAAAATCTTGTAATGATAAAATAAAATGATTAAAGTGAGAAACAGAAAGTTTTAGTGCTATGTAATAAATATTTTCAGATGTTACTTTTAATAGTTAAAATAATAGGTTTTAACTACTAATTAAAATAACTATTTTTATCTCATCACTAAAATTTAATTATGCGTAGAAATAACATAAAATTATTATTTAAAAAAGTTATTAAAGAAACAACTAAATATAGTAACCATGGTGGATATTAAACCTTATAATTATAAAAGTAATATATTAATCCGGGTGAAGATTATCATTAATTATAGTTCCAACTTTATTAGATATTCACTCGTCCTATTTACTGATAAATTAAATGTCACGGCAAAATGCATAAATAAATTGTTTGAAAAAAATCGATTAGGAGTTTAGGCCGACGACCTGGCCAGCGAAATGGGTCAAATGACTCAAGGAGCTTTATAATTCACGGCTCATTTTTCGCTGTGAGGAGAATCCTTTGTCCCCTTTGACGTGCCCCAACATGCCACCATAGTCAGCCATGTCATACATAATGAATTGCAACAGTCTTTGTCTTAGTTGTACTCTGGGACATGTCAAAAGACTCTGGGACAAAATAATTCCGTAGAAAAATTCCGTGGATTTCAGTTTGATGTTCACGTTTCGGGCGGAATCAGATACCTATACATAATTAGAAACCAATATATCAGGATATTGCTGGGGACACGTAAAAAATGCATTCACAAAGTTAGAAATATTCATAAAAAATCATTGTTTAACAAATATGGATATTTGAGCAATTTCGTTTGTGAAGAAAAAAAACGATTTGATAAACTAATAACAAAATCTGTCAAAACTGAAGTGAATAAGCAGTAGAACTTTAATCTACGCATTCATTCCTTATTTTAAATATAAATAAATATTTTATTTAAATATAAATAAATATTCCTTATTTAAAAAAAATATTAAACAGGAGCTAAATTAAACAATATTTTTATTACTCTGCTTATAACATATAGATTACTTACTGACATATATAAAATGTTTTGCACTACAGTATGTATTATACCATAGGAATTTATTTTTCATTTAATTAGTGGAGTGTTCTCCTATTTGTCACTTATTTCTCTATATCTTTAGTCAGTATGTAAGTATATATTATAAGTTCTTTTTCTTTTCATTTTAATATGTCTCTGACCGGATGTAGTAGTATCCATGTCTGTACTTATTTCTCATTCTTTGCTGCAATATTAAATTATTTTTATATTCTATTCTATTCACATATTGCAACCAGACGATTTATCTACCAAAGTTTAGAGTCAGTACATCTATTCTAGTTCTATATATACTGAAGAAAAACTGAGGAAAAAGCAAACAGCTGGGGTAGGCTACACTTACAACAGCAGATAAATAATACAGCAAAGATTGAAAAATATATATATATATATATATATATATATATATATATATATATATATATATATATATATATATATATAAAAGGAACAAAATATGGTGGAAAACCTACTAGGGGCAGGATACCACTTCGAAAGTGTCGAAAAATTCAAGTGCAAAAAGCTCCAGATTTGGTTGCAACAATAAAGCAAAGGAGATTAAGATGGCTGGGCCATGTTCAGAGAATGAGCCCCAACAGAATGCCAAAAATCATGCTGAATGGGCGTCCCGAAGGAGGCAAGAGAGAAAGAGGAAGGCCTAGATTGCGCTGGGGGGAAGACGTTGAGGCAGACCTAAAGACACTTGGTGTGAGGTATTGGAGGAGAGCAGCTGGTGACTGAAACAAATGGAGGGGTATCGTGGAAGAGGCCAAGGTTTTGCATGGACTGTAGCGCCATTGTTGTTGTTGTTGATATATATATAAGTATAAAAAGTATAAAATTTTCACCGATTTAATACTAATACATAGCTATAGAATTAAAATGCAAAATGAAAAATTTGTTTTAAAAAAAATCTTCAGACCCAGGTGTGTATGGCATACTACATTAGTTTAAAAATCTCAAGTTAAATTTCTGAACGTGCCTAAGTTATTTCAAGTTTCATTACAAAATCGTTAATAAATCTACTAATATTGTAACACAATAGGAAGCCCCAAGTCTGTCTAATGGGCGTTGCTTCAAAAATATTTCTTTTTTACTCTCCTTATATTAGGATAAGGTTGAGCTATGGGGTTCCACTAAACCTTCCGTTTCCCCCAAGTATCCAATTAAATCCTTCGTGAGTCCTCACAGCTCTCAATTATATTGCAAATAAATTTATCCACAAGACCTTAATACCACCACATGTTGCAGATTAACCCCGAACGAGATAATAAACTCCATATCCACTCAGATCAATTAGTTTCAACTTGCTTCCGAATTGTATTACAATAACCTTCCTAAGCGTCTTCAAAGAATATAGTCTCGGGACCTTCTACTATTTTTTAAATTATTAAGTGCATAATTTAAAATATAAATATCTCTAAGTTTAACTTACAAGTCTATAATCGCAATTTTTAGGCTATAAAATATATAAATACCCGAAGGAAAAATGTTAGAATGGTATTCCTTCGAACCGCCGAGATGGTGAAAGTGGGTATAGTTCACGGCCATCTGGTATACCCGATCCCTTTCCATCCCTGGCTAAAGTTCAACAAGGATAAGTCGGCACCGCACACATCCACGACACGATACCGCCATTAGCCGTGATATATAGAGCACGTGACACCCTGAGTTATTGTCGTCTAGTACCAAAGTGGCAATTATTGTAGAACCTTGATCGATAGTTGATACAGATCTCCGGGGTTGGGGCGGGATCCATTATTGTGTAAAAATTCCATTATTTATGCCCCATTTTCGCCTATTGTCTTGTTAGCGAGGTTTAAATATATATTAAGCGGTTAGTTTAGGTTATACAATAGTTTTTTTGGTCTTTCGGACTTCAAAGATAAATATAGTACAGCTGAAAGTACACTCGGAAAAACTTTGATTTGATACTTATTGCCTCATTTTCTATCATAGTATTCTTAATTTTGGTTGAGAAGATGGTCAGGGGTGCAGTCAGGTGGATAAATTATACATTCAAGTTTTAAAAAAAAATCTTTATATATGGAGTGCCGACGTTTTGACCTGCCATACAGGTCTTCTTCATGGCTAAAATAACATCGGCACTCCGTAAATAAAGTTTTCTTTTTATTTTTTTAAAACTTGGATTATCAGCATGAAGAACAGTCATCTTCAAAATGGGGTGTAGACCAATTCCTTAAATTAATATAAGATGGGAAGGGTCACCTTCATAAAGCCAATGGTCTCTGCATACAAAAATTTTTATTTAAGACATTTCTCTTAAGTCAGGCATCATCAGTTATTACAATCTACTGTTCACAACTTAAATACAGTAACTTTCCATAATTTACTAATTGTAATAATTATATATACAATATATTTTTGTCCTAAAGTCCCATTTTTGTAAATATACTGTAGAAATGATTGTGAATTAAGTTGTGAACTGTAGGTTGTAATAACTGATGATACCTGACAAGCGAAACGACTTGAATAAAAATTATATGAATGCTAAGACCATTGGCTTTATGAAGGTGATCCTTCCTTAAACTTGGATTTTAATTTATCACCCTGGCTGCATCCCTGACCATCTTTTCAACCATTATATCATTCAGTCAACCAAACTATTTTCATCAATTATACTTAATTTTGTTCATTAAAGTTTTCATTTTTATGATTTTTGTATATAATTTCATAGTATTTTATTCATGTGGTTTTATTTTATTCCACGGATTTTTTTTTAAAAAATTATAATTACATACAAATCGGCGCTCACATAATTTGTCGAGGCCTCCAGTAATATCAACCATTGCTGCTGCTCTCCAGTTCCTCACCAAGTTGGACAACGCATCCTCCACTCCATCTGCCACCTCAGTCTTGGCCTGCCAACTTTCCCCTTGGCATGTATCTTTTCCTCAAGTTGTTTTATTTTAGATCCTCATCTACATTCATTCTCGCCCATCGTTTTCCAATCTTAATATATATCTTACAATATAATCATTTTTATATTGTTGAGCAATCTCTGAATTATTTCTCAGTTTCCAAGTGTTGACTATGAAAACGACCGAAAAATTCTAATAATTCGTTCCTCAAACCTCAGAAGCATGGTTTCTTGTGTTTTAGAAATTGTTCAGCATTGGTCAGAACAGGTGTTATTAGGGTTTTATACAGTCGCAATTTGGTGTTGCGTGAATGGTTTCTACTCCTGAAGTGCTTTAGGTTTCCAAAACAGCACTTATTTATTTCTTGCTGCATGTTGTTGTTGTTGTAAGTAGTTCAGTTAGAAATGGAACTAGAGAATCAACAAAATAACAAAAAAAAAAAAGCTAAATTTCTGATTATAAAAACAATAAAGTCCATTTGCAATAGATGAAGCTAATTCATTTGTTGGGGTTCAACAATAAAACTATTTTTTATCTTGGAGAGACATTTCCCCCTTTTTTTGAGAACAATCTACTCAAAAAGCTGGAATGCGATGACAATGAATAACAAGTAATAATTGTCCCATTGTTGGGGAAGCAGGAGGGAACCCTTCGGATTACAGCAATTAGAACTTGCCAACCCTCCCTCATAACTTCCAATAGCTCATTGCCAACATCCAACTCTCGGAGCAATTTCAGTCATCTGTAGAGAGGACTCGAGGATAGAAAGTACAATTGTATCCAATGCGCTATCTCAATCAAGGTCGAAGAGTTATTTCTGTTTGGTTTTATCGTAAAGAAGGGAAAAAAAGAAGGTATTGTAATTGGGCTATTCTTCAGGGTTGATAGAAATTATTATTTTTTATAAAAAATGGCAGATGATTTGTCTGATTAACCTGTACCGTAAGAAGAAAGCGCAGTAAGTTAAATTCAAATTAAAATAATCAGGTAGCGTCAACTAAGATTAACGGATACATATTCAATCATACCTTAAAACCAAGCCTTGATAAATCTCAACATGTTATCATTATATTCAGCCATACGATAGAATACAAAAGATACGTAAATCAAGTTCGACCAACCCAAGGGTTCCTATAACCTCGCCGTCTTCCCTTTCACATCCGTTTGTTCTCTGCAAAACCTCTACATCTTCGACCTTGTTCGCTACACGATCCATTCGACACGCGCCAACGTACAGCCAGTGAATCGACAATGGGAATTTCGAATATTAGTTAAGGACTTTTCGGAAAAAGGAATATTCAGCAATTAGCCGTAGAATCCTATTGTATCATCAGGAGGGTGCCAATTGATGGAGTGAAATTCTATTCCGTAATCACAATGGAGTGAAACTTCTTCTATTGTTGGGTTATTGTGAAAATGTTTCGGGTGAGGAAAGGGGTGACGACCCTGAAATTCAATCCGTCCAATTGTGATGTTTTCATCGTCATTAGAATACGAAGATTCCGGGTTTATTTTATATTGTATTAATAGTCCTAGATATATTCTTCAATACATAGTTAATGTAATCGCAAACAAGGTTAATCAAAACGAAAAAAAATAAATATATATATTTACTGGTGATTTTATGTGGAACATTCATCAGAATTTATTTTTTAAATTGAGCTTAAAAATGTAGATAAAAGTAAGCGTTATAAAAGTAACTAGAAGATCAAAGTACCAAGCTAAGCGCCGAAGTAAGTTTCTAGGTGTATAGGTGAAGTGAAATATTAGGTTGATTATGCTACACTGTGTACACATATCGTTACTTAAGAATTCATTTATGCTTCTTTTAAAATTTAATAATTTTTAAACATATGATTTTCTTTAAACAGTAACATTTTTCAATTGTTTTTATTTTTTTAAACTTTTAATTAGTAATTATTACAATGCGCCACATATGTGGGCAATAAGTAATATAGATGGCTTTATGATTACTTTTTTTTTTAATTATAAAATTATAACTAGTAATTAGAAATTACAAAATATGGCACAGTTATTTTTCTAAAATTCTTCCACCTGATGAATCGAGTGAAAGAATGAAGCAAATAATCAATATTCATTAAAAACATTCAATCAGTTTCAGTAACATAACTTTCACTATTCATAATTAAATACTCTTAAAATGAAGTTAATTTCGATATTATACTGTGGGTGCTATTATATAAATTGCATAAAAAGTAAATAATCCTCTGTTAAACTATTTTCAGTTCACTGGACATTCCCTAGGGAAATGTTATCAGAGAAAAACAAGTCTCTCGGGAACATTTTCAAAGAGGAATATCACAGTGACCATTCGACCGAGAGCGTAGTACGATCAAGTTGGCAGGTTAAAAACATAAACATAACATATTTATATATTTTCTAATATATATTCTTAGAATAATGTATTAAGTAATGCATTTATATGTTTACTTGTATAACGAAGAGGCGGGTGGACTCCAATGCTGTTGACTAAATTAGGTCTTGCTTGCAATCGTAAACAAATATTTGCTACGACAAAAAGCTTTGGTTCTTATTTTCATGAGACGCTTGATGTTTACTTGTTAATCAGACCATATAGACCGAAAAATAATCAAACTTTAAAAAGATGACAATAATATCAAAAATAAAAAAAATATAATTTCATCCTAGGAAAAACTTCGCATCAGTATTTGGATTTTTCTGTTCGTTTATTATTATATCTCATAACAGTAGGTTTAAGAAACAGAATATACAATACAAACTTAACAGAATATACAAGAAAAACTTAAAACTAAACGGACACAGCCTGGAGGTTTAAAATTTGATGAAACATAAAAAAAAAAAATTGATTAAGTTTCTATAACCAATAAAATATAACTTGATATTTTAATAACCATTTTTGTTAATTTATTACATTTTTTATTTTTTACAACATAGAAATTTTTCTTTCTTTTTTTTTTTTTTAAATTGTTGAATTCAGTATTTTTTTTCATTTTTTTTAATCCAATATGTATGTATCTAATTGTAAGTTTTATGCATAGTGTAATGCAGGACCAAAAGAATCCTAGTGGTTTCACTGCCCATATTTACTGTTCAACTGAATAAATAGCAAGCTGTTAGTTCTATAAGCAATTGTTAGATTATATTAATATTAAAAAAATAACAGGAATAATATTATGAAATAGCCTTCGTTACAAGTTCGAACTAAAAATAACAAATTTGAACATATAACTCTTAAAATTCTGAAAGTAAATGCTCATTAAGCTCAATTAGTAACCCTTGTAATCAAAATAATTTTCAATAACTATAAAATAATAATAAAATAATTGGAAAATGTATCTCGGTCCCAGATGATTTTTGTTTTTTCCAGCACATAGCAGTTATTCTTGAGGAACCGTAGTCCCATAAAAATATTTCTTTTCATTTTAATTATAATTACGAATTAAAATGTAATGACTGTGAAGGGAAAAACTGAACGATCGGTAAATCGAAGAGTAAAAGAACAAATAAGCGCATATAATGATAAACCCAAAATTCTTATTTCGCTATCCATCTAAACGAAAATAACGATAAATGTAATAAAGACTCGGGAGTAAAAATAAGACATCAAGTAGAAAATGGTCCAAAATTAAATATTTATGAATAATTATAAATAAGAAAATCGTTTAAAGCCGATCCAGATTTTTGTTTAAATGACCTGGTAAACATTTCCAATAGCTCTATTTTAAATTTGTTTCCAATAGGAAAGGAAAAATCAAATGAATCATAAGGGATCATAGTAAACTTCAAAAATTTAACCTACCTGCCCCCTTCCTCTTCCCACGATGGATAAGATAAATTTCAGATAGCTCTTAGACATCTTGAGGTGAGTACCGATGTTTGATTTCTTGTCTTATATTTTTGAAAATTTTAGTATATGTAATTCATGTAAGATAACATTGATCTGTTGAAAAATTTTGTATGTTTTAGAATTGAAGATGAATGTTTAACTTTCGAAACTAGTATTCTAATAAAATAATCCAAATAGAAGTGACAATTAATTTCTGAATCCTAATTAGTTATAATTGTTTAGCTATTTCTTCGTTTTACTATTATCTTAAAATTGTATCGTTCTTTATATTATTTATATATTGTATAGTTCTTTTTTTCATTAATTTCTGACAGCGTATATATGAAATCATATTCTTATTACTAGAACATCTATATTACTTATTACCCTATTTGAAGCAGATTGTAATACTTACTAAATAAAAGTTAAAAAATAAATAAAATAAAATAAAACTTCTCTTAGAGGTGGATGGTATTGGCGATTCAAATCGTTTCAAAATTAAAAATTATTAAAATATTATCTAACGTAACATAAGCACAATACAAATACAAATGGACAAACTAGTTATTTCTAAACTGTTCTTTAAGAGTTAGATGAAGCTGAACTAAATTCTACGATAACTTACTCCCACCCCTCCAGATGTACTAGGAGTACTATACTAGAACTACTAATGGACAGAACACAGTGACTACAATTCCCCAGAGCTGTGGTCAGCTGGGACCGTCTCGTTAGACACTAACGACTTCTCTTTTCTTCTCCAGTTGTGCCTAATCGCTGCTTAATGTCGGCGGTGTCGCAGCATTTGATTACGACAGACGCGGTAATAAATACATGGCTGTTGACCTAATGGCTTTAAGTGGAAGAATTCTATTGCATTCCAATCAGATTCCAGTTAATTTGATCGAAGTATTTTCCTTACTTCTGTTAGTAATTTCTAAACCTTAAATAATCCAATCTCTTGAAATAAGATGTACAAATGTTTCAATAAATAATATTTATTAAAACTACTTCACTTCTGCACAAACAACACAAAAAACTAACAAAAGAAACACAAACAACAATCTGCACTAGCTTTATACGAATAATCCTTAAGAATAATAAATGCTGAATAAGGTTGAAATTTCAAATAAAAGAATAGTGCGTACACCTAGGTGTTTCCTAGACTATATTAACCTCAGCTGTTTAGTTTATTAAACTGATTTATATTAAAGGTATGAAAGGTATGACATTGAAGCACATACTCGAATCCGATAAACAAACTTTCGTGATTTTTTTTTTTTTTTTTTTTTAAATGAACATGGCCTAATCAATTAATGAATGATGTTTTGAAATGATTAATAAAACAAAATGTATTAAAATTGCTAAGGCTTAAATTATCCCTTGAACATAAGCCTTAAATTATGTATTGAACTAGGTCTATCTTGTATTAAAATGACATTACTGATTTTGGTCTTCTAATTGCCGATCAAATTCGACATTTTTCACATTTTTTTGTTTTACATATGTGTCGGACAATATATGGTAAGAGTGATATGGCTGAGAATACAACGCTGGGATTTCCGGTAATCCTGCTTGTTCCCACATGTTTTCACTTTGATTTATTTGATTATTTTTTCACTTTGGCTTGTATACAGTGTGAATTGATTTATTAACGTGTCTATTGTTTATTGATCTTGAATGAGGTAAATTGTAATATTTCGTAAAATTAAAAAAGAAAAACTTGAGAAAGAAGTAATAAAAAGAAATACATTTCTGAGAAATGGGGAAAAGAGCTATACATATATTAAAGGGGACCCAACCGCAGGTGAAATACGCAGAAGATACGCCATAAATATGACGTAGCCTGGACCCTCCAAGACATACGATAGCTCTGGATAGAGGTATAATTTGCCCTATATAGGACACTGCTCCCATCATCAGTCAGCCAGAGGAGGTCCACGTCCTCGGTCACTAAGCCTATGATGAATGCCCTTCATCAATCATCCAAGGGAGAGAATTTTTAACCTGACGGAACCTCCGTAGTCTTTCAATATCCACTCCCGCTTCCCTTTATGAAAAATATTCTATCTAAAGCGATTCAAGGGGATCTAATACCATCCCTCTTGTCCTGTCTTTAATAACAATCATAGGAAGCGTCTTACAGGGTTTTTCATCATCGAATTAAAATAGATAAATATTTATAACTTTTTTTTTTTTACTTTGTATATTTTAAAGCTATTTATTGATACAATGACATGCCAATAACATGTAAAGAACTACTGACTAGCAGCACTTCAATAGTTCTACCCTAGAAGATCTCTTGGCCATCTTCTTTTTAGACTCCTCGGAGGATTATCGGGAATGGAGTGGGAGGCAAGTTGGGAGACTAGGGTTTGAGTGGGTATGGAGTATTAAATGTTCTATATTAGAAGGTTTCTAGGTCTCATCTTTTTAAACGTCTCGAAGGTTTATCGGGAGTTGAGGGACTTGTGGGTTTGGATGGTAAAGGGAGTTTGTTATGAAAGGCATCAGCAACGTGTGGAACATTAAGATCTTTATGGGAAAGTTTGTTTCAGACATAAGGAGAATTGAGGATTTCACGAAGGATTTGGGATTGTAAGGATTGGATATGAGAAGAATTGAAATGTTTAGTGAAGCCCTAAAGCTCAACTCCGTGGGTCCAAATGGGTCTTATTACTGTCATAGTCAGAGACTGTCATAGTGTTAAGCGATTTATTGGGAGCTTTGAACGTTTGTCTAGTAAATGTTGGAGCAGCCGAAACGACGAGCGGTTTCATGTATCCACATACGAGACGGATTCCAAGTAAGCTCTTTGTCCAGATTTGTATTTTATTAAATTTTAAATATTTCTCAATTAGGTATGCTTTTAATTTTGTTTCTGTCCTAACCAGCAGCACGGATCTTTATTTTCTAGTTGCACATAAGTTGGGAACGTCTTTAAAATTAATGAGGCATAATATCTGAGTTGAACATTTATTTATTTCATAAACCTTTTATGAAAATATAAAAACGCTACGTAGTGACATACGTATGATATATATTTAATTGGTTTGTAGAATATAAATAACTTATTAAGTTATTATAACTATCTGTGGTGCCAATAACTGTCTATGTTTCCTATATAATCTATGAAGCAAAGTTCTGATTTTGTTTTCAAATTTTTGTGGACATTTTTATAAACTCGAAATTCCCTAAAAATTCTAAAATAAGAAGCAAATAATTCATCACTCCTAGTTTGTTTTGATTCTTCTAAACCAACAGGAGTACCTCAAGCGAAAAATATAACCCATTATTTTTGGTCGGTTAAACCCATTTCGAAGCCAAAATCCATCAGTTAGTTATCTTATTCTCTTATTATTTTAAAATTATTATATTCATAGCGATACATTATTTCCATCAGCAAATTATCATCATTACTATGGAATGAATGACAGATGTACATTCTACAAGTCTTTAGCTGAGTTAAATTATTAGACAAGGGTATCTCATTCAACTCCTCTTCAATCATCCCTATTTATCCCAGGCAATCGGTGTTCAAAACATGCGGCTTCGAAATATAATTGTAGATTTTTTTCAATGGTTTCATAAAAATCAGCTGTTGTTTTATTCTATGTATTTTTTATAAACCGTCAATAATAGATGAAATATACTGCTTATATGAAATTCTACTATTGAGATTTAAAACGGTTAGGGATTTTAGTCCTATAATTTGTACGCTATTCGGACGGGGACTATTAGGCTACATTACACTGCTCTGCCTGTAATCGTTCTCAATCGGGAACCGATCAATTTGCTCTTTTGATTTAGAGGCGACCTAGTTCCAGCTAATAAAGAGTCATTCCACTTTGTTCAACATTCACGGAACATTTTGTCAGGATAAATATAGAACAGATGCTATTAAGCTAATTTAATAAAACGCTCATCCATTCATACGGATATAATAAATTCGTAAAATCTATCGATCGAAAGAGAGGGCTTCTGTTGTCTACTGTCCAAAACACTACTAAACGCTATAATATATAATGAACCGTCAAACTAACCTAACCACCTTCCATCATCTTTCGATTATACATCCTAAGAGTAATACTTTTATGATACGTTTGCAAGACACTGTAAATAAATGTACCAATATAACAAATCAGTCACAAAGAGCAACAATTTCGGGATCCCCGGACGTTCTCATATATCTCACCGGTATTCTGCAATGGGATGGCTTTACCCCTATTTCCGACGTTAATACTTTCTAGGTACACTAAAATTTCAATCCTAAAAACCAAACAACCACCTATATTTATGAACTTACTCTGCGCTCATCCATCCACCTCTCAAATACAAGAATTCAACCCATCAACCTGTACACTACTTTGCATCAAACTGTAACCTTTAAAAAACCTTTATCATCCATGCTTCTTCTATATGAAATATTTCACCCAGCTCGATTCGAAAAGCTTCCTCTCTAATTTCATTTAAATATTATCTATTTCTTTACCTCCTGGATTATCAATCTTCCAAACAAATGTATATTTATGTTATATATCTCTGGTCACTGGCCATAGCTAGCTAAGTTGACTTCACCTCAAATTGCGTTAAATTAATCATCGTTTCACTCTTGGGCTCTTACACCATTGGTAAAAGTTGGTAACTCTATAAAGTATAATCTCCCTAAAGAAAAATATTGAGATCTAGAGATACAAACTGTTACCAATGGTATAAGAGCGACTGTAACTTTAACAATGATCAATATAACGCAATTTGAGGAAAAGTCGACTTGACTAGTTATGGCCAGTGACCAGAGATATATAATAAATAGTATATTTAAGTTGTATCTTTTTAAAGATTTATCTTTGTATTTTATTACTCGTAAGGTTGAATAAGAATAATAATATCAATAATAATAGTAATAAGAAATCAAATATCATAGCCAGACAATTGTCCTATTAATTGTATTTTTATGTTATTCTTGAGAGAGAAGTTTTCTTCTTCTTAATTGATTGGAGGGTACCTGTTACTTCACGAGATCCCTCCTTCAACTATTTTTCAACCTTTAACGATGTTTTTGTGTAGATGGACTCGACAGTTTAAAATGCGGAGTGGTAAAGACTCCAAAATATCCCCTTACGCATTCAAAATAGACAAAATTCTTTAAATGGCATCTAGTACCATATACATTTGGGCCTTTATCGTTTGTACAGCTATAAAAATATTAGCAGGCACATCTATTGACATACATTTAGCAACTGTTTAATACAAACTATTCTGTATAGATGTCGTTACTGTGGGCTTAGAGTGAAATTTTAATGAAAGTGTTGCCATGGGTCGTTCGTGTTAATTTAAAAATCTAAAAAAAAATTAGTACCTGAATAGCTCTGACTCGGGAAAAAATACTGTGTCGTAACAAAGTGTATATTTTGCAGAGTTATTTTGTATATTTTTACAGTAAACGTATTAGCAATAATGATTGAAATAAATGATAAAGATCTGAAATTATTTTTTTTATCTAATATTGGATTATAATTTTTTTTATTATTTTTTTGTAACTGCTTATCACTAACTACATCATATATATTTTTTACACCAGCAAAACAATTGTGCCATCTAGAATTAAATTTAGACTGGGTTCTGTTTTTATATAACAAAGAAAATTCAAGATTATAGTAATATATATATAAAATTCAATATATTATATATATATATATATATATATATATATATATTTATGACTACAAGATAATAATCACAAACTACAAACCAAGTCCCCCACCTCTTCCTGCTAGGACTACTAGAACTGCTAGAACTATGCCGTAAGATTTATACCACCGGGGTTCCCAGTTCCATTATCTGGGCCCCTGATCCATTATGTTGCCGGGACAATTAGCCCTCGAGGTTACACCTGCCCTACCTGAGGATTATACCGTTTGTTATTTCTGCTCCTCCTATCTTATGCTACAAACCATTATCGCGTCCTAAATGAAAATAAATAGGAGGGAACTTTAGTTAATTGAAACGTTCCTATCAATTTACCAATACTTTAACTCTATATCTTGACGTTGTTCTCATCAGGAAAGTTTTTATGTTTTAAGATTAAGTTTATGAGAGTACTTCTAGTTATGTTTTGTTATTGATAGTTTTGAGATGAAATCATGAAATCATATCATTTAGAATAGGATCATAACATAGAAAAATATTAAAGCAATACCAAATATGGTTCAGGTTTCGTTAAATTTTTGGTTAGGGTTTTCTTTATTGATTGAATTAAAAACAGTCGGACATATAAAATGACAATCAGTGAATTTTATGGCTCTAAAAATGAAAATATTCTGGCATGATGAGGAACATAGGAACAGTGCTAAGTGGTACCTTCCTGTCTCTTGTCAATCATTTTTGTTTTTTAAATGGGAGAAAACGTATTTTTTTTTCTTCAAAATTTTCTTGGTTTCGTAAAATAAAATAAAATAAGTTTCAAAGCATTAGCTTTTTATTCAATTTTCAAAAGTACAAAACAAATATGGGAGGCGCTGTAGCTCAGTGTAAGGCACTTGACCACAAAGCTCCCGAGCCCGGAGCGTCCGACTGAAGGTCAGAAAACTTATTTTTTGTTATTTCGGTTCTGGACTTCGAGGTCGGGAGACCCTCTTGGGGCACACCCAGCCTCTACAAAGTGCGCACTCTTAAATGGGGAAAAACTTGACGGTTGAGCGTGATTTAGGCCGAATATCCTCCTTTCACAACAACCGTTGAACTAGTAACACTACATCCTTAACTACGTACTTAACCCAAGACCCTTCATGGGTTGTTAGTAGTACAGGTTAATTTTTATAGAACTGATATTTATGAAAATTCATTTGTTCATACTTCAATACTAATATATACTTAAACTGTATAATTATGATTAACGTTTTACTCATATATCATACCTCAATGATAAGGCATGACGCATGTATTTGTCCTAAATATATTTAGGATAAATAGATCTGTACATATAGTTACATTTTATATTATTGAGCCCTAGAACCACACATTATAAGAAATAAATAGATAAATAGCATGAGTTTATAACGGGGAGAAGCATGATACCTATATCACAGTATTGAAAGATCACGAGTCCATTTTCATTTCACGTGCCTCGGAAAATTATGAGCGGTTGAAAAGGAGTAGATATATTGGTTTAAAAGGACCTGAGTTAAATCGCAATGTATTGCAAGGCAACCAGCTTCCATATTTTGCATGATATGCGTTACATGCTGATCGTCACAGAGATCCATTCTGCCATCCATGCATGCAGGCGTCATTATGAATTAGACCAGATTAAAAATTTTAAATTTACACTAAAAACTTGGGAATGGTTTTTATATAACTCTTCATGTCGTAAAAAGTGATTTTGAAAATTTAACTAAATTAATTTGAAATTGAGAATTTAATCATATCAAAATTAATCAAGTATGTAAGTATGTATTGTATGGATTAAATTAATAATTTTTGCAATAATATTACATACTTTATATGTTGGCTTGAAGGTCATCCTTATTTGAAATTATACTTACAGTAGAACCACTAACTTATCAATGTCCTCACCTAGAAAAAAGAAAAGACAAAATTAGATGCCTGTTCTTCAATAAATTACAAATATAAAATTATATAATTCATTTATTTAGTAACAATTATTTATATTCATTTATAATACGAACTAAAAAAATATTGAATTATGATTTGTGTTATGTATTAAAATTATAATATTAATTATTATTTAAAGAATAATAAATATACTCGTAATAATATTTAATTGCTTGAGCTGATATTTCTTCCTCACGTTCAAATAATAAAAATATCTCTAATGTTTATATAATATAGCTATGTAATCAGTATGTATGTAAGGTCTCCATTTGCATAAGATTGGAACTGTTTTTCGCTCAAGCATCAAGCAAACAAGTTAATGTCACGGCTGTCAACGTGATTCTGCTTAACATTAATTTTCATGGCTACTGATCAGCAACGAATTTATTTTTTTAACAGGCGAACTATACTCTTAAATATATAATATAAACTATATATTTCAACAATATTAAACCATAAATTTAAAAACATTTAATTATCATTATTAGCAAAATTAATTACTTATGACAGTATGCATTAAAATAAATAAGGAGTAAAATCAAATATCTGGAGATTATTAGAACCAAAAAAAATCATAATTACATAAATCAGTTTACGACTTCATAAGAACTTAATATACCCTAAAGTATTACCATTTATATTTTATAACTTCTAATTATCTTATCCAATCTTTATAATCCTAAATACTTTGTGAAAGTCTCAATGCTCCTTATTATGTCATTCACAAATAAATTTATTCATAATCATCCAAATTTCCCATACGTGGCCCGAACCAGATACCCATCTTCTATGATAAGCTTCATACCCACTCTAATCCACTTGTTTCCCAAATTTTTTTCCACTTGATTTCCAATAAAGCTACGAGGCGTCTGAAAAGAAGATGGCCTAAAGACCTTCTAATGTAGACTTTATTTAAGTGCTACTAATGGGTAGTTTCTTTACAGTTATTGTAATTATACACGCATTTACTTGATATATGTTTGCATGTAACAAACGATGGAATTTTAGATTATTTTTTTCAACTTTCCTTCAGTCCATGTTTATCATTCGTTTCGTTATTTACAACTTTGCCAAGACTAGTGGAAGGGGCCACTCAAGCCAGAAGAGGCTATATGTATTGTTAAATATAAATTAAAAAGTTAAAAGTTAAAATTGTAAAGAATGAAAATGTTTCAAAGTAAGTTTTCTAACTTCTTTGTTTATTGGAAGAAATTTTGTAATTTATTTTAATAAAATTGTTTATGTCTTTAAAATTGTTTAAGGAATGCTTGTTATAGACTTCAGAACCTTTCTTTATTATGAAAAACAAAAATAGTTTTTTATAAAATTCAAATATTTCTAAGTGTGGCGATACATATATATATATATATATACACACACATAAATAAGATACACATAAATACTCACAGATAAGTTTTTGAAAATTTCTGGGCAGTATAAAACTGTTATTTCCCTAAATATAATTAAATTACTTTGAATTCCGAAAACATTGAAACACTCCAAATTATATTTAACCATACATTTAAAATAATAATCAAATGAAAACAGTGGACGATGAATGTGTTATTTAAAAAATATTTGATGTGATGTTCTTAGCTCTCTGCCTTAAAAACCAATAGTTCTTAGTAGATAAAGGAGTTGGTAGATAATTTTTAGTTTGTAAATGAAGTTATGAGTTACTTTATATCCGGAACAGATCGACTTCGTCCGCTCAAGTCTTTGTATATATTTTTTGAATGAATAACTGATATAAGTTTCGGACCAATATTATTTTTAATTCACCTTAGAAAAGACATTAATGAACTTTAAAATGTTTTTTAAATAAATTTTGTGGAGGTTTATATGGACGAAATGCGAACATCATTGTACTTAGTATGATTTAAGGGAGAAGATTTTTTATACAATATATTTCTGTATCATACGCAAGGTTTGAGTATTTGGAATTTCTATACATTTTAGAAAAAATTATAACATATTACCTTCAAACGCTTAAAATATAAAGCGATATTAAACCAATAACGTGCTAAATAACTTTTAAATATTTATAAAATCATTACCTCTCTAGAGAACATGCGAACAAGACGCGATCTTTTGCTAGAACTTCTATTGTAGCCGCTCATGATCAACTTCTTAGATTACAACTTTCTATGAATGTAATATTTTTTAAATTTGACCGATGTCTATTATCTGACTGAGATATCTTCGAGCGGACGTTTCTGGTCCAGATGGCCTAAATAGGACAAAGGGATCCACCGAAGAACAGATCAAAAGGCACTGAAGAACTGACGTGGCCCACTTCGGCGCAAATGCTGTATGTGGAGGCGTGATCTTGAATAACGGGCGGGCTCTATTAATGCAACATCACTGGTACCAGTCGGAGGAATGTACGGCGAGAAGCTACTGAAATAGAATTTGTCGAAGAAAACGGAACTATAGATCAATCTAATTTGTATACAGATGTGTTCATAAGTAACTTGTTCGATAAATAAATAGCAATAGCAATTAGCATGTAATGAATGAAACTTATATATAACGTACTTTTCAGTAACTTCATACCGAGAGAGAGAGAGAGAGAGAGAGAGAGAGAGAGAGAGAGAGAGAGAGAGAGAGAGAGAGAGAGAGAGAGAGAGAGAGAGAGAGAGAGAGAGAGAGAGAGAGAGAGAGAGAGAGAGAGAGAGAGAGAGAGAGAGAGAGAGAGAGAGAGAGAGAGAGAGAGAGAGAGAGAGAGAGAGAGAGAGAGAGAGAGAGAGAGAGAGAGAGAGAGAGAGAGAGAGAGAGAGAGAGAGAGAGAGAGAGAGAGAGAGAGAGAGAGAGAGAGAGAGAGAGAGAGAGAGAGAGAGAGAGAGAGAGAGAGAGAGAGAGAGAGAGAGAGAGAGAGGGGTAGGTAGGTACAATTAAAAAAGTGTGATTGATCAGACCTAATATTTTATTGATGATAACAGATTTTTTTTGTTTGTTTTTTTTCATAAATATTACAATCTGCCATATATAGATACTGATATCTCCATTCATACAATATATACAAACATAAAAAAAAAAAAAAAAAAATAAATGTAGGACTAAATTCTAATAATACACACACACACACACACACACACACACACCAGTACCGCTAAAACCCATGAAGGTTCCTGGTCCTGGGATTCAGTACTTACAATTAGTATAGTAATAATAATACTAATACTTGGTAACAATACTCATAAATAACAGTAATTTTTTATTATTTACATTTTTTTATCGCCACATTGGAGCACTTAAATTAGTCCATAAACATTTAAGTCTTCCGAGTAACTTGAAATTTGGCTTTGAGGTTCCTCTTGTTCTCCCAGAAACGTTTCATTCTTTCTCACCTTGTTGCCCTTTATAGTGTATTGTCTCCGTTCTAATGTTTTGAGTTTATAAGTTTTATGACTGCCTTTTAGAATCTTCTTCTCTTTTCTCTTTTTAATTTGTTTTATTCTTATTTTTAACTCTTCTAAATCTTTGTATAACAGTAATAAATCGTCATATTAGGTTATACTGGTGATTAAGGCTGCATAGAGGTTGAGCCATAGGATTCGGATCATTGTATAGATTTTGATGGAATTTCGGAGGAATGAGATCAAGGACAAACGCTTTCTATATGACCTAAGGTAAGAGACACAATATGATACACATATTTCGGAGGCAACTGGTAGTTTCCTATCACAACAGGGGATGTTTCCTTAGATGAAAAAGTCCCAAATAGAAAACAGCATATGCAAATATTTTGAGCTTGAGGGATATTTCTTTCGATAGCCATCCTTCAAGGGGAACAAAATGGACCTAAGTTTATCATCAGCATACTTGAGGAACTTTAATCACAAAAAAAAGAAAAGAAAGGGCATTGGCCTCATTAACTCTTGAATATGCTAAAACAAAACATGGCACTGATTTAAAATATGAAAACATATTGTCTCTAATCATAAAATAATAATATTACCATTTAATAAAAGTATGTGTTTATAGTAAAACTTCCATCTGCAAGTTTAAGAAGACTAGTGAATTATTTATTAAAGCAGAGCAGACTATATAAACGTCGGTAATCTAGTCCCCTGCCCTGGATACATCAAATACTTTTATGACCCAATACAATCTCTCAGTTGGTCATTATCCGTCGGTTCTTCTCTGACCAACCTCCCCTGAAGAACAAAAGAAGATGGAAAAGGAGAAGGAACAGATTGAGACGGTGGATTATAATGGCTCTAATTTTTCCACGGTCCGAGGGAAAACTCCAGACAATGGCCGAGGAAGATCCCGATAAGACTCATTAGTGAAGGGAACTCAACCGTGCTCGGAGGTTTTTGTGCCCGGCCGAATGAAGATCCGAGTCTTCTTATGGCAGGATACAACTTGTTATGTTTTATTGCTGTTTGGGTTATTAAATGCGATGCGATTACATTTACAATTCGGTTAATAGTGGGAAAATATTACGTGAACGGAGGGAGTTTCATTTATAGAGCGGAAGCAGTTGGTCGAGAATCATAAAAAGAAATGGTACTTGGGGGAGCGCAAGTTGATTATAAGAGCACTAATTTGGAAAGAACGACATTTCATTAAAAAAAAAAAAAAAAAAAAAAAAAAAAAAAAAAAAAAAAAAAAAAAAAAAAAATTATATATATAAAACTAATTTCTAGAATATGATATTTGCTTTGAGGCTGTTCGTAGATACATAAATCATTTCGTGCACAAATACAAACAAGTATAGACCTTAATTATTTTTTATTTCTAAATATTTTTAACTCTTCGGTTCGCAGCCAGAAGAAACATTGTTGTTCAAACCAATTTACAGCAATTTTAATAACTTTTTCACACCAGACTTAAAAGACAACAAACTGCTCGTCGTTTCCGATTACTCTAACATTTATTAGATAAGCGTTATAACTCCCATAATATTACAAAACTTATTTGCATAACATTAATTAAACCCATTTTTCCATACTGATTTTTGTGTGATAGTGATAGTGATTTTTAGTTAGTAGTTCTTGTTATTGACAAGTCATTGTAATCATCCTTGTTGTATATAATGTATACAGTTGCAAATATCAATAAATAGTTTTAAAAATCTTTTTAAAAATAAGCACAATCTTAGTTACGTTCAAGAGTACTGCTCGTTGTCATTTATTGGCGCCCAAGTTAAGTCCATAAGCTCGCAGTTTATGATATGATTACTTGTTATTCGCAACCTTTGTCGTCATCTGTTTTAACTTTATTAGAAGATGAGAAATACGAAAATAACGAATCATGAACTTCCCAATATACATCGACATGATTTATTGACGTCGGTATTGAATCTCAAGGCCATGCCTATATGAATAATTGTTACGTAATTTTGTTTTACAATTATACAAACGAATAAATTATTATTAGTAACAGAATGGTAACTACGATAATCTTCAGCTAAAAAACAAAACAAAACAACAAATAAAAAATTAACTCAAAGATATATGAGCATGTACACACAATGCAACATAAAAAGTTTATATCATATAACAGTATATTTATTTTTTTATTTAAAAAAAATAAACAAATAAGGAACAGGAAATAAGTTAGAGAGCGAAAGTGTTAGCGAAACAGCTAAAAATGAAAGATACTAGATGGGGCCAGTGACAGTTATGAAATAAGCCGGTTTTAGTAACAAATTCAAACGTTGTTTTATTGGAAGCAAGCCAAAATATTTTGAAAACTTTACAATACCAAGTCCAGCAAATATAATTGTTACAATCGGCTCTTAGGTAATTATCAAGAACTCCTTTTCCAGCATTTTCTTTCCAGTATTTTTATCGAGTACTTTAAACCAGCTTTAATTTCCTATGGGAAGAGCTGTAACTAGCGTTGAGTTGATTGTACAGATGATTGTATTTTATTATTATGAAATAACTATTATAAAATAATTATTAAATTAACTCATTAAATTAATTGTTTATTTTTTTAACTTATATTTTATAGCCTCTATTTTCAACTTTAATAGCATCTAATAACTCCCTCATTAAAGAAACTATCATGTTTAGGAGGCAGAACACCTCGTAAATGTTAGGCAGAACATGAAATACTATGTCATGCTGCGCCAAATTGAATTATAAAGTACACCCCGTGTTCTTCTAAATCGATATCACTAATCGATTTGAACTTTATCACTAATTATCGAACCATTATCTATTATCGGAGTAACTACAGGAGAAGACTGATAGAACGGTAAATATCAGTTAGCGGGGACCCGGAATCGACTGCGTCCGTTCGCTAGCGTCACGCTAGCATCAATTATTTTTAGAAGTTTTTCGTGACGGTGGATTGCAATTTCCTTTCGGTATGTTCTCGGTTTTCTTACTAACAACCTAATAGCATGCCTCCTGGCCACCATTATATATCTTTTCTTAATATCTATACCATCATGTATTACGAAATTGGCAACCAAATAATGGAATGAAATTAAAAAAAAAAAGAATAATAAAATGAAACACGAAAAGGAAAGGCTATACTTATAAGTCCCCGCCCCTGGGGGGTGAGCTAACGGTGGGGGGAGGAAAGTCCCATTTTTGGGTTTTTCGATTATATCTCAAAAACGGTAGGCTCTAGAAAAATATGTTTCAAATAAAAATAAAGCTAATTTAATTTCCTATAAAGTTGTTTATATACATATTTGTCGAACTTCTAACCGTTGTCGAGATATATGTTATTGAAAATCGATAATTTTCGCAAATAAATAATTTCTACCTTACATTTGCGTTTAGTGCCTTCCACAATTATTTTTAAGAAAAAATGTCATTACACCAAAGTTGTAGAGCATTAAATTTACTTTAATTTCTTTTATATGTTTTTGGCATTTGAAGCAAATGTTTGACAAAAAATGAGGTAACCATTTTTTTTTCTCGATGATTATGGATTTTCAATAACGTATATCTCGAATACCGTTGAAATTTTTAAAAAAACATGTTAAAAAAAAATTATAGAAAATTTAATTAGCTTTAATTTTGATCAGTAGCATACTTTTTCACCGTTTTCGAGTTATACTCGAAAAACCCAAAAATTTCTCCCCTCCCCCTCCCCAACGTTAGCTCACCTCCCAGTGGCGGGGACTTTAAGTATGTTTATCTTCTAAATATTTCTAACGAAGCCCTGAGGTAAATAATAATCACTCATTGACTGGACTATAAGCCACATTTTTTTAATTTAGTGGATTTGTAAATAGGTTGTAATAGGTTTAAAAAATATATATAATGCATAAGTGATTTGATATTTAAAAAAACCCTTTTCATTCAAAACATGAGTGAGTGAGCCCCATATATCTGCGATACCTAGGCATTTGGCACCAGAAGGCCGCCCTCCTAAAAATTCCCATTAGCGACACAATAACCTTTCGCCGACCTCGATACTCAGTCCCTCCACTTTCACAGGCGACATTTCTCCTTCACAATTCCCTCGTAGTGGCGGATCCGAGAGTGCGGTTCGAACAAAAGTGTTGGAGGATGAAAGTGACTGGTCAAGGTGGTTTTACGGAAAGTGAAACCATGCGATTATTTCTATTTATGAAACACTCAGCGAATCGGTACCTATATAATACACACTCTGCCACAGTAAAAGTAAAGAAAATAAAATTACCTAACCCACATCTAATTCGACATTAACATATTATTGAGCTCGTAATCGATTATTAGCGAGAAACCGGTTTCTTTACAGAGTTAGATAATTATGCAAATCGAATTAGTAATCAAATGAGTAGCAATCTGATTTCCAACAGAATCAAAAGACTGGTTTATAGAATACAGCTCGCCTAGATAATAACTTAAAGATCACCTCGGGCGGGATCACCTGGTAACACACGTGATTAGCCTAGCACGTTCCGTGATCGACTCGCACGCGATAATCTTTATCAACTTAATTTATAATTACAAGTTTTTTTTTTTTCTCTTCAAGAAACTTTTTACAAAAGTATTACTAAGTCCGGGTATTTTCTCATCTATAAAAATACTGACATTTACATGAGAATCAGACGAGAACAATGGCTCTGATACGACAAAAGTATCATTTTAACAACTATCAATAAGTTAGGAGCGCAGAGATGCACAAATAGGGGTGACCCAGCCTCATGTTGCTATGAGAAATAACTCGATAATGAGTCCCTTTGGGGCCAATCCAGCAATGCCCTTCGGCTTCAAGGGCTAAGAATAAATCGTTCAAGATCTATGAATGATGACCTTTTTAAATAAAAAAACAGTCTTGGTCCTATATGTCCTCTGGGTATTTATTTTACGAATTACTTGTCATGCAACTAACGAAAAATTATTGTTTTAAAATCTACAATAAATAATTTGAGTTTAACAAATTCAAGAAAATTATTAATGCTCCTTACTTGGTCACGAATAATCTGATCCATAAAGATTTCAATTTTCCATATGTTGCACTTCAGCCCAAACCAGATACCTTTCCTATCATAGTTAAGCTCCATATCAACTGTAACTAATTCTCAACTTGCTTCCTCGGTACCGTCTCATATAGAACTTTAATTGTAATCTAACAGTGGGTAGTTGATTCACAAGCAATTAACTTGTTATTATGAACGTTATAATACAGATACAAATTTCAATAAATAGATAAATAAAAAAAATCAAGGATTCTTCAACATTGTTCAAATTAAATTGAAGATTCTTAATTTATAAGAAATAAGAAAATTGACTAGAATCTAGTTTAGGAAAATAATATACCAAAAACCCTAGTTAAAAAGATTCGGGGAGGAATTGTTTCTAAAAAGACATATTTCACATTTTTCCTATTTAAAAATTCATTACTCCAAAATTTCCCAATCAATGCTGAATTTGGTGTAACGTTTTACGATGCGAGTATATATATATATATATATATATATATATATATATATATATATATATATATATATATATATATATATACACATATACACATATGCAAAAAAGTAAAGAAAAGATCCCTATTGAAAAATGATAACTCAGAGTAGACATCCTGATGTTTGATTCAGTACTTGATAAGGTTGTGGCTTTACCAATGGCAGGATCATATTCTCAATTCAACGAGATAAAAATGGTATATTCATAGTAGTTTGGCCACCCAGGATGCCATCTTTTAACTTCCCTGAATGATGCTCTAAGATTTTCCGAATCGTTGATATAATTTAAAAAAATATGCAATCAGCACTTAATGGCCACTAAAAAAAAAAAATTGTTTGCTCTTCAATTTTAAAAATCCACACCTGTCACTTATCCCGTGACAACAGACGTGATCATATTGTGCAAGACAATTGGCATGCCAGGCATGAGGAAGGTCAACATCCAGCGGTGCTAATATTTATATCCCTCCAACCAACTCCTTTTCAGCCTGCTTCGGGTATTTTCTAGCATGTTTCTCCAGGCCATAGTTTATATTAAGGAGTGGATAGGTCGTGAAATTTTTTGTTTGAAGTCTGGATGTCATTAACATTTTAACCGTAGAATTTGTATATCAAAAAAGAAATACTGAGAACACATCAAAGAGATATTTATTAACCAACTCAACAGAGAATTAATTAGCCGTATTGGGGTTACAAGAGACCCTTACTAATCCATTCAGGATAACATGAGCAATCGGGGACCCGCTGGGTACATTTGAACCTGATAGGATCTGATGAAGCGAAGAGACAAAGCCGCAAGCAGCGATACATCGGTCAGCCGGCCTCGTCCCATTAGTGGCTTAGCCCAACACCAACACTAAATCCCCCCCCCCCCCCCCCCCGCCCCTAGCTGATCCACAAATCTCACTTAGTGCCGTCCGGGCTAATGAAACATTTACAGGCCACATTTTTAAAGGCCGCCGCTGTTAATATATAGAGCTCTAACCCCCTGGTTTATGGCTGCGGTAAACCAGGATCAGAACAGTCCTGAGGATATAGTGGGCGCTGGATCCGTAGCACAGCTGCCTTCAATGTATAATTGAATGTCTCTTGCGGGGAACGGAATATGTAGAGAAGGTAACCAGGAAAGTGATGTTATTCATTAGTTCACACTTCAAAATGACTCAAAAATATATTACTGTAGTAACGAATAATTCATAAAAATCACAAATTATCATGTGTATATGAGTAAGTATATAAACAGAAGAGTCTCGGTAATCTGACAGAGGAGCGCCAAAATGACGGAGTACTGGGATGTAAAGAAGAAAACCCAAACAATTAAAAATTTTAGTACTTTCAAGAAATATTTAAAAGTTATACTTAAAAAAAAAAAAAAAATGAAAAATGCCGAAATTATTTATAGCACTGGCCCACGACATGAAAGTCAAACGATCTTATGATAATTTTCAATCGGGGGCTGAATGTACATTCCTATAAAGGAACGTTTTGTTCGGTAGAACACATTCCTTTTCATGATTTGACAGCTTATACCATTATACCAAAACGACTTTTAAATTTATTGAGCCATCGATCGCTAGCCTAAAATCCTCTTTTCAATTAATTTGAGTATAGTGAACACTTTTAACTTTTTCATTGAAATTTGTGTTTACCACCGCCTTTCTAGAATTAACCATTCAAACACCCACCGGCAGTGACAGGTGGAGGAGGGATTCTTCCAAGAGAGCGGGATTACAAGGTTTTCAGAGCATCGAAGGACCGGAATATCGGGATTGTTCAGTAATACAAACACACGCCCTTATTAAAGTTAGTTATTAGTGGGCCAAGAATTCTGAGACAGGCGCCCGATTCTCTATCCCATAATCGATTTTTCATCAACTCCTCCCCTGATTCTCGTATTAATTCTTCCAGCCTGTTGCATATTACATTAGACAGGGCTTTTGGTTCTCAACTAGCGCTAATGGAAAACTTCTCATGTAAATATACTCATCACAATTTCAAATACGGAAAATTCAATCTAGAATTGGCCCTTAGCTAGAAAATATACTATTTTAATATTAGATATTATAATGCCTTCATTTAAATCTCGTTGGGCACAAGATATTATTTTTTCAGTATTATGAAAGTTTCTTTTTATTTACTTATTTTACATCAGATGTGGTCACAATGGTTTGATAATAAAAGCTTTGAAATCGTTTTTCTGAGAGAAAATATACCAACTCGCTGTAGAAATTATGTTAAGTAAATACAAAAATATATGACAAGGAAATTTGAACAGTACATGTTATTTTATTATTTTCATTACTATTAATATGGTTCTGATATTAGTAAATTATTATAATTATTATTGTAATTATATATATATATATATATATATATATATATATATATATATATATATATATATATATATATATATATATATAAAATTAACTGTTTTACAATAATCGGGTTTTTGGTCCTTTATATTTAACAATATTTTGTTCATACAATATTATTATTTATCCATATATATATTTTCTTTCTTCCTTATCCTCTCTCCTCTCTTTTTGACGTTTCGACCCCTTATTTAATGGGGTCCTCCTCAGAACTGGAAAAACAATACCATTCTTGAACATCTTTCCCGACATTGGCACACCTCCAGTCATTAATAATACAAAATTTGACAAATACACACCAAAAACTGGGTACCCCGAAACTCCAGGCCAGTAAGCCCACCGACTCCTGCAGCAAGTGCTTGCCAGCTCAGACACCAGGGTACTGAGCTGCTCGGCGGACTACCCGGCCAAAGAGTCCGAGGTCCAATTACATAATTTTTCATTTTTTGTAACTAAAATTTAAAATCTATAACTAAAGAAAAACAATATATAGACACACACACACCCATATGACAATACACACAAATATATAGGGGATATTTCCCTTCGTTAAAATACAATAAAACAATTATGTTAAAACAATACCCAATCAAATATTTAAAACAATTTAAAACTTAACAATCTATTTTAAACTTTTAATATAACAATTACTATAACCCATATATTAATATTTTTACAATTTTATATCCATCATTTCACAAACAATAAAACAGCCACTCCAATAACCTAAAAACAACAACAGTATTTTGACACTTTTTATATTTTAAACCATTATTTTCAACTAAAAATTTTTTTGATAATTCAAATAACAAATAATTTTTTTTTTCTTTTTTTTCTCTTTTCTTCTTCTTCCCTCTTCTTCCCTTTTCCCCTCAATTTTAGCATAAATAAATAAAATTTTTTAAAATTTCGACACTTAAAAAGTTTACAATTTTGGCAATTAGATAAAAATAGACCAAACATGGATATTTTAGACCAGCCCATCTATCCTAATTGTTAGCTTATAGCTATACTATAGTACCCTGGTGTCTGAGCTGGCAAGCACTTGCTGCAGGAGTCGGTGCGCTTACTGGCCTGGAGTTTCGGAGTACCCAGTTTTTGGTGTGTATTTGTCAAATTTTGTATTATTAATGACTGGAGGTGTGCCAATGTCGGGAAAGATGTTCAAGAATGGTATTGTTTTTCCAGTTCTGAGGAGGACCCCATTAAATAAGGGGTCGAAACGTCAAAAAGAGAGGAGAGAGGAGAAGGAAGAAAGAAAATATATATGTGGATAAATAATAATATTGTATGAACAAAATATTGTTAAATATAAAGGACCAAAAACCCGATTATTGTAAAACAGTTAATTATATAATTTCTAAGGGTCGACAAAATATAATTTTGATATATATATATATATATAGAGAGAGAGAGAGAGAGAATGTAGAAGAAGGTGGACAGTTGGGAGAATACGAAGAGCTATGCGTAATTGCATACCTAAAGCCCCTTCTTCGCTGGTAGTAAGGAAAGTATTTGAATACATCTTTGTATGTTCTAAATCACTAAAAGTATATTAAATCAATCATGTTGACACGGTAGGACTCATGCGCTAAAGAGCTTGATTCCTTGTAGTTCTAATAATCAATAATAATAATAATAAACGAGAACGATGAGTTATTATAAAACGAGAGATAAACGAAGTACATGGTCCTTTTACAAAATAGCTTAGTTCCTACTTTGGTTTCCAACTCAAGCCACAAGGAATTTATGAATTAACCAAAGTAAATATTGACATAAATAGTGGTAACAAAAAAAATGTTGTTGGAATTATTATGAATATTGGAACTAAGGGTTGTGTTCAACAATCGTGAAGGGACACGCAAAGACCTGTTTATATTTAATTTTTGTAATTTTTACAAAACCAAGGCTTTCCTTGTGCTGATAGCAACTAAACACTTTTTAAAATTTAGAAACGTATTAACCTTGGGTGAATACCATAATTGCAGGTGGAAACAACAAACAAATTAATCCCTTTCCCTCCAAACAATGCTTTTCCTCATAGCAGATAGCCGGGACATCCTCGTTTAACAAATCCCCACTCGGAGGTAGAGGGCACCTAATGAGGAAAAAAGTGTTGTTTTGGAGAACGGCCAGCCGATATTATTCTCTCCTCCTCTACGCCGTTGTAAACATTACAATTTTCCGCTTTTCCAAAACGTCACAAACAAGGAAATCGGATCGAAATACAATTTTAATTAATGGAATATAAACCTTAATTAAATACCAAGGACTTAATTAAATTACCAAAAATGTATTTTATTTAATTAAAATCAAAATTAAGCAAAAATACCACAGAGGGGGGGGGGGATTTTAATGAGATACATCACTCCGCGTACTTCACAGAAGGTTAATTTACAATGTTACTAGCCATAATGTCCATGCTATTATATTTATTTATATTTGAGATCGATGGTTTTTACATTTATTATCAATGAGAATATTCGGAAATCGATAAGCGATCAAGGATCGATGAGAATCTATAAAATTAAGTTGAAATATATTACTTATATTTAGAGTATACTTAAAGAAACCAACAGCTAGCCATAACCGTTTCCCTCTCCCTTATATTGATTTTAGCATATTTATTTATAATCTCTCCTTTAGTGAATTTATATCAACTGTATATTTAAGAAATGGGTAAATACTTAAATAAAACTTTTCCCTCACATTGTCTTGCATGTATAACTACTTATAAACAGCTGTTGAAAAGATATTATTTAATCTATTAATTTTTCATAATATTTCTCTTTCGTTTTAGCACTTTGGTAAGGACTTTACCAGACCAAGGGTTGCGAAACGACGAAATCACCCTTAACCACTAGGTTTTTCCCAATTAAGGGTACCCCCTTTATACAAGAGGCCTAGGAGGGTCTCCTGCTCTCGAAGTCGATCCACGGCTGGAATAACATAAAATAAATTGTCTACCTTTAGCTAGAATCGAACTTGGGTTCGGGAGCTTGGTAGTCTAATGTCTTCTAAATATTTCCTTTTATAAATGGCTTTACCATTCTGATATTATTCTAGATAGTATACTTATTTGAAGAAGCATGCTAATTCTATTTAGGAATTTAAATTGTCCATATGAAGAGTGTTACGCTAGAAGGGGGGAACGTCCGGTAGCCATAGTTCTGGCAATATAAACTCCAAAACATGTGAAAATCCTCTTTCTAGCCTCCATGAGACCACCTAAAATGATATATAGTACTTGGGAAAAGTAAAATGGGAAATCTCAATTTCGATTTCTTTGACATTCTCTCTTCTAATCAAACACTCTTCATATACTAAAGTATTCATAAAAAAATGTTTATGCATTTTTTTTTTTTTTTGGAGATAATTAAAGATTGTTCATGTTATAAGTCACCATAATTTAGTTATTATATTTATATGTTTTTAATAATATTTTTGGAGCTACTCCGAAGGGACATTGGCACCAATAATAGCTTTTCTTATTCTAAATTCTGTAGTTGGAGCCAACGGTCATTATGAATTTAAATAATATCGTTATTTAATTTGTCATCGATAGAAGCATGTAACTTACAAAACACTGATTTGAGAACTCAATAAAAAAAAAGAAAAAAAAAGAAGATTATTCAGAAGAAATTAAATCACGAGGGCCACTTCGATACCGAATGAATAAAAGATTCGTATATTTTTAACTAAAAGACTGATCCGATTTCCGTATGCTATCTCTTCATTATACATGCCCTCCAATCCGGCATACATTAGTATCAGCTAGACACTCGGACTAGAGAAAAATCTGAGGCTAACGAAGGCGGACAGTATTGGGTCAATCTAAAATGGAAATGGCGGATTTTGACGAGTCCTGATTGAATAATGGATGTCGAAAGGAATCAGCCATCTGTCGGATCTAGGCCGAGCTTCCCATTGACGTTTTGTCCCGCCGGGAGTAGGTGTCGCGTCCTCATCAGTCTGGGACATCGGTCACGGGGAGTGGCCACGCTCCGGATGGAGTGAAATGCTGTCCTATCGAAAGTAGAAAGTACTCCTTACTCCACCAGTTAGATCGATATCTAAGATCGATATCGCACGGAATAACAATATAATTCAAACACTGCTATCGATATTTTACTTGTGCCAATCTCACACTTTTGATCTCATTATAATAAAATGAAAGTGGAATAATTTCCCATCCTACCATTTCAACTTTAAGGAAATTACTTCAATATAATATGGAATTATCTTTTATAATTATATTTACTCAACAAACAAAGACCAAGTATATTCCTTTAATATTTTATTTACAATGCTACTAATATTTATATTAGCATTGCAATATGATTAATATAAAATAATAATTATGAAACAAATGTTTTCGATGCCTATAACAACAGTTTCAGCCTTTATTCACACAATCTCCTCATCTCTCCAGTCGTTAGTTCAGCGATAATTAAAAGTATATATTTTTTCATCAACCTGTCATATTTCTTAGAAAATTTATTAGTACAAAAGGCAACCAAAATTTCAAAAACTTTGTTGTTGTTTTTTTAATAACAGTAACGTTTGTATTTTTTTCCATGTTTCAGCTTTATAATATGTCCATCTTATATAGCAGACAAGAAGCAATCGTTACTCACATAAAATCCATCCAGTTTTCTATCCGTTTCTTTCCCTGGCAGAACGGTGTTGACTTGTAGTTCTCCAAGGGCCATTAGCAGATCATCAACACCTCGGAGGCACGGTAATGACCCTACCAACAGCAGTGACTATGCTTTACATCCCCCCGTCCGCATTCCAACCAATCCTCTGTCGGCCTGGAGTCCCTCAAGTTGTTCAGGACGGAGTACATCACTTGTCACGAAGAGGAGGTACATGAGGGGAGTAATTGAATCAAACGTAGCAAGTCCAACAAGTATCCATTCCCGAACATAACTTTATATTTTTCTGCTATGTATTTTATAGTTACTTTATATATTTATTTTTTTGTAAATATATACTAAGAAAATATGTTTCTTTAATTTTAATTTCTGTAAAGGTGTTCTTAGAGTAGACGGACCACATGGTGAGAATGGACCACATGCTACTATTTGGCATGGAATCAAAATCAACAATATAACATTGTTGCTCGTTGCGCCTCGACATCTTTATGTACTCCAAACAGGAGAGGAAGGGTGGGTTATCCTACAAGTTACTAATCTATTTTCGCCCAGGCTGGATTCGAACCAGCACTGAAGAGGTTAAAAGAATGTTTGTTATGACACTTTAAAAACGCAGGCCTCCGATTCTTCACCTTGTTGATCTATTCAATGTGAATTCAATTTATTGAAAATTAAACAACTAATATTTAAAAAAAGGAATGAATATACTATAGAATAATTGCATGACATAAGGGTTTTTGATTATTGTTGAATTGTTTAATAGTGTTATTAGTTGGCAGAACTTGTAAATAATAAAACAAATTCTTTGGTTGCAAAGCAAAAAGATGAACTTTATTAAATTGATAATAGCACTTATGAAAAAAAATCTCTCAATCTCTCTTTTATTTATGTGTTGATTCTAATTTCGTATAGTTAAATAAATATAACACTTGTAGTTCTAAATGTTTATGTTTTTCTCCTAATAAAATCTTTATCTCGTTCTATCAGTCATATGTAGCTTTTTTGTTTCGCTGTTATTTTATGTTTATTTTGTTTTGTTTTTCATACTCTAAGTATGTTATTACTTTGTAAATCTAGATACAGTTTGATTTCTGTATATAAAAAAGAGTGTTTAATTTTTATTTCTATGATTAATCCAGTCAATGAGCGCTGAAATAAGGGGTGTAGAGTGCATGGAATATGCGATAACTTTTGACTTCATAGCTGGAAGGTAAACATACTAAAAGTCTGGGCTGCTGGGGGGTGAGCTAACGGTGGGGGGAGGGGAGAATTTATCACATATACATGTGTCGTAATTCAAACCGTTTACGAGATATACGTTATTGAAAATAGGTAATTTTCGGGAAAAATCAAATGTCACCTTACTTTTTGTCTAACTTTTGCGTCTATTACGTTCCACAATCGTTTCTTAGAAAAAAACGTCAGAATCACAATTGTAGAGCATTAAATGTACTTTAATTTCATATATACGTTTTTGGTATTTGCTTCAAATGTTTAAGCAAAAGTGAGGTAAAATTTTTTTTATTTTTAATTGTCGATAATTAATAATTTATATCTCGAATACCGTTGGCATCTCTACGAATACGTACATAATTAATTTTATAGGAAATTTAATGAGCTTTAATTTTGATCCGCTCCATATTTTTCTTGAGTCCACTGTTTTCGAGATATAATCGAAAAACAAAATTGGGACCTTCTCCCCTCCCCCCACCTTTAGCTCATCCCCCAGGTGCGTGGACTTTCTTTATATGTTTACCTTCTAACTATTCCTAACAAAGCTGCGAAGTCTTAAAGTATCGCATATTCCATGCACTCTACACCCCTCATTTCGGCACTCTTTATTTTGGGTCGGATTTCTCTGAAAAAACAAGTTTATTGATACTCATTCCGAAACTAATTTTTTGATTCAAAATTTCTTTTTTTTTCTGAAAGCTCCTTAAATTTATAATAAGAACTTATATATAAAATTTTGATCAAGTCCCATTAAATACCCATACCAGCACATTAAAAACCGCTTACTATATTAAGTCCAAGTTTTTTGTTGGCATAGTTTTCACCATAAAGCCGAAACTATTTGTCAGATCTGAAATTTATTTTTTTCAACTAAAATCTGGTAAAATTTACTATCAGACCTTATATATGAAATTTTGATTATGTCACGTAATACACCCAAACCTGAACGCTAAATATGTATGTTTTAACAAAGTATGACGATATTCACAAATGCAGTGGGCTGGTATGAGTGTATAACGTGACATAATCAAAATTTCATATATAGGTTCTTATAGTAAATTTAAGGAGCTTTCAGATAAAAAATAGAAATTTTGGATCGAACAATTAGTTTCGGAATGAGTATCAATAAACGTGTTTTTTCAGAGATGTGCGGTGCGACCCCAGATAAAGAGTGCCGAAATGAGGGGTGTAGAATGCATAAAATATGCGGTAGTTTTTGACTTCACAGCTTTGTTAGGAGTAGTTAGAAGGTAAACATATAAAGAAAGTCCACGCACCTGGGGGGTGAGCTAAAGGTGGGGGGAGGGGAGAAGGTCCCAATTTTGTTTTTCGATTATATCTCGAAAACAGTGGACTCAAGAAAAATATGGAGCGGATCAAAATTAAAGCTCATTAAATTTCCTATAAAATTAAATATGTACATATTCGTAGAGATGCCAACGGTATTCGAGATATAAATTATTAAATATCGAAAATTTTAGTAATAAAAAACATGTTTACCTCACTTTTAGTTAAATATTTGAATCAAATACCAAAAACGTATATATGAAATTAAAGTAGATTTAATGCTCTACAATTTTGATTCTGACGTTTTTTCTGAGAAACGATTGTGGAACGTAATAGAACAAAAGTTTGACAAAAGGTGGGGTGACATTTGTTTTTTCCCGAAAATCACCTATTTTTAATAACGTATATCTCGTAAACGGTTAGAATTACGACACATGTATATGTGATAAATTTTATAATAAATTTAATTAACCAAAAAAATTAAACTTCTCCCCTCCCCCCCAACGTTAGCTCACCCCTCTGGTGCGGGGACTTTCAGTATCTTTACCTTCTATCTATCCCTAACGAAGCTATGAAGTCAAAAATTATCGCATACTCCATGCACTCTACAATGTGTTTATTGACTGGACTAGATATCAATATATATGTTTGTCTGTAAGATAGGCCACAGGCCCTAAGACAATGAACAGCCAATCCATCAATGTCTCTCTCTCTCTCTCTCCCATATATAAAACACTTTGATTAAAGATGTTCATCTTGGACGAACAATTTGTAATATACGCTGGTACTGATGACAGCTACTGAACCACTTAACCAAGTATGCGACCACACCTCGCCAGCTCACTACCTTACTGCCCTACTTACTACCCGGCCTTATTATCCTGTCTATACAATTACTATAATCTAGTTCTGTAAAGTCAACTTTTAAAATAATTTAATGTTAAAAAAAACAAAAAAAAAACCATAAATTATTGAGTACTTGGCAAGGTAGAATTCTTTCTGAATCAGCGATTGTGTGAGGAGGTGATCTAGCCATCATTAAGTTCTATATATTTGTCCTTCGAACTATTGAAGCATAATTTATCAGTTTTATAGAAGCGCAACAAATTTAAGGGTCGATAAAGGAATGGTGATTAGAAAATTCTTGGACTTAACTATCCCAGCCTTACCCACTGAGCAACTCTATTTTATAATAAATAAAATTCTTTTCCTATATAATTTATAAAAGCAACAACAATATAAAAAACTAACATTACAACCACTAACTTTCGTCTTATTTGAGCAACACGGTAACGGGATTGGGGGCAACGGTTTAGAACGCCGGCTGAATCACGCGACGAGAAAACATTTATCACCGCCAAGTGGCCAATCCACGGAATCGATTCAGTTCATGAGCTATCGATTCTGTTAGGGCAATTAACGGTAGGCTTAACGGAACCAAGGGCCGCCGTACCGAGGAGGGGGAGGGCAGCACAACCACCAATCAGCGTAATTGCTGGTGTATGACATATGCCGACATAATAGCAACTGCCTTATTGATCTGTAATTATTTTTTTGTATGTATATAAACTGACAGGCATATTCTACACAATTTTATTTTTAATAATGTATTCCGTTAAAAGTTTCATTTTTTAAAATTTTATTTTAGGTTAGGTCAAAATATTCCCTAACCAGAGTTTATAAAACGTATCAAGATTATTAAAAACATTAATGAAATAAATGCAAGCAGCATTGGGAAAAAATATATAAAATAAAAAACTAAGCCCCTGGAGCCTGTACCAGGTATGCAAGTTTAAAATGTCGTTTATTTCTTAAAATATATACACAGTAATTTAAAAAAAAGTATAATATATTTTATTCAAAGTACTGACCCTCGCTTTCTACACATTTTGTCCATCTCTCGGGCAATATATGGATACCATTCCAAAAGAATGCTTCATCTTTATTTGAAATCCATTCATCGAGCCATTTTCGTACGTTTTCGAAATTGTTGAAGTGTTGCTCCGCCAATGAGTGTCCCATCGATGAGAAGAGGTGATAATCAGAAGGCGCCAGGTCAGGTGAATACGGCGGGTGGGGTAGGAGTTCCCAACCAAGCGAAGAAATCGTTTCCTTAGTCAATCTGGCTGAATGTGCAGGAGCGTTATCATGCTGAAGAATGACTTTGGCGTGCCTGTGAGCCCATTCTGGGCGTTTTTTCGATCAATGCGTGACTCAAATTGATCATTTGTTGTCGGTAGCGCTCGGTATTGACTGTTTCGCCGGGTTTGAGAAGCTCGTAGTAGACTACTCCCTTCTGATCCCACCACACACACAGCATTGTCTTCTTCCCAAAACGATCCGGTCTTGCACTCGATGTGGATGGTTGTCCTGGCGTTACCCATGATTTTTTTCGTTTGGGATTCTGAAAATAAATCCATTTTTCATCGCCAGTTACAACTCGATGCAAAAAACCCTTTCTTTCGTGGCGTAAAAGCAGCATTTCGCACACAGTTTTTCGTTTTTTTTTTTTTTTTTTTCCATCTGTCGTTCGTCCAATTCATGTGGAACCCATTTTCCAACCTTTTGAATCTTTCCCATAGCTCTCAGGCGATCGGAAATGGCTTGCCTAGTGACATTCAACTGTTCTGCCATCATTTGTTGGGTTTGGGTATTGTCTTCGTCTAATAAAGATTGCAATTCGAAGTCCTCAAACTTTTTTGGTCGATTTTCTCGTTTTTGATCAGTAACATCAAAATCACCACGTTTGAAACTTTGAAACCAACGTTCACATGTCCTGACGGTTGGAGCAACATCGCCATAAGTCTCAACAAGAATTCGATGACATTCAGATGCCTTTTTTCTTTTGATTAAATAAGAAAATCATGACATGCCGCAAATGCTCTTTATTTGGCTTAAAATTAGACATTTTTAACACCAAAGAAAGGTATGATACGTCCACGTAAACTACTTAAAAACAACTGACTTTTGTAAACAAATGACTAACATACAAAATAGCGTTTAGAGATAAGCAAATCCTTTAATAGGCTAAGAGCGCATTCTATTGGAATTAAAACGACATTTTAAACTTGCATACCTGGTAGAGTAAAGAAAGAATAACATGGAACATGTTTTAGGATGTCGACCGTCTTATCGTCGGTTGCCAATTCCGTTACCTGCATTTTTTCGATTTAGGTTTTTTTTTTGCAGGTTTCGTTTTAAAATGAAATTCCGCGCCCAAATGCGCAAATCAGATTGGATTAGGTTTTGGCGAAACACTTTTGTGATTTAATTATTTTATTAGTAATTTTTTTAACACAACAGCTGAGAGTGATCGAGCAAGATCGGAAAAATTTAGTTTAAAATTTTTGGTCGTATTAAACCACCGATATGTCGAAGTTAGGAAAAAAATTTGAAGTTGTAAAATATAGTAGATTTATAAACAAACCAAAAAATAATGAAATATTTTAAAGGACTGACTTTTTTAACAAAACAATAACATCAAAACTGTAAAACGTTTTAAAATAAATTAAACAATAAATCAAGGTTTTTTAAAATGTAAGTTCATTTTTTGAAAAATTAAGAGGAAGAAACCAAACGATCCATGTTCAAGTTAGCCATTAAAATATATATATACATTTCATTAAAAATTTTTATTTTAATACCAAGGTATAAATCTAGTACCTATATATCTGTCTACACTAGTCAAAAACAAGGAGTAAAACCAGGTCCTTGGCATTTGGCTATCTAGGAAGCACTGTCACTCCCACACTGCCAGGAAGCCTCTGATCTATGTGCTGTTAATGGTAGACAACACATAAAGAAATTCTATACGTAATAAATAACTTAAGGCGATATACAAGGCCGCAGATGGAAACAAAGATGAATCGCAAATTAAAAAATTAATTAGTTTTAAATTAATTATTTTTGTTTCAAAAACAAAATTATTAGTTATTATAATGTTGAATTATTAATTCTTTGATATATTTTAAATATGTTCTTTCCCAACAGCCTCTTCAATATACCAAGTTAAATTCAGTATAACTATATATCCTGTTTGGTTTAAGTATGTATCAACAGTTGATTGAAAGAGGTTCATTTAAAAAATGAAGGAAAATAGATCCTTTTTTTAAAACCATCTTCAGTAGTTTAGGAATTTGAAAAAAAAAAAAAAAAATATATTACTTCTTGGAAGTTTAATATTCCAGCAAAAATAAATACCAATCTAAATGTAAAGTTTGCTTAAGCAAATAGATGCATGCCAAAAATATAATATTTCATTTTCATTTCCTTTCTGGATATATTCCAAATTTTAAAATCCGTTATAGAACGAAAAAAAAAAAAATCTTTTGGTTCAAAAGCGATTGAGAAATATCCAGCGTCTATAAAAGTGTAAATCAGATCATCTCTTTGTGTGTAAAACCAAAACTCTTCCTGTCCTAGATTGTAGAGTGAAAAAAGTGTTTAAATTATTTTAAATAATTTAAAAATTTATATATTCATCTTATTTTTTTAAGAGTTCCAATAATGTAATTTCTGGAAAATTCATTTTATTTTGAATTATTTTTACAATCTCTCTATTTAAGATTTTCTGTAGTGAAAATGCAAGAAACGACGAAAAGCAGTAAATACTATAATGTAAAACTTTACTATACAAAGCAGTTAATAAATAATTTCCATACATAACCAATTATGATATCAAATTTGATATAAATTTAAACACAATTATTATTATTTTGAACTAAGTGTTGTTGATTTAATCGAAACCAGATTCATACCCTTTCATAATATATTTCCATACCCAATATAACCCACTTGTCACTTAGCTTAGTATCCGACTATGAATAAATTTAAAAAAAAACATCATTATTTAACAAAATGCTTCTGTGCAGGCTATAGGAAGATTCAGTTGGCGTTGGCAAAATTCCAGGAGTTCGGTGTACTTCTAATTTAATAGCATATAACAAGATCTTACTCTCATATAGCTGGGCTATGTTTTCTTTTCCGATTTCAGTATATTTAATATTACATAATGAACTATTGATTTACAGAAAACATACCTTAAATTATAGAACGGGAAATATATATTCATCGCAATGTAATACTAGAAATAGTACAGAGTTTGTAAAATATTGACTTGTGGTGAACATCGAAATTATGGGAACCGCGTGTTAGGTGGGATAGGGTGATCCAGATAATGGTTACCCTGCTCTATCTCCACTAAAATTGAATAATCAAATATTCACTGATCAATAGATGGCCCAATAAAATATAGCAACAGGTCTCGAGGGGATATATTATTCACAAGTCCTACATATTTTATTCCGAACCCTTCGTGCAAGAGCCTAGATAAACCTTTCACGATCTTCGATCTATTTATATTAATGAGTATCGTGGTAATGAATGGTTTTGTTTTTGTTAGGTCACGTTTTGTTTTTTAATTCACAGTTTGTTGTTTGTTATTCATTTTGGTGGAAATGAGATTGTTCAGATGTTCTGTATCGGCTCAGATTTTTTTTTTTTTTCCTGAATCGATGCTATGATGTATATTCGATCTTAATTGTAGCAGAGAACCTGGATATTTATCAACTAGAAGCTTTAAAAAAAACAGAAAAACTATCGAATGATTTTGTTTTCAGTTAAAACGATTTTTTTTTTTTTTTCATTCTAAATATTCATAAATTTTTAAGGTATTGATTTATTTAGTTGATAAACATCAAATTAAAAAATACTTAAGACAATCAATAAAATAAAATTGTATTACCCAAAAAATTTCCTTTAATCACACATCAGTCAATGACAAGAATTAATGCAAAAAACTTATTAGATACATTTAAAAAAAAAATTAACTAGAGTTTTTACCCCAATCTTTATGTCAATGATATACTGTAGATAATTTATTGGATCCTTTGAAATGAAGACACAGTTAAGAATTATATCTAAATATCATATCATTCAGGGATGTGTCAATTCTCGATAAAGTCCAATCTTAAAAACGTAGTAGTATCGAGAATCAATGATGATACGTCGATTCGTATTGTTCTCTGCTGCTGAAGTTCAATTCAGGCTGTGTACGACAGATCGTACGATAAATACATGGGCGCACGATATTTAGAATTGCTTTCTGTTAATTGACTCTATTTTTACAAACTTCATGATCTTGGAGCGTATGGTCTTGTAAAAACATATTATAACTATTATATTATTGTTATTTATAATTCTAGATAAATCATTATTGGTAATTGTACATTGTAATTTTTTAATACATAAAAAGTCAAACGAATGAATAACAAACTTCTTTTCTTTTTTTTTTTTCAATGCCCTTTTAATTTTATTATACATAAAATATGAATTCATCATTTTTTCTGCATTGGTGTATAATAAGGCAGTTCTCTAAAAATTAACAATTTATAATAAGAATTTCATAGCTAATGTTGACCTAGTGATTAACCTCAGGAAGGAGGTGTTTGGGAAGGAGGAAAAAAATGCAAATGATCAGTGTACACATTATACATGCGCAAGAAAAGTATACTATAAGTACACCTTGTCACTGTCAAGAGGATGCTTTCTCCCCACCTCCGCTTCGGTTGATTTGTATTATTCTTCAATTTGTTTCTAGAACCGGGAAGGAACGCTGGAGGAAGGGAGCGGTATTAGCATACAAAGGCGTTCTTCCAGGACAGCTGGAGGAAGCCTGATGGAGCCGCGATAACCTCCATTGTCAGATCCGTCAAGTCTTCTCGAGTCGCCCCATGATCCTGATAGGCAGTTTTCCCGCGGTGGAAACCCACTTCTGTGCCGCCTACCTTTCACTGCGGACAATGTGGAGTGTCATTGTGTTCCATCGGCTTTAGCCCAGCGCTATCGCTCTAGATCTTTACTGTTAGCGTGATAGAAAGTAGCAGATGGTAAACACGCTTAGGAGGGTTACAGTCCCCCTGGGTATAAGGAATTAAAATTCTCCCGATTATGACAGGATTACTGTAGGTTTGGCAAAAAAAATATACTTCAACAGAATAATATTTTAGGAAGGATTGCCAAATCTTGTAGCTCATTACTATAGCAAAAACCTCAAAGAGAACTAGTACACACAGTTCCACAAGATCTTTAGAAAGGTTAAACGTGATCACTAACGACAAGATATGAACAACGCATTCAGGTTTTAGGTATTAGATTGGGTAAAATATTGAGTAATTTGCATCAGCAAATAGAATTCAAATATAAATATCGCGGTGATTGACATTAAAGAGTAAATTTGATGGGGTTTTAAAAAGAAAAAAATTACAAGAGCGTTAATCATGGCTGCATTATTATTATATCAACAGTATAATATTCAATGGCTATCGTGAAACATTGAGCTGTGATCTTGCATATTAGGTTTTTTGATGGTGTTTAGTGGATATGCAGAGACATTTGATTATTTGAATAGAACTGTAGGATGTATTAAAATACATATTATTTATTATTCATCAATTCCTGCATTGACAACCACCATGAACCATTAATAATAATTATTACGAATAAGAAAAAAATAAAAAGAGAGAGAGACAAAGAAGATTTTATAAGGTAGTATGAAGTGGGTGAAACAAATAATTTTCAATTGATAGCATAAAAAAAGCGACTGTTATATTTAACTTTAACTTTGATCCACGTTTATCTAGCGTTAGACTTGCCAACTGTAACCAACACGCTAGGCAAGAGAAACTCTTTTAAAACGTTTTGGATTATACTCTATCTTAAGAACATTGTGTAAAAGTTAAACTTTGAACGAGTTCCCCTTCTTTTAAACGGCAACGATTAAAATATTTAACGAGTGTACATAATATAGAAAATAAGAAACAAGGAAAGATGATTATGATCAATTTAAGGAGTGTAATAAATGAAATTTGTAGGACATGATCCCAGAATTTCTAATCGGAACATAAATATTACAATTTATTAATAAAAGGGCCATAATTTCTTTACATTTCTAGGTCATAAATGTGCTCATAATCTTATTTCCATTTTAATTACTACGAAATTATATACAGTATATGTATTACAATCCAGAACGCGATTTTCGTTGTTAATATCTGTGTTTAATCTTTCCCACCACCTGGTTCCTCCCACCTGCTCTGAGTTTCCTGTTGTTGCATATGGAACAAAGGCAAAGTGGTCTCTCTACCACGTGAACATTAGAAGTCGTATCAAGATAACTATTGATCTCAATAATAATAATTTGGAGATAAGTACGAACGAGAGCGTTGATGTGAATACAACGTTGATAAATCAAAAAGAAATAATATGATATTAAGGAAACCAAGGTTGAAGTCGATAAAAATAAAGATGAACCATTAATCCATCAGCGCAGGAGGTCTGCACTATTGTTATGTACTGTGTACAAGAAGTCGAAGAAGTCGCTGGATGACGGTGGTCACGAAGTATCTTTATCTAGGATCTGGGTCCCTTCACCGCACGGCTTCACGAGTACAAAAGGTCTCAAGTCTCCGCCACGATCATGGCCTGGTCTTTGCTTCAGCTTTTTGGTTCATGGATTGTTTTGAAATAGGTTGGATAGGCTGGATATCAACAGAGCATAAATCGAAGAGGTGAAATAGTAAGCGGTAGTCAACAGTTCAAAACTTCGATAAATCCACAATATTCTAAAAGTTCGTTGAAAATACGTGTATTACTTCAAAATCGGATATAATAATCGATAAGGAACTGTTGAGTACAAGTTCGTATCAGACTGAAGGTTTTTGTTTTATTAATTTATCTATTTATTGAAATTTACAACCGTTTACAAAAGAAAGAGATCTAATAAAGGAGATAATAACGTTCATAAAAACATGTTAATTGCTTGTAAAGCAACTACCCACTGGAAATATTTCATAGCTGAAGGTGAGGAACGTATTTCCTCTTACGTTATCCATGGATCCCCTGGATTATCTCAGAGGTTCCTGGAGAACCTTCTAGAACATATCCATATTTTGCGAAAAAAAAACTTTAGTACTTTTTATAAAAAGTTAAAAGGTTTTTCAGGATAAATTAAAAATGGCTAATGTTATATGATCAATTATAGAAATAAGAGGAACTAAAAAAAAAAAAAATTATAGTAAATGCTAATTAGATAACAAAAACGTCCATATCCCTATGAACTACCTAGAGTCAAAATGAAATAAATAAATTAATATTTTTTTAAAAAATAGTAAGAAAACATACTCAAGAACACATGAATTTAACAGTGAAATATATGAAGAGGAACAAGATAGGAAACATATTCCATAAATGTGAATCTGTTTAAAAAATATAAATTTCATCTCGTTAAGATTATTTGAGTCAATCACACAACTAATCATTATACCAAGTAAAAACTTATTCGTAGTAAGTCGTACATCAATATAATTGTTTTTTTGGAAAAACATACAAAATTTTATCAAACCAATGATGTTACAGCCTGTTTGGGTTAGCTGTTAAGTTGACTATTGTTGATAGTTTTCTCTTTCTGATTTTGAACTAACAAGTACAAAACACTAATTTATAGAAAAATTGTTTCAGTAATATAGAAAAAATGTGGTTGTTTGCAAAGGGAATAAATTAATATAACGTATTATAATTTTAAATTTTTATGAAAATATGAAATTTATTTTTATTAGAAATATACTAAGTTGAAAAAAGTTTGATAAAGCCTAGTGCACAGACTAGAACCTATAGCGGCTGTACGAGCACAAAGATACAGAAGAAATCCTAAAAATACAGAACAAGAAGCTACTAATAATAGATCCCTGGCAAGTCCATTTAATAGTCACCCAGAACTCTTCCTTTTGGTCTATCGAAAGTCATTTTACGTGAACAGAGTAATTCTAGAGACTTTACTAAAAATAGTTGAAAGCAGTAATCAGCAAAAAATTATTTTAAATGTATTTTATTTTAACAAAATATGCTTACCAATGAAGACAAAATGTAATCATGAACTCACCTGAAAAAAAAGAAAAAAAAAGTTAGCTGATGTATAAATTTAGTACATATACATTAGTTTGACTTAGTTGCAATATTTATTTTTTATCATATTAGGGATATAACTAAATACATATGGTAGCTATCTATTAGTCAAATATTTTTTTTAAATGTCCTAACGATAAAATTGGGATTATGTATTTTATATAAAGAGATAATTCCCGATTGACAAAACAGAGGAGTTTAAGTTGTCGCGTTGGAAGGCAGGATGTAGATAAGAGCGCAGAGATATCAGAAAACCAACCATTCTTAAGTTTGCCACGACCTTTATTAATTTTTTTTTTTATTCACTTTTTTTCTTCCTGATAACCTACTAACAGGACAGACGTGTTATTGTGACCGACTTTATCTAGGAGCACCGGGGATCTAAGTTTTATCTGACGTAAATAGTATATTTACATATTAATACGAATGTCACAATAAAACGTTTTTTAAAATTTTTAAATAAACAGACCTCCTGTTAGCCTTATCAAAGCCCAAGGCTACATACCATACATTATTCTCCTATCTACGTTTCAGTCAATCCCACTCGTTGTTTCGGAGTTTAAAATACATCAATTTTGATGTAGCGTTTTATCCCAATGATTGCATCCATTTTTAGTAATAAGTTTCTTGAAATTTTCAACAACTTCAAAATCCCATTCAGTCGTAATTATGATATTTCAATTTATAGTGTTCACGACACGCAACTCTGAATGACATTTGTTTTCACTATTTTCTAGAAGCGTAATCTTTTGAAGGCTAAATATCCAATGAAAAAAATACAAAAAAAAACATTGTAATGAAACACTTACTTTTCTAATTTTATTACTTTTATTTTTAAAAAATGTTTTTATTTTCCACAGTAATTTTGTACAAGTAATTTCCTTTTGACTAAATTTAAAAGATCTTAGGAGTAAAAGAAGTGCAAAGGAAAGGGTACCAACTTCAACATGATAAAATCCTTATATTGTAAGTGGTAACAAAGTAAGCTAAGACCGTTGGATAAATTGGAAAGTCCTGGTGAACAATCAGATCACTAAATAAAAATCCTGAAATGGAATTTTTTTTAAAAATAATTAATTTTCAAATTATTTTGGTGACATTGTTATCAACAAAAAATATTCCTTCCAAAAACTGGATTTAGAGTAAAAATGCAAAGCTAATAAGTGCTGCTTTGAAAAGTTGCGATTTTAGACCAACCAACTTATTTCCTGTGACAAACAAAGTAAGACATTAAAGGACAGAAAAAATAAAGGAAGAGGACTGCAGAAGAACCGAAAGCTAAGCTATTGGAGAGTCGTGTAGGTCAATACAGGCGTCCCATTGGCTGACTGACCCAGAGCTGTGCCCTCATTGGTCCGCTGCCATCAATTGCTAGTCCACATCACATTGTCTCTTAATCCAGTCCAGTCCGCTGCCGGAATAGTGATTGAGCTCTGAGTAATCATGGATTGGACTTCTTCTTCTTTTGTAGCAACTCAACCGCTGTCCTTTAATGAAACAGTATGTTGACAAGACTAACTTACAAATAACTATCGTTGTTTGATAATATCCTTATAAATGCTTTTATTTTAATAATTAACTTCTTAAATAAAATAATCCAGGAAAAATAAAACAAAATTAGATAAAATTTAATCTATATTAAATTATTACTGAAGACTAAAACGACAAGAAACTGCTCGTCGTTACAGACTACTTCAACATTTATCATACACACATTCAAAGGTCTCAATTAATTACTAAAAACTTATTTGACCTTATGACTGTGATTTGACCTATTTGGACGTACAGAGTTGAGCTTTGGGGCTTCACTAAACTATCCAATTCATCTCGTATTCAATCCTAAAAGCTCCTTACTTTGTCACCAATAAACTTACCTATAAAGATCTTAATTTTCCATATGTTGGTGAGTTAGCCCAAACCAGATACCCATCCTTTCATAGTAAGATCCATAACCACTAGTTTCTCAACTTGCTTCCCACTCCATTCCCGATAATCCTCCGACGCGTCTGAAAAGAAGATGGCCTAGAGATCTTCTATTGTAGAATTTTTATTGAAGTGCTACTGATGCTACTGATCAACACATTTACTTGTATATATTTACAAAGTTGTAAATTTCAATAAATACATATAGAATTAAAAAAAAAGAAAAGATTAATGTTAACTGTGTATTTATTACATTATGAAATTACTTATTGTGTTAAATACTAAAAAATATTGCTTAAGATAAATTTGAGAGTAACATTCATAAATGATATAAATAATAAACAATAAATATAAACTAAGGTTATCTATTTTCTACTTTATTTTTTGACACTTAAATCAATAATTCGACATGTTATCGGATTTTTTAATTCCTAATACTCAGGAATAATCTTGTCAATTCAGAATTGTTTCAGATCATTAATTCCCGAAAAAGAGAAATAAAAATTAACAAGTCGAATCTGTTTTATTATCTAAGGTTATCTGTTATTTTTTAGAGAACAATAATTGTAAATAAATAATTCAGAACAGGTCAAACGATCGATCTTACATACACTTGGTGACAGTAATTTTTATACGCTGTATCTCAATGCTTTGCTGTTTTTGTTTTTTCCTTTTCTATAAACATATATTTATTGTTATATATGATCTATAAGGTGTATATAGGGTTCGCTAACTTAAGTAACTGTTGAGTAAGAGAAATAATTTATTTATTAAGGAGGGATTGGTAAAATAATCCCAGTATCAGGATAAATAGCAATTTTTTTAAATATTCAGAAACTATAAAAAGAAAAAAAAATGGAATCGATTTCGAAACGGCCTTTGAGGTAATTAGAATTAGACGACACCTTACAAAACATTAGATTTTATTTTTACGTGTTAAAATAATGAATTATCGAACAGTATAAAAACGAAAATTGTTTTAATAAAAACACTATTGTTCTATTCATTGCTTCTAAGGAGGGATTAGTAATAAATTTATTGTTATTTAGCACAAAATAAGTTTTTCTTAAATGTGGGTGGCTGTTTTTAGTTTCCCTAAAAATGAAATATAAATTTTGTAGGTATGTGAGAAAAAGAAACATAGCATAGCATGGTATGTGAATATTGCTATCACTAACTGTATATTTATGTACATATATTTTAACTGTATATTTTTCTTTACATAAAAAAATCATTGATATGTTTCATTAAATTTCACATGTAAAATTTTAAATTTCAATATGAGAAAACGCATTTTCTTTTATTAGCAAAATTCAGAGCAGAAAACTCTGAAAGAGGCGCCTAACAAGCCGCATTATCTGTGATTCAAATTTCACCGACAATACTTCAGGCGGCTTCTCTGCTTAATCTTTATAATCGTTAGTAATGCAGTAACTAACTATTCTTAGAATCGATATTTAGTACTATGCTAACTCTAATGGAAACTACTTCTTGCATCTGTTCAAAGAGCTGCTTGTGTAACCTCGTTCGTTTGCCACGCTCAGTTCCAGAATTACGATTATTGCGAAATATTCAGACCGTCCTAGCTGCTGTAAAGAGTCTTTCCTACTCGTCATAAGAGAGCCATGGGAAAGAGAAAACAGAAGAGATCTCTCACTCTTTGCGAAACAACGATAAAGGGTACCAAAATGAGCAGGTCTGATGTCACTGTACGAATTTATATAACTCAAAAACCAAGATAGTGAGCAGAAAATGAGTTAATAATGGGGGATAATGAGTTTCTGTTTATTGGGCTGTCAGTAACTTAAAAATGAAGTATTATTTTGAACTTTGGCTATATATAATAGTTAATTGTTACAATAATCGTTAAGGCAATTTCACACTAGATTATCTCATATCCTTACTCAAGTTCGAAAATGTAGGCAAGTTTTTGTATTACATTAGTGCCATTATTACTTTACCTAACTATCATAACTATATACTTATTTTATTTATATTTTAATTTAAATTAATCTAAGTCTCGGAAATCTGCTGTGTTGATTATATGCAATTCAAAATTTCCAGAATAAATAAAGAAGTATTGTTATAATCGGATCCGTATCGACAAATGTAGTTATTAGGGCTCCACTATATCTTACAATTCGTTGCGTATTCATAGTCTTGTAACAAAATCCTTGAAACTCATCATCATGTCAATCATCCACGTCTTTCCATAATCATCTTTGTATCCGTATGTTGCTGAGTTAGCTTAAAGGATACCAATCCTTCATAACAAACTCCATACCAATCCAAACTTCCTAATTTTACAAATAGATTTCGATCCCCGATTATTTCCAGTAGTAGTTAATTTCTCTTGAAGTAATACATTGGAGTTATACATAGCTACATATTATAGATACATTACATTATATTATACATTTTAGATATATACATATACATATAAATTAAATTATTTATTTTTTTATTTTATTGAAATTTACAATTGTTTATACAATATAAATATATTATACATCAAGTAAATACGATCATAACGATAAAAATGACCATTCACATGTTTTTAAAGCAACTACCCATTGGCAGCACTTATAAAGGTTCTATATAATGAAGTACTATATTAGAAGGTCCCGAGTCCATCTTCTTTTCAGGCGCCTCGGTGGGTTATCTGGAATGGAGTGAGAAGCAAGTTGTGATACTGATGGATTTGAATGGTTGTGGAATTTGGAATGAAAGGATAGATATCTTGTTTGAGTTAAGTCAGAAACGTTTAGTATATTAAGATCTTTGTGGATAAATTTGTTTGTGACAAAGTAAGGAGCATTTAGGATTTTTGTAAGGATTTTGGATTGTAAGGATTGGATACGAGATGAATTGGATGGCTTAGTGGAGCCCCGAAGCTAAACTTCGAATGTCCAGATTGGTCTAATTATTGTTATGTAAAAGAGTCTTTTGTAATTAATTGGAAGGTTTAAATGTTTGTCAAGTAAATGTTGAAGTAGTCGAAAACGACGGGCAGTTTCTTGTCATTTTAGTCTTGTATGTGGATTCCAAGTAAGACGTTTGTGCAGATGGAGTCCTAGGTAGTGGATCTGTTGAACAAGGAACAGCATAATGTTATAATGGATACGGTAGGACAGGAAGTCATAGGTTTACGAGGAAGGGTAAAGGTTATTTGATGGGATTTATTTTGATTCTCCATTTTCGAAACCGTTCTTTCAGGTTTATGATATGGGATTGGAGTGTCTGGGAGGCAATAAATGGATCATTGTTTACTGATAACACACAAGTGTCATCAGCATACGTGGTGAGGTGCTGCTAGGATGCGTCGGGATGTCAGCTAAAAGTTGAAGTCGAAACGTCGGCACCGCAAATATATAGCTTTTTATTTAAAAACATGGACGTATTTATTATACTTGACTGCATTCCTGGCCAATTCCCTACTATTATTATTATAAGTTTAATAAATGAATAAACAAAATACATCTAGTAAATTTTCTTAATTATTATGTCATGACAAGAACATCAACCCATTAAACCATAATAACTGAAATCATAATTTAAAAGTAGAAACTTTTGGCAGTTTTAAAGTCAAAAACTAAGACCTTGATCCATTGGACTAGATTAGGGAAGACACTGTTTCCTAAATAGTTTTATGGAGCCATAGAATTCATTAAACCGCGGAGGGAAAACATTTCTTAAAAAATAAACTTCTTTTTATCTCCCCAAACGATCTATTAAAAGAGAACATTCTTTGTTCTGGAAAAGGTTATTATAAGAGCCGGGAGAATATTGCAGCGATGCCGTTAGTTCAATTCAGGATCCGTTATGGGATGAATATATAACGGAGGGTTAATTTTCCGACATAAAAATAAAATATTTAACTTTTTTAAATTAGATAGTTTAAAAATATATAAACAATTAATGAAAAATACTAATCTGAATATTAAGGACCTTTTTGTTTTTAGAATGATAATTAAATTGACTCCGAAATTAGAGACGGAGCCAGGCCCAGCAGATGGAGAGCATCTTCCTATTTGAATATTCTTTTCCAGGCGGCCATTTCGTCCTTAATTTCTTTCCTTACCCTGGCAATGGGTAATTACGTACCGGCTGGGTTTAGTCAGTTTTTCTAAACATTTCGTTTAATATTACCATATGATGCTGCTTTGAAAACGTTTGGTTAAATATAAGCAAAATATCACTAAGGAAACCCGAAGGCTCCATTTGCTATGTATACGAAGACTTTTTTTACAGTAAATTTTTGTAATTGTAAATGATAATCATGTAAACCATTAGACATACATTGCGGCTATAGATAACTAAGCTGCTAGTTGTAAAAAGAAGTAGCGATTCGGTAAAGAAAACATTGAGCTGTCCAATGGGCAAGGATTAATTAAATAAGATTACTTTTTTATTTATGTTTTTTGAAATCATAAAACAAACGAAATATTATCACTTTTATAAAATGCTCTCCAGGATAGTTGTAAATATAATTTAAATACATAAAGGATATGAAAAAATTAATACATGTGGTAATAATAAGATGGCATAAATAATTTTTTTTTTTTTTAAAGTGAGATTTTCGTGCTGGAAATTTGTATATAACAGAATCCACAAACTCTAAGTATATAGTTGGCCGAATGAAAGATAAGAAATAAGATTGTAAGAATAGGTTAAATAATGAATTCTACTTTAACAATTTAAAATTCCTAACAAAATAAAATAAAATTATAATATAAATAAATAAAATAAAATTCAGAATTATTTTCTAAGTGCTAAATATTAATATGATTGTTTATTATTTTAATATATCAATTCTGAACTCTGTATTCCTATTTCAGCCCAAAGATCCAGAAACCAATAGAATATTAACCAAATAAATAATGATAAAATAATAGACTAGAAACAACTAGAATATAGGCCTGAGGTTTGGACATACCAACCGGACCCTTCGGTAAGTTACCATCTGCCGAAATGCTCGCCGATGACCGAAAAATGTTCGAGGTTTCTTCCATCAATAACTTTATAACTTATCCATCGATATCCCCAAGCTTTGCAACCAGAAAACTGGATGAACCTTTCTATATCATTCAAATTTAATAGAATATTGCAAAACCTTAAGTTTCAGAATATATTAGCACAATTATTACCGGCATTATGTTTAAGTACAATTACGTAAACCGGACATGCATGCAACTAGTTGCAGGAAGCGTAAACAAATAATAGCTAGAAGAATGGCAAGTTGTAGGTATGGCTTTGAAAATAAAATTAGGCGAAAAAACTTTCTAATTTAAACAGAAATATTAAGAAATATGTATATGAAGTGTAGACTTTCAAAATGGGATAAATCCACTACGTAAAAAAAATAAAATAAAAAAATTTTAATACTCTTAATGCTTCTCTTTTTTTTTTGGAAATTCATGGAAAATCTCGAATAAAAAGTAAATTATTTGTACATGTTTTATGGTCTGCAAAGTATTTTTTAACTATTGACAGCATTATAGTTATGTGGTTTTTTGTATACCCTGAAAAGTTTTATGATTTTCACTTATCCCATTTTAAGTCAACGCCTTATATAAATGTTTTAATTAAGAATCGGGTATTTAGATCGGTGAGGCAATACTAAAAATATAGCTCCTGCAGTTAAGAGGATATTTCCAGCACATTATTAAACACATAAAGTCTGCTCGTGAGCGGTAAATAAATACAAGTTTAATTTTAAATCCAGTCGGACTAAACAATCGAGACAAACGAACCTTGCAACAGGCTCCGTTAAAGTCGGATTACTCAGGCAAGTTAGGTAACGAGTGGGTCGTGACAGAAGAAATAACAGATTCTCATGGTCTACTTTTTACTTTCTAAACCTTTTGAGGAAGAATTGAAACACGGGGTTTTCAGCTCTTTCCAAAGGTTTACACGGCATTAGCCTCGTCTCTGAGGGCGTTCAATCTTAATACTCGGCCGTAATTATCGAGAAAGTGAGAATTCGCGATTAGGAGAAAAAAAAAAACTAACAAGGAGATAAGTTCACATCTCGCTCAGTTTATTAAGTTAATTATACACGCGATCGTCTACAATGGATTGTTGAAGGAGTGGGCTTATCTTCAATTAATCCTTCTACAGTTAATCCACATCGAGGATTAAGGTATGCTAATTAACAGTAAATATTTCATTAGCTATATAATAGGCTATTTAGTTCGCTTTGAGGATTGGACCATGCAACGGATTGCATCAACAAAGCTTTCACGCTGAGTTAGGTCCAGCACAAAGTTAAGCAACACGCTCTTCTGATCTCTGCGAGATGACCTTATGCAAATTTGAACCAGAGCCCTCAAAGAGCATGTGGACTACGTGTAGTAGAACATTTAATATAAATCCCTACCTGTTACCTCGGTAATTTAAATTTCTAACATCCTCTAAAAATAAATAAAGAAGAGAAATAAATATTGTAATAAAAATATGAATAAATAAAATGTAAATTATTATAAGTATTTTTATACAATACTAAAATTATGTAGATACAGCTGTTTAAATTTAGATAAAAACAAAATGGGGGAGGGGATATGGTAAAAAAAAAAAAAAAAAAAAATGCAAGAAGGCAACAAAAATTTCACAATAAGCTAACTAACTTCACGGCTATACAAAACAATAATTTATTTTATTAAACTATAACCAAAATTATAAAACTATTGTGATTAGATTGATAATAACATAAGGAAAAGTTAATTACAACGGGTCACAACAATAAAATTATAAAAAGGTTACAGTCTAAAACAAGCAATAGAAGCTAATATACATGTATCAATAAATAAATAAATTAATGATATAAGTAGAAGAGTAAAGTTAAATTAAAGAATACAATATTTTTATTTTTTATTTATCTATTTATTGACATTTAGTTAAAAAAAAAAAAAAAAAAAAAAAAGAATCTAGTAAATGTGATTACAACATTCATAATACCACCTCAATTGCTTGTAAACCAACTACCCGCTGGTGAGTTTTGTTTGAGAAGGTACTGTTATTTTTTCGGACACCTTGGATGGTTATCGGGAATAGAATAGGAAGCAAGTTGAGTTACTAGAGGATTTGAATTGCTATGTAGTTTTCTATGAAAGGATAGGTATCTAGTTTGGACTAAACAGATAACTTATAAAGCATCAAGGTCTTTATGGATAAGTTTACTAGTGGCAAAGTAAGGAGCATTAAGGATTTTGGATCGCAGGGATTGCATATGAGATGAATTAGATCATTCACTGGAGCCAAATAGGTCTAATTACTTTCATGTAAATGAGTCTTTTTTAATTAATCAGTATCTTAGTAAATGTTAAAGTCGAAAACCATTCTTAAAAAAAAAGAAAAAAAAAAGTATTGATGAGACAAATAAACATGTTAATAACTTTTAGTCAATAGAGAATCTTTAGCTAAAGAGATTTTAGTCCTAGAAATATTGTTTTATGGTCATAAACAGACAGGTAGGTGTGTTGTGTGGATATGTTTAGATATATATCGTTAAATTATATACTGGTGAAAATGTATTATTAAATTTTTATTATGTCACAGAAAATGTAAAAATAAAAACTTCATCAGTTCTACACAAGGTAGTAATAGGCGATGGGATATTACTACTTGAAGGTAAAGTGGCATGCTGATAATCAAAGTTGCAATAAATATAAATTTAAATATTTAAGTATGTAAGTTTACTTTTATCAAGTTGGTTAGTCATTAAAGAACGAAATAACAGAAGTAAGTACCAATATATCAACCTTTCAGTAAAAGGCACAAACATCTTCAAAGCCCTTAACAACCCTTTTAGCTTTAATTTCTACCTCATTAGGAAATTTTATGAGGGAATAAATTTGTTTTTATTATCATTGCGCCTTATTTGGAATCTAAAGGTTGACAATAAACTATAGCAGTATTTTAAGATTGGTAATAGTGATAATTATTTTCAGTTCTCAAATAGGTTTTTATTGAAGGAAGAGATTGAAGTAATATAATAATACTTAATGTTAGAACAAATCTCATGTGAGGTATTTGTCAGTTGGTATTGTTTTAAAAAAAAAAAAGAAGTATCATCTAAAAAAGCGTAAAAAATTAAATTTAGGAATTCAAAATTAAATCATATGGGTAAAATTGATTATACGGTTATAAAAATAAAAATTTAAAACTCAATATGTCTTTAAGCAAATTATCATAAGTAAATAATAGGGGAATATTTTATGATATTTGATCGCAGTTAAAATGGCGGGATTCGTAATAATAATAAATAACAGTTAAAGTAACATGATTATAAAACATTTTTTAAAAAAAGTATGGTTTTGTTACGATAAATTTAGGAAGGTGAATAATGAATTTGTTTTTCCCCTTTCTAAATTTATTAACAAGAACACTTTAAATCGTAAAACTTTTAAAATTATTAAACTACTTTTTTCCAAACATTTTTAATGCATGCTAGTTCAGACAGGAAAATAGCTGATATAGCGGCAATTATACTACCAGGTTTATTTAACAAGATGAAAATTAATATTCTATTTCAGCGCTTTTTTTTTTTTTTTTTTTTTTTTTTTTTTTTTTTTTTTTTTTTTTTTTTTTTTTTTTCCAATTGAGTTACTCAAGATTGTATAAAAACGTCAATAAAATTAAAATTGGAATTTTTATTTCATATACACATTTGATACATATTTGTGTTTAGGTGAAGGGAAATAAGATGAGAATTGTTTAACTATTTTAGATGCGAGATTTAAACCTATTTTCTTTTTCAATTTAGTGGATATTGGACCGGAATATGAGATCAAAATGTATTTCATTGAGATAGCTTTGTCCTCTGGGGGTATGGTAAAATTATTGATAGAGAATTAATTAAAAAAATATATAATATAAATAGTGAATGATGATTTTATTGTATCCGTAATTTCTGGCTATTGTGTATTATGGTTTGAATTTCTTTAATATAATTTTGTTTATTTAGTGGTATGTTTAAAAGATGGTAAGTCATGCTATTAAAGGCTTATGTGTTAGCAGTCTCTTGGCATTATTGCGTCTAACTATCTATGTGTGTTTCCTATATTTTCATGTTATTTTTTTATTCCAATAGAAATGGAAAAATTCATCAACCCTTGTTTTGTTGTTTTTTAAAAATGATTTTTTTTATATATATATTTTTTAAGAATAAGACGTAGAGGAGAGAAAGTAGGTCAAAACAGATACTCATACATCATCCTGTATTTTTTCTTAAGTCTTTTCAGCATTCCCCTCTCGCCTTCCCACCACTTCCAAACGTTCGGACATTTTTTTTTTTTCATATACTATTCTCCCTCTAGTAGGATATAGACTCCGATGCCGCCGTTATAAGTAAAAGGAGCGTGAAAACAATAGGCCGACCTGAGCGATGGAGTCCAGAGATTGTGTGTGCCTGGAAATAATGAAAATCTAAAAGCCCTCCCCCCCTCCTCCCACCGGCACAAAAGGCCCGCTGATGGAAAAAAAGAGAGTTTTCACTATAGAGATGGAAATTCATCCCGCCCAACCTGGTTTAGCCTAGGTTTATTTGCTATGGAAGGGCTCTGAAACAAGATGCTTTCTTCTTTATCCTAGCGGGATAAAAGGAAAATAATTATTAAAGGAAAAAAAAAACACAACAAATAGTCTTTGTAAAAACAATATGAGAAAATAACAAGAATGCCTGTTTAAATAACAAGAGATTTTTTTTTTTTTTTTTTAATTTCATCTGCATTAGGAATAATATTTATATTAATGAGGTTATTCAATGTATAATAGTGAAGTTTAATGGAGCCCAAATGCTCAGGTCTGATTACTGGAATGTAAATGAGTCATTTGTAATTGATTTGAAGCTTTTATCGTTAGTCTAGAAAAGTAGATGGCGTTATGACCAAAGGTGAAATGTCATATAAATCGTAAATAAAAATTGAAAACATACCGCCTGGTATCAAGGGATATCAAAGGATATCATGGTAGCAAACAAGGTTAGCCACTATTATTATGAAATTCCTTCAGTAAGTCAACAAAACCTGAAGTTATAAAATCAGCTTCCTAACTACATTTAGATCTACCCCTTAGATGTTTAAGCATTGGATCAACACTGATTATATGTTTTAGTAATTTGTTTAAAATTTTATTTAACAATACATTTCACATGATTTGTCTCACCCTTCATTGGAACATTGTACATTTTTTCACTGAAACCATTGAAGTTAAACCATGAGTTACATTTGTTATCAGTAAAGAACACTCTGAAGGATAAATTAAATACAATTACCACCAAATTTTTTGAAAGTAGACTTTTAGTTACAAAAAATAAAAAACACGTTAAGTTGAATGAATCACAATTCAAATCTTATTTAGAAGTTAAACTAGTACATGGAAGATAGTTTTGATAGCTGATTGGAAAAAATGAATAAGTACATATTGAAGTTATTTTGATGAGTTCAGAAATAAAGAAGAAGATAATCTGAGTTTGCGTTCATTTGAAAATAAAATAAAAGAATATCGATTAATTGAGCCGAAGTTTCGGCACACAGTACAAGCCTTCATTAGGGTGAAGTGTACAAAATAAAAATAAAAAATTGTTTTAATTATTTATTTGTTGTTTGGTTGGAAGAGTTTTATTGAAATAATATTGCGATCGGTCTCATCTTAGGGCAGTAAGTACAAAGAATCTATTCACTCAATTTCTCACATTCTGAAAATTTCTCACATAAGGGGAGTGAAAATAACAAAATATAAATATATAAAATTATATTACACTTTCACACATTAAGGAAAAGGAAATAAGAAAGCATCAAAATGATAAGTCCAGGGGAATAAAACGGAAAAGGTTTAACGGAAAAAGGTACATGTTTTGTTGGATTTGAGTTAATGGTGGCATTCAACCTTTTGACTTAACTTTAGATCCCATTTTCACTTCAGGGGAAGAAGCAATTAGATCAACTAAATAATGGTGATTGAAGTTTTATGTCCTGGGGAAGGAACGTTTAGGTCCGGGAGAGTGTGGAACAGAATCCTCAATGTCGACGATGCATGGTTTCTATCTAAATGGTACACAGAAATACATTATAAATAACTATATTTGTAAGAATTTAAATTTTTCTCATAACACTCTAATCAATGAGCAGTTTTTGAACTTAGTTGTTACTTTTATTTTATCTTTTTTTGCTTAATAAATTTCAAAGCATAAGATTAATCTTAATTAATAACCATATGCCAGGATAATTTTGTTCCGGATTAGCGGGATTCTACTGTCTTTAAATTACATGAACAACAGAGTACTTTACACTTATAAAAGGTTAGACCACCTAGAATATAAAAAAAACAAAAACACTTAAATTAAAGGAATATTCAAGATAGCTATCAATTGTCACCGCCGTAAAAGGATAAAATAAAATTTATAGCCTTTTTTGTGGTTGTTTACCGAGAGACTTAGAAGGGAAAAAACAGATTTTTCCAAGAGAAAAACAAGGTAAAGATAAGTACGAGAAACGAAGCACAAAAAGGGATTAGATGTAACAAACAAAAAAGAGAAGGCCATTAAAGAACGGATCCCACAGCTGTTGGAGAAGATAGACAAGAAGACTGACAAATATATGCCTCATATACCGCCCTTTGTTTTCTTCTCAGCCTATTTTCGAACTTGGAGGATTTAGAGGTTGAAAAGGAAAGTATTTTTAAACAAGAGATATGATGAGCTGAAGCTAAGACAAAAATTTCATCTTTAAGTGACCAACCAATATATTACGATTTTCGACTTTCGATACCAATATCCCTGTATAAACAAATATATATATATATATATATATATATATATATATATATATATATATATATATATATATATATTAATATAAATTGCAATGCTAAAATTAAAAAAAGTGGTGTATATTATAATAAAATTAATAAAATATCTATCCTAGAACACTAGAACACAAGATCCTGTAATGATGATAATATATTCTATCATTAGGTGCTCAAAAAATTAAATAATTTTTATTTAAATAATGTAGGTACAATATAAATTAAAGAAAAATATACTCGGAAAAATAATAAATAAACTCAATATCTCCCTATCTCGGAAAAACAATAGATCGAGGAAATTTCAATCTATGATCTACTGCTTTTCCTAATACACATTTTAGAATTAAAAGGATAAAATTACTTAAATTAACAATTAATGATCATTCGAAATACACAAAGTAGGTAGGTCCTAGCGACAAATATTTTATAACAACGAATATTCTCCATTAAATTTCTGATAAGGAAACCGTCGGCAAATGTTTGAGCCAACTACACCAACAGAGTGTTATGTAAAAATGTTACATTTTTGAGGGTGATAAAAGTTTTACAAAAAAAACAACAGAATAGTAAGTAAATGAATGTTTGTGTGTGCATACATACAAAAATTCAACCACATTAAATTTTTATATTTTCTCGGCCAAAAGTTGCATTCTTTTTTACGTGTTTACGTCCTCCTAAACTTTGTTAGATGAGAGAAATTTGTTAGGATTATTAAAAGTATTAATTAAATAAAAGCAATCAATTTTAAACTAACGAAATTTTAAATTAATAAGGTTGTTAATGTTTTGAATTCCATGGGGTATAGTTCAAAGGTGATTTTAAATAAAGTCTTGAGGTATACGCCCTTGAGCAAAAATGTAAAAAAAAAATATATATAAATTAAAAAAATTGTAACTTAAATTTTTTGTTTAAATACTGTTTGATTTTATTTAATTAATATTTTTATGAATCCTAATAGCCTGGTTGTAACCATGTAAATTTTTTTCAGTCAATATATATGTATATATATGACAATACTAAAAGCATTAAAATCTAAATCTAAATATAATTTATGTAAATTTATAATACCAACCATGATTAATTGACTAACTCAGATTAATTACATAAATATCCGGAAATTTATTATTTTTTTTTTTTTAAAGATCTATGCTATTTCTTGAAGCACAAGAAGGCGATGATTTAAAAAAAAAAAAAAACTCTAACAAATAAAACTGTTTTATATAAAAATTAATAAAACCACCGGAGTATCCCACTGAGCCGGCGCGGAGTTGGGTGACAGTGAGGGCAGAATTCCAAGTGACTGTGTTGTTAGTCAGCTGGGGGACTGTCTTACTGTTTGAGTGCCTTCTCTATGGAAATCTATTGAAACATCTTGCTAGTAGTCTTCTTTGTCAACAAGACCCAAATAGCAACACGAATCTTTCAGTTAGTTAGCAGTATTGTTCGATCGCAATGGGACAATTATTCAAAAAAAGAAAAATATATATGCGAACACTTTATAAATTATTTAAAAAAAAAAGCACGTAAGGTATTTATGTTTAACATCCAGACAATCTGCTCAAGACACATCTTCTGTTTTAGAAACAAACTAATTGAATGTGATTGGAGAAACTACATAAGTCATTAACATAATGGCTTATGTTGTTTCTCAAATCAGTAATTCAATTACAAGATTAAAACCTTGGATTGATACGGAAACTTACGTGGGATTTTTAACTACAGTAAAGTAAATGAATCGACTTTTTTATTTTTTATTTATTGATATTGACAACTTATATATTATGTGAATCAAGTTAACGTTAAGCATTAAATATGTAATATTAACTTAACTTAATTAAAGTGACTAATAAAATTATGTATCCGTAAAGATGACGATTTAAAACATCTTACATTCATTAAGTGGTAGGGAAATAGAAGTACATTAGGACATAACTTGAAGTACGCATGATGGTATAGAAGGAGCAATACAATATTTTGGGAATGAGCAGTTCCACTTTTCGGTAACAGTTTTTAAGTGGAGTTCTTATAGAGAACCCGCAACACATCTATAGCGAGGAAGTGATCTTACCAATTATACTCTAATTATTCCCAATAATCCTATTTAAAAAAAAAAAAATAACAACTGTATACATTATATAGGTACAACACTTAATTGAATATTAATAACACGTAAATATCTACTCTCTAGTAGCACTTTAATATAAGTTTTATAATAGAAGATCTCTAGGCTATCTTCTTTTCAGACGCCTCGGAGGGTTACCGGGAATGGAGTGGGAATTAAGTTGAGAGACTAGTGTGTTGGAGATTACTAGCTAAAACAGCAACTTATGGAACATTGACATCATCATAGATAAGTTCATTGGTGACTAAGGAGGATTTTGGATTTAAAGAATTGGATACGATAAGATTTGGATGTTAAACCAACTTAATATTTTATTTCTAATTTTTCAATTTATAAATAATATTTTTATTGGTAAAATGCAAATAAACCAAATGAAAAATTTTAAACCTAAAATTTTATAATAAATATTGAGAATATTTAAAAAAATATCAATTGCACATTTCTGAATGAGCTCTGAAAAAAACTATGATATGATAAATATTTTGAATAAGAAATGCTAAATTATTCAAAACTGAATAAATTCTAATTCGAATAATGGCTAAGCATGTCGCCACTGAACAAGCCGTTATAATTCCATAGGTGAGAATCCAGAGCCTGAGGACAAAGACGCCTGGGACTAGACAATAGAATTGGCAAGAGGGATCCTACATTGTGCTATTGTGCCCTCCTAGTATGGCAGTATTACTTTATATTGCTATGAAAATGAGAGAAATTCCCAAACCTAAACGGTATAGGAGCTTTATATGGGAATAAGTTTATAGGAGAAAATTTATGACATGAATTCAGAAAAAAGAAGGAATAAAAAATGATTTATGGGATCTTGTCAACAAGCTAGATCTAGGTTTATGAAATAGAAATAAATTGTCCGGATCTCGTTTCAATTACAAGATTAGGGTTCTATAAAAAAAAAGAGGGCATTCAAATATTCATAGCTTGTCTTTAACTATTTTAAAATAATATTAAAGACTAAAACTACAAGAAACTGCCCGTCGTTACAAACTGCATCAACATTTACTAGTCAAACGTTCAAACCTCCCAATTAATTACAAAAGTCTCATATAGATGACTGTGATTAGACCTATTTGGACGTACGGAGTTGAGCTTTGGGGCTCCACTAAATCATCCAATTCATCTCGTATTCAATCCTTACAAGCCAAAATCCTTCGAAAAATCCTGAATGCTCCTTACTTTGTCACCAATACACTTATGCATAAAGATTTTAATGTTCCATATGTTGCTGATACCTATCCTTTCAGAGTAAGCTCCATAATCACTCAAATCCGTTAGTTCTCAACTTGCTTACCACTTCATTCCTGATAATCCTCCGAGGAGACTGAAACGAAGATCGTCTAGAGATCTTCCAGTGTAGAATTTTTAATAAAGTGCTACTGCTGTTATTATAATCGTTGTCAATACATTTATTGATGTATATATTTTCTACAGTTGTAAATTAAAATAAATGTATATATATATAAAAAAAATATTAAGAGAAAAACTGGAATTATTTTGTATAAAAAGTACAAGACATTCAGTTCATTGTAAAACCAAAAAAAAAAAAAAAAAAAAAAAAAAAAAATATATATATATATATATATATATATATATGATATATTATATATATATATATATAAATATATATATGTTTTTTTATTTCTAGTTTTTGCAATTTTGTCATTCTTAGAGGATTTTAAAATTATAATTACTGGAATCAGCCGTTATACACTGGTGAATCCAGACGATCCGAGGTGTATATCTAAATCTTTGTCGGAAATTTTAAAGCTGAGCTTTTAAGCAGTGCCTGGCGTAGAAGCACTACCTTCTCCCCTCTTACCGTATCCATATGCAACAGGCTTTTTAAATGGAAGCAACGCTGACCTTTCAAGTACCTTTCCAGATTCTGGCTGGAGTATGCTTTTAGCCAAGCAGTTGAACCGCTAGCATATCCTTATCTGGAGCTGCCTCGCCGGTGTCTGGGTCCGAAATGCAAATGGTTCCAGCTCCGGGAACTATGTAAAACCATGAATATTCCAGAAATTAATGATCGCAAAAATCGATATAATTGTTATTCTGTCACATGTTCCCAATTAAAGGCGTGTTACAAGGTCTCCATGTTTAACATTAAACCAGGTTTTACTCGTGGAATAACATTACAAGCTTGAAGGAAACTTTTCGAAATCGAGAAATGGCATTGAGAGCGTCGTACGTTCATTTTCGTATTTGGTTTATTGTAAAATCTTATTCCATTTTTTTTTAAATATTACAATTATCCTAAGTTAATAAAACTAAAGTTGCTTTTATATCAAAAAGGTTGGCTAGTAATACAGAGTCTGTGGTTGGCAATGTCTACATTTCTAAACTTTAACCATCTAAATAATTTATTACTTTAGTAATTTTTAATCCTACATTTTAGCTCTTTTTATGTTAAAATTTATGGTTTTGGTTTTGAATTTGGTTACAAACACTTTCGTGAATAGTAAAACAAAAACATTGGATCTTTATCTTCTTTAATTCATGTTTTAGAAAATCGTTCTCCTAATTAATTTTCTGTTGAAAGTAATGCATTCAACTTTTTTAAAAAACGTTGTTTAAGTATATTTTTCCTGACAGCTTTCTGATAAGACGGTAATAGTCTTTTCATTTATTTTCTTTCTTAAATTTTAAATGGCTACGCTAATGCTAATTGCTCCTTGGAAAAAGAAATTTTATTTTTTAATTTTTGAGACATACTTTTATAAATTGTATATTAAGAAAGCAGCCTGTAAAAAAATAAATATCTACAGCAGTAATTTATTCGAAATATTTATTTTAACATTTGTTTTTTATTCCATACAGCTCAGCTATTCAATCTGTAATTAAAAGTGCAGTGAAATACATAAAGTTTTTTTTTTTGTAAAGGAATAAACAAGAGGTAACAAAAGTTTATAGACTCATGATTTTATTTCCAGACCCTTTACTATAAATAAACTTGTTTAAAACATGTTTATGTTATGTCCCATTTTAGTCGTTTACGGTGCTACCCGAAGCATTGGATTATCCGTGGTAGAAGTTCCAACTTTTACAGCGGTTAATCGGGAGTATAATGAAAACAAATTTTGTATAATAATATTTAATGAATGGTCAAACTTTAAACAAGACAATGAAAACCTAGATTATATTCACAAGTGATTCAAATCGTAATTATACTAGCTAGTCTGTTTTGTTTTTTTATTATTTTTTTTTTCTTTAATCTAGGATTATATTGACATTATAATGAAATTATTTGTTCAAATAGACCTTAGATAAAAAAAAATCGGAAAATTCCTGGGAAAACTAGGAAAGAGAAGAAGGCAGGTAAGGTTCGTTAGGCAATGTAATTGGACGACCGCGGGCCCATGAAAATAATGATCAAAACTTGTTCAGTCATAACTTCCCTTGCGTTCTATAGCTCAACTTCAAACATCTACCAGTCTTCATAAAACTTCTTTATTATCTCATATGCTATTATAAATTTGTTAACATTTAATTCATTTAATTTTAAGTGCTTTCAACTGGAAGGAGCTGCTCCAATTTGTCATACAACAATCTATTTTAGCAGGCGTATCTCTATCTAAATTAATTTTCCTTCAAAGCCCTGTGTAAAAAACTTTTTACAGCAAAATTAAAGTATGTTATTTGGAGATTAGTGTAGCAGCAAAGGTAAATATAGAAGCTGTGAACAATATGTTTTAGTTTTATTCTGATTGTGAGTATTATGATTTACTTTATAATCAAGTGATATTATAAATGGGACAATCTGAGAATATTTTTTATATCGTAGGAAAGAATTTTTTTTTTATCTTTATACTTGTATCAACTTCTGTCACTAAAACTACGTCTTATAAAATCCATTCCATAATCGGCATGTCCAGAGAGTTCAGAATAATTCGATATATACTCCTGATTTGAAATTTCTTTTTTATCTTACGAAATCTTAGTAATTGTTTAAATCTAGTTTCAAGTCGATCGTCATGCCATGTTCTGTATTACATCCTTGTAATGTCCAGGGTGTTTGTTATGAAATCATTTTTATTAAAAACAATGATTAGCATTGTATTTTCCAGAAACTAATCTATTTCAGCAAGCAAATTCGTTTAATTTAATTTATTTAATATGATTATAACTAAAATTAACTAGTCATTAATGGACAAACCTTCACCAATAATAATTATAAAAAACGGGGAAAAAATTGTGATTCGCTGAGGCGATGGGAACAGTTAAGAAGCAATAAAAAATGGAATCCATCTGATGGAAACCACAATGAGAAATGTTCACTGCTTTGTTACAGAAACATAAATCCAAGATTCATTTTAAAGAAACCTTTCAAGGAAAAATACATTTCCTATGTATTTTATTTTATTTTATAAATACATATGTAGTTTTCTCTTCATATTTATTCAGTTTTCCCTACATTAGTGTGAGGATAACACAAAGGTTACCTAAGGATGACAAAATGTACAAATCGCAAAAAAAAAAAAGTTTAAATATTGAGATTTTTGTTCTCTATTTCTTTTTTCACTCCAAGAGCTCATATCTATTTCCCATTTTCAAAAGGAAAAATATATATACAACAAAAGGACAGGAGAAACGATCTCGAAAGGAAATTGATCAATTTGTAAGAAGTGGAAACCATTAAATTATAAAAATTGAGTCGTGACGAACAGAGAGACGAGCCCTAACCCCTCCGCGAGGCGACCACATAATGCCGCCCTCCCTCGCTCGTTTTATTTGCCTCAGTCCACTTCAATCTTCTTTCGATTCTCGTCTAAGGTGAAGCAATTACTTTACTGCTCCTAGGAGCTGGTTATGTTTAACCTTCTTTCCGGGTGCATTAGATTTATGTTAGGTTTTCATCAGCTAATGGTTTGTATATTTTTTCTAGTACGGAATTCATTTGGGAAGATAGGATGTAAAGGATCTTTTTTTTAAATCGATCTTAGCATTCAGGAACACCTTTCGTATTAAGGAAGAATAAGTAACTTTAAGTGAAAAGAGGAGGGTGTGGATGGTAATATATATTTCATTTACATCTATTTACTTAGAAGAGTCTTTCATATCCGGGATTGCTAGAGAAAACAGAAACCCCAAGGGATCCATGATAGATTGTGATGTGGTTTAAATTTAATAGAAATAATCAATAAGCAACGCTAAGGAAAGATAACATTACATAAGGTTATGTTAGTGTGGACAAAAAACAACCTAAATGATTATGTATGTAACCGTTCATGTAGAACTAAAGAGTAGTTTTTTATTCCAAAGAATAGCCTAAATGAGATGATTCGGAAGTTTTGACAATAATATTACACACTGAAAAGAAATAAAATTAAAAAAAATATGAAAAAATTAGAAGCAGGTTACAATTTATTTTAACAAACAATCTTTCGATAAGCTAAATGTGAACGATAATGTAAGTGGGCTTCATCTTGGCAGCAAGGCTGCTCCTCATGGTTGCTACGAACCAGACAAAGAGAAACATAAAAGTTAGAATGCACATCCCGATGACAGCGAAGGATAGCGCATCCATCGGCTGGCTCCAATCCAGGATCTTGTAGACATAAGGATCTCCTTTAGCGTTGGTCCCACCACCGTAGTGGTAGGCTACGGTAAACATGGTGTACACCGCACCGAAGCATAGAGGGTACGCGATGTCTGAGAGGTAGACGGGGTGAGCTACAAACAGCAGGTCCAGGAGCATCACAACGGAGTTGATCCCGTGGGAGGTGACTTTGGCTAAGGTCAGCTGGTGAACTCCGCGTTCGTAGATGAAGATCCAATAAACAAAGGACACCGCAAGTGCGAGGGCCACGGAAGTGGAGTGGTGGGCGCCGTACAAGGATACCAACTGCGGGGAGATCGTCCTGTGAGGTTCATTGGAGCGGTAGCCCATTGTGACAATAATGGCGCCGATGGCAGCTTGGTAGAGATGGAAGCACTGAGCCCAGGTCGTCATGTAGATGTAGCACTTCAACGCGTAATTGACTGGGCAGGTTACAAGAGAGAGGACGAGACAGACCAGGAGTACAGAGAGGTGCGCCCACCTGTACGCCAGGTAGCAGCTGCTCGGCTGCTCGGAACAGTCCTCCCATTGGCCCTTGAGGTACAGTGACAGCTCGCTGCGACGGGTCCATCTCTTCCGCAGCCTCGGGTATTCGGGTTCTTCTTCAACGCTAAAGTTGGTAAAGCAGTCCTCCTTGAGGAGCTTGATCGGTAGCTGGAGTGGTCTTGTCAAAGTATCAATAGCCATGATTTTAATAATGTCGAAATTATGATGCCGTAACCTACTTTTCTCCGATAACTAAAACACATCAAACTTTCAAGTAACATGTAATGGGTTAATGCCTTAACCTCTCGATTAGGTAATCATATGTTATAAAAGCATGAGATTGTGTTCCAAGCTTCATGTGGGAAGAATCGATTCCAAACTTCAAAATAATTTAATATTATCTCCTTAAAAAAATGTTTTTACTAAAGCGTTTAAAAAATGATAGATTTGTCGTAGAATTAAATTAGGTGGATTGAGTTTGAGTATTTGACAATCCTTTGAAATCTTAAGCGGTTTTTGTGGCTAACGAATGGCCTGTTGCTTCCGCTCCATAGCTTTATCTCGCCTTCCGTTTGTTTGTCCTACTCTCCTCAAATTTATTGTCCTCTCCATTCGACGGACATTTTCTGACAAAATTAAAATAAAAAAAAGTATTCGTCTCCTAGAAAAATACAATGGAATTCCATGTTAAATGGCACGGACATAATAGAAATAAAACTATTTGGTACTAAAAAACTGTAAAAACTAGCATGATATCCAAGATAATGTTATAGATAAGTCATGATAATAACATAAAAACGACCTTCAAATAATGTGATTGTTTTTAGCTAGTTTCTGATGAAAATTAGGTAATACGCATTCTGAACATATGGGCAAAAGTGATCTTAATAAATCTCAAATGAAAGAATGTTATATAAATACTGACTTCAGAAAAGCATTAAAGAAATATTGTTCCATTGAAAATCTAAAATATGTTTTTATTAATAATAATCATGTATAAATAAGTAAGTTTCAGCTATTATTTAAAAGTAGATATTGAAGTTTACACTTTCAAGATCCTTCAAGTAATTGCATATTCATATCTGCTTTTTGTTAATGAAAATGATAAACACAAATGATTTTTAAAAGTTTGAATAATTGAATAATTTTGAGACAGTTTATATATGTGCCGCCAACAGAATGGAACACACCTGCTTTGCCAACTGACGGGCAGCCAGTTCCCACCTGCCGTTCGCGGCATCATTACTCCCGCTGTCAGCTTGGTCATTCTCCGTTAAAGTTTTTTTATTGTTTAATTTTTTCAAGCCTTTAAACAAAAATTTCATGAATAGCAACATTACAAGGTACCAACAAATGCTATAAACACAAAAGTTCTGCTATAAAAGTCAAAATAAATCAAAACCAGTGGTAAATTATTATTTTTTATTTAGTAAGTTCCCAAAGCCCGGAAGAGTTACCTGTTAATGTTCTTCCTCATGCCTGACACGTCTTTTATTATTTTATTATTATATACTATCAATAGTATGGACACATCTCTCATGCCGGAGAATACCAGGAGGAGACTGAAAGGAAACTGGATGAGAGACCTACTTACATAATTTTTTTGTTTTTTTATTCTTTTATTAATAGAAAATTACAACTGCATTAGAAAACACATCTAATAAATATGCGGTATGTTTGAGATATAATGACATGAATAAAACTTGTAGAGGAACTACCCATTGGTAGGAATCTAATGAATATTTACAAAAAAAAAGATCACTTGGCCATCTTCTTTTCAGGACGCCTCGGAGGATTGCCAGGAATGGAATGGGAAGCTAGCTGTGCAAAAAGTGGATTTGGATACATAAAAGTAAACCAAAGACAAGGAAGGGGTGCCACTGAGCACTATCCTCAAGCTCAATACGCCAATTTTTATTTTATATTCTGATTTTAACAAATCCACTGATTGTCAATAATGTTTACGACAGGTGTGGATTTAAAAAAAAAAAAATCATAGCACTTGGTTTAAGCTTGCTTGCTTGCACTGCAGGCCGAAAAGTCGACAACAATAAATTGCTACTATTCCATTATATTTTTAAATGACTACAAATTCTGTTTATTGACTTGGAATAAATTATAAAAAAGGTTTAATCTTAAAGTACTACTAAAGCACAACTTCTTAATTATCTCTTTCCTCAATATAGTTCGTGTCATCAGGTTTTAGGAGGAGTCGTCAGATATCCAGCTGACTGGACGTTTGTTACCCGGAAGCAGTGACACCTAGATCTCCTTAGACATCCTCCATGTCACCAGTCCTTCGGAACACAAAGCGGTGGCCCTAAAGGTATTCGCGCCGCATACTTCCACATCATGTAGGTACATCGTCAAGAATACGGCACCAAAGATGTCCGAGATGAGCCGCTGTGTCCGAGTGCTGTATCAGGATCGCTTTGGCAACTGTTTCGCGTTTTTTTTTTTGGCAACTACCAACGGAAATAGTTTTGTTCCGGCAGACCGCATTCCTAGATATATAGTGTATTCATGGCTCTCAACGATGGCGGTGTTGTATATCTGTCGGGCAGTCATTTTATATTGTTCTTTGCTCTTTAAAGTGTTCCTCATAAATAAATAAATAAAAATATAAGTTGCATATATTTAATTTGTAGAAACTGAAATATCTGCAGAGTAATGTTTGACCTTATATTGTGACACAATATATCTGCCTCTGACAATTCTAGTTAAGGGTGTATTTAGAACTCATTTGAACATTATCGATTAAGCATAAAAAATATGCGATTAAGCATAAAAATATGTGATGAATTTAATGCTTATATAATATAACTAAAGTTATATAATACACGGCCTACAAAGTTCATAGTATTAATGTAAATACATATTAACCTTAGATTCATTATTCGGTAAGGAAGTGATGTTACGTAACCAATACAAATACTATAACTACTGACTACTGATTGCAACTACTAAACAAATTTATAATTGTAAAATAAAAATGTGCATTTTTTTTTTTTTTAACTATTATTTAACAGTAAACATTCACCTACCACCAACAACTAGATCAAAAAAAGCAGTCTTCTTACTATAAATGTAGTTGATAGTGATAGTAGTTGTAACCAGTAGTAGGTAGTTATAACTACATATTGCCCAACTCTGTTCGGTATTCAACCGCCCAGCTTTTTACTCAAACCTAATGAATGTTTAGGTACCCACTTTACACAAGCTGATCCCACCTTATGAGAGTCACCCGAGCCCAGAGTCGAAAAGATATGACTAATTATTATATAAATTAATTACATATATATATATATATATATATATATATATATATATATATATTTAAACGTAATTAATAAAACTGTACGATACAAATATTCTTTTTGATTTCATTGCCTAATGAAATCGCAGTATAATAAATTACTAAATAGTACTATGCCATTTAAATTCTAACCTTGAAGGGAATATTGCAATTTCAAAGTATCTGCAAAATGCTAAATAATGGGGTGAATACTAATTTCTTTATCACTTTTTTTGGAATCAGAAGATTGATCACTGCTCCTTTATCTTGGAGATTTTAGAGGAAAAAAAAAAAAAAAAAAAAAAAAAGTAAAGAAAAGTAAATGAGGCATTTAGCCAAGCCTATGTTTAAAAATAACGAACAATGAAACGAGGGTGTGCCTCGTGCGTCAGGGCGCATTAATATACGCCAGGAATATGGAAAAGCCAAGATGGCGGAGGGGAGAGGTTGGCGAATCGACAAGGTCAGGACCTGGTGGAAATGAAAATCCTCCACCATCTTGAGGTCAAGGTCTCTGTCTAAGGCGGTAGTCTCTAACCGGCTTCAGTGCCATTGTTCCACGAGTAAGGGCGGCTTATAACTAATTTTTAATATAAACCTCAATTTATCACAATATTACAGGATTAAATAGTTGTAATAATAAAATTTAAACCTGCAAGAAAAAAAAACTCAATTTCACCCAGACTGTGAAAAACAATAGATAACGTATTTGCCTGTCTATGATCTACTGCTTTTCCCCATTCACATTATAGAATCAGAATGATCGAATTACTTAAATTAAATTAAATTGATAATTATTCGAAATAAACAAAGTTTCAAATGCGACTTTCAAACAAATATAGTTCCTAAGCGGTAGGTCCTATTATCTACGTATGTTAGGTAACAAAAATATTTTCTATTAAATTCCTAATTGGGATATTGTCGGCAAATTTTACATTGGAGCAACATTAACAGAGCTAGAGCATAGGCAAAACTCGACTTTTTTCATTCAAACCAACGTACCCCCTAAACGGTAGGCCCTAGCACCAAATTTTATGTAACCAAAATTATTCTCTATTAAATTTCTAATAAGGACACTCGGTAAATTTTCGATCGATGAATTTTCATATGAACTATATTACCAACAGTTCTACTTCTCTACAAGGTGCTTATACGCGAATATTTTTAAAATCAAATAAATTCTATTAACACTTAATTTTAGGATAAAATCCTATGTCCATAGATTTCAATATTTTCAAAAAAAAGGATTCCACCATAATCTTTACTATTTGTAAAAACACGGACGGTACAGATATGCAAGAGAATTAAAATCTCTGTTTGTCTTTATAACCAATAGTTTTTTCTTAAACAATTCTTCTATATTTTAATACGTACATTAAACCATGTTGGATTTACAAATAGCTGAAATTGTGAAGCGATTTAAAAATCTTAAAACGTGGCCTGAAACATTCTTGGATGGGATTTGAGTTCGAATAGGAAGAGGGGGGATTGAAACAGAATGCACAATTTATGCTTATCTCCGAATGACGACACATCTTTGAAGAAACGATATATCGCATACATAATCTGATGAAAATGATGTTCTAGCAATCCCGTTAGGAAAGAGCTAATATGATCTCTAAACTGCCTTCCCATAAGATGCTATCTCATCCTAAGGTAAATCCTCGAACAATGATCCCTTAAGCTCAAACATTTAAATCCCTAGTCACAACAAAATATTATTCATACAGTGCCCGGCCTATAAATAAGTATGCACATGGAGGGCTGGGTAATGTATGCATATTTATAGACCAATATTCTGAGTCAGTCTCTTACCTAAGGGTTGACCTTTCGGCCAGTTATCTTACGTCATCTCTTGTATATTTTCCAGGGGCCTTGAGTCACATCTGTCTGAATCATTGGGACCATCGCTGAGGTTCTGTCGTCCTGGGGAACTACTTAACCGCTAGGAGTAACGACAGTGTTTAGAGGATAAGAAACCGCGATGCTGTGTAATACTAGCAAGAGTACGATCATTTTCCTGTTCTGAGCATCAAAATTCTGATTGTATTAAGATATTCAATAATAACTTAGATGACTGGATAAAAATAATATAACATTTTTTTTTCTTTTATTGAAATTTACAACTGTACAATATATATGCATCAAGTAAATGTGTTCACAACAATTAGAATAACAAGTAAAAATTTTAAAAGAACTACTTGAGCGACTAGAGGATTAGTGTGGTTATGGAGTTTACTATAACAGGATAGGTATCTGGTTTGGGCTAAATCAGCATAATATGGAGCATTAAGATCTTTATGGATAAGTTTAAATGGTAACAAAGTAAGGAGCATTAAACATTTTTCGAAGGATTTTGGATTGTAAGGATTGGATAGGGAGGAATTTGAAGATTTAGTTGAGCCCTAAAGCTCAACTCCATACGTCCAAATAGGTCTGATAACTGTCATGTAAATGAGTCTTTTACAGTAAATCGGAAGTTTTGAACGTTTGTCTAGTAAATGTTGAAGAAGTCGAAAACGACGAGCTGTTTCCTGTCGTTTCAGTCTTGTATATGGATTCCAAGTTAAACGTTTGTGCAGTTGGAGTCCTAGATAGCGGACCTGTTTAACAGGGATCAGTGAAATATTATTAAAGGATAATGTAGGACAGGAAGTCGTAGGTTTACAACGAGGGGTAAAGGTTATTTGATGGGCTTAATTTTAATTCTCCAATTTCGAAACCATTCTAATAATAATTAGAATAATAATAAACACCGTTTTTAATATAAAATAAAAACATTTTGAACTAAAATATGGGTATTAGTCTGAATATGTAAATCAATGAAAGTCAGAATCCAGTTTTTGTATTGTTTAAAGCGTTTTCAACCTCGTCCATGTTCACAATTGGATAACAATAAATAGATAAAAACACAGCTGGAATACATAACTCCTACCTTCTCGATCAACATCATGAGTAATCGATAGCGTGTTTGCCACTCTATTGATACATATTTTTTTTTTTAACTATAGGATGCCTTCCTTCGGCACATCCCACGGCTATAAAGATACGCGAAGAACCCTCAAGGTTAATAATCAAACAGACCTATATACATATCACTCCGGCCAAGAATTTTTGTGCATGGGTTACAGTGGTACAGCTTTTCTTTTTTTTATTATTTATTATGACACTAATAATTGTAAACAATATCTTTACATACAGATTGTTCGTTGTAACTTCTTTTATAAGTAAGTGTTTATATCTGTCATCACAGTGAATAAGTGGTTAAGTCGAATTTTGACCAAAATCAGTGAAATGCCTAAAAAGAATTGTGGAGGTTAGAATATATATCTCTTTTAGAATCAAGTTTGTTCTTGATAGGTTTTGTTGTAACATAGTTTTTTTATGTTTATAAATATGCAACTTACCAAATTCAAAATAAAAAATGTAAAGCAATATCACAATTTAATTGAGCAATTTTTTAAATCTTTCGAAGTCCGTTCGTTTATTACGCCTAATAGCTTACTAAATTTGCTAATAATTTTTGTATTAATTACAATACTATTCTATCGAGAATATTTTTTAAGCTATTACAATAAGAATTATTTTAAACTTACAAAGGGCATTTCCAAAAATCTGTTATACTGGCTACGCACTCACCTGAAACAAAAACAAATAATATAGATAACATAAAATGAAATATATTGTATGTTATAAAAAATCAGAGTTTGCTAGATATAAGTTTAAAAAGAACGTTAAGGAATCATTAATACTCCTGAATGGTTTATTGCACTTTCTTGATAGAAGTGAGGGGACCGTGAATATCTCGAACTTTCAACATACATGTCGGAAAAGGAAATTGCATGATAGTAAAAAATAATTGAAATAAGAATTTATCAAAACAAAATGTTTACATAACGTATTTAGAAAATAAAGTCAAGAGGAGGTACTAGTAGTTCTGGGTGGGTCAATCAATCAACCATTTATTGTTTTGTTTTTTTTACGTGCTGTAGTAAATTTATTATAAATATTTTAAGACAATCGTGAATCCAATATATGTATGCAATAGTATATAAAATTATGAAAAAAAAAAGTTTTAAAAGGCTCGAATATTTTGGAAACCTGGAACCATTGAGGTTTAAACTTTCGAGATCCAGCTATATCCAATTTAATAAAGAAACAAAATTGTTCAGTTGTTGTAATTTAATTAATTTTTGAGTGTTTTTTTTAAAGTATTTTATTTTCAGGAAATAAAAGGGTAAAATATTAAACTCCAATTAGCTTGAAATTTAATTTTCAAAATATTTCTTTAAATATTGTAAGCTGCAAGTACCAATTTTCCAATAATTAATTAATTAATTCCAATAAATCTTCATCTTAATTAAGAATGTTCTAAATTCCAATATTTTCCTTCATCCATCCTAAACAGGAAAATAAATAACGAGGAAAAATTGTTATGGATTTCTCATTATTATTACCAACCTTTTCATAATAGAAAAAAAAAGGAAACAAATAGAGTAAAAAAAAAAATATATATATTTTTAAAGATTTTTAAAAGAAAGAAAACTCTAATATATTGTGATATATTAATTAAGACAATATTTTAATTCGATAATATTGAAGATAAAACCTCGACAGGTTACAAAGAAATAATAATAGTTTTAGTAACTAATTATTATTCCTCTGTAAAAAAAAAAAAAATAAATAAAAATTGAAGAAAAAAAAATAAAAAGAATTTTTTATAAAATGAAATCATCCTTTACTTTTAATTCAAACACACCATGATATTATGTTATAACCACTCCGCAACGAACTTTCAAAGTTGAAATGTTTTGGTCACGTCTCGCCCTACATCTCTATAATGTACACCAACTCCCTCAGACGGAACAGATATAATTCAACAAGGGAGGAGGGCGTACGAAATCCCATCCGGTAACTTTATATAGAATAAAATAGAAAAATGTTAACTGTACCTACGACCGTAATAGAATAGAAGAAAAAATCACGAAAGATTCTGACTTCAGGAAACTACCGATATGCGGACAAAAAGAGCACTTCTGTCCATTCACAGACGCCCTCCGCCACGTTCGGCGACACACCCACGCAAGACGATACTTCAACGCTCCAGCAACGACAAGACGACAAAAACCTTACTCAGGAAACTATTTATGCAGACGTTCGGTCTAACCCTGTCGAATCGGACTTAGGATTCAGATATAAGCGTGAAGGAATGCAGGAAAATCCTCTTGAAAGTTTTTTTTTTTTATTAGAAAAACCGTTTTTATTGAATACATTTTACAATTCGCTTCACTCAATGTTATAAGTAATACGAATGGTAATGATTCCAATAATATAATATGTTAAATAAAAATAAATTAAATTTAAAAAAACACAAAAACTATACAATTAAATAAAATACAATAATAAAAAAAGAATGATTTCTGTAAAAAGAAATCAAATAAAAATAAATTATTTTACAACCAAACTGTACATACAATATATATAAGAGTACAATATTATGCATCCGTTTTTTGTTTAATGCTTATTTGCCAGAATTCTATATTAAAAATAATCCAATTTTCTACAAATAAAATAATTATATTTGTAATAAAAATAACGTTTAGCTAGAATAATTTAATATTAAAAATGATTTAATAATTATTTGAATAATATTCAGAATTTATAAATTAAAAATACAAATATTATAATAAAAAATACTATACTAATCACGAATCACCTTGGTACATCACAAAGCACACACATCATCCTGATTAAATGTAACCACAGTAAACGAACATATATATAACCTTTAAAGATGATTTCATGGGGTAACATTCTCACACAAGACATGGCGACGATTGAGGGGTATCCGGGTGGAAATGCCCTCAGAAGGCTGAAGATTGAGATGTGAAAGATCTGCTAAAATATTTTTAATTTTGACCCAAGCCAAGAGGTGTTGGCTTATTATTGCACTATTGAGTGCTACTCTCCCGTATGCCTATCAAGGTACTATATATATTATAAGCGTATTCACATATTGTTATACAATTATTATATATTAGATTAACAATTATTATTTTTATTAGATAAAAATTTTTCCGAATAGATTTATATTTGTTAGGTAAAGACTTATTCTTATAAATTGTGTTTCGTAAAAATAGAAAAAAAAATAGTAATTTTTTTATTCGTTATTCACTAATTGAAAATAACCAATGTACATATTATTCGTTGGTATCGACCAAATAATTGTATTGTTTGTTATCTTTTTCTTCCACCTACCCTCCCCCACCCCCCAAGAAAAAAAAAGAAGCAGAGGTGAAACGATAACACACTTAATTTCGATCAATGAGAAAAATATGCTTCACTTCAATAGCTGCTAAACGGACGTGAAGCGACATCCTGTACCGTGAGTACCCTTAGCTCCCAGTTCTTACGACTGCTACATTGAAGCTATCCAGATGAAAGGGTCCATTGCAGTGGTTGGCGTAATCCTTTCGCTGGAGGATCATCCTGGACCGCTGGAGTGGAAGCAGCTGGAGAGGAAACTGCGAAATATTATCTTAAGCCTGCCATGGAAGGAGGATTAAGATGAAAGGTAAATGTCTTAATCTCATGCATCTCAGGATGGCATTGGCTCTATTATGTGAGAACTCTTGAAGAGGTAGGAATTACGGCTAAAGTTCAGAGTTCATAATCTCAATGTAGTTACTTCTCATAGGGAATTAAACAGTGAAAAAAAGGTTGTATTTATTTGTATGATAATTGCTATCGTCTAATAAATTCTAAATTATATTATTTTGTACAATTATAACAACAAACGTTGGATGCATTTATCTAAACGTGAACTGTGCAAAGAAATGCATCCAATAAATGTAACCACCATGGTGTACCACTTCATTTAAAATTACCTATGAGAAGGCACTTTCAGGCGACTCGAAAGGTTATCGGGAGTTAGGATGAGAAGCAAGTTGAGAGAGTAGTGGACTTGAGTGGAGCTCACTATAAAATGATAGGTATCTAGTTCGGGCCGAATCAGCAATATATAGAACAATCAATATCTTTATGGATAAATTTATTTGTGACAAAGCAGGGAGCTTTGGGGATTTTTCGAATGATTTTGGATTGTAAAGATTAGATACAAGAACAATTGGATGGTTTGAAGTAGTTCCTAAACTCATCTCTCGTGTTCGAATAGGTTCGATTTAAGTAGATTTATCTAGAAGAAAACCATCAGCAGGTAAGATTTTAAAAGCAACAATAATATGATAATTTATAGCCTTCAAAACTAAATACTTATAATACTTCACCATTCTGCAAAATTAATTTGCTTATGAACTTTTTCAAAATCACTTTCAGTTCTTAAAAGTTACTCTTGATCAGAACTTACTTATTTATTAAATTAAAAAAAAAAAAAAAATACAAAACTAAAGCTTGGAAGATATAATTCACACGGCCATCAATTATTACTTGTAATTTAGTTATTCTACTTTGAAGAGCATAGAATTATAAAAAATGAATAAATAAATAAAGACAATTTTATATTATAAATGACTAATCATAAATTAGATCTACCTAACTCTTCCATCTTTTATTTAATGAAGTAACACAAACCAAAAACACTAGCAGCAATACACATCTACTTCAACGAGCAACTTTTACACATTTTGTTTTATGACAACGTTAATACTGTTTCATTTTTCAATCAGAATACTTGTTAATATTTATATATAGGTTGGCATTGAGCGGCGGGTGATGTTGGAAAGTGGGAGGCACAGCGTCCACACGATTTGGGAATGGAGCACGTCGGAGCATGACTAGTTGGGACACTCATAAAGCTGATAGTGGAAATCTGGGACGGGAGTTTCTATGACCCCGGTTGGGTCAGGGGTCGCGGCGACTGTGACCGAGAATGGTCAGGGAGGTTAATGGCTACGGCGGACTGAATTAAGGACCAGGAGACCGGGATAGATATTGGAATGGTTGTACCACTACCCTTATTATTTATTTGAAAATACTATTTCAACATGCTAGTTGTGTAAGAAGTGGAAAAAAAGAAACTAGAAAAAAAAAATGTTTCAAGCTACTTCGGGAGTAGAAAATTCTATAAGACATATTATCACTAAAACTTGATGTGGTACTAGAATAAATAGTAACTATAAAATTGATTAAATGTCTTGTCCACGAATGCACCAACGTGAAATCGAAAACATTTTCTACGTTGTGCATAAACAGTCTCGTAAACAATTTAATATTCACAACTTACACATCTACATAAACATATAGCAGTATTACGGTTGTCGTGAAGATGAGGATATGTTAAATTATCTTGAAAATCAGCGTTATATAAACTGTCGGGCTTGTTGATAAGTCCTTAAAGTATCTATATTTGCGCAATTGGAATCTTTCGATTAGTTACAGGATTCTGAAGAACGATCAAAAATGCCCGACTGAAAAGTGAACAAATTTGTCTTATCCACTACTTCACTAAAGCCAGCAATATATTTTACGAAATGATACCATAGTAATATACTGACTGCGTGTGCTGAAATTGAAGTAAATTAAATAAAAACATTAATTTTATTTTATATTTTTAACTTTATTTAATGTCAGTATTCAACTGGCGAAAATAGTTCGGCTATATTCACATAATATTTGGCATAAACTTACATCTATACTATTATATTAAAGGACAAGCCATTTTTCGTTTGTGATCACTAAATACGAAAACTACTGAACCAATTCGTACCAAATTTTAACTACATCATTCATGGTCCAAGGAAAGTTTAGCAATAATAAAATTTAAAGTTTCATTAAAACTGTTATCAAAAAGTGATAAATATGTGGAGCGCAGTGAAGTTTGAAAATCGACGGATAGGTGGCGAGCACTATACCAGAGGTTACAAAGTTACGAGATAATATAAAGCTAGAAATCTATAATAAAATTTACTTATTTTAAAGTAAACCGATAACCCAACTGTTATTAAATTTTAACTACATCCTTATAGTTCTAGGAAGTTATAAGGTAGTAAAGTTTACTATAATAATAATTTAAAATATACAATGTTAAGTGGCAGAAACGAGGCTTACAACACTGTCATAAAAGTTTATGGTTAGAACTTAGAAAATCCAACCAAATGAATTCGATAAAATTATTTCAGTCGCACTAAAAATTATTTCTTAATCAAATTATCGATTCCCAGCTTTGTGATATTGTGTGTAAAAATATGATTCACAGGCCTATAGGTGAAAGCACTGATAATTCAGTTCATTATCCGCAAGTTTCTTAAGTCTCTATCCATCTGGATTACCAACCCATACATTAAAATTTAATATCGGATGTCAAATTATGCTTTAACGTAATCTTCAAAAACCTAATCAGTGTAATTTGTAATTTATGGATAAATAAATAAAAATTCAATTATTAGTTAAAATTATCATAGTTCATAATTTATGAATAAAGCCGTGGCGTGGAATGCTAGTAAATAATAAAGGCGAATTAAAAATATTCTTGTTCTCCGTTAAAAAACATAAACAGTGAAGAAAGGATCATAGTTCGGACATTGCTACTGCTAGTTAGGACATTCAATATTGTACCCGAAATTCGAGACACAAGTTTACAAATCCTCCAACAGTGAAACGTAATGCTCGGCACTGAACGCGGCTTGAGAGCGCCTGCCTTGACCTACTTCGCGTCTGTAACATGATGAAGTCCTGTTACACTCTGCTACGCAGTGATAATTCATCAGTCAAACTTCAAATACGATTCTTACGTTTAAGAATTAAATAAATTTTTGTTTCTTCCTTTTAATATTTTTTAACTTTTGTAAATTCGTGTTTTTATGTAAAAACACCCTGTCCCTGATGTCGTTAAACAATACCAATAATAGGAATTAAGAGAAAAGCAAAGATAAATAGAGATTGCTATGGAGCCGTGACTTTAACCAGAGTAAAAAAAAGAGAAAAAAAAAACAGCTGGCCAATGAAACAAGCTCTAATAAATCCCTCAGCCGACGTGAGCAGTGAAAGTACAGACCATTAGAACTAACAGGGCGCGCGATTGGTCAGTTACCGCACCTAACTAAATCCAAACCTATCTCCTCCATCGTGGTACAAACCTAACAAACCTTTCCCATCTGATGCAAATCCAATGGCATAATGAACAATACGACCATGGGATTGCTACAGAATCAGCAGAGCTAGTTCATTAATTTACCAGTAGAATGAGCTTAAAAATGCTTGAAGAACTTCAATTTAATGTTAAACATTATTTATAATTTACATAACCATATGTCGCTGAATTAGGCCAAACCAGATACATATCCATAACCACTCAAATCCACCAGTACCTCAACTTGCTTCCCACTCTCATTCAAGATCAAACCATCAGAGGCGCCTGAAAAAGAAAATGCTTCCGGGGCCTTCAAATTTAAAATTTTATTGAATGCTACCAATAGCTTTACAACCAATCGAGATACCATTATGAGCATTATCTTCATATTTACGAGATATATTTTCATTTTTATAACAGAGGATGAGGTTACGCCAACATCTATTTTTTGATAAATAATTAATATTTGACTTGACCCTCGGACTTCTATGAATAACGAATATGACATTTAATAAATAACAATTTGATTGAAAATAATATTCTTATATTATATTCTAGTCTAAAATTATATTATATTCTACAATTATATTATATTCTAGTCTAATGACGGCTAGACATTTAATAAATAACAATTTGATTGAAAATAATATTCTTTATTATTTTCTTTAATAGGTTTTAGATTATAATTCACTTTTATTTGCTGATAGTTAATAAACTACAAAAGGGTAGAAGGATAGAAGGGTGTCCTTCGATGGAAGGATAAAAGTTTAGGATGAAATAAATAGTTTTTCTGAGGAAGTAAATTTTTAGATAGATAAGAGGTGTTTAAAATCTTCCTCTCTCAATATATATGTATGTATCCTTCACAGATATTGGTAACAAATAATAAATTAAAATTAAAACTACTAATAATTTATTTAAATAATTATTTTATAACTATGACTATTGAGCAAGCTGCAATTATCTTGTTATCACTGCTTCAACACCTTCTTATTAAAGGAGTTGTTCGTGCGGGGAAATGATAACTACTATTGTTTAAGATAGATAATCAACTTCCTATTAAATAAAATTAATTAATAAATGATTTTAAAAAATTTCAACAATAAACTGAGCAAGTGATCTGTGTCTTAGAAAAAAATTAACACAAATTAAAGGCAAGTATCTTGTTAAAATAATATCATTATATCATATGCCATATATAAAACTGTTTATGTAATTCTCATTAATTTTATTTTGGAACTATAAAAAAATAAATAAAATAAAATAAATAAATAATGATTTATTCACGAATTAATTTAACTTACTTTATTTACTCTCGAACAATATCCCTTGATTCATTTAACAGATCATACAATTGATACATATAATTAGATGAAACAACTAAATGAAAAAGAAATATACATAAAATATATAGGAGAAAAATGTTTTTTTCTCTTTCATTCACACCTGTTTAAATATGCAACAGTAAGCAAATTTGCCATAACTATGTGTGAAACCTAGTTTGATATCTATGAAGAAGCGCGGTAATTAGCAGTTTCTTCTCCGGCCATGTTCATGTGAACAAGAATGGAGCAAAATAATCAACGAATTAATAAATGAAGAAAGAATTAGAAAAAATAAAATAAAATAAAATTATTTTATTCAGCAAATAAAAACAAATTAGGTAACAAAAAAAGTCAATGTATGCGTAATATAATCGCCTAGAAAAACTATGAACATGAAAAAATATGAATGATATCTTACTTTACGAAACTTAAAATAATTTCACAGCTAAATAAACGAAGTAAAATAAATAAAAATCTATTCTATGTGTAAAATTTCTCATTTCATCCGAAAATTGTTTTAAATAAAATCATTTTTAAACAAAGTTGAAGTCCAGGAAATATTTCTTTTGGGGGAAGTGGGTTGTTCTGGACCCTTTTCCCAATATCATCAATTTTATTATCGTCGGTGGATCATTTAAATCGTTGAATAAATATGTACGTGTTAGGTCGCCATGGTTCCATTCTAGGAATGCACAGCATGGATTTCTCTTTTATAAGCTTTATTTGATGGCTAGTCATTCCAAACACATGGTCTGTTCTGGATAGAATACACATGTTGGGCACGAATGTAAAAAAGCAATTTTTAAAGCAAAATGAAATCATGCAGTATGAAAACATCCAACCACGAATGTTGATACTGTGTATAACCAGAATAGAAACAATAGCAGGAGTAACATAATTTGATTTTACAAAATCTAGAAAGCGTCTTATTCTAGAAACAAGAAAGGAGAGAAGATACGGATATCAAGTCATTACAATTAAAAAAAAAAAATGAATATAACATCTCATGAAAGAAATAAGCACTTAATCTTATAAAGTCTTAAAAAGTACGATACTACCGGCAAAATATATAATTTTTAACACACAGTTTTAGATCTCAATATAACGCTACACCAAATTAAATCACTAAAAATATAAACATTTCGTGAAGCAGAAATGAACAAGAGACCATTAGTAATTATTCTTTATTACATGAACCTTAAGATTGTATAAGTATGATTTGTAATCTTGAATGAAACGCATTTTCTCAGTAACTCGCATGTCCGATGTAAGTACATACAGCCATATTCAACATTCACAAATACCGTTTACGGCAATAATACTTTTTCCATCAACACGGAAACGGTTTTTACCACATAATACTAGCAGATACAGGTTCTCATGAGACAAGGGCGAACCAGTTTGTGGTTTAGCTAAATAATCATAAATCACAATTTGCGGTCTCAACATGATTTGTTTTTTTTTTTTTTGCATTGAGCACCTGACATAAAATTTCGAAATAAAGCATGAATCGTTATTGTTGGTATGAGAAAATATATTTTAACATACAAAAATGTGGGTTA